>OX393571.1:7429999-7547499 GCA_947652115.1 Blastomussa wellsi
ACTTGTAAGCCCTAGTAGGTTGCCATGGTGGCACACAAGAAGCACAAAATGAAAAATCTGTCTGAACACTTGCTTGACACAGACAGTCAGGGTTGTTCTGGTTAGTTTTCTTCCAACTTCTGTTCTCTGAACTGGGAGCATTTTGAATGAACAATGTCATCAATTTTCTAAACTGGGGGGCCTGCAGCCCCCTTGACCCCCAGCTTGTGCGTCTGTGACTAGCTGCACTATTCAGTATTTCTAAAATTGGTCAAAACTTTCCGCTTTGGAGAAAATATAAATCCATGGTTCAAGTCTGAAAAATTCACCAAATAAATGTAATGGACATAAAAATTATGATCACCATATTCTCATCATTTTCCTGGTTCAAAGACACAACTGGGGCAACTTCCACAACACAGTACTACTCTACAGGTATGGAATTTATGTTTAAAATAAACTGAGTCGAGTTGCAAGGTACATAACCACACTGAAATTAAGATACACCAATAAAATCACCAAATTGACATTGTGTCACGACATTTACGGGTGTACAACCAGCCTTTTCTACGTTTTGTGTTTGACAGCACTGGTACAAAACAGCAGAAGCGGTGAGCACAAGCAGTACAATTATTAAATCAAATTTAAGAGAGGAAAACAATTCAGGAACTGCTGAATTGGGAGGTTTGAAAGTACAATACTACACTTACCTTGTGCTGCTCAGCTGTCGATCGAAACCTGAATTTTTCGTTGAACATCAGTGTCAGGTTTAGAAGAACTTCGCAGTTGACAGAATAGACGATTCTTTCCTATTCCATACGATAAACTGAAGCCCCGAACCGTTGTAATGTTGTAACAATCACCACATGGCGGAAATGTTTACAGTACGTTTGAGCACTATGTCGAAAATTGCAAATGATGTCTTCCGGGTTGTCTTACGTACTACAGCATCCCATAGTCGACTTGATTTCCTTCCTTTCTGCTCTTCGCCATTTATTTGGCTCTTTTAATTATTGGCATCTTCTTTTCCCTCTTACGAGATGTATTCTTTGACAATCACTTTGCCGGCCGGCCGGCCGTTTTCCTGCTCTCTCTCGCTACTTCTTTGCTGTTTTATCGGGCCCTTTCTCACTAAAACTCGTTGATCTTTGCTACTTTCCGTTTGCATTTCTCGTGATGGAGCTCCACTATTAAAAATCAGCTCCAATGCAGAAATTCCGCCGGGAATGACCGTGGTAAAATGATTAAATCTGTGCCGAACATGAACCTCAGGAAAACAATTTACACTTGAGTCCGCGATCCAATTATGTTACATACTGGTCAGCGGTCAACTTCAAAACAACACATGACCTTGATGAGTCCTAACTTGAGCCCACGATATGGTCGTGTGATACTGGTCAGCGGATACCTCGATTTGACAGCTGTCAATTGATCATAACATGGATGCCCTATAACAAAGATGTAAGCTGATAAGGCTGACAAGGTGTTGACAAGGCATGGCTATTTATGGCCGTCATGTTGCGCGACCCCATCGTCGTCGTCATCGTGCGTACGTGCCCACGAGCAAACCGCTAGCCTTGATAACCATGAGAAGATCAACTCATGGGTTTCGTTTTCTTTCCCATATGAGTATGGGGATCCGCTATAATTATGATATCTACAATCCTGTTGGATAACCTACTTGAGACACACACTAACAACACACTGATACAACTGTCGGTACTTAGTAATCCTTTTGACAACTGGAGCCATTTCTGACTTTGTCCATTCCATGTTGTTTCAGAAAACTGCCTAAAACAACATTAATAAAAGGGAGGGGAAGAGGGGGTACCTACAATGGAGGTCAAAAATAGTTGGGACACTTCTGAAAAGGAGTATTCAATAGTGCAACAGATCATCCTGGGGTTTAAAAAACGGGTTCTGCACATTCCCAAGTCCCCCTTCCCAACTCCCAAGCCCCCCTCCCCCCCAAGCAATGTTGACAAACATATATGCGCTGCACTTGGTGTGTGGGATAGTCAATTCTCAACATTGCTTGGGGGAGGGGGGCTAGCAGTCATTTTGCCACAATTGCGTGTCCCAGCATTTATGTCCCGCATTGTAGCCATGGTTTACATGAAATGGCTTCAAAACAATTGTAGCATTGGATTCTTACAAAATAGTAGTGTTGCTTAAGGCAGGCAAGTCCAGGATGCACCAAGCAATTTTTTGGCATCCGCTTTCTTATTCTAGGATACTGTGATCTCCAGCAAAGTGTCTTTCCCAAGAACAGTGGTCTGGCTCAAACCAAAAATACCTCTGGAGCCTTATGCTAATGCATGCATCTTTAACAAAGAACATAATTTATTATTGGGTTTCTAATGATGACGGTAAACAACATAATTATCACCTTCTCTCCTTGCTGTTGACTTCAAATAAAGAAGCTGAATTAACCAACATAGGAACACAGTGAGTGTGGCTGCTGCACTCTGGAGGAAGGAGAGTGTTGGCCTGCCAAGGGACAAACAACTAACTTATATAATAACATACCCAAAAGAATTTTGACTGCTGGGTAATTCTGATTGATTTAGTGTGTGTAGCATGGAAATGACCCCAGTAGGCCCAGTGTGGGAAATGAAGAACTCAAACACAAAAATAATACGACAATAATAATTGTTTTTCACAAATGCTACAAGATTAAGGAAAATGTGTTACCCGACTCATTATTTCATGCTAAATTTATCTTCACAAGCTTGTATGGTGATTTGTGTATAATACCCCAATTTGCAGTAAGCCAAACAGAAAACTTCCCCACTGACCTTATTTCTTGTGAAATCAAGTCACCAACCTGATATTGCTGGATTTTTTGGACAGATTTAATATGGGTGCAATATACTTAACTCCCTATTCATAAGTTTTTGGTAAGGAATACTTGATTGAATAATACGGTTCATTCAGTCCTTGACCTGGACATTCCAGATTTATGTCCAAATTTGGCTCATTGAGTCTTAACATAAGTACTTTCACTCGACTGAATCACGACTCATGGCTCAACCAATTTAAGTAAAATTAGGTGAAATTCATGGCTTTGGGTCAGGTGCTGAATTCTTTTATAATGTACACTATGAATAAGTTTAATCTGCTGCTCAAAATCAGTACAATTTCCAATTGTACTATAAGCAATTATTAAATAACAAATTCTGGTCAGGAAGCATTGCAAAACCATATAACTATAACAAAAATAATGCAAGATAAAAATCCATTAATTTTGTAATTTAGTAATCAGACTGTTCAGTCCAATAAATGCTTCATTCATGAATACTGAATTATTTTTTGTGTACACAAACTAACCAAATGAAGCAGCTCTCCAAGAAGAACAGTTGCTCTGACAGAAATAAATGGATCTGAAGATGTTATGACTTCTACAAGGCTCTGGAAGAGAAGTAAAACAACAGGGTTGTGTTTGAAAATAACCTTCACACTTTTATTAATGATTAGCAACTGTCTGATGGTTTTTGTTTGAACTAGACAATTAAAGAATTTTTGTGTAGTATATATGAAATAATTCATATTTGAACTGCGGATATAGATGAAAGGGAAGAATGATCATCCCAGTTAATTTCCAATTTTTTAAGAAATTGGAAAGAAGAAGCCTGAAAAAAATCAGTCTAGTTCCATGTTCACTTTCCAATAATATTGCTGTCTCCACCTTTATCAGCCTTTTGATTGGATAATTGACCAGTTCAGAGCCTACTGTAGGTTATAAGATAAGCTCCAAATCCTCTTAATTCCTTAAAATTGCGACTACATTTAGTTTGATTATTATTGGACTCCAAACTAGCTTTTCTTGACATTTAATTGATTGATGGATTTTCCAGATTTTTTTCAAATTGGACAGTTTGAGTAAAAACTGTCCAATTCATTTAATTAATAAAAGAAATATATGTGTTAATAATATTAGATTATGATGTAGCTACCGGGTATATAATTAAACTAAAAACTAACTATTTGTAGGCATGTACCTCAAACAGTCCAGCATTCATAAATGCAGCTAACACAAGGGCTATGTAGTTCTTTACAAGGTTTGTTCTAATAACAAAATAATACAAATGCAAAATAAAAACAGTGTACATCATTGTCAGCATGTCATCACTTGTTCTCCAAAGCATAAATGTATCTACATATGGCAAGAGACACATCCAGTGTCTGTGCTTTTGCCAACTTATATCTCGACATGCAGAGATCTATTCTTTATTGAGTCTACATTTCAGCATCAATATCACTATTAAAGGGAAGGCCTTTGACACTTTTATGTGCATGTGTGTAATTTATGAGATTAAAATCGTAGCCTATATAATAAATTAGATACAAATTTTAAGAGCTATTAAATCTTTAGATGGTTTTAAGAAAGCCGTTAGCAAAGCAATAATTAGATACATGTATTTAGGATTTGTTATCTTTAATATTAATTTTATTAGGAGGACCCTCCTGTAAAACACTTTTTAGTGAAGTTGATATCTTCAATAAAGATTAGTTATTATTATAGCTATAAAAATTGAGGTAAAGGATTATTTGGTCATTTGTGGAAGTAATTAGGAATAGAATAATATATTGATTGCATTTTTTTCTTGAGAGGTGATACACACAAAGTGGCTTCGGGCGAAAGCTATGTAAAGCAAAGGATTGAGGCTAGACAAAGAGATTTTCAAGGGCAAGTGGAAACTGCAAAACAGTTTCAGAAGGTTACAGTGGTTTGTGGCTGTGTGCAGTGCACAACCTTACAAAATTTCTATTGGTTAAAACAGTTTCTGTGTGAATAAAGGCTGTACATTCACACTGTCATGATAATAACCCATTAAAATAAGCCACAAATGACTTACAGATGATAGACACAGTCTAAGAGGAGTTCAGTTACCTTCCAGTAGCCCTGTGCGGCAAAAGCGCTTTGGCTTCTTCGGCAACAAACCCTTCTGATAATTTCCAGGAATCCTGCATTTGACAAGGGTCTGAAGGTACAAATACAAGAATTAATTAAACAACCCACATCCATGAGATTGGTAAAGAAAGGCTGTACACTGGACAGCACTTAGCTTGGCATTGTTGGTGCAATGAAGAGGCTAAAAGCAACCCTAGTCTATTGTAAGACACTGGGTGGCACTTAGCTTTGCATTGTTGGTACAAAGAAGAGGCTAAAAGCAACGCTAGTCTATTGTAAGACACTGGGCGGCACTTAGCTTTGCATTGTTGGTACAATGAAGAGGCTAAAAGCAACGCTAGTCTATTGTAAGACACTGGGCGGCATTTTTGTCAAGTTGCCTCAGCAATTATTTTTCTGGAAAGTGAGAATTCAAATGAATTTGCAATTTAAACAATTGGAATTTATAAAACCTGAAAACTGAGCTACATATTGAAGCCACACATTGGGAGTGAGGCCAATTACATTGTGAGTTTATATTTTCCCTTGAGGAGTGAAATAACGGACAGTGTAATTATTATGAAAAAATTGAAAATGAACTGCAGAAGTAAATGAAAGTGAGAAATGATCATTGCATTGTATTTCCAATTGAAGCAAGTAAGTAAGTAAGTGTTATTAAAATCACATTGCAGCCCATAGGTTGAAATATGCAATTGTTTACAGGCTAAAATTTATAAAAATACAATAATAGTTAAAGTATAATATAGATGCTAACTATGTCTAAAAGGAATCTAATAAATACAATTGGAATAAAGAAACCTGAAAAATTTCAGGGCTTTCAACAGGATTTGAACCTGTGCCCTGGACGATCTACCAGTGCAATTCTCTACCAAATGAACTATGAAGCCACACATTGGGAGCGAGGTTAATTCGGTGAAAAGAGGCACTGTGGGAGTTAAGTTGTGTGGAGCAAGAACACAACACAATGAAACTCAGTTTCAAAAACTTGAAACAGAAACGAGCTTCTAAAGCCAGAAGCAAAGCTGTAAGTATAGAGTTGTTACATTGCAAATTTCTGATTGTCATAAAAAATAGCCATTGATATTATCCAAAACTGTATAAAGCATGTGCCTGGATAATTGGACCAACACTGTCTTGTTTGCTGTGAACAGGAGTTGCATTGTACTTTGTTTTACCAGCAAGCTTTATTATAAAGTTTTTAAGGAATTGTGTAGTCAATGCAGTTGGGGAAATGAAGTTTATTTGTTATCTACCATGCTGTAACTTGCATGATTTTAGTTTAACCTTACCAACACTAAGAAGAGCAAGATGAAAGTCATCTGTCCAATCAGGCTCCTTAAGCTGAAAAATCTCAAACAATATATCCATGATTCCTTTCTAAAAGTCAAAGAAATTTAACAAAGATATCAGTCAGGGGTAGTCTACTAGTCTTACTAACTAAAGGGTGTGTGTCCCCCTGTGTAAAGGAGGCTAGGTCATGCTAGTAACATGTTATGTTAAAATACCATGAAATAATGCTAAGCCAAGACCACACCAAGTTAAAGGGGTGTGGTCATGTCAGCGCCATATCATCATCATCATCATCATCATCATCACGACAAAAACGACAAAAATAACATACTATTATAATAAAAACTAAAAGGGTTTAAGAAAGAAATAAAATGTATCTTAGAATATTACTTGTAATCCCTTACCCTGACATCTGAGTTTGGCAAACAAAACACACCAAGCAATGACTGAACTCCTTTACCATCAGGACGGCAAAGGCTGATAATTCCTGAAATTGGGCACATCATTAATAGTGCATTCTGCGGGGTTTTTCACTATCTCGCTAAACGCTATGGTGTAAATTTTATCCTTGTGAAAGGGTAGGGGTGGGAGGAAACTGACGGTGTGCATCAGGTAAAACTGTGTTTCTTCTGTATACACATCCAAAAGGTATATATTTGTTTCGGAACACCCTCTCCTTTCCTGCACGTTGCTCTCAACGCATGTGCAGAAGATTATAGTCTACATTACTTGTCCAAGAGTTTGCATTCCTCTTGACCAGCAGTCAAGGATGATTGACTGGAATGCCATGGGCTTTTTCCATGTGGTAGAATACAGCATTGTAGGATGCAAGCCCTAAGTCCGTTGCGGGCCATTAATTTTGATAATTAATATTTGCACTCCATTCTCAAGATCGTCTCAGCCATTACCCAACTCTTGTACTGACAAACTAGTTCAAATGCTTTTTGCACATACAAATTGCACATTTAAATTAAGGCTACAAAAATATGTTTTTGTAATTTTAAACGCACCAAATAAAAATTGTTGTTATTGTTTCTGTGGATGAGGCAACTGAAGCCATTTCAAACTTTGCCCATTTACCCCGCACCCCTTGAACCATTTCCATTTGATTTGGTTGCAGAAGATTTCCAAAACATACACCTTATTCCAAAATGGCTACCATCTTAATATTCTTTCAAGTTGATATTCAAATTAGCCCTTGTTGCCTCGTTTTTAAGCTCAAAAATCAAAGGAATATTTTGTCTTGAACGAGGCAACAAGGGCCAATTTGTATGTGCATAAATTAGCAGCTATTTTGGAATAAGGTGTATGAAGCATAAATTTTGGATAACAGAGGAGAGGAGGAATTTAAGGTACCATGTAGCTACACTGAAGGTGGCCCTGGTTTACCTGAAAATAGATTGCAAAAATGTTCTCTGTTTTGCCCATCATTATAGCTTTCACAGGTTTATTAATTGTTAAAGGTACATGTACATTCAGTTCATATGTGACCCTCCACACGATTTTGGGTAAAAAGGTGAATGCACGGGCACGCGTGTTGTGGCACGACACGCTTTTCGTGTCACAATGTCACGGATATGCGCATATTTATTAGGTAAAACAAAGACTGTCACAGTAGGCTTTGTCTGGCACGCTGAGGCTTTTGTTTCGAGCAGTGTGTTGTAAGTCACGCCTAGCGTGTGATATGACACGGCACTAGTGTCATAAGGCACGCGTGCCTTATGACACAACAAGCGTGCGATGTTCATACACAACAAGAGAATGACACGCCAGCGCACGCGAGGCATAAGATCAGACTGGAGTTTAACCAACGAAAAACTTTATAAACAGTCTTGCTTTCTCCAGTTGTTCTTCAATTCCTTTAAAAGGTGGTACGCATGCAGAGCTTCAAAAAGGGAGGAATGCGAACGAATGATTTCAAAGAGAAGTAACTTTCATCTCGTGTTGCGTTACATACCCGCACAGAGTGAAATGTATTGAGGCGAATAAACTGCTTCCTCCAGCGAAAAGGCTAATCCCAAAAACTCTTTTTTTCGAAATTTAACACCCGAATAATATTCATTTTCTATTTTTTGTAGAAATTATATTTATTTGTCAGTTTTTATAGAGAATAAACGGTCACGTAGTCCTGCTTCGTAGTGCAACAATTCTCGGAAAGCTATTCAAGCTAAGCACCAGTCTCCCCTCGGTGTTGCGCGTTGTTGCTATAGCTACATAAGCAAACTGTCGTACTTCGTTCATACTATCATAGTAAAGAAACAGCCATCATGGAGCGCGATCACGATGAATATCGGTGTTTAAGCTTAAGCTCAGGCGATTTACAACTCTTACAAAGCGTATCAGAGGTTTACTTTACAGCCCGAGAGAATGAAGAAGAAGCGGTTGATTCGGACTCTGAAAGCAGCAGTTCGGACAGCTGTGATGACCTCGAGGACACACAAGACTTCGACTTTGATTTCCTAGAAATACACGCTTCCGAGAAAACGAGAGTAGAGAAGTTCTACGAAGAAACGTGCCGATGCAAGTTAGCCGCAGATGAGAAGCCCTGTAGCACAACGCTGAAAATTGATGATTTTGTGGACTGTAGAAATAACTGCAGTGAACTCTCGTCCACCGAACTTGACTTGGTTATATTGGGAGCTATCCAATGTTCGTTGAACTGTAACGAAACCAGCACTTCTGGAAGAACAGAAACAAATCGACAGTATACAAGAATGGGATACTACTACCACGGCCAAAGAATCTGCATGAGAACATTTCTCTTTCTACACTGCCTCCACAGAAATCGCTTCTACAGCCTAGTGAAACATTATCGTAAAAATAGTTTAAGTCTGCGAGTGCATGGGAACAAGAATCGACTGCCAAGTAGTACATGTTCTGCTGATACAGTGGAGCAAGTTGTAAAGTTTATTTTGAATACAGCCGAAGAACAAGCCCTCCTTTTGCCGGGACGTGTACCTGGCTTTAAAAGAATCGACGTAAAGCTCCTGCCATCGCATCTTACAAAACATGGACTCTGGAGAACATATACGGATATCTGCGTAAGCA
Organism: Blastomussa wellsi; assembly: GCA_947652115.1. Classification (NCBI taxonomy): domain Eukaryota; kingdom Metazoa; phylum Cnidaria; class Anthozoa; order Scleractinia; family Plerogyridae; genus Blastomussa; species Blastomussa wellsi. The sequence goes on from OX393571.1 coordinate 7,439,232, forward strand.
CGGGCAAACCGTCAGTGGGATATTCTAAATTCTGTGATCTTTGGAATCAGCTGTGCCCTTTCATTGTCATTATGCGACCTGCTACCGATTTGTGCTGGACTTGCCAGAAAAATAATAATCGTATTCGAAACAGTGTGAACCTACCAGAAAGCGACAAGGCCGAAGCAGTGAGAGCACAAGAACAGCACTTACTTCTTGCAACCGGAGAAAGGAACTTTTACAAGAACTCTTGTCGTGAATCAAAAGACGGAATTCAGGAATATTTAAAAGTTGTTGATTTTACAGTCGAACGCGAGCCCTGCTCATACGATGGAATAGCTCACTATTCATATGACTATGCACAGCAGTTGCATTTTCCTGCCGACCCAAATCAACCTGGCCCAATTTATTTCAAAACACCGCGAAAATGTGCTCTTTTTGGTGTTTGCTGCGAAGCTATTCCACGACAAGTAAACTTTCTCATCGATGAAAGTGTACTAACCGGTAAAGGCGCAAACGCCACCATTTCGTATGTCCATTTCTTTTTTCGTCGCCACGGACTTGGCGAAACCAAAGCCCAGCTGCATGCAGATAATTGCGGTGCTCAGAACAAAAACTCTGCCTTTCTATGGTATTACCTGTGGCGAGTGATGATCGGACTCCACGATTCTATTAATTATGACTTTTTACTGCCCGGACATACCAAATTTGCGCCTGATTGGTGCTTTGGGCTAGTGAAACAAAAGACAAGACGCACATTTATTTCTTCATTATTTGACATCGCAAGAACAGTGGAAGACTCTGCTGCAGTAAATGTAGCAGAGCTAGTGGGACTCCATAATGGAAGTGTTCTTATTGCAACTTACGACTGGGTTGCTTACCTTGGACAATATTTCAAGAAACTGCCCCAACTTAAGAGTTTCTATCACTTTAGATTCGACAAAGAACATCCCGGAACAGTCTTTTGCAAGCAGTACTGGGACTCAGAGGAAAAGGCTGTAAATCTTCTAAGAAATCGAAATTTTCTTCCAGAGCCTGGTCAGCTCCCGGACATTGTAAATCCGCAGGGTATCAGCCGAGAACGGGCAGACTATCTTTACAAGGAAATCCGAGAATTTTGCCGCGAAGGAACTGAAGATTTAGTCGCTCCCCAAGAATCGTAGGACTGTAATATTTTGTCATGCTTCGATGTGTAAAAATGAAGGCTTGCTCTTTGTGCATGTAATAATGTAAATAAATGTAAATAACTGACAATGAGAAATACTGTTGTGTTAAAATAACGTAAATTTCCGAAGGTACAATGTAGCAGACCCTGAAATCGAGATAAGATAAGACTTATAGGTTGTTAGAAAATACCGAGATTCACGCCTTTTTTTGAAAAAAAAAAGTCTTGGGTTAATATCCCCGATCATCTCTCACACTTTATTCCCCACTGGCCCCACTTTGCGCTTGGCAAATTAATGCCTCCCGGTAAAAGACATAAGAGATTAAGCATGACGTTACATAAAACGGTAAAAGGGCAAAAATGAAACTTTTGCCGTCTGTCTTCACGTAGTTGTACCATAGATCAAAAATATTTGTATTTGCGGTGAATAGTAGGCGACATTGTTCTGTAGTTGTGCGACTTAGTTAAGGATTACAGAAAACAATTAAAAAATCATAGGCAATTTTTGCCGTTTGCCGTCCGCGTAAACGTCATGCTTAAACTCTCTACGTGGCGAAAAAAAAAATTCATAACTATCAACTAGAACCGCGGAATGAAGAAATGAAGAATTAAATGTAAATAATTACAATAAGCGTGTCTCGCGTCTCACGCTTCCCTTCGTTTGCCTAACGGGTACACACGCTAATTATATATTCGATTCATCATCTCTTAGTTTTCGACGGAATTGAAGAAACGAGAAAGCAATTTTTTACGCGCAAGTTAAACTTGGGTATGCTTCTGCTAAATGCTGGTTAACCTTCAACCGATGGAACCTCCAACTAGATGGAAACTTTGCATTTTAACTATTGACTACTATAAAATTTTAAAAGACTGCGGGTAAAAAAGTTAGGTTTTGCGCTAATAATAAAAATGCCGTTTGTTCAAAAGAAGGAAAATTATCACCTCCAGTACTCATCACGCCCTTTTTAAACCTATTTCGGCTTTTTTAAACAAAAGAACAATACCTTTACACCGCCCGGTTCAAACATCGAACTTTACATGTGCCAAACCTATTCTAAAGTTCGGCACATGTAAAGTTCGACAAACGAGTTAATCTGGAATGGCACTTTTGTATTTGGGTTGACTCTGCTGTATTATTTGACTTAACTTTATCGAATGGGACGGAAAATGATCAACGTCGTGGATACATACGTCGAACTTCACATGTGCCGACCAGACCATCTCCGGTAAAAAATGAATGCACGTAACAAAATCTGTTTCGGCGCATCTGTTCTAGTTGTTCTGCAAACTGAATTTTCCGTTCTTACAAAGTTAAATAAAGATAATCGAAGTGAAAAATGGATAGCCGCTACGAAAATTATCACAGATACATAATTGAGCGTTATTGTTACGGGAAAAGTAGTAACATTTGTCACCTACTTATCACACTTTTGGCAAAGCTATTGTCAATTGAAAAACAAAAACTGAATGAGATGTTACCTTATTGGTAAACAGAAAACTCACCGTTGCGTGAACAACTTGTATAAAGGCGCTTGGAAGAACCACTTACTCTGCTCACTCGACTCGTGATCTTGCTGTCAAGAGTAATTTATCTGAAGAAATGTCACTTCGTCACCTTACCAAGGTTCCAAAGCTGTGCCTTGTCTACTTTAGTATCGATAAAAGTACTTGCGTTGTCGAGACAAAAAAGCTGAGAAATAAGGAGACCGGAGAGCCTTTTACTGATAATGGGCCGGAAAAAAGAGCAGCAGTTGCGCTTAAAAATGGAGGGAAATGCTTGGAAGCAATGGTTATTGCCTTGGATGGTAAGGACACGACTTTTCATTTAATTATAGTGTGCGATAATCTTCCATTCCTAGTGATTCGATGAACCGTATTTCGGTTTGTTTTTTGTTATTTAACTTAATGGTTTGCTTGTTCGTTTGTAGACAACAAAGAGACGCTAAACGAGGAGGAAACCAAGTTCGTAGAAGATCCAGCGAATGCAGGTTTATTTGATGATCCTCCGTCTAGCAAGAAGAAGCGAACCAGAGATGACCAGCGCTCTCCCAATAATTCGGTTGCTCCCACGAAGAGAGGAAAACCTTCAGGTGACGTGGAGGTAAGCTGGTTTAAGCTAACTTAATTACAGTTGTATACGAAGACGCTTCGTATCCACGGACGGTTCGTACCCAGATTGTTCGTACCCAAATTGGGCAGCTTCGGGAAAACAAGATCGAAATTGTTTTAATTTGGGTAATGGAAATACTGCTCTGTATAGAAATCAACTTCAAACTTAGTATGTTGCTAGTTTTGGGTATGAAGTATTCATGGGTACGAAGCGTCCGGATTCCCGTGGTGGAAAATTTTCTTCATTGACTAGAAAAACAAGACTACTAAGAGAGCACAAAGTATAGAAACCAAACATCTTCCAATTCATACTAATTACTTCACAAATTGCTACATTTATTTTGCTTATAATTTTCCCGACAACTCCCGCTTAACTGTTTGACTTACGGTATCCGGATGCCGCTAAATTTAGCATTTTCCAGTCTCTAAGTAGTCATGAGGGAAGAAGGCTAACATTATTAACAACATGTAAATGGCAAAACACTTATCAATTACTTATGATACAGCTTTAGTGACTGGAAAACGTGCCGAATAGCAATTGGCTTTAATACTATAATTCGTGATGCTGTTACCCTGGTCAAAGAGGTTTTTCTCGATCATAATTATGTAAAAGCAACTCTCTGAATGTGTGTACAGTCATTTAATCTACATCTTGGCACCACTATAACCAACAAAAACAGATAGTTCGAATACTTACTCTGTGTTATGCGCAGCTTTATGGCCTTTACTTCAAGTTTACTGGCAAATGTGTGTTAAGGGAGATAGTTTTTTAACCCGTTATACGCAATGTGTGTAACAATTTAAGCCTACTTATATCGTTAAATGTGGCTCTTACGTGATCTCCAGCTTCGGGAAGATCGAAATTGTTTTAATTTGGGTAATGGAAATACTGCTCTGTATATAAATCAACTTCAAACTTATATAACCCCCTATTTTTGCTAACGTTTCTTTCAAACCATGTAATGGGAATGTGAAATAAAGTGTTGTTGTTGTTGCTGAAGTCATTTCGGCCAAAACCGGACCTCTTCTGCCAAAATGTCTGAACATATCTCGTGAGTAGAGACTGTTTCCATCTGTCAATTCCCTTTTGAACAATCGCTGTCCAGTCTGAGGACAACTACCTCGTAATGCTAAAAAGGGGAAGAAAGAAAACCACAAGTCATCCGTATTTACTTTGACGTAAAAACTATTTCTTAACAGCCATACATGTACTCACCTAACCTGAGCAGAAGGAGAAGTTTGAAAGATGAAAAAGAAAAAGACGGAAAATATCAGTACGGATATAATTATTTGCGGATATATAATTATTTTCAGATATAAGCACCGCGAAAACGGCGAACGCTGAACGTCGGCTATCCGTTTGTCGTTTGCCGTTCCGTCTTCGATGTTCGTCTGTTTAAGCTTCCCTACGACACGGAAACATGACTTTAATTACTCAATAAAACAACACAAAAGGCTTTCCATTACATTTACAATTTCTATGGGCTAAATCAAAAGTTCTAAAGCGATTTACTTAAGTGAGAGACGTTAAAAACAAAAACGAGGGTGTTAAGTAAGCTTACAAAAATTGTCTCAAACATTTGAAATTAACTAGGTATTAACTAAATGTTCCTTTAAAAAAGATCTTTTTCAACTTATTGTTCAAAAATATTAATTGAAATACAGTTCAGTGCAGGCCAGGCCCATATTTCTTTATAAGCAGTTCATGTAGAAGAAGGATGATAAATGAAGCTTAGCTATAAAGGCATGTGATCAAAATGGAGAAATAGTCGGTGAAAATGGGCTACAAATACTCAGGTTTTGACGTTCCCTACAAACGGGAAAAATGTCCTCCTCGAGTAGAAACGGCAAACGGCAAACGCGGGAAATGTCAGGTCACGTGACCCTCCCTGCCGCTCACGGGAAAAAAATATGCGGTGCTTACTCTTGGTTCACATGTTGAACGGTCTATAATATTAATTCTTTCATTGTTTGTTTTTTGTCTGTAGGTTCAGATGCTGAACACGTTTCTGGCAGAACAAGCTCAAAAACAAGCTCGTCTGAAGCTTCAACGGGTCGAAAAAAACAAGCAGACCGAAGACGTTGCTATCCAGCGGACGAGATCCCCTCAAACAGTAGAGGTAGCAGTTCAGACGGATTTTCCAGACATCATGGAGGAGCTGCGAGATCAAGTAAAAAGCCTTACAAGAATTGTTGCAGAGCTGTCCGAGATGAAGGCTAGAGAAAAGGTACCCAGTCTACCGGTGTTGAGCGAATCGGATCTCACGTTCATCAATCAGGACGATGACGACGTCGTTGAAGAAACACCTCCTCAAGCTCCTCATGCTGCCATCACCTCACCTATTATTGTACCAGAACCCCAAGTTCCTCAGCCACTTTCAGCTCCGTTATCACTCCCCACCTATCCTCCACCTCATTTGCGGTCTCCTTTGTCCACTATCGATACCAATTCACAAATTTTCTGCAGCATCCCGAGCCTTGGACCTTCAGACCAGCAGAAGCAGAAAGTGGAAGCCATTGTTGTTTTGGGCAAAGAAATGGTATCCTCTGCCATGGCGTGCATCGATACGTTATTCTCTGACGAAGAGCTTGCTAGTAGCAACACGTCTGGAAGTAACGGATATAGAGAACTTGACAATCTGAAACTTCGTTTTCTGATGTCAGTGCTTCGCCAGAAGTACGAATCTCCAATGTTCATGAAGCAGTGGGAAGACGTGAAGTTGAAAATAAACACTAGGTGTAGGGGTAAAAGAAGAACTGTTCAACGTAGACTACAAAAGCAAGTGAATTTTTAAACAGTATACTTGTCAGCGATAGGTTTTTTTTCTTCAAAGTATTGTGTGAAGTCGTCAGAGGACGCATTACCCAATTCATTTTGTAATCAGTACACATAACGACAGCAATATAGCTTTGTTTTAACTGTTGTGTAGTCTTAAAAGCATGTGATGTAAGAAAATAAAGTAGAATTTTGCTTAGTATCGAGAAGAGTGCCGGGAGGTGGGAATATCATAGTTTTAGGATAGTGACTACTGCTGTTACTGTTTAAAGGAACCGACTAAATGTATAGTTTCGACCATCAAAACTTCTGATCATATCTTATGGGTAGACCGTTTTCACAAATCGCTTCCATTTTCACCAGTCACTGCCCGATCTGAAGGCTAAAATGGGAAAAATGCGGAAAATCTGAACTCATCCCTGACAGTTTACTTTTATATGAAAAGTATTTCTTAAAGTGCCACTATGATCAAATTCTCGATATCCACTTTTTTACATTTTCGTACACAATAGGTTTGCCGTCATGTAAATATCTTCCTATTGATTTGTGCGAAGTTATTTCCACACGTCCACGTGCACAAGACATCTGCCTGGTTACTCAGCATACAACAGACTCGATCGGCTGAACGTCGAGTCGAAAATGTGATTTGTCTTGAATTCTGAGGCCGACTCTGTTTAATTATCATACGAAAATGAAGAACTATTAGAACCGTTTCTAAAGGGGAGAATAGACAGTAACTACAAGAGCTCTTCAAACAACGAAACGTGACGAACAGAGCAACACATTTCGCTCGTCTAATAGCTGAGCTTCGGGGAAACTTGTTAAGTCGTACGCGACATTTTCATGACACTGTTCAGGTTAATTGAAATTTTAGTTTCATAACATGTATGAAAACAGTAAAAAAGCAAGGTTTACTCTACAAGCAGTTGGACTTCGAGTCCTAACGATCGAACAGGAAGAATACGCAGTTTTTGCCACGACTGAATTCCGGCAGTGCTGAATAAAGATTCGCGAGGACACATCGGTCCATCACGGATGTGAGCTGATTTTGTTCTATTTATTTATGTTTTGAGAAGAATCTTTGGTCATACAGACATAACGGACCCTGTACTGCGTGACAACACGGTAAGTTGAAAGAGTGGACACGGCTGCTCTGCAGCGTGTCATTTTGCTTTCGCTCAGTAACGTGTCATTTTGCTCACCAAGCTAGCGTGTTATTTTGCTCACCAAGCCAGCGTGCTATTTCGCTCGATGTCAGACGGCATTGTTTCACAGGACATGATCCTTTGTGTTTCGCGTGCGTTGTAAACAAAAGAAAATTTCTAATTAACCGTACCAGTTGGCACACTGCTCGCACGCCACCGTGTCATTTTGCTCACTGCCCATTGTTTAGCGTGTCATTTTAGCGTGTCCGTGCATTCACCTTTTTACCTAAATTCCTGTGGAGGGTCACATATGTTTAAAAACTATCTTACCTGACCAGGATCTGAAAATTGTAACTATAGCCATTTTGCTGGCTTGTAACCGAAAAGCCCTATCTTCCCTAAGCCAAAACAAAAACTGCAATTACCAAGAATGTACAAACATAAAATTTACTTACAATAGTCACTTGAAATAAATTTTAATTATTTTTTTTAATTGCTTGTCCAGAGTACCAGAACAAGTTGTTGTGGAATTATTTCACCATTAATCCTGGAATTTTCACATTTAACACTGAATACACATGCCCATGCTTCTACCAAAATTCCTAAATTATTAATATTAAATTATGTTAGCTCATGTGGAGAATTAATACTAATAATTCTTACATGGATTCAATAAATCCTGAATCCTGGCATGCTACAGTCAACCTAGTTGCAATTAATGAATAGAGGGGGTAAGTTTCTAAAGAAACTGTGGTGCTGCGTCGGTGGGAAGTATAACAATATAATTTGGTTTTATCAACTGGGTTGATAATGTCAATTAGCCACCGTGAAGAGATTCAAGAGCTGACGTTTCGAAGGGCTAACGCTCGAAAGCCAAATTATACTAGTTGCAATTAAGTTCAGCACGGCAGAGGCATGATGTCTGAACAGGGCCTACATGTAAGTTAACAGAATAATCAGGAGCTATTACCTTAAATGTGTTTCTGGTGTGTCAGGATTGTGTCTGTAGTGAAGATCAGTAAATGGCGCTAAAATGGACTGCAAATAAAACAGTCACAAAGTAACACATTTCTAAAAAAGAACATTCATCACGCACCAGAAACACATAAGGGGCTGAAACATGGAATGACTACCAAGTACTACATGTGTACATTTGTCTGCAAATGCTTTATACATGAAGCAAAACACATAACAGCAATTTTTCTTTGCAGCGAGTTAAGTGTCTCTGAATTCTGATCTTAATCCTTTGAATTTCTTGCAGAAAATACAAAAATTCCCAAAGGCCAAGATTTATTGGAATTTCCAGAGGGGTGGGAGGTCTTAAAGAAAAAACCTTTCTGTGGAGGAGGTGTGGATAATTTATGGAACTTCACATTGCAACTTTGATTGGCTAATAATTATTTTCTTCTCATTTTGATACTGAACAAATTGAATAACTTAATTATTACAATGCTTTTTTCTAAGCACATGTTTCAACCACTTTGACTTTCTGATCATAATGTAGATGCACAAGCCCGCAAGCCATTCTGCTAGTCATTTTGACCATGAAAATGAACTGCATGTGTTCTCCTATTTCAATTTTATGCATGCATGATTCTCCAAACTTTATGGGTAGCTGGAGCTCCGCTATTAAACAATAATAATTATTATTATTGGATTAAGTTTTTGTGATATCCGGAAGAATCAAGGTCAAGGTAAGTGTTATCAGCCAAAGCTGAGGCTGATAGGCTGATAACACTAACCGAGACCTTGACTATTCTGGATATCACAAAAACCAAATCTAATAATTGTTTTATTATACATTGTTTTCGGGCTTACCATGGAGTAAAACGATCCATCCTTTTTTCGCGCTTCCACATAAAACGATTTCAACACTTGCGGCAATTCTTTTTTTGTCATGTACTGTGGCTCAACAGTTCCTTCGCCACTTCTGTCGATCTTTTAGTATTTTCTGAATCTTTAAGCAGTTTCTCAATTTCTTGCTGGGTCAATGAAGCGAATCGACCCATGTTCTTACTTCGCTGTCCATGCTCTTAGAAATCATGCATTGCGCACGCAACCTACAGATTATTCACTGCTAGCAGATTAGTGAATAATCTGTAGGTTCTGCTGTTTTCCAGAATTAAATGTAGGCTCTTAGCCAATGAGAAGACAGATGGCGACTACAATGTATAATAATATTAATAATGTGTATTACACATCATAACTTCGACAGAAAGTTCAATTTAACTACACTCTGTCACCATACCTCTAATCCAACATCAGACCGTACGTACAGTCTTGTTTCAGGGCTAGTCAACAGATATAGTAATGTGGCCATCAACGATTCATTGAATTTTTGCATCTGTTGAGAAAAGATCATCTGGTAAACTTAATAATGGCTGTACATATCTTTTCTGGCCAATTTAACCATAAAGCATGTTATTTTCATCATTCAGGACTTGCAGAAATTTATTCAGTGAGTAAGTGAGAGAGAATTGCAATGCACATTCTCAAACATTCTAAGCCAATGTGATAAGGTGCTAATTATAAATTAAAATTCAGACATTAAGCCCTAACCCCCTCTAAGTTCTTATTAATTGTGCCAGGTAATATCGCTAAAAACACTACAGTCCTCTCCCACTTTTCTCCATTTGGAGCCACGTTAAAAAATTTCAGTTGACATGTTAAGACTTACCTGTGAATCTAGCACATTTCTAATGATAGTGTTGATCCCACCACAGTACGAAGCAGTTGATATGTTTTTTATGGCTGTGCATAAAAATAAATCAACAGACATTTGACGTTGTTGCATTCACATACATGTAAGGGTTCACCACAAAAAGAAAATAAACAAAACAAACAATATATGGGGTACATTTAAGTCAACAGACACTACATGTACTGGGGGATGGAAAAGGGATGCCTGTTAAAGATTGACCCTATGCAAAAATGGCTGCCATTGTTTTTTGTAGTCGGCTCAAGTTTATTATTTTTAAGTGACATAATAATTCTACTCTAAGAAGTTTCAGTGTTGTTGGTTAAATGCCTGGGAAGTTGTGACTGATTAAATTTAAGAGATTTGTTTGGAAAATGCTACCCTGGCCTGCAGCCTCATTTTCATGTTTTTGGTAAAATATGTGTAAATGTTCCTGTAACTTTCCATTTGTTAGAAGTATGACCTCAAAACTCCATACATTGATTTACATTGACTTAATCTTTAAGGCAAAGTAATTAATTCTCTGGGGAAAATGTTTCTTCTAGGGGCCAAAAAATAATGACAGCCATATTTGCATTTAGGGTCTATACTGTTTTCTCAAAGGACAGTTTTCAAAAAATCAGCTGGATGTAATAATTATATCAAACACGAGAGACAGTGTTTTGAACATTTGGATATTGAACTAAATAGGAAATATAAATGGAGAAATAAAATCATAAAAATCTATGCTAATGGCTAACTTCCTCTTTGTAACACACTTAGTCTAGTTAGTTATATACAACTTCACGTGCCAAGTCCCGAAGATGTTGTGCACATGATGCACACAACTACCATGGATGATGATTCCTTGTGTGCAAGTCTCGTAGAGGATATCAGAATCCAAAATTAACTTTTTGGCCTTGTCTCAGGCTTGACGCCAGCTGGTAGCATTATAAAAAGTTTTAGTTGCCAGCTGGCAATTTGTTGTCACCAAAATGTTTCCTCCTTCTGTGGGCGGAACTCGCTACAATCATAGATTAGCACGAAAATCCCTTTAAATTCTATTTCGGAATTAGTAGCACTGTAAAAGTCAGTTGTTGGCAAGGCAATCTAACTTTTATGTTCATGTATTGATGCCTTGGCTGAAAATCAAAGTTAACATAAATCTGACTATGAGATATTTTCATATCACCCATATCACAGTGAAGTAGTCCTGGAGATAGCTACATGTAGTCACCCACTGGCGATCAGTTGTAAAATTCTGGCCCTGGTTGTTCGAAAGTCAATTAAAATGACCCATGAAACGCAGTTAATCTAGGATTAAATTTCTTTATTACATCCATTTTGAAATCACTGTTGATCCTTGCAATCTGATTGGCTCTCAGGAGTGCGATTTATTCCCAAATCGCACTATCTTTTGCTCTAAATCGCATCTTTTTCTCAACCAATGAGAATGAAACAGTAAAACAAAACAACCAATCAGAAAAAAAATCAAAAAAAAATCAAAAATCAAAATCAAAATCAAAATCAAAATCAAAAAAAAAAAAAAAAATCAAAAAAAAAAAAAAAAAATCAAAAAAAAAAATCAAAATCAAAATCAAATTGTGCGATTTCAAAATGGATTTAATAAAGTGGTAATTGAACTTCGGGTCGTGCAATTTTGGTCTGAAATCATACTTGTGATTTCAAATCGAACTCGCGCTGCGCGCTCGTTCGATTTTGAAATCACGCGTATGATTTCAGACCAAATTGCACGACCCGAAGTTCAATTTCCATTATTAATCCCAGAGTAACTAATCGGGGAATAAAATGGTGTTCCTGAAAGCAATTTTAATCCACAATTAACTATCCATCGATTAAGCTCAGATTAACCCGGTAAAACCGGTCTCTGGCAGGAGAAAACGGTGAGCACTAGGAGAGGGAAGGGATTAAGTGACGGTGCCTACAAATTAATTGACTAAAGCGGAAGAAATTTCACCAATTTTTAACAAATTTACCAAATTTATCTCAATGAGATTTCCAGCGTTTGGATATCTAAAAGAACCGACGAAAAAGCTAAATTAAAATTAGAGTTATGATCAAATATAAGTTCAGTGTAATCTGTACAGTGTAAAAATAGCACAAACACCAAGAGAAGCTCACTAGCTCATGCAAACAGTCGGAAAATTAATTGAGCTCTTTATAAAGACTTCAGTATTGATCCAATTTTCAGCCTTAGTCGTTTATACTTTACAAATTAAGAATTGTTTCTATTCTAAACCGAGAAGTTCACGAAACGGAAATGTCTTCAATCTTGCTGATCTATCTAAGATAAAAGTTTGTACATTTCTCGAACATGGATCCATTGTGAATAATTATAAGGACTGAGGAGCTAAGTAAGAACCGCATTTGCTTTAAACAAATTTTGGAGGAAGAAGGAAGTTAACTAAGCAAAGTAGACTACGTGCAGAGATTGGTTGCCTTAATTCCGCCGAATTGTGATAAACAACTTCTTGAAGAACAATTCAAACAAGTTCAACTAAGCTCTAACAAGATTTTGTCGCTAAAATTAACTGTATTGAATACTCGCCTTTTTGAAACCAAACAATTCCTTTAATTCCACCACTGATATTTCCTGTTACATTGCAGTGGTTAGTGAGTGCCAATTTCTACCTTTGATAGGGAAAATGATGAAATTTGTGTAAATAATTTTGCGACTTGCGATCTCCAAACAGCGGCCCGTCCACGTTGAAAAACATGACAAACCGTGGGAACACTGGACACGATATCGCATGTCTTCAGGTAGCATCTCCTAAATTGCTTTTCTTTCCTTACCAGGGCCGGCATAATAGCAAAATCACCAAAAAGTAATTAGTTGGCCATTTGGTTTTGTTGTGATTTTTCCCCCGATTAGTGAGTTAATCCATCTTGCTAGGTGTGTTTAATTTAACCCTTAGTTTACCCCTTGGATAGGGCTAATCGTCCTTTGAGGAACAGAATTTAATTGAAGGATAAATTTTTTCCTTAGAATAGGACGATTTAATCGTGGGTAAGCGCTAATCGGCTTTCAAACAACCGGGACCTGGTTGTCAGTGCAATTTTTTTAGTTGCATTCTTGGCAACCAGGAACACACAATTTCGGACTCTGGGTATACATGTACAAACCTCCATCATGGTTATAATACTACTAATGAGCTTGAGAAGGCCAGATAAATGCTGTAAACGTGAGATAATTTGTGTAAATGAAGTAATGCAGACAGCAATTAAATAACAAAAAGAAGTAACAACAGAAGAAAATCTGTTTTATAATATAAAACTGAAGTTACCTAATTCACAGAGAGTGGCTACACAAGCTTTTCGGAGTCTATCAGCATCGTCACCTTCATCATTGCCGACTGACACAAGAGTGGCTGCCATGGACATTGGACACAACCTTGGACTAACAGCAATCACCTAATACATGAAAAGGGACACACATTACTAGTAGGCTATCTAGCACAGACTCATCCTCTGGACCTTTAAAAATTAAAATTAACCCTCCCAACGGTGATTTTTTGCAAACACTACCGTTGGGAGGCTTAATTTTAATTTTTTAAAGGTCCAGAGGATGAGTCTGTGCTGGGATAGCCTACTAGTAATGTGTGTGCCCTGAGAGGTAAAAACATTTTTTCAACAATCAAGCAACAGCATTTTTCAAAACAGAAGACACAAAGGCAAATTTATTATTCCAGAAAAGAAACAAACAATGGGGCGGGAAACCTTCAAACAATAGGATGACAGCTTGAAAAAATTTTGTGCCAATAATTATTTTTTCATTTGAAGAAATGTTGACAAAGTATAGGAAACAAAATGGCCGACGTCGCTCCACAAGGAATGCCTTATGGACGTTTCAATATTTCACAAACGAACTATCGTGAATGGCTCCGCGTCTGGTGGATGACATTCAGAGAAAATGACCCAAACAACAAAGATCTCCGCACTTTTGCAAATTTTTATAAAGAAAAGTTCACAAACACGGTGAAAAATGAAATTGTTGCACTGAAAAACGTGAAAGTGGGTTTCGGAATGAGAGTAAAGTTTTCACGAGAAGTTGATGATGGAGAAGGCAACATGAAAACGGTGAGACAAGAACATTATTTCAAGAACGATGACCCGTTTGTTTTCTTAAACAAAGACAAAAATGATGAAGAAAAAATCGCACAAAAGTTTGAAGAATTTATTGAGCAGGTCAACGGAGAAATCGAGGATTGGTCAGCGAATGGATCAGGGTGGAATTTTGATGGAGTGGAGGTAGCGTATGTGAACACAGCGAGATATCAACCGATGCGTGCGGGGACATATTTCCCCACTCCAGCAAAACTCGCGGTAAAGAAAGCAGTTGTTAACGTGCAAAATAATGACAATGAATGTTTGAGGTGGGCAATCAGAGCAGCACTTTTCCCACCCAAAGACGGAAAGAACCCACAAAGAACAAGCAAATACCCCAAAGAAGATGGAATTAACTGGACAGGAATCAACTTCCCAACACCGGTGGGGGATATTGAAAAGCTTGAAAAACAAAACAAACATCTCTCAATCAACGTTTTTGGCTGGGAAAACAACAGCGTGATCGTCCACCACATAAGCAAGAAAGAGAAAAACCTGCCACGAACCAATCTGATATTGATCACATCAGGAGAAAACCAACACTATTGTTTTGTCAAAAGTGTGACCGCTTTGTTTCACGATCAGACCAAAGCACACCACACACACCATTACTGCATGTTGTGTATGACAGGGTACACAAGGGCAGACCTGCTGGAGGATCACAAAAAATACTGCAACGGAGTGGAGGGCAGGCCGACAAGAATTGAAGTGCCGGAAGAAGGTAAAAACGTCTTGAAATTCCAAAATTTACACAAACAGATGAGAGCCCCTTTCGTGATTTATGCGGATTTTGAAGCACTGATTGAAAAGGTTGCAACATGCGAGCGACCGGAAGGAGAAAGTTCCACAGAAAAAACAGAGAGGCACCAAGCGTGTGGGTATGCGTGGATGTGCGTGAGAAGTGATGGGAAAGTTATGAACAAAAAAGTTTTCAGAGGAGAAAACGCGGTGAAAAATTTTCTGGAAGATATTGTGCAGGAGGAAGAAAAACTGAGAGAAAGCGTGCAAGAACCAAAACAAATTGTGATGGACCATGACGATTGGGAAGAATTCAAAACAGCAAAAGATTGCCACATTTGCAACAAAAGCCTGACAAAAGAAAATTTCCTTGATTCACTTTCAGCATGGAAAAAAGAAAAATATCTGGGTCAGGTTCACAAAAAATGTTTCTGGTTTGTACAAAAAAGGGTTGGAACGGTTTGCATGAAAAAGCTTTCCAAAGAGCAAAAAGAAGAGGCCGCAAAACAAGAAAACTGCCATTTTTGTAAAAAACCATTGCTCCAACCGTTATACAGGGATGCGGTTAAAGATCACTGCCATATAACAGGAAAGTTCCGCGGTGTGGCGCACAATAGTTGCAATTTCAAACTGAAATTGAAGCCAAAAACATTCCCAATTCCAGTGGTTTTCCACAATTTGAGAGGCTATGATGCACACCACATTATGCAAGCGATGGAGCACCAGAAAAAAGAAGTGAAATGCATTGCCAACAACATGGAAAAGTACATTACATTTTCCATGGGCGGATTGCATTTCATTGACAGCTTGAATTTCCTGCTTGCAAGCCTTGATTCAGTTGTGAAAGCCACACCAAAAGAGGTGTTGTATTTCACAGAAAAATTAGCTGCGGACCGCGGAAGGGAAGCAAATCTTCTCCACCAAAAAGGGATTTACCCATATGAGTACATGGATGCATGGGAGAAATTTGAGGAGACAAATCTTCCGGAAAAGGAAAAGTTTTATAGTAAACTGAACGACGAAGGGATTTCAGATGAAGATTATGCCCACGCACAGAAAGTGTGGGAAACGTTTGGGTGCCAAAATCTTGGAGACTATCACGATCTCTATGTGGAAACAGATGTCGCACTGTTGGCAGATGTTTTTGAAAATTTCAGAGACTTATGCCAAAAGCAGTACGGGCTGGATCCAGCGCATTATTTCACATTACCAGGATTTGGCTGGGACGCGCTCTTGAAAATGACAGAAGTCGAGCTGGAGCTTTTCACAGACATCGACAAGCACTTGTTTGTGGAAAGGGGGATGAGAGGCGGGATTTCAATGGAAAGCAAGAGATACGCGAAAGCCAACAACCCAATGTGCAAAGATTTCGATGAGACCAAACCGAAAAGCTGGATCATGTATCTCGATGCAAATAACCTTTACGGCTGGGCAATGTGCAAGCCCTTACCATTGAGGAATTTCAGTTGGAAAAGGGTCCTGCCAACGGAAGAAGAAATCCGAAAGAAAAAAGAGTTGGCAAAAAGGGGGTGGATCCTTGAGGTCGACCTGGAATATCCGGTGGAGCTCCACGAAGAGCACGACAGCTACCCGCTTGCACCGGAAAAAAAGGCGGTAAAAAAAGAGGACATGTCGGATTACCAAAAACGTCTGATGGAAGAGCTTAAACTGAAACCACCCAAAGACAAGAAGCTGCTGCTGACGTTAGAAGACAAAAACAACTACGTTTTACATTACAGGAACCTTCAATTTTATCTTGACCAGGGGATGAAATTGAAAAAAGTCCACAAGGCGCTGGAGTTTGACCAAGAGCGTTGGATGGAGCCATACATCATGAAGAACACAGAATTGCGGAAAAAAGCCAAAAGCGACTTTGAAAAGAACTTCTACAAACTGATGAACAACGCAGTATTCGGGAAAACAATGGAGAACCTGCGGAAGCGCACGGACATCAAGATTGTAAACTCGGAAGAAGAAAACAAAATCAGAAAACTCGTAGCCAATCCATTATACTCAAGGTTTGTAGAATTCACAAATAACATGGCTGGTGTCCACATGTTCAAGGGAAAGCTTCTGCTGAACAAACCGGTGTACACGGGGATGACGATCTTGGACAACAGCAAGATCCTGATGTACGACTTTTACTACAGCCACCTGAAAAAGCAGTACGGCAAGAAATGTGAACTTCTGTACACGGACACGGACAGTCTCTTGCTTGAGATTGAAACAGAAGACGTGTACAAGGACATCGCGAGAAACGAAATTTTGTACGATTTGAGCGATTACCCGAAAGACCACCCACTGCACTCAAGCGAGAACAAAAAGGTCCTGGGCAAAATGAAAGATGAATGCGCGGGGGCGGCAATAGAAGAAGTTGTCTGCCTCAGGTCAAAAATGTATTCAATCCTCCGAGCGGACGAAAAAAATACCAAAAAGGCAAAAGGGGTGAAAAAGTGCGTTGTAAAGAAAAAAATAAAGCACGAGCATTACAAAGAAATGATTTTCGGAGAGAAGAAACAGCTGAGGCACGGCATGAACATTCTGCGGAGCGAAGGGCATGAAATCTGGGGCATGCACGTGAACAAGATTTCACTGTGCGCGTTTGACTCAAAACGCTGGATCGCGGATGACGGGATCCACACAAAAGCATATGGTTACAAAGAGTGTTGTGGGGGGTGGGGTGAAACCCCACTCACAGAAGAGGAACTCGAAGAGATGGCGGCTTTTCTGGAAGGCATTCACTTTAATGTTTGAGCCACCTCACGCGGGTCCAAACTTTGTAAATAATTCACAATGGCTTGATCAAGAAAAATGACTTCCTTTTCACAGGATGGGCGGGGTTTTTGAAAAACAACAGAACATGCATTATTGGAAAGCTCTTTGATGGTGCGTTTTTTTCCTTTGCTTGAGGTTTGAACAATAACACCGTTGCGTCCACGGCCCATTTTTCAAAATTTCATTTGTTTGTTCAACTTGGCCAGTTTTGGTTGTTCAAGCCAGTTTTTTTCCCCAAACCAAACGGTGAGCGAATTTCAATCCGCGTTCCTGAAGACATTTTTGCAATAACAAGCATCACATTAAACGCCACTGTAATTTTGAGCAAATTCCAAAAGATGTTTTCAAGCTGGCCATCAACAAAATTGATCAAAAAGGGTACAGAATCAAGAACTTTCGGACCATAAATGGCAGAACCAAGAAAAACCAAAGAGAAAAAACAGACGGTATTGATCAAAGCAGCGTTGATTTTCATTCTGGGTATAAAGAAAAAATTTAATCTGTATTTTCATTTGTTCAACTGTCCACGCTGGCCGGCGGGAGAACGGTGTTTTTTGGCACAATCTGCAGCTCTTCACGCACAAAACCGCGCTTGGGTCCATCATGCAAATAGTACAGAACGGGCTGATCCGGTTTTTGTAAAACCTTTTCAATGGTGAAAACTTTCAAAGACCAAATCGGATCCGTGGCTCTTTTTTTCCCCCCTTCAAGCTCACCAGGTTCGTAAAGATGGCGAACCTGAACAAGATATGGCAGGATTTTTTCATCCTTCCCAACAGGTCTGTGATAAGCAGTCGAAGGTTTCGAAAAAACAGATTTCTCTTTGATTGCAACAGCGGGTTTCTTTCCGATGAGGCTGGTCACCTCGTTGTTCAAAGCCGAAACAACTTCAGGAAGTCTTTTCACCCATGCCCTGGACCGCTGGCCCTCAGGCAGCCGCATTTCCACGGCATACTGGTGACCGAACAGGCGTTCGGCAAGGGTGCGGTTGAAACGTTCAACAATGGCCTGATCGCGGTGAATGTTGACGCGCCCGCGCCGGATGAAAGTTTTGTGGTTTTCCATGACTTTCGTCACAGCGCCCATGAATTCGCGCCCAGGGTCAACTTGCAACATTTCAGGCCATTTCAAAGGGCCGCGCTTGTAAATTTTCTGAAAAGCCTGGGCAACCTCATCAGAATTTTTCGAGGTCAAGGGTTCGGACTCTTTGAAACGGCTGGCCACGTCGACAACGTTCAGCGCGTATTTCCAGACTTTGCGACCGCGAGGCAGTTTATCGTGAGGCAAAAAAAGAAGGTCCGCCTGGTGGACCTTGTTGGGTAAGGACACGTCGAATTTCGGTCGAGGTATATGCTTCGGCGCCGGAAGGAATATCTGCCAGAGGGCTTGCTGGATCAACCACTTTTTTGCGGTGTCTTCCGGGACGTTTGCAGCCGCGGCCATTTTTTTGATGGCGGCAATGCCTTTCCAATAACCGCCAGGGCTGTAGTAAATCTTCGCGAGTTTGGTGTCCATATAAACGAGGTGAAAAAAAGTTTAAATGTTAGCAGATGAATCTTGTTTTGGTTTTCCCGCAAGAGGCGCATTTGACTTTCAGAAAGGTTTGCCCATTTTTTGTTTTTCCGAGTCTTTCACTCCCACGAACGTTGGGGGTGATCTTCTTCTCATACACACAGTAGAAATCCATATAAAAGAGGTAAAAAAAGTTTAAAAGAACCGGAAAGCAGCGTAGCCCAAAGCGAGAGCCCCGGCCCCGACGAACATGAGTTCACCATTTTTTTGCCGCTGGCTTGGTTGATAAAAATCCGAAAATTTGGGCTCTTTTAGAGGAGCCTCTTCAGGATGCGCCTGGTTGTAAAGTTTTAAAGCGTAGTCAGTGTTTGTGAAATCCTGCTTGGCGTCAGCTTTCATGCGCTCGTTTGTTTCAATCCAGTCGAGACGTTTGGTGCGGTCGCGCACGAATTTGTTGTACGCAGCTTGATACTCCTCCATAGCTCGGTCGTGGCGCTCTATTTCTTCACGCGAGGCCTGGCCATCACCATCCAAAGCCTTCGCCAGATAACTGCCGCCGATGAAAGCCGCTGCGTTCACCAAAGCACCGCCAACCATAATTGCGATACTTGCCATGATTATAAATTGCCGCCATTTTTTCAAATGATTTTTGGGTGTTCAAACGTTGGTCGGGAGGATTTTCTGGTCTTCCAGGTACTTCTTGAGCCAGATGCTGCCCGTCATCACACCAGTGAACATTGCGAAGTTTTCGATAGAATCTGAAGGGTCATCTGTAAAACTTCTCCTGAACGCTTTTTTGACAGCCCACCCAATGCCAGCAGAGAGGCCAACGAGAGTCGCGGCCTCCATGGCGTTTTTTACAAGATTGTTTTCAGGCATGTTTGGTATAAAAGAAAAAAAAATAAACGTTCAAAAGAAATTAATCATCTTCATCAGCCAGTGAATCTGCATAGCTTGGCGGTTTCTCGTCAGGGTAAATTGGCAACACAGGAAATTCCTCATCTTCATCTTCATCTTCTTCAATGAATGGTGCATCCCAGAGAAGCATGATTGTATCAGCAAAGGCGAAGGCAAGTTTGAACCACACAAAGGTGATTGCAAAAATACCAACGCCTGATGCAACAGCTTGGGCACCGTCAATTTTCATGTTTTGTTTATTGTGTAAATATTTAATCCATCGGTCGAAAGGCATTTCTTGATGGCTGCGTCGCCACCCTGGGGTGTGGGGCTTGCTCCACTGCAGGTGCTGGCGTCGCCTCCACGGGGTGTGGGGCTTGCCCCCCTGCAGGTTCCCGTGTGAAAAAGCGCTGGATGTCTTCACGCTTGACATAAGTCGTGAAGAGCGCGACGCCAATTCCGGCGAGTGTGAGCCATTCGTTTGTGCTGAGACCGGTTTTTGCGGGGTGTGGGGCTTGCCGCACGGTGGGCTCCGGCGTCGCCTCCACGGGGTGTTGAGCTTGCGCATTCCCAATTGATGCAAGTTTGCCATTTGCTTCATCAAGGGCTTTTTTCTGTGCTTCGCGGGCCTGCCGAGTTTTATCAGCAGTCGCTTTGCCCGCAGCCACTCGATGGGGATTTTTGGCGGGCTTTGTTGGCGGCGTTTGTGAAGTCACTTGGCTTTCCTGTGGTGCAAGGTTTGCTTGTGGTGCAACGGTCGGTTGTTCTTCAGCCATGGTATATTGAAAGAAATTTTTGTTTAATTTGTGAGGAATTATTCAGCAGTTGGTCAGGAATGTTCAGCAGTTGGTGAGGAAAGCTCAGCAATTTCAGTCGTTTGCGCTTCGTGCTTGAAAGAATCAAAATCAATGTGTTTTGCAGTGATCATCGCCGCGTTGGCCACAGCGAGACCACGGCCGCAAGTCAAAGCTGTGCTGCCGGCCATGTTGGAGAGCTGATTGTTGATGATCCAGTCGTTTTTGATTTCTTTTTGATAAGCCTCGATGTCTTTGATTTTGACGACCATTCCGACCGCTTTGGTCAAAACAAAAAGGAAGCCGTCGAGCAAACTGTCCGTTGTCTTGGAGCCCACGTACGCATGGTAGCGTTTGATGTATTTCTCGACATCTTTGTCAGAGAGGCGCTTCACATCGTCGTGTGAAAGCTGCGTCCTGATGGCTTCTTTTGATTTTCCTGTCGACACCAGCACGGCCAGCTGCTCGCGCAGCGCTGGGATATCGGGCTGCGTTGAAACAACTGCGGGGAAATTGCTGGCCGGTGCGCTCGTTGCCTCAGCTTCAAGCAAGCCCGCAATGTTGGTCAAGACTTGTTCATCAATTTCGAGTGTTGATGGGTTCGCCATTTTGTGTATAAGTTGTGAATTTTTAATTGAGCTTGAATTTTATTCCGAACGGGTGCCGAAGTGCGAACACAAGGCAGGAGAACTTATTTTTTTTCAACCTCGAAATGAGGTCTTTGTACTCATCTTGAGAAAGTTCGCCGGCGTAATCTTCAAAAACCGCTTTCGTTGTCTTCCACGAGGGTGTGTAAAAAAGCACAAGCGCCGCAACGTTTTCGCGGAAAGAGGCTGTGATGCTGGTCAGCTTTTGGGCGAGCACCCACACGCTGAATCCTGTGTGGCGGGCGCTGAACGCGAGATTGACCAGCTGGCCCGTGCGCTTTTTCACATCTTTCGAGGCCGCGCAGTCATCGAGGATAATGAGCGCATTGGTGCCCTCCAATTCAAGGCAAACCACCTTCAGCCAGGCTTCAACAAAATGCTGTTCACAAATGATAACTTTGAAACGCGGGTCCGCCAAAGCGAAGCGATGAAAAGTCCTGTTGTGCGCGAATGTCGGGCAGATGAGCGTGATGAAGTCGAACTTGCCGTGGAAAGGACCGCGGAGCTGTTCCACCACAAACTTTGATTTGCCCGAATTCGTCGGCCCGACGATGAGAGCGTTGAACGGGATGTTGTTTGGGTCCATTATATGATCAGTGCAACACTGAAACTAATTGCTGATTTTTAATGTCTATTTGCGCGTCCGAAATTGCAAAGATGTGGCATTTCACATCGCCTGCGCCAATGAGGTCCCGCTCGATTTCAAGCTGGACTCCATGTGTTGTGTTCACAAGCCGCGTGCCGCTTCCATGCAGCGTTGGATCCCCCGATGTGCGCAAATCAATCAGAAGCCCGAACCTGTCTTCGGTGAAAAACTTTACCGGATTCATGTGCTTTGTTTTTTGGGCTTTCTTTCCGAAAAAGCGGTCAACTTCGGCCCAAGTATCCGTGATTCCGAGGCCGTTGTTGAAGAGCTTGTTGGTCGAGCCGTTCACCGTGACAACGACTTTCTTCAGGGCCGGATTAATGTACTTTTCTGAATCCCTGGTTCCTGCAGTGTAAGGCTTAACGAAAAGGAGAAGAAGGCCTTTCAGGGACCTTTTTTGGGCGTTAAATTTGATGGTCACGCTTGAGACCACTTCTTTTTTGAAGCTGACCACCTCGGGCCGCACCACATGGTCGTATTTGAACCCCTTTCCCGCGGTGTAAACGCTGCGAGCCTCGTCCGCCAAGGTCTTGCTTCTGATTGTTTCAAACTCGAGCTGGAGGTTTGTCAGCTTGTATTTAAGTTTATCGGGGTCAGAGCCTTTGACAACCTGCGAGGCCGGCGCGAGCTTCAGCTGAAACAGGAGGTCGTGGAGGAGCGCTTGGGGGTAAAAGACGCCGTGGTCGGTCAGTATTGAGTGGTCCAGGCGGATCCGGTATTTTTTCCCGTAAACCTTTTCCAGCGCGTTTTCTTTGTCAACACCCGAGGTTTTCTTGTCTCCCGAGTCTGAGCGGATCTTGCAGAGGTCTTCAGACTGGATGCCCTCGAGCAGCATGTCGTCCCGCTCCTCCTGCGAGAGAAAAAGGTCCTCCCAGATCTTGTAGATGTCATATCCATCCGTGTCCTGCAGTGTTTCCGCGCCGAACTTCACATGCAGTTTATCGACCAGGGCGCGGGTGACGTTTTGAACGAGGAAGTTGTCAGCGTCCCCTCCCGCCAAGTCGATTTTGAAGACCAGTGCGAGCGTGCCTGGCACGAGAACCTCGTTCTGATCCAGCTTGGGCACGTAAACATATAAGGTCTCCCCGGGGTTGGCTTCGCTGCGATCAAAAGTGATGCGATTGACCACGCGCTCGGCTTTCATCGCGAGGCCAGTTTTTTGGCTGTGCTCTGGATGAAGGTTTGTTTGCACCGCACGTTCCACTCTTCTTCCGTCAACTTCTGTTTGCACATACATGGTATTGAAAGCTGCACATTTTTATTTAAATTGAAAATAAATAGAATTTATATTTCGCAATGGCAATGATGGAAGAAGAAAAAGACCCTCTTTTGGAACATGATGATGATCATGAGAAAGATGCTGAGAAAGATGATGAGAAATATGAACATCTTGATCATGGCGACGGGGATTCCGGTTTTCCTGAAGAACAAGAAATGAGAGATCGCCTGAAACGTCTGAGGGAAAGGTCAAGGAGTTCTTCCACTGCAGAAACCTCTTATATCGAAGAAAATCTGCCTGATCCTAAGCCTGATCCTCCAAAAAACGATTTGACAACAATCATGGTTGCTAATGATTTCCTTAAAAAAGAGTTTCCATTTGCAAAGTTGGAAGATCTTAATGTCCGAATGGAAAACAATAGGGTGAAAGTCGGTTTATTTAGAGCCACCAAAAAAGGTGTGAAAACAACAACATATTTTTTAACAACAAGAGACACAAAAACGAATAAATTCCGGATAAATCCTGCACTTCCAAAAGAAATAACTCGTGAACTTGGGAAAAGTCGAAGAGAAACAATCGATGAAAAAATTGGAACACTGTCACAAGACATTTATGAAAATAAAAAATTTGCAGACGATGAAAAGCAAAGCCCAACAGAAAGAGAAAAAGCCCGAGAAAGAGCAAAAAGACAAATTGCAGAACGGACTGATCTCCAGCGAGAACTTGAACGGTTGGAAAACAATGATTACGAGTCGATTGATTTTGAATCGATCCCCCTTCAAGAATTTGAAAAAAATGAAGAACAAAGGACAGAAAAAGAAAAAGAAATACAACAAGAAAAAGAAAAGCAAAAAGAAATCGTTAATGATGAAAATGCCCCGTCTGATGAAAGAGAGCACGCCCGTGAAAACGTTGAGCGGCTCGTGAATGAAGAAAATCAAATCGAGGCTGAAAGAGAAAGAGACCTTGAAAGGCTTTCTTTCCGTGAAAGAGTCAGAGAAAAAATCAAAAATGTCTTCAAAAAATACGGTTTCACGGTGACAGCGATCTTAATTGCCGCCGGTATTCTCATCATGGAAATCGTAAAGCTTTTAACGAAACCTGTTGTCAATGCTGTCAAAGCATTCGGCAAAGCTTTGGGAAACGGGCTAAAAGACCTCGGTAAAAAAATATTGTCCGTCCTTCCAGGTCTCCTTGGCTCGATTGTTTCTTTTCTTTTCACAACTGCTGGTAAGGTCCTCGGGTTTCTGGCTGAGCACGCCTGGCTTGTGATTTTGGCTGTTGTCGCCTTTTTGATTGAGCGCTTGACCAAAAAACAGAGTTAGCGGGACGCCAAAAACACCAAACCCGCAAGTGCGACCACGCCAACTATCAGAGCCGTTTTGTTCGTGTCATGAGCCTCACTGTCCGTGCTGGCTGTTTCAACCGTTTGTGCGCGGGGTGAACCCCGCACCCCTGTTGCAGGTGTTTTGGCAGAAGGCTCCAGATCTTTTTTGCTTTCAGCTGTGGCCGCAGGTGTTTTGGCAGAAGGCTCCAGATCTTTTTTGCTTTCAGCTGTGGCCGCTTTGTGAATTGGGTTCGAAGGGTGGCTGCTTGGTGGGTTGTATTTTGATTTCTCTCCATCCATGGGTTGATGGGTCACTTTTTTTTTGTCCTTGTTGATCTGGTTGTTTATTCCAAGTTTCATCCCCGCCACAGCTTGTTTGAGGAAGTTGTTGTAGCCCATAACGCTTTCTGTGTTGATCACCATGTAGCCTGGCATCAGCCATGCGCCCGGGCACAAAGCAAGGTTCAGCCTGACTTTCGCCTCGTCAATGGTAAGTTGGTATCTTTGAACAGACGCTGACAAATCTGGCTGTATCACTGCGTCTTCAAACAGGTGAAGAAACTGGCTTTGGACCTCACGCGCTCGGCCTCCAGTGCCCTGGATGCTGCTTCTTTGATCCACTTGTGCGCCGAGAACGCAGTACACGAAAGCCTCGATCGACTGGTTTATTCGGCTCAAGCCGGCTGGTGTCAGCCCTTCGGCATGGTTCGCGCAAAACCAGTCGTATTGGTTGTATGCGACGCTTGTTGGGTGGCGTTTGTAATGCGGCCCGCCTGGCCAATTATGAAACGTCCCGCTGCCGGGCGTGAAGCGGAAGTCATTCGTAACCTCGATCCCAAATTCATGGCAAATCCTTCTGTACGAAGCAACATCATAAGGATTGTTTCTCTGGGTAAATGCTGGATCACCCGGCAACGCGAAAATGTTTTGGGGGCCTCCGAGCTGATACAAAATCCGTCTGACCGTGAAGTACACGTGGAAAACAAAAAATGCCCTGACTTGCGGTGGCAGTTCCAAAGATGTGTGCTCTTCATCAAAAATATCCCGTGAAATTCCGCAGCCCGTGGTCGCGCACCAGGTGGCAAAATTCATTTGCTGTGGCCAATATTTCATGTCAGGTGTTGCCAGCCAATGCCTCACCTCGTCAGCGCCATCCTCCCCAGGCGATTGGTCCAGAGGCAGCTTCATTTTTTGAAACACCTCCCTGAACCGCGTTGTAAAGAACCAATCCGGTGTCACGTATATCTTCAAGTCATTGTTGAATATTTTCTTCAAACTGGGGGCCGCTTCGTGGAATGGCACCGCTGGAATTGGCAAGTCTTCTTTTTCACTGATTTGCGTAAGCCATTTTGGAAAACCGTCAATATATTCCACAACAGGTTTTTTCTTCACAACAGGTGTTTTTTCCACTTCTTGGGTGTGTGGTTTGCTGACCGGTGCTTTCTTCACATCTTGGCTTTCTGAAGTGCCATGTCTTGATTTATTTCTCACTCTGCTAAGATATTTTGCAAAATCATCACTGTACTCTCCTTGCATTGCGATTATTTAAACAAAATATTTTTTCTTCAATAAACAAAACATGGTTGTGCACACAATCATCGCACCTTCAAACGACTACACTGTTTATTTCGACCGTCCAATTCCAAAGCCAAAGTATATCAGGCTTTTGAACTGCTCGCTTCCAAATTCGTGGTTTAACCTGAAAAAAGTGGGCAGACTTAAATCGAAAACAAAGAACAAAACCATCACCTTTTTACCGGGCCATTACACCTTGAAATCTTTGGCAAGTAAAATTGAAAATGGTCTTTTGCCGGACAGTGACACCTTAAAAGCAGAAATCAACACACCCTTTGGTCAAATGTTTGTCTACAACACAAAATTGGATAACCTTGAAATTGATGAAAATTTGAGATCTCTTCTTGGCGTTGACATTGTCGGACCATTCTTTCCGTTATTGTTTTCAAAAAAACTGAACTCCCCTTCAACGTACTTCATCCATTGTGACTTGATTGACCATCAAGAAAATCAGTTCAATGGAAAACCATCCACCCTTCTTGCCAACTTTGATATAAAAGGTGAACCTTGGGATAAAGTTTTTTATCAGTCAGAGCCTCAGCATGTTCGGGCCACTTCGAAAAGTCGAGAGGTAAACAGTTTGACTATTTCAGTCAAAGATGAGAATGGTGAACTTTTCGATTTCAATGGGATGCCACTCACTTTCGTTTTGGAGATTACCTCTTGAATTTGAAATAACTTCGACAGACATATTTTTGTTTAAAATATTGAATATATTTTCTTTTATATAAAAATGGTTGTGCTCACGTTCAAAGCTCCTTCAAACGACTTCACTGTTAATTTCGACTATCCAATTACGAAGCCAAAGTATATCAGGCTTTTAAGCTGTTCGCTTTACAACTCGTGGTTTAATTTTAAGGGTGGAACGGTCACGTTAATAGATAAAGAGCAAAATTATAAATTTGTGAATAATTTAAATCCCGGTTTTTACACCATTGAGACTTTTGTTGAAGCTTTAAAGAAAGCCTTACAAAAAAACGAATACATAAATTTTACAGATGCCGACACGCCCGCGGGCGTGATGTTTCTTCAAAATTCTAAATTTAGGCAAGTTGTTATAAATTTCAGCGAGGAATTTTACAAACTGTTTGATATTGTAGAAACTTTATCAGGGTTCACATTCAACAAAAAACACTGCCTGTCTACTTATTTTATTCACTGCGACCTTGTTGACAAAGAAAAGAATTTTCTCGATGGAAAAAGATCAAGTATTTTGGCTCGATTCGATGTGAGAGGCAAACCGTATGAAAAAATCTCTTACAATTTTGATTCAAATGTCTTGCGTGACACTTCTTCTGGTCAATATGTAAACGGTGTGACAGTATCAGTTAGAGATGAACTCGGGGAGTTATTAAATTTCAAGGGTTTCCCTCTTGAATTTGAATTAGAAATACTTTAACAATTAAAAATAAAATCTGCTTTTAATACAAGATGTCAAAATCAAACGTATTACCGAGCGCTCCTCCACAAAGCGGGTTATATCCAAATATCTCTGCTGAAAATGCAGAGAATTTTCGGCTGACTGAAATAAGCCGGATTGAAAAAGAAATTGGCCACGAGGCTGAACACCGGAGGCTTGTACTGAAAAAATATAAAAAAGTCAGGAAAGTTATTCACATTGCCGCCGTCAGCCTTGGCTCGCTGACAACGTTGCTGTCAGCCGGTGCTCTCGCACTTTCTCTCACCGGTGTTGGAGCGATTGCTGCAATTCCTGTGGCCACTGTTGCCGCTGTTTCCGGTGCGACTTCAACTGTTCTCACTGCCTTCAACAAAAAGCTTGAACGGAAAGTGTCGAAGCACACAAAAATTCATGCTTTGGCGATGTCAAAACACGACACCATCAACAGCCATGTGTCAAAAGCACTTGATGACAATAGAATTTCTGACTCGGAGTTCCAAACTGTGACAAGCGAAATCCAAAAATACCGGCAACTCAAAGAGAATTTGCGTGCAAAATTCACCGAAAAAACTCCTGATTTACCACAGCCCGATATTGAAAAGATAAAAAAAGAGCTTCAAGAACAGCTTATGAGAAAACTCGCGGCGCCCAGCATTGCAAATTTGAACTGAAGTTTGAGGGAAAAACAAAAAAAATATCTTTAAGTATAATTAAAGGTTGACTGCATAACTCAAAATGATCACGATATTTCACATGCTTTTTGTTATTTTTGCGGAACTTTCTTCTCCAGTTTGGCTGAATGATGTCAGACAGATAACTCAACAAGTTGTTGAGGCGATGCGTGAAGCGGACGAAAAAAAAACATTGTGAAATTTCAGTGAAAGACAGGGCGACCGATAATATGCCTATTTCCGTTTTTTAAACACAGGTTGCACAAATCAATTTTCCCGCATGACGTAACTTTTGTGATGCGTTGATTTTTTTCACAAAATGGGTGCATTCTCATTTCACAATGAACTTCAAAAAAACCCAGATCCCATCTCTCTTTTGCCTTTGTGTCTTCTGTTTTGAAAAATGCTGTTGCTTGATTGTTGAAAAAATGTTTTTACCTCTCAGGGCACACACATTACTAGTAGGCTATCCCAGCACAGACTCATCCTCTGGACCTTTAAAAATTAAAATTAAGCCTCCCAACGGTAGTGTTTGCAAAAATCACCGTTGGGAGGGTTAATTTTAATTTTTAAAGGTCCAGAGGATGAGTCTGTGCTAGATAGCCTACTAGTAATGTGTGTAAGGGATTGGCGAAACAAAAATCTTGATATATTACCATATTACATTATTTTATTACATGTAATGCCTTATCAAGACAGTGGTAGCAGGGATGGAACAGTGGTAAGAGTGCTCGCCTCCCACCAATGTGTCCCAGGTCCCAAGTTTGTTGTTGGTTCTTGTCCTTGCTCCGAGGGTTTTCTCATGATTCGCCATTATTTATCCCTCCTCAAAAACCAACACTTGCAAATACTAAATGAATTTGATTTGGAATACAGGCCCCATAAGCTTGCAGCTTTAAACACTACCGTGTCTAAATATTCAGTCGTTTAATAGGTAAGAGAATATTTGCAGAATGGTTTGGAAGGCATTAAATTTCTGCAATTTAGCAAATATCCAGCTTTTTATGCGAGAGACTTTGCAAGGCAGGATACAATTATTTTTATAATATGAATGCTAAAACTTAAATACTGTAAAGACATAGCAGCATGTAATACAACTGTTACATTTACATTGTACATTATTAAAAACACTGCAGAAAATTCAATAATTTGGACAAAAATGCTTCTTTCTGTCTGCTCTATTAGCCTTTAAATTTTACGATGTTCCTGCAAGCCAATAACGCAATCATGTAGTTACAGACCTTCCGAATGAACCTCAATGCTTGGACACGTTCCACCTCATACGCATGAACCATATCCATAGACCTACAGAACAACACAAAACATTGATTAGGGTTTCACCATGAAGAAGGGCTCTGTCTGAAAAAAATTTTTGATTTACACAAAATTTGACACTTTCAAAATCATTTTCTATCAGGGTTTTATTTCTGCAAGAATTTTAAAGTGTCCCATGCTTTACTTACATTAACCAATATATTAATATTATATGTAAATCATATGTGCATGGTTAAAAAGTAATCATTACATGTAAATTGATTTGTGTTCCGTTGAACCAAGACTGAAAAGTTTGAATTAAATTCAGCTCGCCAAAAATTCACACTGTACTTTGTTGGGGCCTAGAAAATGTGGCATTTGTACGGGTGGCTGTAATCCAACCTTCTATATAAGCAGACCCACCTGGGAATAGAAAATGCTCCTTTTAAGAGAGTTGTTAACTTATGTAAGATGTAAGGTAACAAACTTGACAATAACAATGTTTCTGCAAATGAAAGCTGTCTGCATAGTGTCAGTTAGCAGAGGTTCCACTTTATAAGGGGTAATTGATGTTTCAGGTTCAAATTAAAGTTTTCCCAGCTCTGTAGTAAAATAAACAATCATCTGAAAGGTTCCACAGATTTTTCTTCATTTTCAACATTACTTTAAGTATTACCATGCCCTTGATCTTGTACAACAGTCAATACGTTACTAGCTTTACCTGACAATAAAAATGTCAATTCTGAATTCCAGCATTTTAGAAAGAGTTTTCTCGTCAGAGAACAAATGCCGGAAGGCCCTCAATCCAGCTGCTCTCAACTCCTTGGCTGTTGACACTAGTGGCAGCATCAAGCTAGAAAGGTAAAAATTACGAAGGACTAATAAACTACAATTGTCCTGTATGTTATCCAGTTTCCTAGCTTTCAAATAAGTTTATTTATTAAATTTATTTAATATAATTTTTATTGAATAGATTTAGATTGCTAACACAAAAAAGTAGGAAAGGCGAGATAAAGATTATTCCAACTGAGGCAAAGCAAATCCTTTTTTAACTGTTAACGAAATCACAAAACAACCTTCACTGGATCGCCAAATCCAGACCCTATTTCAGACCAATACATGCCATTTTCCACACCCATTTTCAGACCTGGCCTCAAAAATCCACACCCGTTTTCAGGCCTGACCTTGAAAATATATGTTGTGGTTTTAAAATTTAGCTGGAATGATAAATTTTATCTATTTCTCTTTCTCTCTCATCACTTACTCATCCCAGTTACTGAGAAGAAAAATATTGTTTATAAGCTTTCGTAAATGTTCCCACAAAAACCATACCCAATTTCAGACCATAAAAGCCAAAATCTATACCCGTTTTCAGACCAAAATGGCTCAAAAACCATACCCTTTGGGGAGGCACATACTTTTTTACCTAATTAAAACTTGAAGCCAATTGAAGTATTGGAGGGTAGGTGCCGTAAAGGTAGCGACAGAGGAGAGCAGCAATCTCCTCAGCAGCAAGGAGGTCACCATGGCAACCCTGCCACAGCCCACCTCCAAGGCACCTGTCAACACAACACTGAAGAACCAGTGTGTGGAATGAATACTTACCAAAGACTGTGGGAGGGAGGGAGGGAAACAAAGCGAGCAAGCTAGCAGGCAATGAAGCAAAGCACATGGCAGTGCCCCTGCAAACCTCCCTGGAACCCCCCACATAATATTAATGCAGCCGCTGCATTGGCTTAGTTTTAACCTTGCCTAAATTCCATTTAGCCTCATTTAAAACTTGAAGCCAATTGAAGTATTGGAGGGTAGGTGCCGTAAAGGTAGCGACAGAGGAGAGCAGCAATCTCCTCAGCAGCAAGGAGGTCACCATGGCAACCCTGCCACAGCCCACCTCCCAAGGTATCCTCCAAGCCAGCAGGTGCTTGGAGAAAGGAGGGCCTGTGGCCAGGAGGCCATGGGACCTACTTGTTCCCAAGAATACCCCAAGCACCAATACCCAGCAACCCAATGCCACACAGGGTTGAGCACAGGCTAACGATAAGCAATGCAAACTCACCAACCACCACAGGCAGTGAGACAGGAGATGCAAACTCACCAACCGCCACAGGCAGTGAGACAGGAGAGAAGTTACTTGTGCAAGACTTTGCGCGAGTCCTAATGTAGAGCTTGTATGCATCGCTATTCCAATGCCCCATGGCTTGAATAAGGTGATCTGGGACACCCATACGAGCAGCAACTGTGGCAGCACCAATCCTGAAGCTGTGACTGGAAAATGACCCTTGGATACCAGCAGCTGCAAAAAATTTCTTTTAGCCAACGTGTCAAAAGAGCGCAAAACAGAGGCTAACCATTGGAGAGCAGAGACAAAGGACAGGGAGACTGGCCACGTTGTGGAAGGTAGTCCAGGATAGCAGATAAGGCGCAAAGTGGAGTATGACCCAATCCAATGTAGAGGCAGCAGCCCTTTTGAAAAGGGTCACTCTTTGAAGCCTTGATGTTGAGTTGTAAGCAGGATGGCATTTCATGAGAATCAACAGCAATGTCACTGACAGTTAAGTGAATGAGAGGGTTGAAGGCTGACAAGGACGGAACAGTAAATTCATAATAGCACAGAAACTCAAAGTAAACCAGTTTGGAGGCGGCCCAAATCATCACAAGATCCTGGTTGGTGAGGGACAGCGACTTGTGAATAATCAGCATATGGTGGTCAGTGATAGGGAATCGACAAGGGCCAGAGGGTCCTTGAGTCCTCTTTATACCTCGCATGACACGTTGCAACTGAAGCAGTCAGAAAGAGGGTCGGAAAATCCAAGATCTATGTGCATGGAACGAACTGCTGACAAGTATATCTTGATGGAGGAAGAGCTGAGCAAGGAGGAATTTAGATGGGTTGCAAACAAGCAAAGAATCCACTTATTTGCTGGGCAAGGCGAGCCATTTGCATACATACAACCAGGCTGAGCACAAAAGTTTTGAAAACGAAGTTGAGCAGATTTGTAAGTTCGGTGCAAGGATGGGGCCAATCCTTGTGACGTCAGAGTGAAGCAATCCTTCTCTAGGGATGAACCATTAATGTATCCCAAAGTTGAGGAGGGATAACTGTAGGATGACAGTTGGCATGAGGGGCCAGTCAACGAAAGGTCTGCCAATGAAAAACGAGATACATGTAAGGCATAAGGGACTATATTATCAGAACCCACGATGCGTTGAGGGAGAATATGTACAGTAATTATGTTTGGCATCTGCCATCAGAAGCGAACACAAGAGACACATGACATCAGGAGCCCTAGAAGTACGAGAATTTAGAGATTCACAGATTCATTGTCACAATGGAAACCACCACTTAGCAAAGCCAGGATGAACCCCACACATGAGCTGAAACAACTATGGGGAAAAGTTCCTGAAACTTGATAGATGAGGATTGAAATGCCAATAACCAGTGTGAGCCGAAAATTGCACTGAACCACAGGGATCCAAAGGCGTCACAAACGCGTCGCAAGAGTTAAGGGAGGAGAGAGGCCGGGATAAACCCAAAAGCAAACGCCATTCCAAGAAGCCAGGTATTGAAGCCACTAGCAAAGATCTTTCTTAAATTCAGAGCTGATACAAATTGGGTGATCATCTCTGCAGAAATTGCGGAGCAGGTTTACCATGCGGCAAGTGAAGGCAAGGACACACCAAACCACTTTTGCTGAATAGTGAAGATGGGCGATAAGCAATTGACGCTTTCGTTTAGTACACTAACGATAAGACGACCATAGATGTAGCGGGTCGAAACTTCATGTAGATCTTCAAAAGAATTTGAAATACAATATTTCAACAGCACTGTAGTATTTTGTCCCGACAGTAAAGCGGCAACGAGAGATGATAAATTCCTTTGAGTGTGTTGTAGCCCATAGGAGTAGTCTATGGGAGCTGTGAAACAAAGGACATGCAACAAAGCTGTGAACCTGTGAATAAACAAGTTGAGCTAAAAGCAAAACAGCGTGAAACAGCCCGATATCCGCCAGAAAGCCGCAGAATTCCTTCCACTGGATGAAAAAAAAATAAACGAAACAAAAAAAAAATAAGTCAACGCTCTAAACACTTTCCTTTACTTTAAATCTAAATGAAAATGTGAAGCAATGGAACTAAATCTTAAACAACTCTCAAGACTGAAAGCGGCTAAATAAATACAACTTTTACACACAAAAGTCGCGTCTTTATCAGATAAGCACGTGCAAATATGCCAAATCTGTTCGCTCCAAAAAGCATAAAACTCCGAACCAACG
Source organism: Blastomussa wellsi (assembly GCA_947652115.1). NCBI lineage: Eukaryota > Metazoa > Cnidaria > Anthozoa > Scleractinia > Plerogyridae > Blastomussa > Blastomussa wellsi. Next base: position 7,472,933 of record OX393571.1, read on the forward strand.
ACCGAAACATGAAAGAAACTTGAAACAAACATCGCTTCAAACAAAATTTCACTTATGAAGAAGGCGAGAAATGTACTAAAATAATCAAAATATCGAAAATTTTACCGCCGAGCAATTCTGCATGCGTAATTAGCTTATTTGGATTCCACCCAGCTTCACACTAAAGCGGAAAGCCCCAATTTTAGCGGACAGCTTTAGCAGTCAGTTTATAACTCAATGGCTTTTCCGATCGTTCTAAAAACTTCTATCCAAATTTAATGCAGTATTGTACATTACCATTCTATTTTCAAAAGTCTCGAGAAGCCCCACCAGCCCCGTGCAGGTCCGTGATTTGCACTCAAAACACATTTCTAAGCGCCATGACATCATGTCTTCACAGCCGTGGAGGACAAGATGGATCCTTCATCAGCAACGTTTTAGCACTCTCTACGCCATATTTTCCTACTGTGGAGCCACTTAAAACCAATCGGTGTCACTTCTTTTCATTTCAAGTGCCAAAGAAAGAACTTTCCATGTTTATAATGGAAAAAACACGACCTTTGAAGTTTGTAAACACATCCCACGTCGCGCCATGATCTTCTTGTACATTTTTAACACACGAGTCAGAGAAGGGAAGCTGGGGTTCCGACTCGGCATCCTTTAAATTGTCAGACAGTAGTTCGGCTAGATGAACAAACTTTCCCGAGACGATTTACGAGACCAACTTGTAAGGAACAGGCGAGAAGCCAAGCCCGATAATGATTGTTGGAAGGAAGGTGTTGAGGATGAACCAAGGATTGTTAAATTGGCGGCAAAGGATGTCAAGGATATCGGTGCTGACAACGGAGACGAGCTTAACCTTACGGGCAAACTGAGCAACGAAACGGATGGCAATGCGAAAGTGCTAACAAAGGAAGGAGCAACATTTAGCCTACCTATGCTCTGAGGTTGCACTGAAGCTGGTACTTGAGCGCTGGAGACAACCGCTTGCGAGTTGGAAATCAGCAAGGACAAGAGGAATATTTGTGAGGCCACCGGTAGAGACGAAACCACAGATTGATGTACATTTGCCATGGCAAGAAGCGGTCGAAGAGCATTGACAATGGAAGCGGTTAAGGCCTCCACGGATAAACCAGGGCCAGATGAGGAACCAAATGAAATGTGCGAGTGGAATTCCGAACCAGAACTCGAAGCAGGGAGTGTGACTGGCGGGAAAAATTATCCACATTTGCGTTGGTCGGAGGCCAAAGCCATAGCAGAGCTCAAACTGTTGATCGTGGACCACCTCGGTGGCAAAGAATCGAAGAAAAGACGATGCAAACACTGATACGGAGGCCAAGCAGCAAATGCCAACACTTTCAACAGACAATATCACAAAAAAGGCGAGTAACGAGCAAACAAAAGCGAGCAAGCTAGCAGGACATGACGTGACCGTATGCGAGGCCGCCGGTAGAGACGAAACCACAGATAGATTTACATTTGCCGTGGCAAGAAGCAGTTGAAGTGCATTGACAGTGGAAGCGGTTAAGGTCTCCACGGATAAACCAGGGCCAGATGATGAACCAAGTGAAATGTGCGAGTTGAATTCCGAACCAGAACTCGAAGCAGGGATTGTGACATGACTGGCGGGAAATCCCCACATTTGCGATCGTCGGAAGCCAAATCCATAGCAGAGCTCAAACTGTTGTTCGTGGACCGCCTCGATGGCATAAGAAGTGAAGAAAAGACGATACAAACATTCCTACGAAGGCCAAGCAGCAAATGCAAACACTTTCAACAGGCAATATCACAAAAAACAGGCGAGTAACGAGCAAACAAAGCGAGCAAGCTAGCAGGCAATGAAGCAAAGCACATGGCAGTGCCCCTGCAAACCTCCCTGGAACCCCCCACATAATATTAATGCAGCCGCTGCATTGGCTTAGTTTTAACCTTGCCTAAATTCCATTTAGCCTCACTAATCTATAGGGGAGTACCCCCCCCCCCCGGCCTGTCACCAACTCCCTACTGACCAAGGCCCTTATGTTTTGGAATTGCTGAATCTTATCAGATAAAATTCTTTCTTATCTTGAGCATTTTAATAAATTTTAGTTTTTAGCTGAAGTCAGTTCTAAGTGTACAACTTTAACTCGACAGAGACTCAAAGAATAGTGCAATTTATGACCAACAATTGATAATATTTTATGTTTAAATTTGCTTCATTTTATTTCTGGCAGCTGACCACACTGCAAAACCAAACGTGATCAACACCAAGTCTCTTCTTTACAACCGTAACACAATACTTTTGTTTGTTTGTAACATGATCCTTTTGTAGTTGCTTTTCTTTCAATAGTAAAATAATGCAACATATCGGTAAATATCAATTAAACTAGTTTCAGGTAAGTAAACGACATTCAGACTTACAATACCATGCTGCTTCCAGTTACATGACTTTTTTGTGTCAGTGAGACATCAACTTTTGGCTAATCAGTACAAACTATAGTTATAGGATGTCTTGTTTCTCCGCATTCATGACTGATTTTAAACGCAAAGCTTTATGCATGTTTCATGATTTGTTTAACATACTCAAAAGTTGATTCTCAAAAATTAAATAATTGGATGAAAGAAACAAGAAACAACTTTTTCAAAAGGTTTTCTGAACCCAATATACACCTGCTGATATGTACAGTATATAAAAATAATGTAGATTTAGTCCACGTTTTACCTAACTCACGCTGTCAGCTTCTTCACAACCCAACCCCCCTTCACAAAGATAATAATTATCAATTGATATTTATTATAACTGAATGGCTTGGTGACCATCAAAGTTTACATCATAGCACCTTAGCGGCTAGTAGCGGGTTAGCAGTCGACCCTACTATACCATCACCATAGTGCATTCTGTACTAGAAACTATAGTTTAATGTCACATACCATTTAATGAGATCTTCCAGAGAGTAACCAAAGCTTGCATTCTCACCCACATTTTGAATTAACTGTTGAAAAAACAATATTTGTACAGAATACTGTTGTAAACTTGTATGCATCAAATTTGAGTGGCATCATCAATTTAGATTAGATTAATCTCTTCCACCCAGTGGCCAATACCTTTGTGAAGTTGTTAATGTAACCCATTCGTTTGGATGTTGACATCATTTCACTACTGGTGATTTGATTCAAAAGGTCTTTCATGTTGTCGGCAGGATCTACAAAAAAACAGACAAGAACTATCATGAGATACATGATTGTATGTACATTCCTCAACAGCGAAACCCCTTCAGGCTATATTCATGCCCGAGTAGCCCATGCAGCTGTAGCCTGCGTCACAGACAGACTAAACTGCTGGAGCTCACTCCACCATTTGTGGCCCGATGCAGCAACTACATACATATGACAACAACAATCTTTATTCCACTCGCAACATAATCATTTCAGAGCTAAAATTGTATTAATAAGAAGAAAAAATTATTTAGAGAAATTAACATTTCACTGGTTGGTACAAAAGAGTAAGAGCAAGAGCAGGGGTGGATCCAGGATTTTTCTTAGGAGGAGGTGCATCACTAAGGAATGCATAATTGATAAGTGATGTAAGCAGAATACTAGTTATATTAGAAAGTCGACTGCAGTTCTTCATCAAGTTTTTAACACAAGTTGTCAAAAAAATGACGTGCAGTGTGTGAAGATATATATCGTTCGGTCGAATGTTCACACGCGATAATGGTTGACGTAAAACACTTGTACTTGATGTGTGAACCGCTATTATTCTTTCTTCAAGAAATAAATCATTTTCTCGAAAGCCCTTTCGAGTTTGCATATTCGAGAAAGCCTTATTTCTCAATCCTCGAAACTCAATCCTCGGTTCTCGATCCTCGATTCTCGAAACCTTCGAGGATCGAGGATCGAGTTTCGAGGATCGAGTCAAGACTGTCAACTTACTTTTGAGTGGTACTGTACATAGTTTAGTTTTAGCGGGGTTTTTTTTAGGTTTAGGTTTTTTAATTTTTGCACTATTTACAAATTACTTCTACATGAACGTACATTACAAGAAGGAAACATAAGCAAACTACAGTAAATTACACAAATAGTGGAAAATAAAATGTGCGCAGTGACCAAAGTAGCATAAGCTTTCGAGTTGGTCACTGCCACAGACATGTAATTAGCATGAACATGTACCAACCCCAGTGCTCATTTCTACATGTATTTGCTTCAGGCTGAAGAAATTATTAGACTTAACATTGAAATAAATTAATGCTGCCTGGGCAACCTGGTCTTACTACATGTATCTTTGCAATTTTTGGTGCAGTATGAGACAAAATGCAAAAACTTGGCTTGCCCTTTGGACAAGCTGTAAGTTCACCTCACCAGCCTAAATCTATAAAGAACTAGCCCAAAAAGTATTATTATTTTTCATTAATTGATTAATTTTTAGTTGCTTAAATTTTACATTCTAGTTTATCTTTAGACAAGCTTTAAAAACTTGAATGTAAATGCAGCATTTACTTGAATAAAGATTGTATCTCTAGATACTAGTTGCCTGTTTTTTTCATTTCCTTTGCCTTAAATACTGTTTTCACTCCTCACTTCTTTGAAAATGGCTCGCAGCTTGAGAAATTTGCATACAAGGCTTGAAATCCAATCCTTAGGTATGTGATTTAGCTTATGCATGCATATTTTGTAACAATTAATTTTGATTTTAAGTTTTATTTCTAAGAAATTCTTGAAAGCAACTATTTCTTTTAGGAAGAGAACAGCATTTATTTATTCACTTCAAATTGGGTTAGTTTACTAATTTACTTGTTCTTGAAAAATTTCATTTCGAGCACGTAAGTCAAATAAGTAACACCTTGAAACAATAATAAAGATTACATGTGGATGAACCTCAACAGAATTCAGGTCATCGAGCAGAATTCAGCTCATCAGCTCATCGAGCACGCCTCAACAAAACAAACGTTAATAACAGACTCAAAAACTTCATGTACTATACAAAAAAAATGAAAATAACAATATAATTTGGTTTCATCAACTGGGTTGATAATGTGAATTGGCTACCGGCTACCGTAAAGAGATTCAAGAGCTGGCGTTTCGAGCGTTAGCCCTTCGTCGGAGCGAATCAAGGAATTGTGGGTCGTGTGTTTTTTTATATACAGAAAGATGGAGCTTCGCTATTGGCTGGTGCCTGGTAACGTGAAAACAACGGAATAAATTTGTTGAATGAAAAGCGTTCGTTGATACCGTAAGGATTAAGAGTGCCGATTTGAAAAATAACTTTTTGTTCTAGAGTTATGTGGCTTTCCGTGTTTCCTTAGTGAAGGGAAAGGCCACAGACTGCCATATGCTGCTTAGAATAATTTGGGAGATTGAAGTGTCTCGTGACCGGTTTCCTCTTTGTAGTGACGACTCTGATTTTTCCTTAAAATCAGAGGAAATGTGCAATTTCTTTGACAAACGCGGCTATCCTGCTTCTGTTGTTCAAGCGGGCCATCATCGCGCCCCACAAATTGATCGAGAGACAGCACTACAAATGTCACAGAGAGAAAACAACAATAGAATTCCATTCACCCTCACGTTTCACCCTCACAACCACGCAGTAAAATCCATCATTCTCAAAAACTTTAAATTACTTCAAAATAACCCCAACACTGGTAGAATCTTTTCGCAACCTCCATTAATTTCATTCAAACGCAACAAAAACATAGGTAACTTTTTAGTCAGAAGTGCATTCCAAACAAGTGATCAACCCGGAACTTTTAAATGCGCTCGCACACGATGCAAAACATGCCCTTTCATTCACAACGTTGACAAAATATCGGGACCCAAACAATCTATCAAGATCACTAATCATTTCACCTGTACCTTAGCCAATGCCATCTACTGTATAACTTGCACTCTTTGCAAAAAGTTGTACATCGGCGAAACAGGGAGATGACTTGGCGACCGATTCCGAGAACACCTTCGCGACGTAGAGAAAGACGACAAAAATGCATCGAAACCGGTCGCGAGACACTTCAATCTCCCAAATCATTCTAAGCAGCATATGGCAGTCTGCAAAGAGAGAGAGAGTCTCATCCTGGCCAAATGGAGACTCAAGTGATGTAAAGTATATGAAATAATTCGTATAGAGCAACGGAGATATGCAGGTTTTCATCTTGTGTCTCTGTTTGGCCAAGCCTTGCATCCCCGGTGGAGAGTTCGTATTGCATACCCTGAAGTTTTACGCCAAAATCCCTATAAAATAGAGGGTTTATATGGCCTATACCATAGCTCCACGTGGAAGATCTTCAACCGCAGACTACCGATCAAATTTGCAAGCCAGAAATGAAATGATATAATAAAATTTCACAAGAATCAAACCAAATATTATCTGGACATAATAACACATTGGACAAAGCAAAAAATCATCCACTGTATCAATCTGTTTTCCCTTATTTCCTTCCATGCATTCGACTAGGAGTATTTCTACTCTCCCTGGATGGGATGCTAGTCCATTGCAAGGTTACCCCCAGCATTAAATTTGCTGGTACCCATTTATACACCTGGGTGGAGAGAGGCACTGTGAGAGTTGAGTGCCTTGCCCAAGAACACAACACAGTGTCCCAGCTGGCTAGGGTTCGAACCTGGACCGCTCAATCCGGAGGAAAGCGCACTATTAAAATTAAAACAATTATTGACTATACCTTTATATAACAAACATTTTGGTTGTTTTCCCATAAATTCATTATATTGAGGTTTTCCACTTACTCAATATAATATTTCTACATGTTACAACAGCAAAAATTATGAGATTAAGATTTAAAACCAATAATATCAACAAGTTAACATTCTTTACATTTAAAACCAATCACAAGATGCCAATGGGTTTCCTTTAACCAAGCTGTGCACTTTTCACCCTAACAGCAGGATGCTTGTAAACAATCACAAACTATATTAAATTTCCAGGTATCTTCAGTGGTTTTATAATTACTGTGTAAACTCGCTGCAAATTAAAAGCTACATTTTACTATAAACTATATTAGCGATTCAGGTCAAACTTTTTCACGTATGATTCAAACATTTCCAAACGCTTTGACAAACAAAAACCGTGCTAACAAACTTGTTGTTATCATTTGGCTAAGCAACTTACCACGGCTCAGATCGAGAGGGCTTGGTTCGTCGAGGTTTTCATACCTTCCACCTGCAAGAAATTTCAAGCAAATCAGCTTGCTCTACAACAAGCCTTCTAGGAAGCACTGTAAAGCCCTTACCCGGGCCAGAAAAATTCCTCCTCATCTTGAAAACCGATGTACAATCCTCGGAGGCCTCGATGGTGTTTTCCTCAACAGCGCGCATGTGTGGTAGAAAGCGCCCGTGTTTTACCAGCGGCTACTACAAACCATTATACAAAACTTAAAAACAGGACCTGCTCCAAGAGCGACGAATTTGTACAATTTGTTGTTGTATTTCTCTTTATACAATGGATCCCATGGAAGAAAATGTTTTCTTAGAGGAACAAATGAAATTAACGTTTGGTGTTATGAACAATTTGCGAAAGAGGAAAGAACTGTGCGACGTTGTTCTTCGCGTTGGAGAACTGGAGATTCATGCACACAAAGTTGTTCTTGCCTCGTTTAGTCCCTATTTTTATGCCATGTTTACAAATGACGTCGTGGAAAGTCGCCAAAACAGCATAACATTGAAGTCGATGGATCCAAAAAGTGTGGAACTTTTGATCGAATTTGCTTATACGGCGCAGATAAAGATCACGGAAGAAAATGTACAATATTTGCTACCAGTCGCTTGCATATTACAGATTGGCCCAGTCAGAAATGCTTGTTGTGACTTTTTGCAATCACAGCTTGATCCTTCGAACTGCATTGGTATAAAAGACTTCGCGGAGATTTACGGTTGTGTTGATTTAAACAAAGCAGCGGAAAAGTTTATGTTTCGTCACTTTTTGGAAGTGTCAGAGAGTGAAGAGTTTGAGAACTTGTCCAAGGATCAGTTGATTGATTTTATTAGTCGTGATGAACTTTTTGTAAAGTCGGAAGATGAGGTGAGGTTTGGATACAAGAGAGTCTCATCCTGGCCAAATGGAGACTCAAGTGATGTAAAGTATATAAAATAATTCGTATAGAGCAACGGACTATGCAAGTTTTCATCTTGTGTCTCTGTTTGGCCAAGCCTTGCATCCCGGTGGAGAGTTCGTATTGCATACCCTGAAGTTTTACGCCAAAATCCCTATAAAATAGAGGGTTTATATGGCCTATACCGTAGCTCCACACCGAAGATCTTCAACGTAACACAAGTGCATGTTTTCCAGTATGTCCTTGCATGAGCTTGCATAAAGTTGTAATGGCTTGTGTTCACTTTGGTTGGGACCAAATTTGCACACAAGTCAACGGAAGTTTTTCACCACTTGGCAGCCCAATACAAGTTGATCAAACATCATTCGTATCCTCAATCCTGAGTTCTTGCAGAATGTTCTTAAAAAAATTCGCCTTCTCCTCTTAATCTAATCCCCAGTTTTCCCATGCTTCACTCTTCCATCATCTTCTCACAATAATGCCATAACCAAACAAGCAGCCACTTTTCTTTCCTTTCGATGACCACATCATCCGCAACAATATCAATATCCACCATTTTGTTTACATTGTTTGGTGCATTTTGACTGGGCAGGACTAAGCCATAGCATTGAAAAAAAATACCCGTATATCTTTTCCCAACTTGCATGCACTTAGAAGTACGTTTAGCAAGTCCAACTTGTGCTTACTTGTGTCACTCTCAACACCCTTTGGCCAGGCCTTTATTCATTGAAAAAAATAGCAAATGGGTGAGAACAAATGTCCTGGGGAGAGAGGCCAGGAAAGAACTCCACACTGATCCCCGGGACTAATATCCAGACAGCAACAGTGCTAACATTAACAGTCACGGTCATTTTTTATATCCCTTCCAGTGTTATATTTTGAATGAAAAAGTTGGATTATTTGGGACTGCCCCCCTTTCTCCCTCCCCAGCTGATACACTGAACAACTACAACAACAGCACAGTCTCTGGTAAGGCTTTGGCGGAGCAACTACACTGTACAGGGCCACTTCTGAAAAATAATGGTTTGATTTAGGGGCTCATCTGGCTCAGTACTGGATGTAAGAAAAAGTTATGGATGTCACATTAGTATGGGATATTTCACAAACTAGACGATTTTGACACATTACAGTGCTACGCGCCTTACCGTTGCCTTGAGAAAGTTTTTGATTAAATTTTGACATTTTTTTGACAACTTTTTGCTAACTTCAAAGCAAGCCAGCCAATCAGAACATGAGAATTTCCAAGGGCGGAGATGTCAAATTACAAGTGCATTCACTCCCTTGGGAATTTACATTCTCATGTTATGGTTGGCTGGCTCACTTTGAAGTTAGCAAAAAGTTGTCAAAAAAATGTCAAAATTTAATCAAAAATTTTCTCGAGTGGTATCTATCTATTTGGTGGCTTGTTTGGCTCATTTCGCTCAGTGGTGGATGTAAAGAAATGCTGGGTCATCTGGCTTTTTTGGCTATTGGTGATCAAACAAGCAAGCTCGTTTGGTGTATGGATGAAAGTGGCTCTGTATTCCATAGTTGTGACAATTGAGAACACATTGTTGTGGATACATTGTTGTGGACACAAGTGTTTCCCTCTTTGTCCTCATGCAACATTTGTGATGAGACAAAAATGTTTCTAAAATTTTTCAAAAACATTTTTTGTCCCAGACAGAAAAAACCGTTTCCCCATGAAATGTTCCCTAGTTTGTGTGGCATGGAAACAAAACAAAATGTTTGTTTTGTTTCCTGCTTGTTTGCTTACTATTATGAGCAACAGTGTGTCCTGGTATACCACTGTCTACAATCTCTCTAACTTCCTGTCGCTTGCTAGGTTCTGGCAGCCCTGTTAAGATGGGTGACACATGATCTAAAGGAGAGAGCACAAGAACTAAAGAATCTCTTGAGTTGTATACGAGTACCTTTTGTCTCCAGCTCATACCTCAAGTCACTTATCCAGTGTTGTGAACAAGGGCTGAGGTCAGAGTTCAAACAAGTTTTGATTGAAACCTTCTCAGTAAGTAGCTTGGTGACTATTGGCATCTATAGTTACTAACTTCTATGTCCTGCCACATTGTATTTATTGTTACAAGTTATAAATTTGTCACTTGATGTCACTGTCACACATCTATAAGCATAACCCACCCTGTTTCCACCCACAATATGGATGTTGTGTGGGCTGGGTTTAGACTGTTCACTGTTGCTTGTCAACTGCATTAGCCTCAATAAAAATATCATTGATGATGGTTTTGGTTTGTGAAAATTGAGAAAACCAGGAAAATACTTGAATAAATATCCTTGGCCCTTTCTTTCATAATTACAACTAAAAATGGGAAGGAGGGGAAGGTTGAAACATGAAGATTACTGTAAACACCTGCAGATAAGCCGCACCCGCAGATAAGCCGCACCCTGAATTTAGCAACTCAAATTTTGGAAAAAAAGTTTTTTTAAAGAAGTCAACCTAAATCCAAGGTCGAGTCTTGAGACATCTTCATCGAACATAAACTCGTGATTAGTATAGGTAATCACATGAGGCCAAGTACTATTAAGGATTAATTGCACGAGAGTTTTCAAAGTTTTCCAAATTTGGAAAATTTTGAAAACTCAAGTGCAATTAATCCTTAATAGTACGAGGTCTCATGGGATTACTTGTTTATCAATAAAGGGCAAAATTTATACGAAGGAAAATCACGCGCGCAGTCTATTTTTATCTGGGAAGCCTGTTTAGCGCTACGGCAATTAACGGATTAGCCAATCATTAACAGGTAATCATGCCCTCTCTTGATTACTAAAAATGCCCTCAATTAAGAAAAAATGCCCTCTCTCTCAACCAATCAGCACTCAGTAATTTTGCCCTTTATTGATAAACATTGAAACAGAAAACACTTCAAAGTCTTACCCACAATTTTAGCGCTTTAATATAATGAACATCCTTTCTACCAACTTTGAAATATGATTGATCTTTATCTGGTATTTGCTTACAGGAATTTCTTCATTCAACACAGTTTTTCCATAGATTTTTGCGTGACAACAAGAATGTTGGAACGTTCATAGCTTAGTAACCAGGCATTAGCTCGAACGTGTTTGTTTATCTACAGAGATTTGGGAGCCATTTATCGGAGATAAACTTGTAGCACAAAGAGAGTTCCATTATCAGTTCGACAAACTTGCTATCAAAGTGCGGAAGAAACAGTGAGCCATCTACCGCTAACACTCCAGAATAGCAACAAATGTAAGCACTGTAATAAGCTGATGCTTACATCAACAACGGCCCTTTTAGGAGTCACCAAACTTGAAAAAGCAATGACCAGTACTCTCTTGCAGTTTTGTGTAGTCTTTATTTACGTACTTTTCCATAAAAGTGTCAATTCATTGAGATTCACGGCACCTTTTTCAATTGTTCCCGCAGATAGGCCGCACCCCTGATTTCAAGCAATGATTTTTGTAAAAAAGATGTGGCTTACCTGCGGGTTTTTACGGTACTTATCTTTGGAACAATAAGTTAGTGTTGCATTATTTATTATGTTTAAATGAATAAATCAGAAATCATACTTTGTTTTCCTGACAGGAAACAAAAAGGGTCTCCACCATATGTGCAATTCATAAAAGACGACCCCCTGGTCCTACAGTGATGTTTTTTGCTGGGGGGTACCTCAGGAGATCTCTTGATGTTCTCGAGTGTTTTGATCCTCTGGCACTAAAATGGACAATTCTCTCTCCATTGTCTATCCCTAAGAGTGGATTAGGAGCTGCTTATGTTGGTAAGTGATTGGTTTTATTACTGATAGAGCAGTTTTCAATTGAGTGCTGAAAGTAATTAGAGAATTGCTTTGGTTTTGCATTAGGACTCTCAGTGATTGGTTTAAAAATCTCGCACCACTTTTTCAACCAGCAGGGTTGTCAATAAGCGGCCCGACTGGCGATATCACCAGCCACTTAAGGATACTGAACAGGTTCACGGGTCAAAATTGTGATTTTTATTGTACATAAACTGTGTGTATTTTTCTTTCTTTTACAAAAAACAGAAATCCAAAATCTTTTTTCACTCCGGAGTTATTGCAAATTTCCTTTTGTGCATGACTCATTGCGTCGCACTTTAAAGGTGTCGAGCTGTCAACACTGCTAGATCAAACGCGGGAAATTGGCTCCCAACAGAGGGAATTTCCTTTGCTCGTGTCGCTAACTTCTGTCGTTGCAGTACAGTTTTGGCAGGAGATTTTGGATGGAGAGAGAAAATAACAGAAAAAAAGAGAGAAAAAGGTCCTTGGGTTCCAAAGGCTGATCGGTGGTACTGTAAAAAGTGACCAGGGAATTTTTGCAAAACAAGAAATGCTGGCGGAAAGTGACAAATTGTCACAACGACCGAACGAAACACTAAATATTGCTACTAATTCAGATACTTTCCTGGGCTTCCGCAAGCAGAAAAAACAAACAAAAATGTCAAAGAATTCTATTGAACCAGGCGAAGGAATGGTGGATTCTAGGTGTTCTTTATCGGACGAATCTGTTGAAATATCACACAACAACAGCGACAGATTCATACTATTATAAAGGAACACAACTGAAGAGCCGATACGCTAAACAATACAGTACTGCTATCCAATGACTCTTAACCTAAGAATATTAGAAGGCTCTTCCTGTATGCACTGGTACATGGACAGGAAAGAAGGAAAAGCAATCATAAACAAACATTTTATAGATGCGTGCTACATACCCTGCTTTATGCATTTCGGAGAGCACACTTTCCCGATCGGCGGCTTGCTCGCGATTTCCGTTTGCCTATTTTGAAGCCCTTGTACTCTTTGGTGATCTTTTTCCTCTCACTGGGCCAGAAATTGTTCAGTGTTTTTCCCATCGCGGTCAAAACCCACAAGAAATTACCACATTATAATTCTGCCTCAGAATTGTCGGCAAAGGATACTTTGATCTTGAAATAATATCTACCACCACTTTCTCGCAAGTTTTGCGAGATTGAACCTGATTGGTACATTAAGGCGATAAACCGGAAAACCACTCCCCGTAGGAGTGCTATGTTTACGAAACTTTCTTTGCCATATTTCTCGGCAAAATTTTTTGTGAAGTTTGTCATCTTTGAGCAGCTAGTTTGCATATGAGAATTCATTGTAGAAAAGTGAAATTTTGCTCAATGTTACATGAATCCCTCTTCACCAAAAGGGTGTCGGGCTTTAGCTTATTTGTTTTTCGTTTTGAAGATATAAGTCCAAATGCTGTGTCAATCCGAGAAAAATATGTGAACAAACTTTGAATTATAATAACTTTTTTTGAGAGCTAATCTTACAATTCCCCGACACACGTTTAAAGCCAAACATGTGCTGAGTGGCATGCAGTCATTGTTTACATGTACTTCGAAGGGCCAAAATCCGATGCGAGTTTGCCGCACTTATAAGCATTGTTCTATTTGCATTTAACTGACTGCAGCTTCTCTTATATTTAATTTTACCAATTAAAAACATTTCCAGGACATTCTTGGTTCTATAATCTTTAAAATCATGTATAGGTTTAGGCACTTCCCACAAATTACACGCGCGTGAGGATCTTTTTCCGCAAAGCACCCGCAAACCTGTTCAGTAACCTTAAACGTTTTTGCCGGCTACAATTTGGCGGAGATAAGCAGGAAAAAAGCAGTCATTACAAAAACGCTTAACAAAAGGGACCCCAGTGCCGTCTACTTTCAAAATATCTCCGCATACTTCAAATCTTATTGACAACCCTGAACCAATCAGAAGTAGAGCGAAAACCAATTGTGATTTGTACATGCCCGTGTACTTCATGTCTGTGAGTTACATGTAATTACTTCGAGTTTTGATTGGTTCACTGGATTGTCTATTCCATCTGTTTAGGTTTTAGGCATGTTATCTTTGTTACCTTTGTTACCCTTGGAGTTCAAGTGACCTAATATTAGTTTATTTGACTCTTGGTTAAACATGCTCAAACTCATTAATAATTCATCACGTTAAAACAAAGGAAATCAGAACTATAACCGTGGTTTGCAAATGTGATCTTAATTATATTGCATCCAGATTCCAGTGTCAGCTAAGATCATTCAGTATCTTGTGTTCCACTTGTGATCCTCAAGTTAGAAAGTATTTTGAGCCAAATGAGATGAAATTTTCAACCAAATTATACAGTAATGTGTACTATCGTCCCTTATCAATATTCAGTTTTCATTAAATCCCTAAGCACTCAATTGAATTGCATACAATGTACTTCTAATCAGTACTGACAGCACTATATGGTCTGGAATAATCTAAAGTGATTTTTAAAAATAATCTCACGGATAATTCATCTCGTGTGTATATATAACTGTTGCTATTTTTCCCTTACATTCTCCCATTTTATGACACCCTTTCCATCAGAGCTTTCAAAACAAGCTGGTAACTGCTGGAGTTCCACTGGTGATTTGATTACATGTGGCCAACCAGTTACTCTGGTCATAGTAATCAGCTAGTGACAAACAAGCTCAACCTGTCACAGCCACCTGCTGAACCTGAGGATTGTCCAATACACCCAATAAGTAATGGGTCACCAATGGAGTGACGGACCATGATAGATGGTGACAACCCAACACTGGAAGTCATGTAACAAGAGAAAAAATTTCACCCTTACATTATGAAATGTTGGTGGATCAACAGATCGTGACAGATTGTGACAACCCATCACAGGTAGTGAGTTCATGACGGATTGCAACAATCCATCACCAGAAGCACTTTTCGTGACAGGTCATAATGACCAGGTGAACCACCCATCACTGGAAGTCATGTCACGAGAGAAAAAAATTCTCTCTTACATTATGGAATGCCGTCGGATCAACACAATCGTTACAGATTGTGACAACCCATCACATGTAGTCAGTTCGTGACGGATTGCAACAATCCATCACCCGAAGCATTTTTTGTGACAGGTCATAATGACCAGGTGAACCACCCATCATTGGAAGTAATGTCACGAGAGAAAAAATTTCACTCTTAAATTACGGAATGCTGGTGGATCAACACAATCGTGACAGATTGTGACAACCCATCACAGGTAGTCAGTTTGTAATGGATTGCAACAACCCATCGCCCAAAACATTTTTTGTGACAGGTCATAATTACCAGGGGAATCATCATGGTGTGTCACCCCTTTTGTGAGCCATTACTGATCCGATGTATTGGACATTAAACATTTTGAAATCTCCTGTTTGCTGCAATAAACAACACTCTATAAGTGCATGAATACTACAGCTTGGTACTCAGGGTATCTACTTGCATTGTTGCCTAACCATCACTATCTTTTTCAATACATTCACAGATAACATGCTTTTTGTTATCGGTGGTCGCAATAACACATCATCTGGAAATATCGACACTACGTCTGTAGACAGATATGACCCTCTGCGAGATGAGTGGAAGCCAGTTAAACCGCTCAGTGTCGCACGCAACAGGTTGGGCGTGGCCACCATTGATGATTGTATTTATGCAATCGGTGGTGGAAATGGCAACACTTTTCACACATCAGTCGAAAGATATGATCCCAAGCAGGATGAATGGACAACAGTTATGCCACTGAACTTTCCGAGAATAGGTAAATTTTGCATATCAATATCAAATCATTTCCTGGGTGAATTACTTAACAGTACACTGTGATGGCAAACCTTCCAGAATTGTGGACGAGGCTGTGCCAAATGGGCCTTCACTGTCAACCAGTATACAATTACATACTGCAACAGTGTAATTATAGAATGTAAGAAGTCACTAACTGAAATTGAAAAAAAAGCAGTGTTACTGTAATGTTATTGTAATTTGAATATTTTTAGGCTGATCAATACTTCCAATAATAATAAATATTTACAATTATAATTAAAATAACAATGGGGTTCCACAAAGTGGGTCTCCATCCACTGCTCCCTGATCAAATTGGAATTTAGTGTTGCTTTTCGTGGAGGGAGGGACCCAGAGAACCTGGAGAAAATCCCTCGGAGCAAGGACAAGAACCAACAACAAATTCAACCCACATAATTTTTATAATGCCAGGTCAGGGAATTGAACTGATTTTCAATTTTCACTAGGACGTAAGCGTTCTTACAACTCCCACTTACGGCTTCAACTCTGTCGGTAGTGAAAAGCAGGCTTTAGTCTTTGAATGCAGGGCACCCAGACTTGGATCAAGATTACTCAGGAGATAACAAGAATTTGTAAGGAGCTTTTAGTCATTAAAAAAATTTTGGTAAAACAGCTATTTAATTAAAGTTCAATACGAGACATTCAAATGATCATCATTTGATTTGTGTAGGTGTTGCTGTTGCAGCACTTGGTAGAAAGCTGTATGCAGTTGGAGGCTTTGATGGAAGAAGCAGGCTTAGAAGGTTGGTGTTACAATAAAATCCTTCTTGTCATAATTAAGAACCAACATGCTAACATTAAAGTCACAGGTAATTAAGGATTTCTTTTTGCAAGATATCAAGTTGTAAAAAAAATAATAGCCTCCTATGGCAATGCAGACACTCTTTGAGCTGCTTATGCAACATTTCTAGCGGGGTTTGGCAAACCCCGCAAAGGACATATGCAAAGGATCAAAGACAAAATTCTTGGGAACCGTGCATGCTGTTTTCCCGCTTGAAACAAAAATATTTCCTCTCTCCCCTTGTAATGTTGTGTTGCAGGAAAAAAGAAAAAGAAATGATGCCTACTGCTTTGCAATCTATTAGAAGGGTGATCGCTATATTTCAAACAGCTAGGGAAAAGATAACATTAGTTAACTGTTACCTTGAGAAATTTTTCTTCAGGTAGCAAAGTCCATTATCTGGGTTTGCTGGTACAAAAAGGGAAAATGAAGGAAGGGTTTCTGTACAGCCTTACAACTAATTGCTTGGAAAACTGAACTTGACAACACGTTTTTCAGCTCTGTGGAGGTTCCTATGTACAATTGATGACTCTTTATCTGAACTTCATTCCAGTGTTGAATGTTATGATGTGGATACGGATCTGTGGAAGTTGGTTTCTCCACTTGTCGAGCGTCGCAGTGGTGCCGCCGCTGCAGCATTAAACAACTATGTTTATGCCATTGGTGGATACAATGGCGACACCCAATTGAACAGTGTAGAACGTTATCATCCAGCTTCTGATACATGGGCAGTTATTTCACCTCTAATACACAGGAGAAGTGCACTGAGTGCAACAGTTCTCGATGGTAAACTTTACGTAGTGGGGGGATATGATGGGGAGGGATTTTTGAACACTCTCGAGGTGTACGTCCCTGAAGAAGATCGCTGGATGTTAGTTAGCAATATGAATTTGGGAAGGAGCGGGGCTGGTATTGCAGTCGGGTGGAAACCAGCAGTGTGATTGATGGCAACACAGTTCAGATCTTTCCAAGAGAGACTTGGCCACAGTATTTTTGTCCATATGTGCAGAGGTTGTGTTATTAACCAACCGCGAGGGCCGTACTTATAGAATATCGGTCCAAGGTCTTGACAGTATGGACTGAGCGCAGCGAGTCAGTACAGGAAAGACCCAGGGCCGTTATTCTCTCAGTACGGTCCTGAGTAAGCTGGGTCAATAAGAGATTTATTGCACGACAGAAAACAATGTTGATTAATATATAGAAGCGGAAAGGCTAACAAAAACAAAAACGAATCCACTGGGTGTTTCGGTCGGAAAAAATTTCCTAACGCTGTTTTGCAATCCAATAAAAAAAACACTAAAAGGCTTTTCATGCGATTCAAGTTTATATTTTTCTTTAGTAACCATTACAATGCAGGAATCGCAAGCATGCGGGATCAATCGAGATAACACCCGGTCCAATACTTAGAAATTATTGGACCCGCAAAGGAGCAACGTAATTGGTACATTACCTCAGTCAACCTAAGTCGTATAATAATATGCACTTATTGACTAGTGGTGGCCCGAACGGAAGCCCTGTTCATCGACGTTTCGGCATTACTGCCTCCTTCAGAAGAGTTTATTTGCAGTCGTACGCAGTCGTACTGTGAGCGCGTGCGATCGTAAGAAAGTAAAATCGCAGTTGATCCCGAGAGGGACGAGTATGAATCTCATTTCCTTGCACTGTAGGAGATCCCCGTTTTAGTCCCACCCTCGCCATCACAACATGCATGTCTTCCAGTGAATGGCCGGGGCTATTAAAATGTTGCACCACAGGCAAGTCCCCTTTATTGTGTAGCACATCTAAGCGACGCTTTCTTTTGGCGCCATTTACATGGATAGCTCGCTGTTGCTGTGTTTGAAATATCAAGTTGTACAGTATATAATGGCGAATTGATGCTGAAAGGCAGTTATCAACGCCAGCAAAGTACCCTGGGTGCCAGAGGGTTTTTTGTGTGGCGAAGCGGCGAAGCCGCGATCGTTTTTTTGCGTGATTTTGCGTGATCGCCTTCGCTGCATAAAAAAACCCTCTGGCACCTAGGGTACCAGTAAAGAGAAGAACTCCCAAAACTACGCTTTCGTCATAGTCGCCCGCCATCCTGCTTTGCAACCGCGCCGAACTCAAAAAGTGCTGGGGCGATTCTGCCAATTTGCATGGAAACCAAACGGAAAGTTGATCCCAAATGAACCTTCTAGGATGATCATGGCACTAAGATAATCCTCTTTCTATGTAAATGGCGCCTGACCCTTTCTGAAACGGTCAGTCAATCTGCGTCCTGTCCAGTTCAAATGGGTCACATGTTACCATGACGTCAGGGCCCAAATCTTTCTGGGTCTTAGGCAAATTGCTCACACGTCTTCATGGGGTCAGGGCCAAAATATTTTTTGCCGTAGAGCAAATTCCGGGAAGCAAAGTGCTCACATGTCACCAATGCCATGGGTCAGCCCCCAAAGCTTTCTGGGTGCAGAGACTTCCTTGATGTAAAGCAAAGCCCGGGAACATAAAGAGATGTTTTCTTTGAGGTGTCTTCACATCAAATTGCCAGATGTCACCATTGGCCCTCAAAATTAAATTGTTCATGTCACAATTGGGTCTGGGCCCAAATCTTTCTGGGCGAAAAGCAAAGGCCGGGGAGCAAATTGCTCACATGCCACCATGGATGCCATTGTAAGGGTAGCCTGCGTTGCAGCCGGGCGTGCCAGAGTAATCCTCGGTATTGTCCAAGGTAAGAAGAGAAAAACTGAAAATTCTGCAAGTTCACTTTAAAGACTCCGGACCCCCCCCCCCCCCCCTTGGGGTACAAACGTTTGGGACACAATATGAGGCAAGTGGGGCAGGCATCAATCGAAGGCATTCAGTGAAATAATTATCTGTGGATGCAAACGAGCTTGCAATGGACTTGGCAAATGTTCTAAGGCAAACTCACCTTGCACTGCACTACGTTCTTATACGGAGGAAAGTTGTTACCAAACCGAGAAAAGATCAAACTGGAGTAAAATAAATAAAAAGTTGATTTATTTATTTTGTTCATTTATTTAAGGATGTTTTTTTTTTCAAACACTACAATAATAATTTAGATCTTAGAGTGATTTTACTATGCCCGTTTTTAACAACCTGGATTCTCTGTGGTTTTGCATTTTAAACTGATAGAGCATATTCCCAAAGTGTGGTATTTCAGTTTAATGATTGTTTAAAGCTTAAATTTTCCTATTTCCTTGCACACGATACGCTTAAAATGGCAGTAACCACGCAATTTTTAGTAACACATCAAAACTCCAAGGGGTGCTTTTCGGTTAATCGAAGCTGCACAATAATGATAAAAAATCTTTCGAAAGACTTTTGCGGGCGGGTGGCCAAGGTCGAGATTTATGCCAACTTGAAAACGTCGGGCCGACGTCTTCAAGTTTTCCCATGCATTGCATCAAATATGAAATCAGTGTTAAAATATTTTACCTCGTCCTTCTGTTCTGAATTCACTTGATGTTATAAAATTAGTAATTTAGAAACGATTTGAGTATTGATAAGGCGTTAGAAGTTTAAATTTAGCTAATTTTGACCAAAAATCGTGATAAACTCCGTGATACTTCCCCGTTAAGAACGTGGGGAACATACATCGTTTCCATTCATAGCGTACGCTTCTATACATGCATTGGTGTATTTCCAAAGCACGTTAACGAAAAATCGTTAATTAAAAAGATTAATTTTGTAAAATCCGCAGCACCGCCCTGCCGATATGCTATAATTAACACAACAACGGGCGAAAGCGTGGAAAAGGCGAAAAATCGTAACATTTATAATTTTCGCAAGACCTAATGGAAAATCGTTAAAATCTGCAATTTTTCAAAATCGTTGAATTTTATAACTGCGTTCATTTCTGGATATAATTGAACTGATACGGAAATTTTGTAGGAAGGTTTTTTGGCAAACAAGGCTAGAAAGATGGATCTTGCTTTTATTTCATTTCCCATGCAGAACAGTTTTGGTACATGTACGTGTATCATATTTTGAACAATTCTATCTCTTATCTTCTGAATACAAGTCTTCAAACGCCTCGAAACGTAGCAAAGTCGCCAACAGCATAACGTCGCGTAGATTGCATTCAACGCCTGGGTTACCAATGTGGTAAAATTGAAGAAAAAATTACTTCTCATTGGTAGGCTTTAGAGCGGTTCAATATAATTTGGTTTTATCAACTGGGTTGATAATGTCAATTGGCCACCGTAAAGAGATTCAAGAGCTGACGTTTCCAGCGTTAGCCCTTCGTCGGAGCGAATCCGCTCCGTTAGCCCTTCGTCGGCGATTCGCTCCGACGAAGGGCTAACGCTCGAAACGTCAGCTCTTGAATCTCTTTACGGTGGCCAATTGACATTATCATCCCAGTTGAGAAAACCAAATTATATTGTTATACTTCCCACCGACGCAGCACCACAGTTTCTTTAGAAACTTACCCCCTCTATTCATTTAGAGCGGTTCAGCTGTTTGGGTGCGTCACGTTAATTTCGGCGTTTCATTTTGATTTAATTATATTTAAAAAGTTTGTCAAGTGTTTCCGCTAAAATTGCTTAACTTTCGATGTTTCTTTCTCCTTGCTCTTGGGTAAAACGTCCAATAGACGTAACTCGTACAATGCCGTGGTAAAGCTGATCCTGACCATCACACCACACATGTCAGGCTGGTTAGTCCCTCTGAACGTACTTTTACAGAATGTTCTTCCACATGTCACGCTGGTTAGTCCCTCTGAACGTACTTATACCGAATGTTCTTCCACATGTCACGCTGGTTAGTCCCTCTGAACGTACTTATACCGAATGTTCTTCCACATGTCACGCTGATTAGTCCCTCTGAACGTACTTATACCGAATGTTCTTCCACATGTCACGCTGGTTAGTCCCTCTGAACGTACTTATACCGAATGTTCTTCCACATGTCACGCTGGTTAGTCCCTCTGAACGTACTTATACCGAATGTTCTTCCACATGTCACGCTGGTTAGTCCCTCTGAACGTACTTATACAGAATGTTCTTTCACATGTCACGCTGGTTAGTCCCTCTGAACGTACTTATACAGAATGTTCTTCCACATGTCACGCTGGTTAGTCCCTCTGAACGTACTTATACAGAATGTTCTTTCACATGTCACGCTGATTAGTCCCTCTGAACGTACTTATACAGAATGTTCTTCCACATGTCACGCTGGTTAGTCCCTCTGAACGTACTTATACGGAATGTTCTTCCACATGTCACGCTGGGTAGTCCCTCTGAACGTACTTATACAGAATGTTCTTTCACATGTCACGCTGGTAAGTCCCTCTGAACGTACTTATACAGAATGTTCTTCCACATGTCACGCTGGTTAGTCCCTCTGAACGTACTTATACCGAATGTTCTTCCACATGTCACGCTGGTTAGTCCCTCTGAACGTACTTATACCGAATGTTCTTCCACATGTCACGCTGGTTAGTCCCTCTGAACGTACTTATACAGAATGTTCTTTCACATGTCACGCTGGTTAGTCCCTCTGAACGTACTTATACAGAATGTTCTTCCACATGTCACGCTGGTTAGTCCCTCTGAACGTACTTATACAGAATGTTCTTTCACATGTCACGCTGATTAGTCCCTCTGAACGTACTTATACAGAATGTTCTTCCACATGTCACGCTGGTTAGTCCCTCTGAACGTACTTATACGGAATGTTCTTCCACATGTCACGCTGGGTAGTCCCTCTGAACGTACTTATACAGAATGTTCTTTCACATGTCACGTTGGTAAGTCCCTCTGAACGTACTTATACAGAATGTTCTTCCACATGTCACGCTGGTTAGTCCCTCTGAACGTACTTATACAGAATGTTCTTCCACATGTCACGCTGGTTAGTCCCTCTGAACGTACTTATACAGAATGTTCTTCCACATGTCACGCTGGTTAGTCCCTCTGAACGTACTTATACAGAATGTTCTTCCACATGTCACGCTGGTTAGTCCCTCTGAACGTACTTATACAGAATGTTCTTTCACATGTCACGCTGGTTAGTCCCTCTGAACGTACTTATACCGAATGTTCTTCCACATGTCACGCTGGTTAGTCCCTCTGAACGTACTTATACCGAATGTTCTTCCACATGTCACGCTGGTTAGTCCCTCTGAACGTACTTATACAGAATGTTCTTCCACATGTCACGCTGGTTAGTCCCTCTGAACGTACTTATACCGAATGTTCTTCCACATGTCACGCTGGTTAGTCCCTCTGAACGTACTTATACCGCTGTTCTTCCACATGTCACGCTGGTTAGTCCCTCTGAACGTACTTATACAGAATGTTCTTCCACATGTCACGCTGGTTAGTCCCTCTGAACGTACTTATACCGAATGTTCTTTCACATGTCACGCTGGTTAGTCCCTCTGAACGTACTTATACCGAATGTTCTTTCACATGTCACGCTGGTTAGTCCCTCTGAACGTACTTATACCGAATGTTCTTCAAGTTAAGTCTTTTGAACGTTACAGAACTGTCTGTCCAGAGGGCAACGCCCTACGAACGCAGTAAAGTTTCTTGGAGGCTAAGCCCAGTGAACAACACATTCCCCTGACGGCGTTCGAACACCCACCCGCTGGATTGATCCTCTGGCCTGTTGCGGTGGGACAGTCGGCATTTCATGCCCCGGTAGCTGTCTCTTGGTTCAGACTGTGCTCTCTATTCTGTCATATTCGTGTTCTTGTTCATATTCACCATCTGAATCATGTTCTTCATCTGATACATAGTTGTCTTCTGGTAGAACGTCCTCATTAACAAGTCCCTGGCCTTCACATTCAACCAGTACACTTCTTGCCGTCATGGGGCTGACATTAAACTTCACCTACAGGAATAACAAGAATGTCCAAGAGCTAAAATCTCCTAACTGATTACCATTCATTTCTTGCAAAGTGAGTTCTAAGAAATAAGCACTAAATCAAGACTATAACCCATAACTTAATGATTAGGGGGACGTGACCCCTTTATAGGCCACTTCGGAAATACCATTGTACTCGTTGTTTGTCCCCCCCCCCCCCCCCCCAAAAAAAATGCATTATTTTCAGTTCTCTTGAGACTTACAATGGTCCCAGAGAAAACAAAAACAACGCTTATACAAAATTATGGGGGACAAACAAAGAGTATTATGATATTTTCCGAAGTCGCCTAGTGCTCCAATAAGGGCCATCAGCTCTCCCCTTAATCAACCACCGCATGCTCTATAAGCCTTGTTATAGGAATTTTAAGTGATACCAACCTCTGTGAGAGTCTCTACAGCCAGTATAACAGCCTTTGCTTGATTTGTAAGTCTTGGCATCAGAATGGATGACTTCCCACTTGCTAGTGACATAAACACAATGGCCTGAAGATGAATTAACAAAACGTGAGTGCATCAGAAAGTAGATAAACTATAATGATGTCCTTGTGCCTCACATAGAGCAAAAAGGATAAAATTAATTGAACAAAATTAACATTAGAGGGCCCTAGTCAGCCAACGCCATTTTCGATGCCATCAAAATTGTGGAAATTGCATGTTGAAGTGAAATCTTATTGCATTGCTGTAAATTATGTTTCTAGGAGTGTTTAATAATAATAATAACTTTATTCCAGTGTCAATGTATTTAGCACTACTGTGCTAATTGGGGACACTGTAAATACGTAAACAAATATTGTAAATGAAACAGAAAGTTGTTAAAAAATCCCAACTGGCAGGAGGCAGACCAGCTGGCTATTTACAAAGCGTGGAGGAGTTGAATTCGGGACCACCGAAGACAAATCCGTTTTAGTGGCAGCGAGGACTCCTCGAACCCGGGACCACCAGATTACATGTCCAGCACCCTGACCACTAGGCCAAGCTCGCCTCACCACTAGGCCATGCTCACCTGTTTAGATTACCTTTAGCAACTTTCTCAGAGGTCTCTTTTGTTTCTACACGCTCCATGTAAAATATAATACTGAAACTTTCGCATGTAAACAACAACAAAGGTGTGGCTGACTAGGGCCCTTTAATTGTTAGCACTGATGTACATGTACTGCCATATTCACTCCAATAAGTCATCAGTGATTAATAGTGAAATTAATAAAAGCGTTAAAAGCAAGCTTGATAGAAATGTGAGAAAGTTCAATGAACCAATCGCTGTCATTGGTCAGCTACTTAAAAACCTACAAACATTTTTTAATAAAACGCAACCTTACCTGTTCCTGTAACAAAGTATCAATACATGCTCCACTGTTTACATTCTTCAAAAGCATTCTGACAGCTTGATCCACCACTTTCTCTGGGGTCATTCCTAGAAGTTCCAAAAATACACATTAAAATTTAGTATAAATAAGGACAAATCATTTGTTGTTGATGCACCCAGCTTGCCATGTGTTTAATCAGCAATAGATCACTGAAGACGTCAAAATGTGGTAAGAACAAAAACGTGACACAGGAGGCGATAGCCAAGTGTGTCACTGATGTTCTTACCACATTTTGACGTCATCAGTGATCTATTACTGAACAGACATATGGCAACATGGAATCTACCGGTTTTATATAATAAAACAAAATATAAAAAGCTTGACGTCATCAGTGCATGTGTCCTTTAATAGATCATAGGTAGGAACCAATCAAAATGCCTCCATGATTAGACATATCATATAACCTTTTTTCCATATGGCACTTCCAGATAACACAACACCAGAAGACATTTCTGCAAGCAGCCTGAAAGAAACGAACGCTAATAGCAGTTGATTGTTATGTGACAAAGCTTACAGGTGTAAATGCATACTGTACACTTACAGAATGCTACACAGAATGCAAGACCACGTTTGATGGTGTTAGGCAAAATAAGCAAAACCATAATTGTATGTAAAATCTGTCATCAAAATTGAAAAATTAGATTCTTTCATTTGAACATAGTTGTAAAACCCACCTTTTTCTTTCTAGGTTTTACAAGTCAAATATTACATAATTTTTATAATAAAAATAATGATAATGATAATGATAAGTTGGTTAAATTAACTTTGAGCTACCTGGCCAAAACCTACTTAGGAGACTAGCTAACAAAGGGCACAAGTCAGCCTCCGCCATTTTCAATGCCATCAAAATTATGGAAACTGTATGGCAAAGCTAAATAAATCTTATTGCATTGCAAGTGTTCAATTGCCTTTAGCAAGTTTCTCAGTGATCTCTTTTGTTTAAACATCCTCTGCATAAAATATGCCTGAAACTCTCGCATGTAAACAAACACAAAGCTGCGGCTGACCAGGGTCCTTTAACTTCCAACAGCTTCAGAGGTCTAATATTACTAACAAAATCCCCTGTCCTGTTCCTTCACTTCTGCTCTCTCTGTCTCGGTGGCTATCAATGTCCAGTGGAACATGTGGGAAGTGATGCTTTAAGATTTGATGCACATCCTTTGCCATTACTTGAGAAATCTTAATCAAAATGAGAAAGATATAAGTTAACAAAATTCATAAACAATCACTCTGATGGAGGTAGACAGAGCCCACCGAACAAGTAGTGAACATGAACTACAGATCGGATGAATTAATTAACCAATTGATGAATCGAATAATCAATGCCCAATTATCGCTACAGACAAAGTATGAATCATATGCATGTACAGTGTTATCAGGTAAATGAAAGCGCACAATGATAGAAAGAAGGCAACAAAATATGGTAATAATTTTTCACGAAGCATTACAAAATGCAGCAAAAATGCAGTACAGTGTATCTGCAGTCGACATTACACCACCAGTTCAGGTTACAATTTTCTTCTGCATTCAAGCCTAATGGCCCAAAAAGCCTGAGCTACTTCTGGTTTCTTTGGCATTAATCAACTACACGTTTTCTGCTCCTCTGTGAATGAGATTGGGTGCTAATGGTTAGTGCACGGGACTTGGGATTGACCGTTCCATGTTCGAGCCCTGGGGTCTTGGTCATGACGCTTAACTTTCACAGTGCCTCGACTGACTCAGGTAGCAAATTGTTAGAGCATCCTGACATAACGCTGGGGAGTAACCTGCAATGCACTAGCATCCCTTCCAGGTGGCAATACTCCAGTTGCTGCTCCATATTAGAACCAAAATTATGAGCCAGTCGCCTCATGGACGATGCCTCCTTTTGTTACTGCGCACATGTTCTGCCCATCATGCAACCCATCGATCACACTAGAAGTGCCCATTTGGGGAATTTGCTCCCTTAAATTAACAAATTCAAATACGTGACCAAGACCGTGACTAAAATGCAACATCATCAAGACTGGCCTAATGTTAGATAGCTGGATGATTTCCTTCATTAAATGCCACTTTAACATAATTACAACCACGAACAAATTTGATAAAATCCTGTTAGTAATCATTTGGATGTAGGTATAAGTCCTAAACGTGTTAACTGAATGTTTGACTGCATGTGGCACAACACACCTACCCTCATAGGCTTTGCTCCACTGACAAATGCCCATCCTGTTATTTTGTTTACAGTACCACACTCTTTCAAATCAACTGACGTAAGGTTGTGTACTGGCAGACTTTCCATGCAAATTTTACCCTCCCAGTAAGGGTGATAACTCCTGCAAGAAAAGTATGACAGAACCGTCTTATGATTACTACCGTAAAATTCAGAAAATAAGGCCCTCCGTGTGTAAGCCCCTCCTTATACAAGCCCCCCAAATCTGAAATGCAAAAATACCTTGTATAATAAGCCCCTCCCAAATTATCCTCAATTATACAAACCAAAGCAAACTACACATAAGGGTAGGAAATAGCAAGGGTTGACAGGCCGCACATCTAGACCGCTGTGAAAGCATTTGTTGACATTTTAAAGTTTTGCTCTAACGAGTGTATCTTTTAAGGATTTTCCTTTCTTATAAGATATTATTGGTGGTTCTTTGAAAATTTGTTGAAGCATTGGTTGATTTTGTATAATGTGCCATTTGTTAAGCAAGGCTCCTTTAATGTTTGACACAGATGGTTGGTACTGTGTAACAAAAGGAAATATTTCTTTACTTTTTCTATTGTTTTCTTTAAGCGCTGATTCTCTTCCGGTGAATTGTTACGAATTTCTAACCAAAACCTCTAATATTACCAGTTGCACATTCAAAAATTTTGACACAAATTTCCCTCCAATTATAAGGCCAGCCAATTTTGAAACGCAAATTTCCCTCCTATAATAAGCCCCTCCAAATATAAGCGCCTTCCAAAAATAAGCCCCTCAAAAAGGTCCTTTGAAAAATATAAGCCCCAGGGCTTATTTACAGAATTTTACGGTAGTTGTACAACACTATCAAGTAATGTATACATGTACACTGTACCTGTATTGTTTAAACACACCTTTTGCGGATGTCAAAGTTAAAATCAAATCCAAATTTGCCAATAAATGGCTTCATAACCTGCAGTAACATGAAATAAAAAAAGCAATAAATATTCTTCTGTGGAGCGATAGTTTCTCAAACCCTCATTGAGTGAACCTCCCAGTAACATAAACCAAAAGTGGTTTTCCTTGGATTTGCTTTTTTATTGAGTCCGACACTGCAATTTTTACCCCAATTACTTGAACCAATTTTTGCATCCCATTCATTGGGAAACTGGAAAACCACCATCACGGTGATTTATAATGCTGTAAAAATTACTTGCTCCTACTAAACACACAATAAATCACATGAAAAGGGAAATTAAAATAGCTGTAATATAATTATTAATGGTTGAAGCTTAAAAGATAATATTGTTAATGGGAAAGCTAAAAGGAAATCTTGAGAACCAGTTAAACATATTAAAATTACAACATTGAGGTAGAGATATTTGTCACTCATGCAAGAATCGACTAAAATTTCTGACAATACATAAATTAATATACATTGATTTACAGGCCTTTTTCAAATAATTTGCTCTCCATACTAAGCAGATTGGTCTTGGTGCCAGCATGCAACTTAATAAAACGTTTTGGTCTCTAGCTAGCAATTTGTGGGCACCAAAATTTTCCCTCCTTCTGGTGGCAGAACTCACAGTGTAGATAAACAAAAAAATCCCTTCTATTCTGTTTCAGAATTAGCAGCAAGATAAAAGGTCAGTTGTTGACAAGGGGATCTAAATTTTACATGCGTGTCAGTGTAATCGCCTTGGCCAAAAATTAAAGTTAACTTATTAAAATTTGACCATGAGATATTTGCATATCTTACAGTGTAGATAAACAAAAAAATCCCTTCTATTCTGTTTCAGAATTAGCAGCAAGATAAAAGGTCAGTTGTTGACAAGGGGATCTAAATTTTACATGCATGTCAGAGTAATCGCCTTGGCCTAAAATTAAAGTTAACTTATTAAAATTTGACCATGAGATATTTGCATATCACTGTGAAGTACATGTAGCCCCAAAAATAGTTACTTGCCCACTGGCGACCCGTTTTAAAATTCTGGTCGCCAGCACAATTTCTTTCAGTCACACTGGTGATGAGGAAGGCACAATTTCAGACCCTGTATAATGGCTTCACGACATGTATACTCACACTTTGGATGTAATCTGCATGCATGCTGGTCCTGTAAGGATGTGTTGAACCTTTTACGTGAAGTCTGTTAAATTTTGAGTACTCAGGAATTGGTGCAAATGGGTAACATGGGAGAGCTGAGGCCACCAAATGGCTCAAGTCGCTGCAGAAATACAACAAAAATTGTTTTATATTACAATAATTATAAAAATGTTTTATAATAGCCATTGGTTTCTTTCCATATTTATATCGACTAATTTTTATTAATACATGTACTTCATATAAAACCTCAAAATATTGTCTTTACACCAATTTCAATATATTAAAATTTTAACATGGTGCCAAGGCTGTGGGGAATACAACAAAGAAATTTGCATGAAGGCTTTGGGATGAATAAATAATTTCTTTTGTTTTACTCCCCCTAAGCATCAGCGATATTGAAATTGGTCTATTACCTGACAAAGAATTTGAAGAGAAAGAGAGCAAGAATTTGTTTGTCAAAAATAATACTCTTTTCAGTGATTTACCCTGAGTAGGGTCTTGGCGGCTTATATCGGACTTGTCATTTGGAAAGATTGGGAAGTCTTTCTAGGAAAATCCAAGCGCTCTGATTGGTTCTTTCTTGGTCAGGATTTTGCCATACGGTCCATTTCCATAGAAACGATCCTTAGCCGCACATTTTTTGTTAAGCTGGAGGCGAGCGTGGCCTAGTGGTCAGGGCGCTGGACATGTAATCTGGTGGTCCCGGGTTCAAGTCCTCCTCCCTGCCACTAAAACAGATTTGAAAGTACGACAAGCATGCACGGCCCAAGTGCCATATTATAAACTACTTACTAACATAGCTTGCTTGAGCCGTACTGGTGAATATTGGCCCTCAGTCGTTTTTGAACAGACCTCGCTGCACTCAGTCTGCACTTCCACAACCTCGAGCCAATATTCCCCGTATGGCCCTCATGCTCGGTTAGTAAGAGGTTGGTCTTCCCTTATTGATGACAAATATAATAATAATAATATTAATAGTAGTATTAATAATAATAATAACAATAATAACAATAATAATAAAAATAAGAACAATAATAAAAATTCCCACATCTTTAAGCACTTGAGAGGTTCTGAAAATTGTCGCTCCCTTTGTTCAGAAGATTGTTTCAAAATCATTGATTCTGCTTCTACTAGCTTCCAATTGAAAATTAAGGAAGCCATGCACATCCTTTGGGAACAGTCTTCTTTAAATTCCCAGGTTAAACATCTTAATTTATCCCTTTTATACTAATCAGTCTCCCTTCTTAGCTTAAATACTTTCATTGTTTTTGATTCGCACCGTTCATCCTTATTATTATTGTTATTATCTCACTTTGTCAACTATTTATTGCATAATTTCATTTTATTTCTCATTGTACAACTGATGATGGATGATGTTTCATCTGAAATAGTACTAATCTTTAAACAGGAAGGCTCCACCCACCACATGGTTTTAAGGTAGGTCCTGAAATGAATTTGAAAGCGAGTCCAAAACTATTATAAATGGATAGATAACTAAAATATACATAATGTGTAGTTCCAGAAAATATCCATACCCCCCCCCCACGGAAGGCTTTTTGGTTTGCACCCCCCTCCCCCCCAGGAATTTCCGTTCCAGAGGGTCTGTGAGGACCCCCCCCCCCCCCAGGAATTTCCAATATTTTTAAACACCTCTTTGAAAATTCGAAATTGCTTCTTTCTT
This sequence comes from Blastomussa wellsi, assembly GCA_947652115.1. NCBI lineage: Eukaryota > Metazoa > Cnidaria > Anthozoa > Scleractinia > Plerogyridae > Blastomussa > Blastomussa wellsi. Next base: position 7,503,519 of record OX393571.1, read on the forward strand.
TAGAACGTAGGACGATTGTAACAATCTAGCTGTATCGTAAGCGTTTGGGCACCAAATTGAGTCGGTGGAAACGTTTATTACATGCGTGACCTTCACTTGTAAAGTAGAAATTAAAATGTAAACATGTAGCTTCAAACCCTCATTCAACGCCGCTACAATAATTTTTTGATTTGTTAAAAGCCTGGGCCTTTTAATTTCTTTCGCTGTTAGTCATTAATTTACTAGAAGATATGTTGCAACTTCTGCGATAATGTTGTTTCAGAATTTGCCGATATCTCAATTAATTTCTGTCATGTTTACAAAATCGAGTCTCGCGCAACGATTTAGCGGTCAAAAAAAAAAACGACCTCTCAAAGGAATTCATTTAAAATTATTTTAATTACAAATCATTTTTAGATATACACTGGAGAATAAGTTTTACAGTTTTGAAACTCGCTGAAATGTTTATCCACAACGGAAATTATTTACGTAAAGTAGGAGAACATTCCTTCTTTCTAATTATCAATTTTACCATTATTGCTTTGCACTAAACAAAGTTTGCTAACGTTTCTTCTCTTTCAAATAGATAAACTTAAGAAGTCATGGTGTTTTACGTACCACAGAAGTCCAAGACTTGTCTTCCCGTTACGGGAAGACAAGTCGAAGTGGCTACTGAACCTTTAGTTGAAATAATTCGAAATGCCATGTACGGCAACAAGAAGCCGCTACAAACATAACCAAAGTTAATCATGAATAACGTGTGTTCCATTTTTCCTTGAATGTCATTCATAACAATTAAGTTTATGGAAAGGTCGCCAACAATATTTTTGCAATTGAACAAACATGGCGATCAGGAGATCAACCACAAATGCCCTGTTGATGTCCAAAGAAAGTTTCAGCTCTCTGCGAAGACATTAGAAAAAAATCGGGAACGCGTGGAAACAGCTTCGACATCCCTGCAAGATCTACAGCAAAAACTGACATGGGCCAGGCAAGAGTATATCGATAGCAGCAAGTCTAACCGTCAAGCGGCATCAGTCAAAGTGGATGAACTCGAAGACGACCTCCAATCACAGCTGACTGAGATGCGTAAAGCACAGGACGCTTTAAGGAAAGCAATAGATACCCAAAGAAGACTGTTAGGTCAACTTCATGCAACTCAACAAAGTGATCACGAAGAAGTCAGTGACGACAGTACCGATAGTGAATGAACTCAGTTAATGACTACAAGACATTTTTTTTAAAACGTATGTCAGCATTTTATAAGTAACAATTATTAATACACAGTACATTTGCAATTTGCAGTAAAAGGTTCAGTTTTTTTGGCAAATTTTGCCGTTGTGTTCTGAAGTAAATTTACATAAAAAAACTGGAAACTATCTATAGTAGCAGTACTAGATCACCAAACAGACATAGAACTCGTAGTTACTTTTTATTATAGTTTTCACCTTCCCTGAATGATAGAACTAGTTACATTCGGTTTTACTAGCTGGGCAGAGCGTGGACACTAGCACAAAGTGTTGGATTAGTTGTTTATTAACAGCTAGTTAGCAAGGCCCCGTTGCATGTTGGGGGCCATGTGCTTGCATGTTCGGCCATCTTGGATGTACTTCATCTGTGTGCGGAGTAAATCTTAACTTCGAAGCCTAAATATTACATGGTGGCAGCGGCGAGTAGAGACAATCAACGTTAAACAATGTCAGCAGACGAAGGACAGAACACGTCAGGCACGGGGACGCTTAATCAGGCCAACACGACCACACAAATTCCTCTCCCCGGAAAATTCGAAGAGGCAAACAGTCCACAAGCAGCAGATGCATGGCCAAAGTGGCTTCGCCGATTCGACCGGTACAGAGTAGCGTCAGGGCTAAACAGCAAACCACAAACTGAGCAGGTCAGTACTCTCCTTTATGCAATGGGTGACAGTGCCGATGATATTCTCCAAACGCTCCGACTAGACGAAGGAACTGTCTCATTCGATGAGATTAAGAAATCGTTAAACGACTATTTTGCTGAACGTCGAAACATAATCGTGGAGAGAGCGCGTTTTAACAAAAGGTCTCAGAAACCAGGAGAATCTGTCGAGACTTTTATCCAGGATCTGTACAGATTAGCAGATAATTGTAACTACGGTGAGTTAAAGGATGACTTGATTCGTGACCGAATCGTAGTGGGGGTACTTGATGATTCACTTTCCGATCGACTTCAGTCAAAAGGAACTCTTACACTCACACAAGCCGTTCAAATGAGTCGCCAGGCAGAATCTAGAGCACAAAACCGTGATATCGTCCGTGGGGACAACAAACCAGTTCAGGTCGAATTTGTTAACCCAGGAAAGTCAGGAAATAAAAAACCACCGAGCAAAGAAAACTCCAAACCTACCCCAAGCTGTGGATGGTGTGGTCACGAAAGACACTCCCGCCAAGCATGCCCTGCGAAAGATGCTACCTGTAAAAAATGCAAAAAAAAAGGACACTTTCAAACTGTGTGTCGCAGCTCTGCACTGCCAACAAAGAAAGTATGGGAACTGGAAGAAGATGAAGAGCAGGAAGAGGGAGACGAGGTTCTGTTTCTCGGAGAAATTCAGACCACAGGGGGCGGTTGGACTGCGCAACTCGGGGTTAACGGCCAAAATACTCGCTTCAAGCTGGACACTGGTGCTGCAGTCACAGTCATCGGTGCGAATACCACATGGCTTAAAGATCAGAAGTTAGTCAAACCAAAACAAACCTTGCGAGGCCCTGGAAATATTCAGATCCCAGTCATTGGCATGTTTCAAGCCAACCTCTCATACCGCCGTAGGAAGATCACTGAACCAGTGTACGTCGTACCAGACCAGACCTGTCCACTTCTAAGCAGAAATGCCTGTGTTGCATTAGGGCTAATCTCCCGTACTGATGAAGAAATTGGTGATGTCACTACTCAACATGCTGATTTCAAAACTGAATTCCCCTCACTATTCACTGGTCTGGGGAAGGTGAAGACAGAAGTACACATAACACTACAACCCGATGCAAAGCCCTTTTGCATTTACACACCAAGAAAGATCCCTTATCCACTACTGCCAAAGGTTAAACAAGAATTAGACTCTATGCTTGAACGGGGGGTCATCTCACCAGTGACCGCTCCGACTGCCTGGTGCTCTGGTCTCGTCCCAGTTCCCAAACCAAGTGGCGATGTCAGACTCTGCGTAGATCTAACTCAGTTAAACAGGGCGGTCCAGAGAGAAATCCATCCGATGCCATCAGTCGATGAGAGCCTTGCCAAGCTGGGAAAAAGCCGCTATTTCACCAAACTCGACGCAAATAGCGGATTCTGGCAGCTCCCTCTCGATGAAGAGTCAAAATTGCTGACTACATTTGTTACTCCATTTGGTCGATACTGTTTCAATCGCCTTCCTTTTGGGATAAGTTCTGCCCCAGAGATTTTTCAACGTACAATGTCTGAAATTCTCAATGGCGTCGAGGGAGTAATATGCCAAATGGACGATGTTCTCGTCCATGGAGCCAACCAAGAAGAACATGACAGACGTGTGAGAGCCACATTGCATCGTCTACAAGAGGCTGGCATAACCCTCAACATTGAAAAATGCCAGTTTTTCAAAACCTCGGTGAAATTCCTAGGTTCCATCATCGATGAACAGGGAATACATGCTGACCCAACAAAGACGAAAGCCATATCAGAGTTTCCACCTCCCCAAAATGTAAAGGACTTGCAACGCTTTATGGGGATGGTTAACCATTTGGGGAAGTTTGTCCCCCAGCTGGCTGAGAAGAGCGAGCCCCTGCGACAGCTGTTATGCAAAGACACTACATGGCTATGGACAGACCCCCAGCAGAGAGCCTTTGACCAGATTAAAGCAACCCTTACATCAGCCGAAATCTTAGCATGTTATGACCCCAGTCGACCAACCATCATCGCAGCTGATGCCTCCCTAAACGGTATCGGTGCAGTTCTCCTTCAGGTACAAGATGATGGGACCCGTAGACCCATTAGCTATGCATCGCGATCACTCAGTGATGCTGAAAAACGCTATGCTGTTATAGAGAAAGAGGCACTAGCAGGAGTCTGGGCATGTGAGAAATTCAGTGAATATGTTGTGGGCATGAGTTTTGTCCTAGAGACTGACCACAAGCCCCTTCAAACTCTATTCAACACCACTGAGCTGTCCAAGACCCCACCCTGTATCCAGCGGTTTCGCCTTCGGTTGATGAGATTCAGCGTCACTGTCAACTATGTCAAGGGGAAACACCACTTTACAGCGGATGCCCTCTCCCGTGCGCCCGTAGGATGTTCCACAGAAAAGGATGAGCACTTTGTAGAGGAGGTGGAAAGCTTCGCAGCCCAAACAGTGTTCACACTTCCAGCAACTACACAGCGCCTGTCACAGATACGAGAGGCCCAAAACACCGATGAAGAATGCGCGCAAATCAGGAACTACTGCAGCCAAGGATGGCCAGCGTATATGCCAAACCAACCGTTGCTACGCCCCTACTGGGAAAACAGAACCCATTTCAGCATTGTTGATGACCTGCTTCTCTGTGACGAGCGCCTAGTGATTCCTAAGTCCATGAGACCGGAGATACTCGAATGCATTCATACTGGTCATCTAGGCATATCCAAGTGCCGAGCTAGAGCACGAGCATCGGTATGGTGGCCGGGGCTCCCTATGCAGATTGAAAACATGGTGACAAATTGTAGCACCTGCGCCAAAGATCGCCCTGAGCCCACAGAACCACTCATGTCAAGCTCTTTCCCTTCCCGACCATGGGAGAGATTAGCTGCTGACCTCTTTGAACTTGCGGGAAAGGTCTATTTGATTGTTGTTGATTACTACTCAAGGTGGTTCGAGATCAGGAGACTAAACGACCAATCATCTTCCAGAGTCATTTCAGTCCTAAAAGAACTATTTTCTACACATGGCATACCTGACATTATTGTATCAGATAATGGCCCGCAATTCAGCTCCGATGCATTTCGCCTGTTTACCACTGAGTACGACTTTATTCATGTGACAAGCTCACCAAAATACCCAAAAGCCAATGGGGAAGTCGAAAGGGCAGTCCGCACGGTCAAAGCACTGCTCCGCAAGAATGAAGACCCTTATCCAGCCCTCCTTGCTTACCGATCCACACCATTGCAGAATGGTTTTTCACCCAGCGAGCTACTCATGGGGCGCCGCCTACGAACTAAAGTTCCTGCCATGCCTAGCATCCTCAAACCAAATGTGCAAGATACTGACCGGCAAAGAGTGCAACTGAGAGAGGACGAATACAGGTCAAAACAACAGATCTACCATGACAAACGACACCAAGCCCGTGCCCTCCCATCATTGACCACTGGCCAGCAAGTTTGGGTGCGAGACCAGAACCGGGAAGGCCAGATCTTGGGAGCCACAAAACAACCAAGATCCTACTTAGTGAAGACTGAGATGAGCACTCTGCGACGTAACCGGTCCGCTCTAGTCCCAACCAGTTCACAACCAGCCTTTCCCACTGACGGGCCAACTATGGTACCTCGGGATAAAACACTGCCCGTGAACCACACGCCTCCAAGGGTTTCTACCCCTGTCTCAGAGAACCAACCGGCTGAACCTACAACGCCTACTACTTGTAGATCAACAACAGCTGTGTCAACCCAAGGAGGCCCTCCAAATGCTGACCGCTCTACAACTGAGTGTGTGACACGCTCAGGACGAGTAGTGAAACCACCACAACGGCTAGACCTGTGAACATTAAGCTATGCAAACTGACATTAACTTTTTGTATTAGTATTGTTACATTCTTGTTGAGTTTACTGAACTGTGTACACAAAGTTACACTCAAACTTTGGGGGGAGATGTTGGATTAGTTGTTTATTAACAGCTAGTTAGCAAGGCCCCGTTGCATGTTGGGGGCCATGTGCTTGCATGTTCGGCCATCTTGGATGTACTTCATCTGTGTGCGGAGTAAATCTTAACTTCGAAGCCTAAATATTACACAAAGCGTTAGAGCAAACGTACTTAAAAGCGCGAACTGCATAACTTGTCTTTTTTTCTCGGTTTTCCAGCCAATAATTTGTCATGATAATTGAAAAAGTTAAATAAATGATAAAAATATTTGATCTATTGAACCTTTCTGTTGCCATTTTGTTTTGTTTACGTTAAAACCTTCCGCAAATTAGCAGCCATTCAGTCTTGCTGGCAAACGATACCTTTGCCTCACCGAATCTGAGCTAGTTTGCTGCTTAGCAAAGCCGTTTTCTTTAGCCTGCAAACAGGCTCTCCAGCGAATTTTTTTAAGTTGAAATTGGCAAGCGAAGCGAGCGCGATTATGCGGTTTTACTTCCTCTAGTAACTAGTAGCAAAGACACTAGTTTAGAACTTTTAATTTAACGTGACTGAAGAATTCGAGAATACGCCTCAAGCAAGAAAAAATGCGACTTCCAGTTACTGTCCGTGTCTTATCGTCTCAAAAAAATAGCATAATACCAGTGAGGCAAACGTCAAGGTACTAGCAACCCGGATAAAACTGCTTGTAACAGATTACTACCACAGATAAAAACATTTGACCTAACACATTTAACTAAAAGTTTATGGGGTAAAAGCGCCGATAGTCATGCAACGGAAGTCGGAACACGACTTGTCAGACGAAACCAGGAGTCTGGTGACGAGTCTCTCCTGTTTGTCCGCCATTTTGAGTTCCAGATAAACATCGCCAGTGCACATCGTTCTTCTGGAGTTTGTAGCGCTAGCTAACTCAAAGAGAAAACAGAAAAATTAAAGCTTATGTATTAACCTCATCTCAATATTCGGGAGCAATGATTTTTGTTTCAAAACAACGTAGGTAAGTATGTTTTTCTGCTTCGATCGATAGAACGTTGCTTTTAGGACTTTGTACGGGAGCTCGTCACCCTTTGGAAAAAACAGCTTCAAAAGAACCCCCGACCCCTCGGAAATTACAGCCTTTGAACCCCCCTCCCCCTCGGAAATTCCAGTGACCTTCCGTGGGGGGGGTATGGATATTTTCTGGAACTACACAATATAAAATATAATATAAACTAAATAATTTGCATAACTTGAATTCTGCAGAAATTTATTCAGGAAAACCCCCAAATGTTCCCTCACAGTTTCAGTAGAGTATGATATTACATCATGCGACATTGATTATCCCCATAAATTCACACCATTTTGGTCATTTACATATTTTTTGGCATAATATTTACTAATTTATAAATACAGTATGTTTCCATATTATATTACATGTATTCATACATATACCCATTCAAAAAAATTGCATTTGTTGTTTTTGGATTAAAAGGTTTAAGAGGAGGACAACACACCCAAGTCTTCCAGCTTCAGCTGAAGAAATTCCACCAAGCAAGTCTCCAGGGACAAACGTCACCATAGACAGTCCAGTACTTGCAGCAAGTGTTCCACCACAGAGTTGTCGCAGTAGCTGTAATACTCTCATGTCATGTGACTGGATGCCACCATCTGATACAGACACATTCAGCAATCTCACTGGGATGCTCATTATGGCACTAAGAGTTGCAATGGTGCTGAGGAATACTCGACTCTATTGTGGCAAACAAAAAACAATTATTTTAACCCATTGACTCCTGGAGATTTTTGAAAAAAAAAATGTGTTTTTTTAGACATTTTAAATATTTTTTAGTCAGTTATAGGCTAAATATGCTTCAAATTCCTCCAATTAAATGCATTTGCCAAATAAGAACATGCCAGGTTTTTCACTAGCATCGCATTTAACAACATTTTAGCTCGGGCATCCACACAAATCAAAATTTCGAGATGGACGAGAAAGTGACTCACGTCTTTAGGCTTTTCGATTTCTTTATTTTTATTTTTCGCTTTTCCTTTCTCCTTTCCTCGTATCTTTTTTATGCTTTTGTTGGCCTTTTACTGGGCTTGCTTTTGGTTCAAGAACTGCCACGAAAGAGACGGGAAAGACTCAACATGGAGTAGCCAAGGGTAAGTGAGGGAAATTTTCCTCCTAGTTTTTGGCGGAAAATTCTAAGCATTTTCCTGTATACATGTATTTCAAGCTCCATTGGCCCAATCAATATCATCTGGGTATCATGGGAAAGCTCTTTCCCTCCTGCAGAACTGGGATAAATGGGATTCCTATTTTGGTCAAAGCTGATGACGTCAGAAGCGGAACAAAGGTCAAGGTCTGTCACGGCCGGTTATGGCCGGTTTAGGAGTCAATGGGTTAATAATTAATATTGTTATATAGCTTGAATTTTCCACCCAACAGCACACACTCTCGTTGGCTACTTTGAGGTTACGTGAATCTAAAAATAAAAATTGTTTCCCGCCGAAAGTCTCTGAGTCAGCAATATTGCAAAATCCATGACATCAAAGAGAAACAGTGCACTGTTTCCCGTGTACGTAGACCAACAACGATAGCATTTGACAGCACTGACTTGCAATGGTGGTCTGCTTTGCGCTTTGCTGAGTTGTTCCGACAAACAATTGCCTGCCTTGAAAAAGAGGACAAAGACTAACTATAAAACAAACACAGAACAAACACCTACAGATAATAACCACGTGTTGACTATTGTGATGTTGCTATGGCAACATCCTTCGTTCCAGTCTCTTTCCTCTTTAAATGTATTATTACCATTTGTGGCAATGAAAGAAGAACACGGGCCTATTCAAATCATACACAATGTCCACATTGTACTGGGTCTCCTTATTGCCATTTAGGAAGTGGATGATGTTTGTTAAAGATAAAAAAACAGTATTCGTTGTTGCTGCATAAAAGAGATCTGGAACCAATAGCATTGCCATAGCAACATCAAAGTAGACACCATCTGGTTTATTCTTAGTGTTCAATACTCATGCCAAGGTTCAACTGAATTACTTTATTATTTGCAGAGATATTCTTATGTTTTGACACTATACTTTGTAACCATGTGTATTATGATGTCATCAGTTATCTAATTTACATAATACAAAAACGTTAATATCTCTGGAATGAAACAAGATACATTATTGAAATTAGACTAGATTGTCAGCATTAGACTAGTGCTGACAATTATACAGGCTTGCTTTACCTTTGACAAAGATGTTTAATTTATATCAAATGGTTTCTTATTGCATGTACATAGCTTCACATACAGTACCTGTCTAATTCCTTTCATGTCAATTTCCAACATTTCATCAGTGAGTCGTAGAACTTTTTCTCCAGCTGCACTCTTCTTTGCACTCCTCATAGTGAAATATGTTCCAATTTCCTTATCATACTCTCTCCTTGAAGCAAGGTTACGCAATACATTGTATGCATTTGTAAGCTCTACAGCATAAAAAAGAAAGGCTTTTATTAGAAACTCTTCTAAAAGTAAACTGTTTCACTGTTTAACAAAACATGACACAATACAGTAATTGATACCAACACACAACAACAAGCTTTATTTCTCCCAACTGACAAATAATAGAAATATTTACAAAATATTTATTGTCAATTAATTAAGTCAGGGACCTGACTACCTGAAAAAAGAATTAGAAAGGCAGGCAGGCAGGTCTACAATATACCATACTAATAGAAGTTTAGGTCAGTAAACACACAGAACACATAGTGATATTGACACTACTGTATAGAGAGGTTCATACTCAGCGCTTACCCAAAACGGCCCTTTGCAACCAAAGTGACGTAACATTAAGGATTTCACAATAGAAACTCAACCCAGACTATGGACACTTTTTGTTCAGAAAATCCGCATGTTATACCCCTCAAAATCGCTCATATCTTTGTTCAGTGTAATTTTTCTACTTAAAGTGGTTTTCTATACATATAGGCGAACTCAAAACGGCAAAGAAAAAATTCGCTTCATATGCACTTTAAACTACAGTAATGAGAATTCCGCACAAATCCATACAACATTTTTTGCATCTGAATGCACTGTATCCATTGGCTTTGGTTTCATCCAAGAAAGATCTAAGTTGGGCGAGTTTTAAGCGATGTGTTCTTGTCCCGTGACTTTCCAAATATGTTCAAAACCTTTTTAAAAGTGAAGTGAGCCTCCAATAGAACAAGCATGGCAAAACAACTAATCCCATGATTGAAAGGGAACCCAAGATACGATGATTAGAAGTCATCTATAGCAACCGTTTTGTAGTTTGTAGTCTGTGTACAAGCCAGGTTTCTGTAGTATTAAGCGACTGAGGGTATTTCTATTCCCCCCTGGATGGGCTGGTAGTCCATCAAGGTTAACCCCGTCATTAAATTCACCGGTAACCTGTGTGAAGAGAGGCACCATAAGAGTAAAGTGTCTTGGCAAAGAATACAATGCAGCGCTACATGTACAGCCAGGATTCAAAACCCAAAACACCTGATCAGAGTCCAGCACACAAGGATGCACAAGCTACTATGCCACCCCTCCCACTGAGATTACTACATGAGAACTACAACACAATTACACAGAAGGACTTCATTTGCAGCTGTAATGTTTCTTCGCCACTTATGGTTGTAGTGTATGCCCATATTTGGGATTTCCTTATTTGGGTATGACCATGTGCTAGAGAGGGAGACGCCATCTTGAAAAGGACGATTAAAGACGTTGTGTTCATAAATCGTGTCCTGGTTTAATCCGTAAACGCTACAATGGTAAGTATTCACTGTATGGTGTCCAGAGACTACAATAATTATACCACAAGTTCTTAAAGAAAGTGACCCTCCTGTGTAAAACCATGAAAAATTTGCATAACTGAGTTGAAGTAATGTATAATCAGTGGGGAACACTGGGGCATTTACTGGGATATGCCAATTCCACAAATTAGTTATTTAAAGATTGGTTCTGGCATGCACAGAAGTCTGTTTTCGATCCATGATGTCTGCAAAATGCCACTTCCCTTATTTTTGAAAATCGTATTTCACCAACAAAACTTAAGCTTAACTCCACTCAGTCCACCAAACTGCAAAATTATGTGTGGTTCAATTCTACCTGTAACCATTCCCCCTCCCCCCCCCCCCCCATAGGCAGCTCTCGGGACAAGTCCAACCCTTTCAGCCCGGGGGTGGAGAATTGTTTTAAGTGGAATTGTAATGAGGGGAGGGGGTGGGGCAAATCTCAATGTTTTTCCTGGAAAGTCACTTATCGATTGACATGTTTGTGTCGTACTGCGCTAAGGAGACTGCCTACATGAATTTCAAATTAGTAAGTAGACGTGCAACAAGTCGGCCCTTGTAACATTATGAAAGATGACATTGCGATAACAAGTGGCTAAGTTGCGAGAAGTGAGGGACTTCACGGTCGCTTTCAGAAATATTTATGTCTTGAAAAAACTGTTTTTACAGAAATCAGTATTTTTATCTCGATTTTGTAAACCAAATGACGTACTTGTGGTCGACGATGAGTCCCAGGGATGGGGAATTGTCTTTTTCTGTGTGCCCAGGGTTGGGGAATAGACCACACTGAAAATAAAAAAAATGGCAAATGCCCTGGGGTGTGCCCGGGGGGGGATGGATGGTAACCACGCATTAAGTTTTCTTCCAAACATCAGCTTATATTCAATTGGTGGACATCTTCAAAAAGAATACCCTGAAACCTATCTTGTTGAATAAAACTAGAGCTTGCTGATTAATTCTTTCTTCTTCAGAAATATAAAAGCCAAAAAACTACAAACCTTGGAACATGTGTTGAGCTTCATCACTCTTGTTCATATCAGGGTGGTATTTCAGTGACAATTCGTAATACGCAGCTTTAATTTCATCCTGTGTTGCGGTGTGCGGCACATCCAAGACATCATACAGAGATTTTCTCTTTGAAAAGGTCCGATTATGAAGATTTCTGGCAAAGATAGTTTTGCCAAACTTTCGAAAGGAGAGCGACAACAACCCAAGTCGCATTCGTCGAGGAACTGCAATCACCATGTTTATAGTTTTAAAGCAGTCCAACTGAACGAAAAGTGGAGTATATCATCTGCAAAAGATACTACCCAACAAGCTGTGATAAAAACGTTGGACCACTGGTTTTGGGGCCAGTGTTGCGCGGTTCTCAAAAGCTTCAGCCATCCGCCATATTAGAAAGCAATCTGGATTGCTAGTCCCAGATCTCTTCTCACACATGAAGCGGGTCATTCCCCCGAAATAGAACTTACAATAGACTCTCTCCTCCGCCAACATGTCCTCCACCCCTAAATTATCCCATATCAATAATTGCTAATATCAACTAAATTATCAGATATAAATAATCTACGTGACGTGTGTAGCACTGGTTGCTGGGAAGGTATGTCTGATAGAGGACTGGGTTTCATTCCTATCAAACATGGCGGAATCCACGGAATCAAGTGAGTAATGACCCTTTTTGACGTTTTTCAGCAAAAGCGTTCCTTTTCCTCTTGAGTTGCACTGTTTATTTTTAAAATGAAATTCATCTAGATCGTGACAAAAAGCGAAAAAAGCGACCGATGCTTTCAGAGGTGTTGGAAACAGCTCGAAAAATACTGAGAAGAGATGACCACGGGCAACCCTCTCCTTCTTCATCAACTGGCACGGTTATGAGAACTCGAGCCCCGGCAGTGTACCATTTTTCGAAAGATTCACGCACAGGACGACGCAAGACTCACTGCCAATATCGCCCAAGAAGCAGCGCAGCAGCCAGCAAAAACGTACTTCAGCTGACAAACGTCGGACTCGCAAATGATACCGACGTTCTAGGTATTAAAGTAACACTAGTATTTATCAATCCTAAATTAGCTTGAGCGATGTAGTACATGTATATCTTTAAGCTTAATTATTAAGATCGGGTGAAGATGTAAGCTTCTTGGACACGTGTAGTCTTTTAGATCCTTTTTAATGTTTACATGTTAAGGATATACTCGGACTGTATATGCATGCATGGGATTGAGTTTCTATTCTTTATTAACTTCTTCTTCTTCTTCTTCTTCTGATTAATAATAATAGTAACAATAATAATAATAATATTAATAATAATAATAATTACTATTATTATTATTAATATTATTATTATAATTATGATAATGATGATAATAATGATAATAATATTAATGACAATAATAATTGAGATTTATATAGCGCAAATTCCATATACCCTCACAAATAGAAGAGAATATAAAAATGAAAAGTTTAAAGTTACAATTTACCTAGGAGAAAAAAGTACTAACCTATTTATGAGTTACAAGATCAAAAAGCACTAAGCTAATGAGAGCTGAGAAGGCTATAATTTTGTTCCCGCCAAAGCTTGTAATTTCTTTGATAATAATTTTAGTGTCCTAAATTAATGCTGTTTTTAAAAGTATATTCTTTAATTTAACTCTTTCATCATATAAACCAAATATACTACCGAAATTTGTTAAGTTTATCATATTGGAGGTGTAAAGATATACACGTGGCTATAGATTCAAACAAGTTTGTTCTGGTCATTACAGCAAAATCTGAAAAAAGTTGCACTGTCACCCAATTTTTTAGACATTGATTCCTGTTCGGACAGCGGTGTGGATCCCCCATCATCCTCAGCTGAAACAAGTATGAATTTTGTTGTCATCTATTATTATTATTATTATTATTATTATTATTATTATTATTATTATTATTATTATTATTCTGAAAATATTTGAATATTTGAATATTCAATAAAGTTTGATTATTATTATTGTTGTTGTTGTTGTTGTTATTATTATTATTATTATTATTATTATTATTATTATTATTATTATTACTATTATTATTATTACAAAGTTTCATCTGTTGCTAATTCACTTTTATGTTTGCAATAGTTAATTTAGATTTCAAAATTACATTGATAAACATTTAGTGGATCTCAATTTAAATGTAAAACAGCAATTTGTAGAGAACTTGGCCACACTAGGCAAGTCACTAAGCATCTGCAATAACATGGTTTAGTGGCTTTATAATAATGCATTAGATTAGAAAGGTATTTGTAGCCTTGTTGCTTTTATTAGATATCTTTATCATTTATCGTCATCATCATCAATCATCAATTATTATTTTATTCCAGCTAATTTGGACAGCATTTTAAAATCAGCTAATGAACTCTTAAAGGAATGGCGTGCATCAAAGTCGCCAAAGCAGAACTGGGGCCAACGCACTGCTATCTTGAATGAAAATTGGGAATCTGTGCGTGCACTCTTGATGAATGCTGTAGTATCTGGTTATGCAGTGGATGAGACCCGGTGCATGAAATGTTTAGAACATATAGCTGAGGTCCGCTGTTACGACTGTCACACATACACAAGATTGTGTGGCCATTGTGACCAGTTGGTTCACGAAATGCAGCCATTTCATGATCGTGATGGGTCAACTGGTGGCTTTTTCAAACCAATCCCACCAACAGTATCTTCAGACCCTAATGGCAAATGGGTTTTGGTTGGTAAGTACAGCATTAGTTAGCAGCACATTATCCTTAATGATATGTACTATAAAATGCTTTTTTAACTTGTATTTTGAAGCACTGTTGCAATTACATTTCCTTTAAATTTGCTTATAAACTACAATACAGCTATATAGGTTGTGTTGTGGGTATCGCAGCTAGTTTTGAATTCCATTAAATGGTTTAGATTCTGGGGATACAAATTGTCAATATTTTCTTTTAGATCGTTTGTTACCATCATCAAGCGCAAGTTTGGTCTGCCCCTACTGCAACAGTTCTGAAACTATCCAAAGAGTTGGAAAACATAATCGTTGCATTGTTATTAATTTAAGGGGTAAGATATTAATTTATACATATTTTTTAATACTATAAGCATAGAAAACTCTGCTACAGTCATATGGAAACTATTATTTAAAGTATCATTTGTTGTTTATAAAATTATGCAGTTAATTGAGTGTGTGAACCACACAACTGAACAGGCTATGTAACACTTCATCACATGTTAGCCTTACAAGAAATTCAAATACTTAGAAAATTGTCACATCAATTGTAGTAAATGTTGTTAAATATCACAAGGTACCTTTTGACATTTTGGCATTTGAGTCTTTTCATCTCTTTTTAGGTAGGTTTGATATGAACCATGTCCTGTTTAGATGCCTTCAGTGCCAAAAAGACCTACCCACATCCAATCCAGTTGTTGTTACTCAGCTTGGATTTTGGCCTGGAAGTGTCGGCAACATGACCTATGTTTTTGATCCAGAGGTTTTTTTACACTGGGATCTGTTCCAGAAGGAAAGTCCTGGTTGTTCGGAGAGATCTTATCTTAAATCTCTGGAACAGTTTTCTTTAAGAAAAGGAAGGGTATGTTTTTCCTACAATGCTGAGTACTAAATTATTAAAACCCCTTTTCTATGAATTAAGGCCCTATTTCCCTCTTAGGGAAAAGGAAATGATGATGATGATGATATGAATTAACTGCATGAAGCAGATATCATATTATATAATTGAAGAGCTTGGTGGAAAACGATGCTAAGTGATGTTTTTGGCCTTGGAATTTTTTTTTTCCTCCAAAGTGCCTGAATTACAGCATTTGGCCTAGATTTAAATAAAGAAACATTTCTGGGTTATTTATTTGCTGATTTTCACTGTCTTTCTAAGAAAAGAGAAAAAGAGAAAATACTGTTTATCTTAACCTGATGGTCAATGCAAATCACAATCTCAATTTTCTTCAGTTCTCACGAAGTGCTTGCGTGGCGCAAGTGTTTAGCGTTTTCCCAGCGTGCGAGATAAGGAAAAGAGAAGTCAAGGTTCGAGTCACACGCAGGTTCTGGTTTTTTTTTTTTTTTTTATGAAGTACACTTTGTTTTATTGTTACTGTTCCATTTTCTAGACAACAAACTTCAAGGCAGCATCAAAAAGGCACTTTGGAGAAAAAACCTTCGCATGGTCTGAAAAAGTCACTTAGCATAGTTTTCCACCAAGCTCTTCAATTATATTCGTGGTTATAGTCAACTACCTCTTACGGACACCTCTATAAGATGGACACATTTCTTCGATGGACACCTTCTGTTGGTCCCGTACTGTAACTAAAAGCCTTATAAGACCAGTTCCAGTTTGTTGTTTTTATGCCTTTAAACACACTAAATACAGTTGTGTATTCATTGTGCATCATTTAAGCTTTATTATCTCAAGATTACTGGTCTCATGTTACCTCTACAAGTTTATTCTTTTTATTTAAAAAAACTTGACATGTAGTTACTGTAAGGCAAACTAAATTTCCCTGAATGTTCCCTCTCTTGTTACCAACTTCGTGGACAAAATTTTCATCTCACCCTGGCCCTTTGTTGTTTATTTGCATTGAAATTTCATGCAAATTATCCTGCAAGTGCAAGTCATTTTCGCTTACCAATAATATATATTTTATTTCATGTCTTTTAGGTTGGAACCATCAACAGTAATTCCTTTTCATGTGCTTTTAAGGAGTGGAAATATTGCCAGTATAAGGTTAATATTTTACGCCACATGGACTGGATGAAGTGCCCAGCTTGTGAAGACTCTCAACATTCAGTCCATGTGGATGGAAATATGAAGCTTTACAGATTCAAGTCTGCTGGATCGTGAGTGCTCCGCAAAACCATTTTCTTGTTCTTAGGACTTCCTTCAACACTTAAAATGTACCCTTCTTGGATAGTTTCCCAGTTCAAATGTCTTCTTTGAATAACCTTAACATTCATTTCTCCATATGCCAAAATGGATATTGTTAAGTACATTAATTTCTAATTTTACTAAGTTCACATTTCTGACTAGTTGTTTCATTTCTAGGTAGTTAATTAAAGTTGTTTCATATGCAGTCTATTTCTATTTTTTCAGAAGACAAAGAGATTGTTTCTATGGTGATGTCTTTGTTGTCTCAAACAAAGAGGTCGACAAGCACATTCAAAAAGTGTACCAAGGCTCCAAACACAGTGTAAGCAACCATTCAAATTTCCCAGAAACTATCGGCTGTTAATATTTTTATGAGCCAAATGAATAAGTGATAGCAGTTCCTTTAGTTATCAAGGGAAAATAGGGTTGGGGGGAATTTCTAAAGGGTGACAACTGTTTGTTTGTTGTTTTTTTTATCTAATTACATATTGTTATCATGTTGTTAACTTTGCAGAGCAACAAACAAGATCAGAATAATTGTGGTGAAACTAACTGGCGAGCAGCTAGTAATACGCTGCGCAAGAAAAAAAATCTTTCAGAGACTGGATTGGAAATAGCTGGATGCAGACACTCACTGGCACAGAAGGCTGTTAATATGATGTATGGAGAAATTTATGGGTATGCCCACTATCTCCAGAAATCATATTTTATTCCAAAACAGGTGAAGTACTTTTGGTATGATGTTATTTGCAAGTTCTGGCCATGGCTTCAAAAGCATGATGGTGAATCGGCGAAAAAAATGAAACCAGCATTGTCCGTGATGCATGCCAAGGCCCACTCATGGTCTTGTCAGGTGGGTTAATGCTGAAACTGAATTAATTTTTGTTGAACTTCTCCAGAACTATATGTTTTATGATTAGACAATTTCACATTTCAATATTAACAATGTTAAAAGCAATAAAAATTACAATTACATTTTACAATAACAGTAATAATGATAATAATAATCTTAGTATTTCCATAGTACAAACTAACCCATAATTACCGTCATACTTCTTTCTGCTTGCAATTGTTATTTTTATGATTGCAATTTTTACTTTAACCTCATCACCAGCAGCAGTACAGAGTTATACACTTGTTGAATTCATGTGATCTTCAAACAAGAAGTGATATATTATTTACCTGTAGATCAGAGTATGACTATGAGAATCCATACCAGTTGTCTCCCACTCAACTGGTCATCAACAGAAAAGAGTGTACGCTCCAGGGAGCATATCCAGATTGAAATTAAAAAAATCATACTCATACTTTTTACTTTATCTTATACTTGTACTGTTATCAATGGTTGTTATTAATGGCAACCACAAAATCAGTATCTGCCAAGTGCCATTTCACCAATTAATGTAGTCTGTAAGTGGCTACTTCTCTGCTTTCTTACTCAGAGGTCAGTGTTAAAGGATTAGTAGAGCAAAGAAATTTATTCTGATCTTCCATGGTAGTTTCATAATATAAATAAATTCCAGGACATATTAATGGTGTTTCTATTCTTTTTTGATTTTTAAAATGTGCAGGTTATCTGGGGTGGTAGATGGCAGAATGGTGCTTCTGCAACCACTGGAGAGGAAGTTGAGCAAATAAACAGCCATTTCTCTCGTCTAGGCACCAGTACTAAGCATATGCTTCCTGAAGGTATCTTCAGTTATAAATGTAACTATTAACAACTAATTTGTAGGTTTTATTGTCATTCAGCTTTAAGTATTACCATACTAACACCTTAAGCATCTACTGCTGTCAAGTTAAGAAAAAACAGTTTAGGAACATAGTAGCACATACACTGGCTACAGCTCTTAGTTGCCATTCTTTAAATGTTAGGGGTACTGAATAAAACACGCCCAGCTTTGAAGGTTTGCTTTTTTTCCACTTTCTTGCCATAATTTTCAGTAGAAGGTTTTTTCTTTCAATGCCAAAATGTAGTCAAGAATATAATTTATATAAATTTTACATTTACGAATTGTATAGAATGGAAACTTCTGAATCGAGTCAAATAAATGTTTAATTTTTTTTATTTTTCTCTCTTTTTTATTTGTTGACCTCTTTTTTTTTTGTCATGTACACAGGACGAGAAGAATTGCTTACAGAGCATGCCCTGCAGTGGAATCGCAAAAAGGTTGAAAGATTGCCTCAGTCTCTGGCAAAGCGATACACAAAGGTATAGGTATCATTATTTTATCAGTAAGAAGCTTATGTGGAATTCACTTTAAGCCCAGATGAAGTATGACCGTTTAACCTTTTTTTTTAGGTAATAGAGGAAATCTGTTACTCTTGGAGATATTTCCCTTTTTGGTTTCAGTTGTATTTGTTATAGATCATAGTTATTCAAGACATGCTTGTAACTTGTTTGTTAACACGTTGGCGTTGCATTGAGGGTAAACCAGTGTACTAGATACTGTTCATTTTGCTAAGCATTTTAAGAAAATGTTGTATACCCCTCATGCACTTAGTGATAAGTCTTTTCTCCACAGGTGAAGATGCAGCTATCAACCATAGAAAGTGAACTTTCAGGGATCCTCACAGAGCTTCATGTTTCAGCTGATGTGCTGTCTTCCTGGAAGGAAGAGATCTATCGTGCTGCCCAGAGTAAGATTTTTGTTTGTACTTAGCCATCACTCCTGCCAAGTTAATAATGGTATTACTGAATATTTTCCACATTATTATGGAGATCTAAAGAAGTCTTTTTTTTTAAATGTATCACTTTGCTATTCACATGAACTGGTATTCTATTATTCTACATCACTGCTATTCTTGGAGAATTTATTATTGCTATATCGACACATACCGGTACTTACCTTCTTTTAATACTCTGTTTCAGAAGAGCAGAGTTCTCAGTCCTCCATGAAAGTCAATATTTCACCGCAAGAAAAAGAGTTTTTGGTGAAGACATTACACTCTCAAACCATGCCAACAAGGCTTAAAAACCTGTGTGAAGCTGCCAAGGAGTTGTATGGCCAGCAGTATGACCAAGTAGTTGCAGGATCTTCTGCTGGTCATGAAGACGTGGCATGCACAAATGCTGGAGAAGTAGATAGTGATGGAGAAAAGATTTTGGTGGAAAAAGTCTCTACCCATTTAAGAAATCAGATGGAACGTCACCACTTCTCAATTGCTCAGATGGTGTACAACATGGCAAGGCTGGGAGGTTAGTTCTGACTAAATATTTACAGTAGAGACACTCTACTCAGACACTCATTTGCCGGGTTGTCAAATAACAATATTTGTTAGCGGGGTTTGAGTTAGCGGGGCAGATACTCTTCAAAGACAGTAAAGACCTTGGTTAAATAAGTTTTCAACAGTTTTTCAGGCTAATTGGTTAATTCCTGTTATCATAAAGATTAAAGATACCAACCACTCAAGCAGCTGACCTTTAGTAGACTCTTAACGAGTTCTAGTTAACGGGGTTAATTAACTTGGATGACATTTGAAGTAATGGAAGACGAAACTAGTTCGAGTTTGCAAGGAGTTCAAGATAGCAGATAGTAAATAACTGACAAAAATGGGTAAAAAATTGGGAGAATTAAAATTTGTTCAAGTTAATGGGGAATTCACGTTAACTAAGTTATTTTACCCAAATGAGTGTCAATGAGGTTTATTACCTTTATCATTATCGAATAAGTAATCTTACGCAGTTTACTTGACAATGACATCTAGACAATGTCCAAACGTTGCTTATTACGGTAGCTAATTTTAGTGTTAAATTATTATTATTATTATTTTTATACCTTGTTACAGTTTGCACGAGAAATAAGAGACTAGAACAGAAAATCTGGCTATTCTTTGTTATCCCCCCCCCCTCCCTACAGTCATTTATTTTATAACCGTACCTACTAGACCTTTTTTGTATATTAGATTCCAGTAAGCAGAGGACAAGGATTCGGCGAAAAGTTTCCATTGAGAAGGAATTGTTGCAGAAGGTTGTCACAAAGTATAATCAACTGGTTGGGGAAAGTGCCAAGGTTTCCCTAGAAAGCATTGAGAATGGAGTCTTACCGTGGCATGTAACTGTTAGCTCAGTGGATGATCGTGGTAAGAACAACTGCTAGTCCCGTATTTTTCTTTAGTGATTATGTATTTGCCTCTCGGTTTTAAGCAATTGCTGATCAATGCTTATTTATCATTTGCATTATTTGACAACTGCAATATATGCTATTATTATTGCTAGTAGCCCGTCTTTTCCTTGTTAACAAGACTTAGTTTTCCTACAGTTTTCTGAAACGCTGTTTTCCATTCGGTTTAGATTTGTAGCTTTCATCTGGAGTAGTTTTATTTGATGGTTGTTTTTATGTTAAAACCACCTTTATTTGTACAATGTAGTTCCTCGGAGTACCAAGAGAGCTGCAGTGGAAAAGCAAATGGAAATCGATAGGTTCAAAGAGGAGCTTCCGCTGATAAAGAGAGAGATGAACTCCTTCATTTCGTTCTACAAGGATCGAATCATTCCTGAAATTGATAAGAAGAAAAAGGAGTTACAAATTTCTTTAAATGGTAACAGTGTATACTATGCCATGTCTTATTTCCATAGCAAAGAAATTTAACACTCCAACTTCTTTTTGCTCATTTAACACATTAACTCTTAATCTTGAAGTGGTTTTGCCTGTAAGGTTTGGTTAAACTTGCCGAGATAGCTTTGGCAAGTAGTAAGACCTATTACACCTCGTTGCGACTTTAACGATGATCAAAATTTAAAGTTAAACAATTTTCCTCTTTTGCCTCATTAAAATTTTTTTACAACCTCATTTTTGGCGTAGAGATTATTCATTTTGGAGATTAACTCATTTTATTTTTAGATGCCGTGGATACAGGTTCTCAAGTGTGCCAATTAGATGAGGATTGCACTACTGCAACTGAAAACAACTTTGTGGAAAGAGTAAGATGCGATAAGGCTTATGCTTTATACTTTAGATGCTGGATCTGTCGTACTTTGTTTCTTGGTGCTGTTAAGTTTTTTAATATCATTGGTGATATGGTTGCCGTTATGAATAAATCGAAGGGTTCCAAACACCTTGGAAAATCGAACACCTCTAGTTACGACCACCAATGTTAATAAAAGCTCTCGTAAGCGTCTGCTACAACTTTTGGAAACCATCAACTGGACTTTTTCTCTTTCAAGCTCTCAAAGGTCCTTAGTTGTATTGCTACTTGATCACATTACCTGTTATACAACTTTGCTTTATAGATTTTGTTGATGGGAATGATTTAAAAACAAATAACGAGTGTTACTCTAAGTCTAAGGTGACCAAGCTGTCAAAAAGGTCTCTCAAGCTCCCGAAATTTCTTGTTTCAGCGTGTAGTCGCTTACAAGAGCTTTGACTGTAGGGTGCATTCACGCACGCACGCACGCACGCACGCGGATGTCGGTCGTTTCGCATACAAGTCGATTCGCATACATCGAGGTCGTTTCGCCGACACGATCTTGGTCGATTCGCACGCACACACACACACACACACACACATATACCTATCATTGGAATGTAGGCTACGCCATGCTTATGAGGTTACACAAGCCGAAACAGCGCTCTTTTGTTTCTTTTGTTTAGGTGTCAGACTGTGCCGCTCTTTCTATAAGTGGAAAGGTGATCAAGGGAAAGATTTCTTTGTTGGAAGAGGGGAAGGAGTTCTGCTTGAAGCAGATTGCAGCTGGCTTGAATGCTTTTTCCTCAGTGTTATCAAATGAGTTGCCGTCATTTAAAGAGCTGGCTGTCGATTCCGAGGACGATGGTTCTGAGCAGGAGGAAGAGAATGATGTTGAAGATGTATCGGAACGCGAAGAGGATGAAGGGGACGAAGACGACCTAGGTGATCTACAGGAAGAACAAGTAGCGGGTGCCATTCGAACTGATGATGAACTGACAGAGTTCACAGATGAACTGCAGCCGTTTCCTCCTTTGCGTTCTGAGTTGATAGGTGAAAACATACATGTTTGGCGTTTCCCTCAAGACATTAGTCAGAGCACGTTTAACAAACGTAATGGAAGTAATGCATGCAGTTTTATTTCAATTCTTCTCGCATGCCTTTTTAAAAGGAAAAGTATGCAAATTCCAGAGGAAGGAATTCTGCCTAGTAATGTACTCCGAACATTGTGCGGCTGTATTGAGATAGGAAATCGAATGTATGACATTTGTCGGGATAGCCTTCCCATCAGATATCTGTCTGTTCAAGAAGCTGCTACTCTCGTATCCTTCTCCAATGTGCATGTGTCTGTAGCAGAGCCCTTACCAGTAAGACTGGAAGATGTTCACGAGTTGTCCACCTTGTGTGGGCAGTTACGTAAATTGACCGACGATAACACCTACTTTTTAAATATTGTAATTAATGAGAAAACCTCTTTGTTTGTGCTTACTCCACCAAATATCATGTATATTGACACACATCTTCACGGATCCAGTGGTGCTGTAATAGTAAAAGGCTCCACATTAAATTTAAGTGACTTCTGTAAGTTTGTGTGGGCTTTGGAAGAACATGACCAAAGTACTTTTGGGAACCTTAGCGCTTTGACGTTTCCTTGAAGGGGAAGTATCATGGGCTGCCCATCTGAAAACTTGTTGGTGGAATTAGGTCACTACTAGAAAAATAATTATTGTTTCTCTAAATTTCACGCTTGTAGAATGTCTACAACTTCACTCTTGTAGAATGCTCACCTTCGTCAATGAATTTGACATTTAAAACCTCTCAGTACTGTGCTCTCCATCGGTTGAAGTTCAAATGTCTCTATTTCCAACGGTATTTGTCTTAACAAAGATTGGACTAGTCTTCTTCAATTTTAAGTGTCGGGGCGACTTTGCAGCTCTCGCTACTTCACCTTGAAAGCAAATTGAACATAAGTAAGGCTTTGAGAATATGTTCAGTTTGCTGCCCATTAACAGCAGATTGACGATTGTTTGATGGCAATAGTGCCCTACATACCCTAACCCACGTCGCCAAGCACACGAGAAGGTCTCCACGCATAGCTTGCTCTCTCGTAAACCCCCTATAGGCACACACGCATCTTGTAAATATCGTTGTACACAGTTTTGCTCTTTGGGCGCTGGTCAACAGGACTTCAGCACAAGCCCACATGTAAATAAGGCTTCCTTATTGAAAAATATACAGTGAATGGTTAATAATGCCTTGTCATTACTTTTGTTAATACCATTAAATATTATAAGTTTATTATATATCTTTCTTATTCGGTTTTATTCCTTTTCTGGCACATATTAAAACCTGTTGTTGTTATTATCATGGTCTTGCTATGGCAATATCCATCATTTTCGCAGTTGGCGGCATCTACCGTTACATCGACATAAAGGCGTGGCCATGCCAATCAACGCAGCAAAATTAAAATGGGGTTAACATGTTAGTCATTTGACGTGGCAGGTTAAAAGGACCTTAAGTGTGCCCCCTTGATGTGGCTTAGGTAGATTAAGACCAAATTATTCCCTTGTTGAAAATAGGTCAGTTTTTGCTTTTACTTTGCTAAACAAGGGCAAATGAAATTAGAACTGGTCTGAGAAATTTTAATCCCTTCATTACTGATAAACGTCTTCATTTTACATTACACAAAATAGAGTCAAAGAAATGGGTGTCTTTATTTGTCACATAGTCATTTTGATAATAACGAAAACGAAAAAAAAAAACTTATAAAATCACATTGACCTTGTAATGTAGCAACATTTCCAACCTGGAGACATTAACATCAATGTACGAATCTCACTTGCACTGTTGTGTTAAAAGTTTCTCAAAAAGCAATTCCCTATATGACAAGCGCCTGCAGGGGATCATGGAAGTTGCATTTATCGCTTCTAAGTCGTAAATACAACTACCATGATTCCCTGCAGGCACGTCTTAGAGGGAATTCCCTATTCCCTTCATTTGCTGTAATGTTCTTTGTATATTGGATGCGGTGTGGGCTATATAAGAACCTATTCCTTTCTTTCCGTCATTTGCCCTACAGTGCTTGCAATTTGGGTGCGTTTTGGACAATATTACAGCGTATTTACATCGAGCTACGTTCGGATCGTAAATTCTCTGGTGTGCGAATAGGTCCTCACTTTCGTATATTTGCCGTAGAGTGCTTGCATATTGGGTGCGTTTTGGGCAATATTGGACCCTATTCACATAGATGTACGTTGGGGTTGTAACTTCTCTGTTGTGCAAACGGGTCATCACTTTCGTACATTTGCCGTAAAGTGCTTGTAAAGTGGTTGCGTTTTTGGGTAATATTAGAACCTATTCACATAGACCTATACGTTCTAATCCCTCTTCCACTAATCTGCGGAAAGGTTCTTTCTTTCCATAATTTGCCTTAATGTGCTTGCATATTGGGTGCATTAAGGGCAATATAAAACCCAGGTCACACAGATCTACGTTCCAATTCCACTGAAACTGTCGTTCGAAAAGGTCCCGTTTTTCGTTCATTTGCCGTAAAGTGCTTGAATATTGGGTGCGTTATGTACAATATTAGACCCTATTCACGTACTACGTTCGGATCGTAATTTCTCTGTTGCGCGAATGGGCCTTTTCCTTCAAACATTTGCCGTAAAGTGCTTGCATATTGGCTGCGTCTCGGGCAATATTACACCCTGTTCAGATCGATCTACGTTGGAATCGCACTTTCCCTGTTGTGTAATTTTGGTACATTTACCGAAAATTAAAGTACTTGCATATTGGATTCCTTTTGGAAAATATTAGACCCTGTTCACATAGATCTACGTTCGGATCGCAATTTCTCTGTTGTGCTAAAGGTGCTAACTTTCTTCCATTTGCCGTAAAGTGCTTGCAAATTGGTTGCGTTTTGGGCAATATTAGACCCTATTCACATAGATCTACGTTCTAATCTCTATTCCAATGTTCTTTCAAAATGTCCTTTCTTGCCGTAATTTGCCTTAATGCGCTTGCATTTGGGGCTATTTTTGGGCAATATTAAACCCTATTCGCATAAATCGACGTTCTCATCCCACTTTCACTGATCTGCAAAAAGGTCCTACCATTTGTGCATTTGCCGTAAAGTGCTTGCCGATTGATTGCGTTTGGACAATATTAGATCCTATTCACATACATCTACGTTCGGATCGCAAATTGGCTGTTGTGTGATCAGAATAGGTGCACACTTTCTTGCATTTGCCGTAAAGTGCTTGCATATTGGATGCGTTTTGAACATCATTAGACCCTATTCACATAGTTATACGGTCCGATCGCAGTTTCACCGGTTTGTGCGAATAGCTCCTCACTTTCGTACATTTGCCTAAACGTCCTTGCATATTGGATGCGTTTTGGACAATATTAGACCCTATTCACATAGATGTACTTTCGGATCGCAATTTCTCTGTTGTGAGAAAGGTGCTCACTTTCTTTCATTTGCCGTAAAGTGCTTGCAAATTGGTTGCGTTTGGACAATATTAGTTCCTATTCACATTGATCTACGTTCGGAACGCAAATTGGCTGTGTGAATAGGTTCACACTTTCTTACATTCGCCCTATTCACATAAATCTACGTTCTAATTCCACTTTCACTGTTGTTCGAAAAGGTCCCGCCTCTCCTACATTTGCCGCGAAATGCTTGAATATTGGGTTTGATTTGTACAAAATAAGACCCTTTTCACATAGATCTACGTTCGGTTGGAAATTACCCTGTTGAGCGGATGGGGTCTTCACCTTCTTACATTTACCGTAAATTGCCTGTATACTCACTGGTTTCGTCTTGGGCAATGTTAGACCCTATTCAGATAGACCTACGTTCGAATCGCACCAATTCACTGTTATGCGAAAAGGTCTTTTCCTTCCGTCATTTGCCTTACTGTGCTTGCATATTGGGTGCGCTTTGGCCAATATAAAACCCTATTCACATAGATCTACGGTCTATTCCCAGAAAAGGTCCTTCCTTACTTTTATTCCTTTTGTGCATTTGCCGTAAAGTGCTTGTAAATTGGTTGCGTTTTGACAATATTAGACCCTGTTCACAAAAATCTACGCTCGGATCGCAATTTCTCTGTCGTGCAAAAAGGTGCTCACTAAATTACATTTGTCGTAAAGTGCTTGCATATGAGATGCTTTTTGGACAATATTATAATTGGACCCTATTCACATAGATCTACGGTAGGATCGCAGTTTCACCGGTTTGTGCGAATAGCTCCTCGCTTTCGTACATTTGCCTTAAAGCACTTGTATATTGGTTGTGTTTCGAGCAATATTAAACCCTATTCACATAGATCTACAGTGCCAAGCACCGAACAATCACTAGCTGTGGCGTAGGTTGAGTTGACCTGTTGAACGTATGACTTCGGGTAAGGAAGGCAGACACAACGGATACCTGCACGATCGACAATTGCAGCCTGGTATATCATGAGGAACAATGTAAAGCCTTAGATCTCTGCTAGGTGCCTAGCAAAGCATTAACAAGGCAGCTAGGGTTACCCTGACGCTAGGGTAACCCTAGCAGTCACGTTAACCCTAGAAAAAGAGAAGAAATGTGTGAGTGCCAGGGTAACCCTAGCACTAGGGCTATCCCACCTTCTTGTGGCAATTGGTCCCCAAAGTAGTTCATTATTGGGTGCGTTATGTTAGACAAATTGGCACCTTTGGGATAGATATCTCTTTTCAAATTACATCTTTATTGTTGTGAGAAATATTAATTGATTTCCACGGTTTCTCGTCAAATTTTTGCATATTGGGTGTGTTATTGATAACTATTAGATCTCGTTCACATAACTCGATTTTCTGATGAATCGACACGCAACGGCAATTTTTCGTCTTGAACTGTCCATTACAAAAATAGGGCGCTTGCCGTTCACTGTAGGTCATGCCTGAAAGACAGCAAAGAATTTACCAATTCTGGGTATTCAAATTATGTTGCAAGACATTGCTCAATATATATTCACAATATTCTACAATTCTACAGCGCTCGTTGGACCTTGTAATTTCACGAGGGGCATGTCGTCAAAGCCCCAAAATGGTAAATTTTGGAAAGGTGGTGCTTTTTCATTTCATGCGAAATGTACTAAAACAATCTGATTTTAATAAACAAGTCTGTGCGAACAAGGTCCAGTATTTGACCATAACACACACCATATGTAATTCAACGGAAATGTCTGAGAATACAGAATACGGAATACGGGCTATCTTACGAAACGGTTAGTCAACAGTCCTGCTGTAGGTTGGTTCATTGTCTGAAGGACAGTACCTCATTTTTTTTTCCTTCGAGAAAAAAGATAAGCTACAAGAAACTTCACACTTTGCTTGTGCACTTCCATAATTTTTTCTACAAGTTGGTATAAAAGGAATTAATCTAAGAAATATTTCGTTTCAACCTTAACAGCGCCGAAAATTAATGTATTGTTGGTAACACATATTGCTGTAAATTGGAGTTGACGTTCTTAGTAGCATAAAACCGCAAGGCCTTAATTCAATGTATATACAAAGTACTTCTAAAAATTTAACTGTTTAAATAAAGGGGTGAAAGGAAGAAAGGAAAACCTCAGAAGAATATTCTGCGAAGTAACACAGCAAATAAGGCAAGCTTCTTTAGTACTTGACAGCTAATTACAAGTTTATTCAGTGTATACAAGGAAACCATTGTAGCCACATTACAGCAAAACACCCCCAATTTAAAAAGGAACAAAAAAAGTGATCCCCTAACACACAAATCATTATCATAAAGATGGAAAAAAGTTTCGACATGTCGTCATGCAGAAGGACAAGGTGTCCTGTTTCTGTGGAAAAGCACGTACATGTGACGGTTAATAACCGAACGGTGAGCAATTCCTCCATATCCAATCAGATCACATACGCAAACTAACCTAACTAAAAAAATCACGAGAACATAACAAAACGTTGGCACTTTTTGCTTTCATTTTAACAAAGCGTGAGACCTGTCGTCGCCGTAGAGGCTGCTTGATTTCCTCCGTCAACTACTCTTATCTTCGCAAGCTGTGCCCTTGGCAAAGCAAAGAAGCGCCCGGGCGATAATTGACTGTTTTCTTCTTCGTCTCCCAATATGATAGGGGCAGCCACTCCTCCTTCCTGGTTAGCCACCCAGGTTACCTGCACCACATCAAAGCCTTGTGGTACAGGCTTGCCATGAAGGGTGTGCCGCTGGGGACAAAGGTAGCCCACTGCCACATTTTTTGTATTCTCTCGGTAAAAAACCACAGTTGGCCGAGGGCTGCCAACCGACGTCTCGTCGGGCAGTCCAGACCCTACAAAGAAAGAAATGAAACAAAGTCACGGAAGAAAAATACGCAGTAATTTTGAACGTTTACAGCGTCAAAATAACACATAAATTTTGGCATTTGAGAAGTGAGGCCTAGATTTGTTACTAGTTCGTGATTACAGCGTACCGACGATCGAAGTATACAAATGATTATGCCCATCGATTACAAACTTGCCTTTGCCATAATGACGTACCTCACGTAGTAATCCAAAGGTTATTGCAATGAATAAATGAGCTATTTTATTATGTGGCTAGATCCGTGAGCGGGCGAGATGAACCAAATCGCGCGCTGTGATTGGCTACCCGAGCGGGCAAGATGGAGCCATCAAGATGCCCATCTTGTACGTGCCCGCTCGGGACTACCCGCTGTATCCCGCAAGCAAAATTTCACCAAAAGCCATATAATAAATCCTTTATTGACCAAGTTTGTTCGCTCAAGATGGCCGGATATTGGCCTCGTTCTTTTTTTGGCGAGTTTATGGACCTCGACTTCGTCTCGGTCCATAAACACGCAAAAAAAAAGAACTTGGCCAATATCCAGCCATCTTGATCCCACACTTGGTCAATAACCCATACGCATCAAATCATTTTCAGAAACTTTTCCTATTTTGTTCCTAAAAGGAAATGAATTGGTAGTCTCGAAAGTTCGGCTTCATCACTGCATGATTAATCACACAAGATACAAATACACTGTGACAGGATTTAACCACAATATTACTTTGTCCTACCGTTTTCGGGGGAGGTTGCCACTGTCTCACAATCCTGCTGACAAGGCATATCAGGAATGGGATTTATGGCTGGTAAAATACAATTCAGTGATATTTATTTCAGGGGGACATTTAAAATAGTATAAAATGTCATTCTAATAAATAATGTATTAAAATCATTATCGACGAGAGGGTCAAAAGTAGCATCACCTCGAATTTCCTTTCTAACTTTTAACGGGCCAAATTGAATTTTTAAGCAGAGGTAGCACAGCACTTGATGATAGCCTTCCATCTGAATGACATTTGGAATTGAATCGCATCAGGTTAAATTAGTTGTTGGGTTTTGCCCTGCATGATACATAGCTTATAAATAAGCAGAGACGCATATATTTATAAACAGTGTCCATACCATGTGATAATGGCTGAGACGTTGCTCCCTCAGTTGTGCTCCCTCTTGCCTGACGATCAAGCGAGTCAGGAACATTGTTAGCTGGTAAATAAGGTGAGAAACGTACGGTATATCAAATTCTTCTCCTGATAATGCAAATTCATTAATGACCATGGTCTGAAATTAGTCAATTACCAGAGCTTTCATAATGAAGCATTCCACCTCAGTCTCTGAGTACATTTTGTTTAAACGCTGAATGAATGTAATACATGGCCATTTTTTTAATCTTTACACCACCAAACAAATCGAATTTATATCTTTCCAAAAGAAATTACGTGAACAAAATAAAAATTACAAGTAAATTTTTTCAAGATGGAAGCAACTGATTTGTAATTTTTTTGTAAGATCATTCATTCGCAGCATTCTTGTGTTCAAATCACAATTTATGCCCATCATTTGACAATAGCCTTATAGCTATAATAACATATCATACCAGTTGATGGTGCATTACAGCTATAATAATATATCATACCAGTTGATGGTGCATGGGAGGTTGTGCCTTCAACATGTGCATATTCGCCTACTCTTGGCTGAGAAGCAGGGTGTTCAAAACGATCATCTGATGAGAAATATAGAGAATAAATTAGATCCAAGTTAAAAATTAATCTGGAACAAGAGACTGCTTACTAAATTAAACATTGCTATCTTGTTAATTATAATAACAATGATCTGATGTATTGATAACTGAAAAAATCAGACTGAAAACAATTAAACCATATATTTTTTTAAAAATTATTGCCA
Source organism: Blastomussa wellsi (assembly GCA_947652115.1). NCBI lineage: Eukaryota > Metazoa > Cnidaria > Anthozoa > Scleractinia > Plerogyridae > Blastomussa > Blastomussa wellsi. The sequence goes on from OX393571.1 coordinate 7,534,129, forward strand.
TGGGGTATGAGCACCAATAATTTAAAAAAATTTAATATTGAAAGAAGCATAAAAAGCATCAGAAAAAAAATGCCCTGCACTTGCAGACAACCTCCAGCCACTACACACCCGTGGCTGATAGTGTGCAGTGGCTCGGCCAATCATATTGCAGCATTTGCATTAGTGCACTTGTAAGTATAATTCTACTAAAAGGAAATAATCAGAACATGAATGAATGCGTTGTGAAGTTATGTCAGAATATTAACTTTTGCAGAAGGTACAGCAAGTGCTTTAAGAAGCTTTGGTTTAAACCTAACAACTTAAGCAGCATGTTAAAATTATCTAAAAAAAACAAAAGAAATGTGTGTGATCATGAATTTCAATGTGTTTTGAATCAGATGGTGGAGAGAATAATTATCATGTAATTTACATATATCGTAGTAAAGGGAAGTGAGTACCATCAGATTTTAGAGCAGCTTCATTGTAGCTAATATCTCCTAGCATTTCTTACCCCAGCCTTGAGAAAAACTAAGAAAGGCCAGACTACACCCCTGGGAATTCATACTCTACTCTTTGTGATAGATTAATTAGGTTGTGTACTATATAGCTTAGAAAAGAATATGAAGCTACCAATCGTGATACTAAAATTACTTATACTAATACTTACATGTACTACAGTAATATAACTTTCACTGACTCTACTACTAACAATATTAAATAGTAGTTAGTAGTAGAATAAAAGTTATATTACTGTAGTACATGTAAGTATTAGTATAAGTAGTTAATATCATGTTAGTTAAGGTTATGTATATATATATATATACGTAACATAAATGAGAATAAGAGTATTGTTTTGTTAATCACCTATATTTCGGCCGGATAGACCGGCCTTCCTCAGGGTGAAACTATACATATATATATAGGCAGAATAAAACGGTTTACACAAACAATGTACTCACAGCAGAAGAATCCAAAGGTTTCACCACTCTCCCCCCCCCCCCTCCCCTGCAAAAACTTTTTTGTGACTTTCAAATCCCATCTACTAGCACACTTTGATAGCCCTGTGATTAATAAACAATGGCAATCACAAAAAAATTAGCTTATACTATAATGGCACTCGAAATAGAGCTTACTATGATACAAATGATAAATAAATGTACAATATGAGAAGCAAATTGGCATGCATGGGCAATTTTCAAACTCTAACAAACTGAAGGTAAACCTTGCAGATCGATCTGATAAAAATATTGAAAATATTTTATTGCACTTGTGAAATGAATATGTAATTTTCAATTTCCTTTAACAATATGAAACAATAAAGAAAACTGGTCAATTAATTGGTACCATTCTGCAAGAAAATTACATCATGCTAATTCTGTATTAAAAGGGCAGAGCAACTTTTCTGTACATATTGATTTTTACAGTGTATTTCATAATAGGGTCTACTTTATATTAATTTCTTTACAAAAATGAGACCTCTATTTTGCAATTTAGATATTTAATCATTCTTAGTTTCTTAGTGATAAATCATGACAAGGAATAAATCTTAAGGTAATCACCATATTCCTCACAGAAGGCCTCAAACATATCCTTAAATGTGGTCCCCATTACTCCTTCTCCTGAGACAAAGGCTTCCCCAAGCCCAAGAGTGCCATATGTTGAGATCGAGACACCATTAAGGTGCTTTCTTTTAAACATAATCACTATGTCATAGTCGCAATGGTGATTCAGTATATCTGCCTGCCAAAAATAATAACATCCCATTTCAAGATGCATAATAGAATGAAAATAACAAGAACCCTCCTAAGAAGCTTATATCTTTCTTCATACCAGATCTTGACAAATTCAGGCCCTGTCAAGTTCATCTCAATCTTTCCCATTGTTAGCTATTCCTCTTTCTTCTCAGTTGAATATTTACCTCTGTGGTGTTGGAACCTAGTAATTGAGGTTCCCTTCGGTTTCAAGGCAATTTTATACATTATAAAAAATTTTAATTCATGATGACTTCAAACCCATTATTATGAAAGCTGCCAACAAGAAGGTTTTTTTGTTTTGGTTTTCTTTTTTTTTTTTGGGGGGGGGGGGGGGGGGTAAAAAAAAAATTACATATGTAAGTATTTTTAGTATTGTGGAAGTAGTCTCGCACAATTATATACTTACATTGAATGTTTTTAGGGGAGGGTGGCGCAAGAAGGAACTTTGGTCTTCACTACACCTCTAAGAAAGTCAAAGGCCAGAATGACCCAACAAATTAAATTCCTCATTGCATGTTGACTGGCCTCTTGAGGAGTGCAAATCATTATGGGTACTGAAGGGAATGATAAAGGTGAGGTTTGCACATAAGCGAAGTGCCCCTTTGGGGCAGGGGCTATGCCTGGTTCAATTCATACTTTTATGATCCTTTGGCTCGGACACCCCCGTTTAAATCTGCCCCCTCTGGCCCAGTGGTGTGTGTTTTCTTACTGTCAAGTGCAGTTACTAACCATCAGGCCTTTTGCCTTCCACTTTGGGTAGGCCTTCAAATTAAACTGCTTTCTTCCTTTCAAGTTACTAATAGTATAACTGAAAGCCAAGTGCCTTACTGTAGAAGCTTTCCATATTTACTGACCCCTACTACTGTGCTTAGTACCCTATACTCTCTGATTCTCACATGGGTAAAACACCTGTCTGGACTGCAGGCTTGACAGATCACCCCCTTCCCCTACTGGGGCCTCCTCCACCTCTTTATATGCCACTCCCACCTGTTTGTTCCAGCACTCGGTGGTGCTTAACAGGTCTTCTCGAGGAATGGATTAATTTCAAACACTTTCATAACTCAAATTCTTCAAGTGTCTTGTTAACTGACTTCACGCCAAGTAGCCCAGAGAAATATTGAGCATCATGTCACAAGTTCAATTTTCAATTCTACAATTTTCTGAATTAAATTAATTACCCTACGTTCCAAGAGGTCTCGCTGCACGGTGGGATTAGGTTTTTTAAGCTTTCTTATGGATGCCCAATCTTTTTCCTTTTTGGGAAACTCATCTCCACAAGTTCTACATTTCCTTAAAGCTATGGGAGCTTCTTGACCACAGGCGCGACAGGTCTGTAAAGATATGCACAAATAACAGTGACATAGTATAAATAATCCATGTAAAATATAAAAAAATAGTAATAAACAAATAATCCATGTTTAGTAATCCACAACCTGCAGGCTACAATTCTAACTACCTGAAGTTAACACTGTTATAAAAATGTTATCAGACTGTTAACTTTTAAAAAAATAAAATTTATGCAATATGTCAGTGTCAAATTTAACAAACAATTTATGTATGCTATATCAATTTTTACTATAGATGATATAAGGTAAAAGGTAAAGTCTGTGGTGCGAGCCAAGTGGCCCATCAGGCCGGAGCTTATCCTGGTTTCTGTAGCATGAAGCGACTAAGAGTATTTCTACTCCCCCCTGGATGGGATGCTAGTCCATCGCAGGGTTACCCCCCAGCAGTAGATTCGCCGGTACCCATTTATATACACCTGGGTGAAGAGAGGCACTGTGAGTGTAAAGTGTCTTGCCTAAGAATACAACGCAGTGCCCCGGCAAAGGCTCGAACCCGGACCGTTCAGCCCAGAGTCCAGCGCACTAACCATTAGGCCACCGCGCCACCCACTATAGATGATATACATTGTATTAATGATTGTTGCAGGGAATGTTTAGGGAAATGGCAAGTTGATTTATGGGAGGTGCGGTGGCCTAATGGTTAGTGCACTGGACTCCAGATCGAGCGATCCGGGTTCGAGCCTCGACTGGAGCACTGCGTTGCATTCTTAGGCAAGACAAATTACTTTCATAATGCCTCTCTCCACCCAGGTATATAAATGGGTACTGATGAATTTACTGCTGGGGAGTAACCTGAGATAGACTAGAATCCCACCCAGGGGAGTAGCAAAACTCTCAGCCGCTTAATGCTACAGAAACCGGAGTTACATGTAAGTGCTGGAGCTATGGGCCAGTTAGGCTATTAGGGCAGGTTGGCCTTACAAGAACACTTTGTGAGATGGGGATGAAGTATAGAGGGGGAGTAAATACTATTTCTGGAAACCGGTCTGAATGACAGGTGTTCTCCAAATTAAGTTTTTAGGACTTAATATAGGTGTTAAATGAAGGCTCAATAATGCAAATGGGCAATTACCCCTGTGAGAACTGCCCGTGGGGAATCAAGGTAGTTATCTTCATTGCACCAAATTCTTTGATGAAAACAATTTCTATCATGATTATCTGCACTCTCAGAGGTAATTAGCCACTGATAATGACTGATGAAGTTATTAATATTTCATTTTGCTTGCTTTATAACACTTTCTTCCGATTAAACTTTAAAGTTATGCTAATGAAATAATTTTTAATGTATAAATATACTACCAAGTACTTCTGAAAGCAGGAAAATCAAACTCAAAGTATATTTATGGTTTTTGTATATTATAAAACAAAATAATAGCATAACTAAGCTTAAAGGTAACTGAAGAGTAAAAACAGATTGGAAACATAGTAGCTGCTTCATTCTTTCTCAAATTATTAATGCAAATTCAAGACATGACCCTTTTCTATTGGTAAAAAAAGAAAATTGCTTGAGACTTATGGCTCTGTCAATTTCAATGAGCACCCCCCAGGAATTTGGGTTTTAGACAAGTTGTAGGTCCCCACCATTAGGCATTTGCTCATAACGGGCTGTCTGGGGGTGGGGCATTTGACAATTCACTCAAAAACAAAGAATTACACATCGTTACTTTTTTAAAACACAAACCTGCTGTATTAATCATCAAAAAGATTAGCCCTAAATAAACAATGTAGATAACTTTTTAACCCGTTGGAAAATAGATGTGGCCCACCACCACCCACATAAATTCACATTCCACATGAACGAAAATAAAAACAAAAAAGCCATGGCGCAGTATGGTACAACATCAATGATTTTTAGGGGCCGAAATAAGTTAGATATTGTGGTTTGGTGGCCCCAAGAAAAGAGCCTAGAAGGTTTCATCAAAATCGTCGAAGGTAAGTTATTTTAAATTCATATTACAAATACCTATGATATCGTAGTTTTGTTTGTAAATATATGAGCTTTGAGTTTACACTGCAAAGATATGGTCTTCGTGAGTTTTTCTTTGTCTTTGCGTAGACTGGTGTGCATTATTTTTGACCATGTTTGAATCAATTTAAAAATGCTTTATTCCAAAAAAAAGTTGAGTGCATGAATAACAGTCACAATCAAACTATAACAATCGCCTTCCCAAGGGATGTATATGTAATCTTTATTTAAGCACGAAACATTCATCAGCAATTACAGCAATTCATTATTTAAAACTATTTAAAATATGGATATGGAGGAAAAAGATAAACGACAACCTCCCTACCGACCAAAGGGTGGGGAATGGTGGGTACAAATACAATGTAACAGCATAAACTTGTACGTACCATCCAAACACAAACGATGACTAAAACCCCTGAAATTTGAGAACTTCATGTAAACCATGTGACCCCTCCCAGTTAACCCATTGACACCTGGAGTTTTTCCAAAAAAGCTCATTTTTAAGACGTTTTTGACATTTTGAGGTATAGAATTGCTGAAATAGCTTCAAATCAATCAAAATGACCTTCGAAACGTAGAACGGGGCCTTGCATTTCACTAGTAGCAGGTTTGACAACTTTTTTGCTCGAGCATGCGCAAAAGTCAAAATTTCGAGATAGTTTTTGGGCGATAAACCCTCCCACCACTTTAGGCTTTTCGTTTTTTATCATTTTTTTTTTCGCTTTCCCCTTTTCTCTTCTTCCTATCTTTTTGCTGCAGTTGTTGGCCTTCTACTAGGCTTCTTTTGAGTTCAAGAATTTCCGAGAAAGCGTTAGCCAGGCAAGAAATACTCTCCATGGACATCCAAAGGGTGGAAAGGGGAAATTTTCCTCTGAGTTTTTTACCTTAATTTTAAAACGTTTTGGTGCATATTTCAAGCGCCATCAAGCCAATTGAGCTGGTTAAGGTATTGCTGGAAAGGTCTCGTCCTGCTCCAAAAATTGAGCATAGATGATGCCTTTCTCGATAAAAGGTGATGACGTCACAAGCAGGACAAATGCCCAGATCCTTGACGGGCGGTTTAGGGCGTTTCAGGTGTCAATGGGTTAATATTGGTATATAATACATAACTTTTTTTGAGTACCCCAAAATAACACACAAATTCTGTACCGGCTTAAACTCTTCAGGCTTTAGTTCGAATGAAGTATGTTGTGCTCCAGTCATTTGAAACCCCTGCAACCCCCCACCCCCCTCAGGCATGAGCAAGGCATTCACTTTCAATGCAAGTGAAAGCAAGTGAAGCCAGAGTAACGACCGTGAAGTCCCTGGTCCATGGGACAATAATTGAATGGAGAACTCCCCCGCCCACATATGTTCCACACAAATGGCACTCCCTTGTGAAATGAAACTTGTTATAGTCAAGCGTATTAAAACAAGGGATCAAATGAACACGCTGATTTCAGTGCAGCTAGCAATATACTTGCAAAGGCCCCACAATAGACAAGGAAGAAGACCACTATTTGAAAAAGCTAAGACATGAATCCAGACCGCCCCCAAAAAATTGCATATTAACTTTCAGCTTAATAATATTATCAAATAGGTCATAGACGATCAAGTCTTCTGAGATCAGAGCTGCAATGAGTCAATCATAATTATGAATGCAATATCAATAAAATCTGCCTACCGTTCATGAACAGACTTTGAAAATTTCTCTTGTTATAATAGCCTTCATTGACACATTTCAAAAAGAAACTTTGCAAAGCATTATAATTTGGTGTATTTCGCTTCAATAATCGCATTAATTAATGATCTGATCAATCGAGTGAGTCAATATAATTGGCATTCCCTGCCTAACGGGGGACCAAAATGGAGTGAATGCAATCTGAAGGGAAGGTCTCCCTTTACCACGCTCATACCCAAGAAGGGGGGACAGGGGGCTTCAAATGACTGGTGCATTAATCTGTTTAATCTGTAGTATAAGTTAAAATAACTTACAATGTATTGTAATTGAGGTTTGATTTCAGCTTATACATCTATGTAAACTTTCCCGATCTCACCTACGGGTGACCAAATCTCCTGGACATGTATGAAGCAGGCTGTGCCTGTGTATGGAGTAAGAAGTAAATGTTTTACCCACCATTGACCTACGAATTTCTACACTTATTTTCGCCGCTTTGTGAACATCTTTGGACGATATTTAACGCTTTTTTGGGCTTTTTTGTTGTTGAATCATCGGACCTCTACTTTTCTTAATCCAATAACTTATATTTGGAGTCGAGAAGACAGAGATCACCCGGGTTTTAATGATTTTAGGTTCGTCAGGTTGGCATCTATGCTTAACTGTCTTCTTAACAAACAACAAGATCAAGGCATACAAGAATCGGTGATGAAGCGGCAAAATATAGGCCATATGAGGAAAAATACAAGCTTTCGAAAATGGAAATAAAAATAATAGGATCAGTCAAGCATCTACACTCGGACTGTTCGAAAATACTAACCTTGCCTATCTTCCTTTTTTCGTGGCTAACACTCCGAGACTCCTCTCTCTCTCCGTCCACATTTACGCCTGTACATGCATAAGACACATAAGACACATAGAAGACGACTGGAAAAGAAAGCCAAAACAAATTAAAGCAAAACTTGTTCGCATGAAAATGCAAATACCTTCTGAATATTCATCAGTTTCCATCCTGATTTCCATATTGGAAGCCGCCATTTTGGGAGAAAGGTAACCGATCATTTACTAGGTACCAGTGCTACACACGTCACGTAGATTATTTATATCTGATAATTTAGTTGATATTAGCAATTATTGATATGGGATAATTTAGGGGAGGAGGACATGTTGCCTCCGCAGAGGCCTCTTTCATTTTCGGGAAGGGGAATAGGGGGAGGTGAAAAGAAAGCGCGTGGAGGCTGGGGAGAAGGGAATTCAGAGTTCGCGGTGAATGCTGGGAAGGAAGAAACCCCGCGCTCCCAGATTTTTAATTCTCCCCTTCTCCCCCTCCCCGGAGACTCTGCGGAGGGGAGAGGACAATAGATTTTCGTTCAAACTTTGCCTATTGGTTGTTCATCGTAAGGGAACTTAAATTTCATAATGAAAAAGAGGGGTCCCCATATTCGTTTAGGAGCAGGAGCACCTTGAAGCCCCTTGAAAATACCCCATAATTCGTTAAAATATCGGCTTCAGAAACGTTTTTATTGGACTAGCCACGTCTTAGGGACCGGTCATTATTTATCGCCTGGGGGGGGTCGGAGTATTTTTGTTGTCACATCGGAGCATTTACCTGATCCCCCCGTAGAGTATCTAGTTTTTGAAAGATCCCCCCTTATTGGTAGTGGAAAGTTTCATGATCCCCCCCCCCCTGGCAACTGTTTTCTCTACGAGTTCCGTTTCTTTATAACGCCGCGTTAATTTTCTTCATCAGTTTGAAATTAAAAAACACACCTTTCGCATTATTTATTTTATTAGAAAGTATTTTTCCTTCACTTTGCGATAATTTAAATCGCGTCAATTTCTAGTAAGTCCGCTGGTTTATAGTCTGCATTTGACGCACGCACGAGGGAGCCCCCACATTTTTTTTTCCGCTCGCTTCGCTTGCGTCACGTTCTACATTTCCGTTTTAATTTAATTTTATTATTTGTAAGCATAGTTAAATATTTAACACTGTTATTTACCTCTGATCTGCAAATTATAGGGTTGTCTTTCAGATGCCGGGAATAACCCTATCTAAATTATAGTGAACACAAATACCAGGATTTGCAGTCTTTAATAAATACAAAGAATTAATGTCCGCATCGTTTCGATGTTTCAATGTTAATGGACCAGTATCACGAAGAAATTGCCGCGTTTTCCTTCATGATGATTTTAGTAACATCGAAACGTCAGACAACATTTACTAGCTTTTATATTTTTACGAAGACTGCAAAGCCATCATTTATTTACCTGGTCATTGTCGATATCTGATACAAGCCGCTCAGTTCTCGCCCTTCGCTCGCTTCCCTTTTCATTATGGCATCGTTTATGGGTACTTCCATCACTTAAATCCAAATGCTTTCCAAGCTGATCACCATTATCGTCCAGATTGCTAAGCTTTTCTGTCATATCTTCCATTCTTGCTCAATTACAATGTCTGAAGTCCAACTGTCGGGAAATCTTCTCAGCGCGCTTATTAAATAATGCTTTGTTGTTGTGACGTACTATTAACTAACATCGTTGTGACATATTAACTTTAACTTTATTTTTTACATATTAACATATAAAACCTACCTTTAGCCGAAACGTGGGCACAGAACTCGTTTAATTGCGCTGATTTGCTTTCATTATTTTTTCAATGGATAAAGAAATTGACTATCTTTTAACAAAAGCTGACTTGAGCAATTACACAGACAATTTTAAACAAATTGGTGTTGCAAAGGTCGAGCATTTCCTGGACGTTGATGACGAAACTCTTGAGCGAGACATTGGACTAACGAAGATACAAACTCGCCGTCTGAGGCATTTCTTCGCTCAGATACAAGGCGAATCAAAGCAAAGAGGAACAAGCAGTGAAGGTATTGAGTTATCGTTTCTTAGATGATTATTTTGAAGGCCTCTATAAAATAATTGGCTTGTGCTTCAAACCAGCCATGAACAAAAAACGTAAGGCAACATGGTGCATAATTTGTAACGCAATCCTTAACAAACATTTATAATGTGATCGGTAGGTGTTACGTCCGCCAGTGCTCCCAAGAAGCGCAAGCAGGCGATTTTGTCATTTGGACGCTCCGGGCAGCTACAAGTCCTGAGGAACGACTCAGCACCAGAAAAGAAGCCGTGGGAAAAATATCTCCTTCCCAACCCACACACAGAAAGGCTGAAATTCTACAATAGTGTTGTACCGCAGATTTATGAATCTTCATTCGTGAGTAAACAAGCCGGTTTCAAACAGTATCTCCTCGAGCAACAGCAAATGCGTTGGCAGTTAAACACAAAGATAAAAGCCCTTTCCGATAAAGAAAACAACTTGCTTAGAAACGAGAATTGGGGAGTGTGCCAAAACATCACGAAGTTCATGTCAGGCGTGGATGGATGTAAGGGCAGTGGTGATGTCGCGAAGTGTGAGTCCTCCTTGACCACTGTCAATGAGGCCTTTAATTCAGCATACGATTTGCTCTCATTTATCGACAACAGACGAAAGAACCTTTATACAGAAGAGCATACCTTAAGGCCGTTTGCAAGTGATGAGCTCAAATATTTCCAGGAAGCTCAAGAGCGAGTGAAGGCCTTACACCAAGAGCTGAAGAAAGCCTCCAATGCGCTCACGACCACCCTCATGAGCTTGAAGAGAAAGTTCCCATCTCCCATGGGGAACAACGGCCTATCCCGAAGAAAAAAAGAAAACAAGAGCAAAGTGAAAAAAATCAAGGAGAAAAGGTTACGTCAGCGAGCAGCAATTCTCCTAGAAAAACTTACCTCAAAAGAGGTAGCTAAAGAGGTTTTCGATTCACTCGAAAAGAATACTTACAAATGTGTCTCAAGTATTAATGCAGGATTCACTGCGAGATTTGTCAAGCGTCTCCACCTGGATCCTCTGCTATGGCTTTTGGAAAGAGGCGTGTTTGAAACAGAGCTGGCACGCAATTTGAAAGTGGTAGTGGCCAGAATGAACGAAGAGAATAGCAGTAATGGTGCTGAAAGAGGGTCAAGTTCGGGCGAGGATTCCGATGAATCTGACGTGGAGACTGTGGAAGAGCCAGTGGAGAGGGCTGCCGAAGATTCTGAACAAGATACAGCCTCACCAAAATAAACACTTTTTTATTTGTTGTTTTCATTCGGCCGCGTATTAAAATAATGAACGTTTGGGGTTTATGATTTTAGATTACGATTCTCTATAAAACAAACTGAAACGTCATGAAACAATTTTGAGCAATTGTAAGTATTCCATTCTCAAAATCTTGATTACCTTTCTAATTTCAATAGATCGTGCCTGATTAACAACGTGTATGTTAGACTACAATAGTGATACTTTTTTTACAAAATGGAGGGTCTGTAAAAGGGTTTGGGTTTTGTGTCTGGGCTAGAATAAAGTTTATATAATACAAAATACAACTGAACGTGGTATTGAATATATGGTTGCTGATCCCCCCCATTATGCTTGTCAATTACGGCTGATCCCCCCTAAAGGTCTTCAAAAAACCATGTGATCCCCCCCTAAATACTCCGACCCCCCCCCCAGGCGATAAATAATGACCGGTCCCTTATGGGAGAAGAAAAAAAAAATAGGGAGAAAGTAAAACAAGAGATATAACTATAGATATACTGTATCGCCTTCAAGGAACAATTTAATATATAGTTTCATTATTAAAGCACGCATTTCCAGTCGACCTTGATTCAACTTGTTACTGGCATGCAGTGATCTCGAGGCCAAAATAAGTTCACGTTTCCGTCGATTATATATTTATTCTTCTGCAATGGGAATTTGTCTATATTCCTGTTATAGGAAGAATGTGATTGCTAGTCTCAGAAAAGGGGTAAAAAAATATAGGTCACCATACTCGTTTACGAGAAAACGACGATTTATCTCCTTCACGAGCAAAGCCGTAAACAAAACGCCTTAGTTTTCTTTAGGTGCGCGCGCTGATGACGCAACAAATCGTGCGCAGTAAGGATGCGCAATGCAATACAGGGGAATGACCTTAATTAAAGTTGTCACAAGAGTCACGGAAATTTTGGCAGTTTTCCAAAATTAATGTGATAGAATCAAAAGATACACATATAATTTTAAACTGACCGTTTAGGTACATATTTAAAGCACTACAACTCTGCTCACTCTGTTCACAGTCTCAGCTCTCAAATGAGGAAATTTTTCCCGCCATTTCTGGGAGCCGAACGCTTCCCGCCAAAATGTCCGTGTTGTCGACAGACTACAAGCTTACAGTAATTTGCTTACAGTCTGTTTTACACAAAAAATGCTGAAACGCATTCCAGGCAAATCAGATAAAGAAGCTATGATAACATCAAAAGGTAACTAAATTTAAAGTTCTGTAGACTGCGAAAAAGCTACGGTGAGGGGAGGAGGGGCAAAAGTTCGGAAAGCTGTATCGTGGTTAAAAGTTTGACTTGACCCTATTTACTTTTTCATTGCTCCAGTAACCCAGTAATTAAGCTAGGCGTTGGAAAAGAGCTTGCATTTACTCCGTGAAGAAAGCGCTTGACGTTAAATCATAAACTGTTTTGCAGTTGAAAGGAGTTTTGGCAAGGGTAAATGGTCGCTTGAAGATTAGAGGCGGCCACTTTCTCTTCGCCTTTTTATTAGAATTTTCACTGTTTTTTACGTCAACCGATTCTTAATTCACGACACTACCTACCTAATATTGATCTATTCTCATATATGAGAGCATTCAAATGTCGCGCGCGTTCTCCAGACCCAATATATGCAAAAGATTCTATTCACTGAAAAGTCACACCTGTTATTGTGCCGCTTGAATGGCACGGGCTGAACGAAAATTCGAAAAATTGCGCGGTTTGCACGCCAGGAAAACATGACGAACATATTTTGAAAACCACTATACGCTACCCACTCCCCCAGTGAAGCTCATTTGTCACAGCCGACACTATTCCGATCAGTCGCGAACTTTTTCGCTTAGCTTCGGCTTAAGTCCCTCTGCGCTCTCAAGAACAAAAGGACTATTGTTTAAGGCTGATGGGAAAGGTGAGATAAAAGTTGAGCCACAACAATGGACCATTTCTTGATACGAAGGCTGTGTTGAAAACAACAAAACCAGATTTATAGAGATGTGAGTAGGGATAAAAATATATAATGCCGGCATAATTTTGGGCATAATGGCATAGTCAGAGCATCGAGCATAATGCCGGCATAATGGTCAAATTTATAGCATAATTTTAGCATAATGCTACAAAACTAATATTTTCCCTATTTTCAGTGAAAATGTGAGAAAAAATATCGAGTTTTGCCTCCTGTCTGATTATTCAGCTCTATCTAAGGCTTGGTTACTGGTTTAGAGGCCTGGGGCACTTTCCATTAGACCAAAAATTCTGGTTTGAAATTCCGGGTATTCCGTGTGGCGAATCGAACAGTATTTTCCGGTTGGTCGTTTGGGTGGTACCGTGGATTCAAGGGCGAAATTTCAGCCGGCATCATAAGAGCATAATGGTCTGACCAGAGCATAATTTTCGGCATAATGGCACGATTTTTAGGGTGACACAAAAAAGCATAATGGTCACATTTACGAGCATAATGTATCTAACCCTAGATGTGAGATTAATCAACAAATTGACGCTAATCACACGAATCTCGTCATCACACTGTCGAAAAAGTGTGGCCTCCATGGTCCACTCGTAGTA
>OX393571.1:7552499-7554999 GCA_947652115.1 Blastomussa wellsi
CGGATAGTCAGTAATTTATTGTCTTACAATGAAGGTAATACAATCCAAACTATCCACTGTGTTTTTTGCGTTGTTGGTGCTTTTGGATTTGAACTTTATTTGATAAGCAGGAATTTTATTTTGTTTATTTCTAACCGGAAAAGTCTTGAAAATCGCATGCAAATTGCTTTAGAGAATATCAATCGAGATGCCAAAAGCTAAGCCATTTGGCGTACAAGGGTCAAACGACTGTTATTGTGTCAGGGAAGCTGGGGTTTATTGCAATGCAACGAGAACAGAAAGCGAAAATATTGTCTACTTTCAATTCGTGTTCGTCATGGCCCTGTTTATTCAACACATGCGCGGTTTCAGACTTCCGCGTCTCTGATTGTCACGCCATTTTATACTCAGCATTCATCAGTGTTGTTTGATTTCGCCCACAGAACGTTATCGGAAATTTAATGTAGACGGGCAGACTTCAGAGACGAGAAACTGATAGCTTCTGTCAAATAAAACTTTAGTAATTGAGGACGGAGCACATTGAATTGCTACTAAACGTCAAATTTAACGACTTTTTGTATGACAGCTTGTCACCTCACCATACAAATGTCTGTAAATATTATTGTGTCTGAATGCAATGTTTGAGGCAGATTTAGACCAGTTTCCTTTCAGACTCAGATAACTCTTGTGAAATTGTAATCTAGATAATTTTAGTATTGTAATTCCGAGAGCCACGTGGAATCCGTGGCTCTTTCCGCCATTTCAGTTTTCTGAGCCTTGGTTAGGCTCGTCCATAAAACATATCCTTTCGTTTTTCAGTCGCTTCTGTTTCGATAGTTGGTTTAATTCTTCATAATTTTATCGTGCATTCATGCTTATTCTGTATTTCTCTCTTTTTTAATTTCCTGTATTTTTTGTCTATTACCTCTTTAGTTATTTTTCTTTATCCCCTTTCCTTTTTTACCTCTTTCTATTTTCGTTTTTCGTTTCCGCGATTTTCATTTATCTTTTTTTCGTTTTTATTTTTTTCTTTTAACTTTTTTCGTTTTTCGTTTTTACCTTTTACTAATTTCGTTTTTCTATCGTCACAATAAGCCATTCGTTTTTGTGTGTTTTTTGTTTTTTCCATTTCCTTTTTTCGTTTTACCTTTTTACCTTTTACTGATTTCTTTTTTTCTATCTTCTTCGCTCTGCCAGAAAGTAGTTAATTATGGAAACCTACTGGGATTAAATCCGTGGCACTTTCCGCCATTTTATTTTACGTTTGGTTAGATTCGTCCGTAAAACAGAATATCCTTTCATTTTTTAGTTGCTTCTATTTCAATAGAATGATTAAATCTTAATAATTTTTTCGTGTGTTTATACTTATTCTGTATTTCTTTTGTCTATTACCTCTTTATTTCTTTTTCTTTATTCCTTTTTCATTTTTTATCTTTTTTCATTTTACGTTTTTGTTTTTGTTTTTGTTTTTGTTTTCGTTTTTCGATTTTGTTTTTTCCTTTTTTCTATCTTGGCAATAAGTAATTCGTTTTTTTGTGTTTCTATTTTCTTTTTTCCTTTTTATCTTTTGCTGATTTCTTTTTTCTGTCTTCTTCGTTTTTCCAGGAAGTAGTTAATTATGGGAACCAACGGGCCCCCAAGGGGTAGTAGGATATGTAGTTCATTGGTGAACACAAATTTAGGCGCCATTTTCCAATGGACTTGGTTGAAGAAGGTAAAATTCGGTGTCTTCTATGCGCAGAAATAACGCATGGGGATATCGGTATCTGGTTACATATACGTTTCCGTACTGATAAAAGGGGCTTGAGCGATGAGAATGTTCGTGAATACTGAAGTGTGCAAGTAGTACACGAGTTGCCCAACCGTAGTTCTACAATGATTATCTGAGGTACGTTACACTTTGATTTTCTGCCTATATTTAATAATTATCCTCGGAAATCGCGTGGAATATCGCCTGGTACGACGATAGACGACAGAGTACGAGATCGAGTACGAGTACGACTCTTGAAATCAATCCAGTTACATTCCCAGAGCCCTCACTCCTCCCTGTTGCTGAGCAGGTAAAATGGAGACTATCTGTAGGAGATCGGTGTGTGATGTGAGATGCGATAAACATAAGCACGAGCACTTGGTTTGAAAAGTCGTACTTGTACTCGTACTCCGGTCTGAAGGTCCCTAATTAGTCAAATAGGCAGAAAATTGACGTGTTCCGTACCTCAGATACTCATCGTAGAACTATGTTGGGTAAATCGTGAGCCCTTGGGCTTGTGTGCTCCTCACACACTGCAGTATTCCCGGACATTCTTTACGCTCAAGCTCCTATTCTCACTGTACGAAAACGTATCTGTAACCAGATAGTGATTTCCCATACAAATGCGCCTACATATCCTACTACCCCGTAGGTTCTCATAATTAACTAGTTGCTGGCAAAACGAAGAAGATAGAAAAAATAAATCAGAAAAATGGAAAAAGGAAAACAGAAAATGGAAAAACACACAAAAACGAATTGCTTATTACGAAG
>OX393571.1:7559999-7639999 GCA_947652115.1 Blastomussa wellsi
ATCTATATTATAAAATTATTTGTTGCGTGTCGGGAAGGATTAATTCCGCTTTACAACGATTATTTCACAGTCACCAACACGAGGTGCTATTTGACCCAGTTTGCTCGTTTAGTTACAAACCTAACAGCCATGTACAAAAGCCGAACCGGATCAACTGGGAGTTCTACTAAAAACATATCGATTATATAGAATCACTTTACCACACGTAAGTTCAACATACCTACGCCCCTTCCTGAACAGAACGGGCGCATGAGGGGTTTGGGGAGTACGTCAGTGAGTTTGAAGTAATCAGAAACGTCTTTGCAACAGCGGCTTTTGCCCCCCTCGAAAAGGCATTAAAAGATATCAAACGATGAATTTTTTTGCAAACCCGTTGTCTTTAACATGTTAAAACATTCACTGACATCAGCGTCCAGGAGCTCCTGCAGCGTCCTATTCTTGGTTTTCATGTGACGTCATAAAATTCAGAAATCAACATTGGCTAGGCCTACAAAAGTTTCGTTGCCACTAGGTATAAGGTGAAATAAAACTATATCTTTTAACAAATTTGGAGCTCGATAGTGCCCTTTCATTTGGAAAACAGAGCATCTTGAATGTTTGAGTTCTCCGCTGCGTGTGACATCAAACTGAGTGTCACGACAAAGCTGTTTTGTTTAGAAAAAGCCTATCCTTTGATTTTCAGCAGTTTGAACATTTCAGATATAAGTGGTGTTTATTATGCGTTTTCACTAAATCCGATGTGGTGGTGTTTATGTGGAAGTATAATAGCTCATGACCCAGAATTCTGTTTTTATAGGACAGTTGAATTACAGATGGTTTCTCGGGCATCACAGTGGCCATATTTGTACCCCTCGGAAGGATACAAATATGGCGTCTCCATACTAAGCTTTGTATATTTCGTTTCGGCAAATAACTCGCAAGCGGCAAACAGCACCGGCCTGAGACTTTGTTTTGTTTATTTATTTATCATCTATATCTGAAATTCCTAGTTTCTGTAGTAAAATTGTTTGTAATTTAGGTTTTGATTGCTTGACAGTGAAAACCACCAATTCTATTATATTCCAGTCCATTACGGTGCCATTCCGGTTCATTCCAGTCAATTCCTGTGTCATTCCGGTTCATTCAGGTGTTATTCCGGTTCATTCCGGTTAATTCCGGTCCATTCCTGGTCATTCCGGTGCGGTCCATTCCAGTGTCATTTCGGTTCATTCCTCCTCATTCCGGTCGTTCCGCTTCATTCCGGTGTCTAGTAACTCCCGTGAGGCGTTGACATCGCTTTGAGGAAGATGACTCCTCCATTATAGTCTGTAGAGAAATACACCCTCAGTGTGAAAATAAAATCAAAATACTGATCGCAAACAACTAAACAAGCCCCTGGTGTGTAAAAAACATTCAGTAGTCCTTTAAAAAATGCTCGTTGAACATAAAATCGCATTCCGAACGTTTCCAGCAGGCCAAACATGAACTAAAAATTACAAACACGGCTAGATTTTGGTCAACTTCAAGCTAGAAAAAATCGTAAAAATCCTGGGTCCTTTTTAGAAAAAACCATCCTTCAGCCCTTATACTATTCTCACCTAGTTAACATTTGAGAAGAACTCAATTCTTCATCTCAATCAAAATGCTCATCGAAATGAGCAAATTCAAGAAAAAGTAACGGGTTATCGATCACATGTGATTCGAAGGTCGTTTAAGACAATCAAATTTATTGTGTTTAACTGACGGAATTGGTCATTAAACGCATGAATTTTCTGAAATATACATTAAAAAGCCAGAAAACATTGATTTCCTACCTTCTACATCGACGAAAAGTAGAAATTATCCGTGGAGAATATCAAGAAATTTGCAAGGAAAACCCGCCATCTTGCGAAAACAACGACGTTGCATTGTGGGCTTGGTGTCATTCTTCCTCTGCATCACGACTAAACTGACCAAGCAGTTTTCACGAACCAGGAGGCGGGTGAATAGGTTCGCGGATCAACGGATTTAGCCTTAAAAAGCACACGGATTGCGGATTTCAACTAAAAATTAAGCGGATTCGCGGATTTCAAAAATGCAGTGGATCACGGATTAGATGATAATTTCAGCTCGGATTCTGGACTCTGCATGCTATGAAGCTCGGATCTTGGCCTTGGCGTATCTTCAGTCTTGGTTTCAGTGTTATCGTTTTATCCATTTTCTGTTTGGACGAGACTCAAACCACCGCTTTACTGCCGGGGAAAGAAGCAATGCAACGAAAGCTCTTGAAAAATTGCCATCAAAAACAACATCTACTGTCCTTTCAGTGAAACTAGCAAACAAAAAGTTTTCAAGGAATGTGGATGCGGATTTAAACAAAAATAGTGGCGGATTGACGGATTCGTGTACCCCTATTCACCCCCCTCAACCAGACTTATAACATTCGACTAACAAACAACTCTTAACATGACTCTGATGATGACTTCCTCTCAGGTTGTCAGTCACAGTCACCGACAACAGTCCTTCGCAGGACTACCCTCACCCGGACGATCAAACTACACGATCGGAATTTATTAAGCTGATCAAAACTTATTATGGTCGGTCTTTAAAGCAAAAAATCATCGGTTTTCATGGGTGATAATGTAATAGATAATGGTTTTCCTTTCAAAAGTATGACCTTTTTAAGCGTTTCAAAGCCAAACCAACCAGGGAAAGAGGGGGTAAGTTTCTAAAGAAACTGTGGTGCTGCGTAGGTGGGAAGAATAGCAATATAATTTGGTTTTATTAACTGGGTTGACAAAAAGAGCTGACGTTTCCAGCGTTAGCCCTTCGTCGGAGCGAATCAAGGAATTGTGGGTCGTGTGTGGTTTATATACAGAAAGATGGAGCTTCGCTACTGGTTGGTGCCTGGTAACGTGAAAACAACGGAATAAATCAGTTGAATAAAAAGCGTTCGTTGATACCGTGAGGATTAAGAGTGCCGATTTGAAAAAGAAATTTTTGTTCTAGAGTTTTGCGGCTTTCCGTGCTTCCTTGGTGAAGGGAAAGGCCGCAGACTGCCATATGTCGCTTAGAATAATTTGGGAGATTGAAGTGTCTCGCGACAGGTTTAGATGCATTTTTGTCGTCTTTCTCTACGTCCCGAAGGTGTTCTCGGAATCGGTCGCCTAATCGTCTCCCTGTTTCGCCGATGTATAACTTTTTGCAAAGAGTACAAGTTATGCAGTAGACCCTTGAAAACATTTCTAAAGGTGTCCATCCTGACCACTTGTGTAGTTCACAGATGCTTGTTTAAGATAAACGTGTGACTAAATACAGGAATCGATCCGAGACTTCAAATTTTTTTAAACTTTGATTATTTGTCTAATAAAGAGAAAAATAAAGAATACCGAGCAGAATCGAACCCTGGTCATTAGGATCACGAGCGATCCACTCTACCACTAGATCTAGACCACCGAGGTCCGATTGCTGAACCCTACAAAATTTTAAGAATTTATCGTGTTAACCTTACTTTTTTTGAGAGCTAACCGTAAACAGACTAACCGCAGTGCTCAGAAGGCTAACCGCACTGCTATAGTAGGCTAACCTGGGTGATTTTGTAGTCTAATTTAGCTAACCATTCTCGTTCCCAGTACATTAGGAGCTCGGATCGATTCCTGCCGTTTTTTGTAAATTTAAAATTATTAAGTCAAAGTTTATAACTTAGTTGGTTGATTTTCCTTTAAAGATAAACCTGAGATCACTGGGCTTCCTCGGAGTCTTGCAAAGACAGAAGGAGAGGACGTGACTTTATCCTGTAATGCTACTGGAAATCCAGAACCCACAATATCATGGACCATAGGTGGATCTACTGATACAAGCAAAAAATCCAGGATCAGTTTTTCAGCAGACAAAAAGCAGTTGACTATAACGAATGTTAGCAGGACA
The DNA here is from genome assembly GCA_947652115.1 of Blastomussa wellsi. Lineage (NCBI taxonomy): Eukaryota > Metazoa > Cnidaria > Anthozoa > Scleractinia > Plerogyridae > Blastomussa > Blastomussa wellsi. The sequence goes on from OX393571.1 coordinate 7,563,885, forward strand.
GACAGTGGAGAATACCGATGTGTGGCGAACAACAGTCTTGGAAATACCTCCAGTGCTGCTAAGCTGGGTGTTCAATGTAAGTGCTGTTTGACAAGTGTTACTACGGAAAGTGTAATAACAATTGCCACACAATGTGCATGGGCATAGGGGTGCCGCTGGAGGTTTGAAACCGTGACCCTGTAACGTGTTTAGGACAAAAATAGCGTGAAAACCTACCCTGTTTAGGACAAAAGCTATGTGTGATATTCGATGTTTTATGGTTAATGTTTTCATCGGATCGCGGGCTTAAGTATTTACAGAATTTGTTAAAAACGAACAAAATATGTTGAGCTTTGCTTTTATGCTTTGCTAAAATATATATATTATTTTAATTTTCTAAATGTGTTGCTTTAATAAAAAAATTTTGTAGTTAGACCTGAGATCACTGGTCTTCCTCGGAATGTTGCAAAGACAGAAGGAGAGGAAGTGACTCTATCCTGTAATGCTACCGGAAATCCAGAACCCACAATATCATGGACCAAAAAAGCATCTCCTGTAGATACAACTAATAATTCCAGGATCAGTTTTTCAGCAGACAAAAAGCAGTTGACAATAATGAATGTGAACAGGACAGACAGCGGAGAATATCGGTGTGTGGCGAACAACAGTCTTGGAAATACCTCCAATGCTGCTTATCTGGATATACAATGTACGTTCGGTATTTCTTGTTGTCGATATTTATGTTTGTTGTCCCATAGTTATATAGTCTTGGGTTTTTTTAGAAGCTAATATTCTTCCTTTTTTTTCGTATGCACGGCGACGTATTAAGTATCATATAAATCGGTGTATTTCAAAGGGAGCCTCCGCTCTTGAAACAAGTTGACGTTAAGTAGTCTAAAATAGCGTCGAAATTACAAATTTTATCGGACAACGGAGATAACTTATAACATGTCATGATCATAAAAAACAGAGAAGATCATCGCTTTTAAGATTCCCGTTTGCCGCCATGTTGGATTTCATGACGTCATTGCGTTGTCGTTATTGTTACCAATGACAGGTTCTATTGTGTGAAACAATAGGACAACGCACGGACGTCATAAAATCTAAAGTGGCGGCGCGCGGGAAATTCACAAACGATAATCACTTTTTGTCGCTTTTCAAGTAGGAAAAATTTATAAAATTAAATTTGTAATTTAGACACTATTTTAGGCAACTGAACGTCGACTTGTTTCAAGAGCCGAGGTTTCCTTATTTTAAAATTCTTCGCTGAGATAGTAAACCCTTACGTGACATTAAACCCTAAGGCGTGCCGTGTCACATGACATAAAAGGGGTGTTGGGTCCACCTCAGTGCATTGTTGTGTAAGCATTCTTTGCATGCCAGAATGTAAGATTTTTACGTAAGATCTGGTGTTCTAAGAATGCAATTGGATATCGCGTTCAATTGACAGCAAGCGTCAACGTTATTTTAGGAGATTTTTAAAGTTTCTTAAAAGAAACTCTTTGGAGGGCCTTTAAAATACTGAATAATAAACATATCCATAGCGTGAATGTAGGACTGAAAGCTAACAGGATTCCGCAACAATGTGCTTTCTACGGCGGCAGAGTGCTTTTGTCTTGGCGGCGCAGCCGTCCGTTTAATTGGCTTCGCTGCTTGTACTCGCCGGCTACGCCTAGCAAATGCACATTTTGGAGAATATGATACGGACTATTTAAAGTATTAAACTAAGTGAAAAGTGGACCAGACGTACCGAATATTGCACGTGACACTTTTATTAATTTATCCATTCATTTAATTGGTGAAAATAGAGAGTTCATGTTGCAGTTCGACAGCAATGTTGTATCAGAAAATGAGTTATAATATGGGAAGACTACAGTTTACAATTTTTACTTGTCCGGTCAGAAACGCGGCCGATCTTTATGACCTGATTCGACTACGGAAATTGTTTTAGCCCTGGTCTGTTTGACCAGTATTTTTGATAGACGAATTATCAAACGCACTACCTTTCTTTACTCAAGTTCGTCTCAGACGGATGATCCGTCTTAGCATTTATACTAGACGGATTATTCGTTTCAGTTTGACGAATGATCCGTGTCGATTGGGGGCCGGCTTAAACGAGTAAATACGTTTGGAAACGAAAGAACGACACACCTGGGATCAAGCTAATGCCACTTGTATTTTAATACAATTAAAAATTGGTGTCGGAAAACATTGCGAACAGGCAAAATCAACCCTTCCCGCTTTATGATTCAAAACCAAATAGATTATTGAAATCGTGGCTTTTGCTGAGGGAAAACCCTTGTTTGTGGATCCTTTATATCAGTAATTTATAAAGTTGTGCGTTACTGTCTGTTCACAGATAAACCTAAAATCACTGCACATCTACGGAATGAGACGAAAACAGAAACAGATAACGTCACTATATCTTGTACGACTGATGGAAATCCGGTACCGACAATAACGTGGAAAAGAAATGGATATCCCATAGATAAAGGAAATCATTCCACGATCAGTTTTTCAGAGGACAAAGTGCAGTTGACAATAACAAATTTGAATAGGCACGACAGCGGAGAATACCATTGTGAGGCGAACAATAGCCTTGGCAATGATACCTCTACTGTTGCAAGACTTGATGTCCAATGTAAGTACAATGTGTGTTTTTGATAAATCGAACCCAAAGAGCTCCAACTTCCCAACAGCCATCCCAGCTGTTGTAAAGGCCCCTTCTGATTCCATCTGGTCTAGTCAAGTATTACAATCGAACTAAGTGAAAATCTATGCAGCGAGAAGAGGAAAAAACATTAAAAACACACGAACGGTGCGATATTCATGGCTGTCTTTGTGAGGAATTTTTACAATATTCGTGCAAGTTTACCTTCGTAAAAAAGTTTGTTGTTGTTCATCGTGGTATGATATATAATAATAAAGGTTTTATCGTTTTCCTCACGATGTAGTCACTTGCGATGTGGACCGCAACGTTTCGACTGCATACTGCTCGCCTACATCAGGCGATAAGGTCGACTGGCTACGCGTAGCAATATTAAGCATGTTGCTCCGCTGTGATTGTTTGGTTTTCAAAAGCTGAGATTGGTGCATCGCCTGATGAAGGCGAGCAGTATGCAGTCGAAACGTCGCGGTCGACATCACAAGTGACTACATCGTGAGACACCTTTATTATTATAAGTTTATGTTCCTTGATTGATTTTGGATTCCTGTAAAAATTGCGTCTTCTATTTTTTTTGGTATGATCATCCGGCTCCATTTAAACATACTATAAAAACCATGATTCTTTTATTATTCGAGATCAACCTGAGATTCCAGTTCATCCAAAAGAAAAGACCAAAAGACGAAGAAAAACGTGAATGTCATTTTTTCGTTAAAATTAGGTGTCGCCCGAATAAACGATAAATACTCAATACTTTATTCGCAGTGAAGCCTCTCAGTGCATTTGGACACAACCCAACCGTTACACAACATCAATGCCTAAACTAAATATTCTGGTACCAGGTATGTCATTTATTTCTAAAATATTTTCTTGATATGTGTTTACAGATCAACCTGAGGTTACTGTCCAACCACAAGCTGAGACAAAAACAGAAGGAGATAACATAACTTTAAGTTGTAACGCAGAAGGAAATCCAACACCAACACTATCATGGACCAAAAATGGATTTCCTATAGATACAAGAAACAATTCCAGGATCAGTTTTTCAGCAGACAAAAAGCAGTTCACTATAACGAATGTGAACAGGACAGACCGCGGAGAATACCGATGTGTGGCGAAGAACAGTGTTGGAAATGATACCTCAAATGTTGGGTTGGATATTCAATGTGAGTATATTTATCTCAGTTCTTCAGAAGCTTCGATTTAAAAGACTGTATATAGGAATTTGATTTTCTATGAAAAGTTCTTTTTTCTCATCGAATTGACGAGGTTTTGTGACAGTAACAGTCGTTCGGTTGAGGGTAGTGCTGAGAAGGACTGTTGTCTGTGACAGAATCTGACGTTTCGGCAACCTGAGCGTAAGTCATCATCAGAGTCATGTTAGGGACGTAGGCTGCATGCCATCTTTTCCATTTAAGCCCGCGTTGTACAGCGTAAACTTGGTAAATCATATTTTACCAACGTCCAGCGTAGGAACAGGTGGTCTTACTATTTTTGCCGCTCAGGCTGGGACAGATTGTTCCTTTTCCTTAATTGACAAAGACTGTCATAGTAATGAGTGCGACTATTACGTACTAACCGTCACTAAAATGCAAACCCTCTTGGTTTGTTTGCACATAAATCGCGGATGGCTCTCTCGTCAACAGGCATTCTCTTTTTGGGTGCATCAAAGCTAGCGATGATAGTAGACCGCGCGTATAATTTCACTCTTCTCACGGTGCTGAATGATCTCTCTGGTGTTGCAGTGAACAATGGCATGGTGAAGAGAATGGTGAACACAGCGGCAACATTCGGAAAGAGATCTTCACTTGTGCGACTTAGTGCATCCTACAGGTTCTTTGGTTTCTCTTCTCCGCCTTCTTTCCTCGGCAAGCACCCACTTCGTTTTCCACCGAACGATCTCGTTGTCGAAGATCACTCTATTACTCAAGTCGCTGGAATAGGCGTTAAAAATGTTGTTGATAAGAGCTCTGTTGAGTGATCCGAGCTGCTTAGGTATTAGGTATTGACCTAGAAACCGATCATTGTGGACAAGGATAAGCAGCCTGCCGTTGAGCTCTTGGATAAGATGATTCACAAGGGGCAAGTAGAGGAATCTATATCAATAATGCTGTGATGTGGCTGCGGGTACGTTGGTTTGGTTACGCCGGATTGCAGATACCCTTGGCACGCTGGACTTGATATCACAACCTACTGCTAACTCCTTTGCACGCTCATGCAGCTCGCTCCAAACCGCCCTGTCGTTTCTCTCCCTCCTTATAAACGTTGGGGACTACCTTTGACTCCTTGACTGCTTCAATGAGGTCGATAGATTGACCTTGGAGCATAGTCGATAGAACGACTGTAGCCGGAACTTTTTAATGTGTCTTGAAAGTCATTATTTTATTTTCAAAACAAAAACCTTGATATAGCGGGGATTCACTATTAAATACTGAGCAACAAACAGAAAAGCAAATACGGCCTTTTGAGTATTGAGACAGATCAATTACGGAAATTCTTGTTAAGTCTGGGCTTAGTTTCTGGGCTTAAAGGCTAGCTACGCCCCTGCATGTGAAGAGTTGTTTGTCAGTCGAATGTTATAAGCCTGGTTCGTGAAAACCGCTTGGTCAGTTTTGTCGTGATGTTACTGGCTGTAAGACTCAAGTAGCTTGTGTTGCCGGTCGTCGTTGGGCGGTTTCGATCGTCGGAAAAGTTGAGTTGCTCTGTTCAGGTTTGTTTGTGTTATGTTTTGTACGGTGCTGGTAGTTGTTGTCTTCTGTTGAGAGGATTCTGTTCTAAGTTAGCGAACTAGCTTTCCAAAATCAATCGTTGAAAATAGTGAGTGCTGTAGGTCAAACGGTAAGCAGAGGGCCAGTCAGTTGGCTCCTAAGTCGACGGTGTTCAGCGATGTGGTTGGTGACGTCACCGTTTCTCGTCGGTCGTTTGTGTTCCGTCAGTCTTGTTGAGGTTCCTTCCAGTCTCTCCAATGTAGGAGTCTTGGCAGTCGGAGCACTTGATCTTTTAAACTGCTCCTTGTCTGCTGTTGAGGTCGATCTCCTTGTCTTTAACGTTGGTCAGTAAATGCCGTGGCGTAGTGATCGGTTTGGTGGCTACGCGGATAGTGTAAGGTTGCAGGATCCACGAGATGGCTTCGAACATGCCTATAATGTACGGTATAGTCACTGTAGTTGTAGGAGTTGGGGTGACATTAATTTCAGTAATAAAGTCGGTGGATGTTACGTCTAATAACGTCGGTTTTTATAGTTATTTTAGAAAAAAACACGGTCGAAGTAGTCGTTTTCGTCAGTCACTGTCACCTACAACAGTCCTACTCAGGGCTACCCTCACCCGGACGATCAAATAACACGACCGACTTTCTTAATTTTGCTATATAGTAGTGTTCTTTAGATAACACATGTACCAGAATCTTTAAGAAGAATTATTTTCAATTTTTCCTTAGATACCTAACTTATTAGGCTCTATACTCAAAATGATCAGGAGATCGTTTGACTCATGTTCTCAGAAATTTGGATTCCAAATCAACCCGCGATGTTCATATTGTAAGCACTTGAAACACGATTGAATCTTGTTGAAAATGACTTCAGTTGGTCACAAATTTCTTTTATTATCTAACTGCAGATCAACCAGAGATTACTGTTCTTCCACAAGCGGGGAAAAAGACAGAAGGAGATAACATAACTTTAACTTGTAACGCTGATGGAAATCCAGTACCGACAATATCATGGACCAGAAATGGATCTCCTCTAGATTCAAGAAACATTTCCAGGATAAGTTTTTCCGACGACAAAAGTCAGTTGAATATAACGGCTGTGAACAGGGCAGACAGCGGAGTCTATAGATGTATGGCAAACAACAGTCTTGGAAATGATACCTCAAAAATTGCTGTACTAGATGTCCAATGTAAGTTCTTGAAGGGTCCTGGGGTGTTGGTTTGGTACTGAAAGTATTACTGTCCCGTAACACTTGTTCCCTAGATAGTGACAAGCAAGAATCATAGCATTGATTATTGCCCAGACAGTACCGAAAATTGTCGAGTCATTTGTGACTTCTCCTAAAGAAACAATTTCTCTTCTTTATGTTGAGTGCGTTGCATTGCACCATCTGCAAAAGTCTAAGCCAGGATTTCTGGAGTATGCTTACGACCCTCTATTTTCTTTAAAGTTCGTTGAAAGCACGCAAACTATAAACTCTAGAAATGTAAACCGCTGGGATTTGAACTAGCGCAAACGCAACGGGGTGGTGTTCGAGCTTTGCGCTTGCTAGCTAGAAAAAAAAAAATGACTGGACAGACAATGATTTTAGTGAAAAAATTTAAGCTCGTACCTTGTCTTTATTAAATGTAACTGAAGTATTATATTTGAGGACATACTTGAGGACATACACTTTTCTTTGCAGGTTTGATTTATAAACACATTGTCGCGTTTTCTTAACTGGTTTATTTTTAATTGCAGATCAACCTGAAATAACCGTTCCACCGGAAGCAAAAACAAAACCGGAAAGAGAAAATATAACTTTATCTTGTAACGCTACTGGAAACCCAGCACCGACGATATCATGGACCCGAAATGGATCTCCTGTAGATACAAGCGGCAATTCTAGAATCAAGTTTTCAGAAGACAAAAAGCAGTTGACTATAACGAATGTGAACAGGACAGAGAGCGGAGAATACCGATGTGTGGCGAACAACAGTCTTGGAAACGATACCTCCAATTCTGCTACACTGGATATTCAATGTGAGTGATATCAAACAGGGGTCAATCCCAACATTGTCGGTAATAACTATATCTAGTAATGGGTCATGCCGTTCAGTCCGTTAGCAGTATGTGTTTCTATGTAAAACTTTTACCCCACTGCTAAGTACCCCCCTTCCTCTGGAGAGAGGGAGGAGCTTCAATGCATGCAGTCAACTAACCGGTTTTCGGTTTCAGTCTTCATGGCGGGATCTGCTTTCGTTAATAAATACACAGTACTGAGACCTAAGTAAAATTTCATCTCAATGTCACGTTCTTGATGTTTTTCGGCAGATAAACCTGAAATCACTTCACATCCAGAAACTCAAAGAATAACAGAAGGAGATAACGTGACTTTAACATGTAATGCTGATGGAAATCCAGCGCCGACAATAACATGGAGCAGAGATGGATCTCCTATAGATACAAGTGACAATTTCAGAATCCGCTTTTCGGAAAACATGACGCAATTGGCTATAGTAAATGTGAGCAGGACAGACAGTGGAAAATATCGGTGTGTGGCGAACAATAACCTTGGAAATGCTTCATCCAATGTTGTTGAACTGATCGTCCAGTGTAAGTACATTGCGTCATCAGTTATCAAAACCGACCAGGGTCTATGCGGCTACCGCTGTAGTCGAGAAGACCCTTCCTTTTCCTTCGAATCTCTTCTGAGTTTTGTCTAAAAAGACAATTGGCTGATCCAATCAGTTGGATTGAAAAGATCTCTTGTAGATAACAATTACCAAATACATTTATTTTATACGATTGGCTTACTGAAGTTGCGCTTTTTTTTTCTAACAGTAGTATGTTATTGTTTTTAGCTTATTGTAATAAATGTCATTCTGGGTATCATAAAACGAAGCGTATTCTCTCTGGGATTTGTACCATCTTGAAGGCTTTTTCTTAAAGGTGCCAATTTCTTAAAACGAATTTCAACGATGACAAAGCCAAACATCCGTGTCCTCTAGAATAGCGGTACTAATCTATCTTTTTGAGGAGTTAAGAGATGTAGAGAAAACGTAGAACTACTGATATAACGTAATCCATGGCTTTCAATTGCAGTTTTACCAGACGTGTCAATTGTTGGTGGTCCAGAACAGTTTGCAGTTGTGGACCAACAAATGCTGCTGACATGTCAGTATCACGCTTTACCACCCGTGTTTGAAGTGCTGTGGGAGAAGGATGGGACTGTGATAGCAAGAAATGGAAGTGCGGTGATTAACGGGTCACTAATGACTATTCCACATTACAATGAAAGCCAAGTACAGCTGTCAATCACTGCAGCGACCTCACAGGATGCTGGGAATTACATCTGTCGCGTTAGAAATGATGTTGGTAGTTCATTTGACACGACAATAATGATAAGTCAAGGTGCGCTTTAATGTAGAAAATCAACTACCTGGTGCATGTTATTAATTATATACTGCAGTGTTTTCTTTTTCGACACCGGACTTTTTTGTTGTTTTCAATCTCATACCGACAACATAACATTCCCCTAAGCCTCGGCACCATGTTAGAATTTAATATATCGGAATTGGTCTATCTCTTACCGACAATCCTCTACTTTTTGATACGAGGGGGTAAGTTTCTAAAGAAACTGTGATGCTGCGTCGGTGGGAAGTATAACAATATAATTTGGTTTTATCAACTGGGTTGATAATGTCAATTGGCCACCGTAAAGAGATTCAAGTGCTGACGTTTCGAGCGTTAGCCCTTCGTCGGAGCGAAGGGCTAACGCTCGAAACGGTACGATACGATGAGTAAAGACAAAAATATTCTTACTCTCATTGTCAGGTTGAAGACCAGAATTTGATTTATAACGGAGCTCCGGCAGCCCGAAAGGCCGCCAAGCGGAGCCCCATACTCATATGGGAAAGAACACGAAACCCATGAGTTGATTTTCTCATGGTTATCATGGCTAGCGGTATTGCTCGTGGGCGCGTACGCACGACGACGGCGACAGAGTCGCGCAACATGGCGGCCATTAATAGGACATTTAAACCAAAACGAGGATTAATTTTAGACATCCATGTTATGGTCAAATGACAGCTGTCAAATCGAGGTACCCGATGACCAGTACCACATGGGCTCAGACTAGAACTCATCGAGATAACGTATTTTTTGAAGTTGACCGCTGACCAGGTATTGGTTTTTCATTGATCGCGGGCCTATTTTCTGTCTTCTGGCAGCATTTTTCAATTTTTGATGGCCATTCTCAGCGGAGAGTCTGCAATTGAAGTTGCCGTTTTAATTATTCCCATTTAGTTCAGAGAAATAATTAAACCAGCAAAAATACGGAGCTCCGCTTTTTGGCTTGGCTAAATCTATATTTTACTAGCTTTTAAGCGAGGTATAGGTCAAAAGGAGATTGAAGAGTTGCTAGCGAGCAAGAAAATGGCGCGAACAGTTGAATGGTTTTCAATTCTGATTGGCTGGCGCTTCGCTTTCTTGTTTCTGATTGGTAGGCGAGGCGGGCTATTTAGACTGATGAATTCTCCATTTTAGCCCGCAAAATACGCTAAAATGCCCGATGAAATGATTATAATATATAATTATCTTTGTTGCGTTTTTACAGAGCTACCTTCGATCACTGTTCAACCGAAAGGAGTTACCCTCAGAGAAGGACAAAATACAACTCTATCTTGTAACGCTAGTGGAAATCCAGCACCGACAATATCATGGACGAGAAATGGATCTCCTGTAGATACAAGGAACAATTCAAGAATCAATTTCTCAAAAAACAAAAAGCAGCTGACTATAACGAATGTGAACAGGACAGACAGGGGAGAATATCGATGTGTGGCAAAGAACAGGGTTGGAAATGACACCTCCAATGCTGCTAAAGTGGATGTCACATGTAAGTTCTGTGTGATATGTATACTGTTATCTTCAAATACTTTTATCATGATAAACAGACAAGGGGTTTGGAAGGAGCAAGTAAAACTAAATTGATTTGATTTCAAAATTGCAAGCGAGGGGCAACCCCCAGAGGAATACTCCCTTATATGGTATGGTTTTTGACCCCTCTACCCTGAACAGGGTATATAATTCAAGTGAGTCTGTCCTAAACAGGGTATGGATAGCAAGGAGTCGTTTTCAGAACTAGATATTAGCGCCACAGGATAAAAACCGTTTTCCTGTCCTAAAGAGGGTATGTACTTGACGCTATTTATGTCCTAAACAGGGTCAGGGTTTCAGACCTCCAGCGGCACCCCTATACACAAACATAGGTCAAGTCACCCCAGGGGGTGGAGGGGTGGCAACGATGTTTTTTTCATTCAACGATTGAACGTTCCAGACCTAATCACTTAATTTTACTACATGTTCTAAAGGATACGACAGACGCCTAAACTTGCCTGAATTTCAGACGTCTTATCTGGTAGATAGTGTTACCAATGAATTTGTTAGTGTTAAAAAGAAACCAAAAACAGTTCTTGCCAGAGTACCTCCCAAAATTGAATATTTTGCTTCGACACTGTTGAGTATCGTTAAACAAGACCAAGACCATCACTCTGGTCTATCAGGAAAGATGTAGGCAATCCATTGAACTAATAAAACGACATCGAATGAACCATGATTGGTTTTGGTTTTACTTCTGATTAGATGAGAAAGTGGCGCCGAGGTTTTTAAACCAGTTGCTAAGCGTGGTAATGCAAAACCAAAACAAATGTGATTGACAGCGATAATCAAGTGAAAACTATTCACAATCATCGTCATCATCATCATCATCATAAATCTTTTCTTACGCACGATACGCTATCATTTTACATGCTCTCCTCAGAGTCGTACCTGACATATAGCTTTGGATTCCGGCACTTTGTGTTTATTCATCACCAGGGTTGCCACTTATCAGAAACTAAAAAGTTCCCTGACTTTTCACTAACCTTTGAACAATTTTCCCTGACCCTAGAATAGATAAATAAAATTAAAGAAACAGCAGAAACCACTGGCCAAAACTACTGCTTCTGCACATGCGAGAAGAACAGAATCAAAATCAATCGTTTTACATCATGTTTTTCTGAAAGGAAATAAAATTCCCTGACTTTTCCCTGACCTTGCAAAATTATTGTTTTTCCCTCAATTCCCTGACCGTGGCAACCCTGATCACTAACAGCACTGCAAAGCTTATCAGAAACGGTAGGAGGGGGGGGAGGAGGAATGGAATTGGGAGGCTGGACTCACAACCACCCTCGGGCTCCCCCCCCCACCCTCCACCCCTCCCCCTCCCTCCCTCCGTCCTCCCACGGATATCGATATTGTAGGGAGATGCAATTGTTTATTAAAAGCAACCAACTTTCGAGCGCTTTCTCATCATTCAAGCACGTCCACTTTCTGGTTTGAATGAGCCCTTTCCCTGTACGTAATTTCCCCCGGGGTAATCTGAATATTTCAGGTTTGGGAGAGTTTAATCTGCTCTCAGCTCAGGTGATATACTTAAAATTTTGCGCATTTTATTTAATGCTCTTATTTCAGCTGGCTAATATTTCGATACATTACTGTTCATTTTATGTTATTATATTTAATGTTTACTTTTTCTGGCATGTCGATCTTAATATTGTTTGTGGAAAGGGATAGCAAATTTGCATATAATTGCACAATCACTTTCCGCTACTAATTAAGTGAAGCGAAGCAGTGATTCGCTTCTTGAAAAACATCTGAGCACAGGAAGGAAATAACCCGATGTTACTTTGACAGAAAAAGGCATACCGTCCAGGTCTTAGCATGTCTGTTAACGAACTCTTGCTTCTAATACTCACTGTCCGTTTCACTCAGGCAGGTTAGTCATGCTGTGATTTTTCATTATTATGCTAAACAATTAACAGTTTTCTGGTTTGATAAGTATTTCATGTTCTTGTTCATGTAACAATCGTAAAAATTGCGTCTTGCCTTACCGTTAAAGTGCACCAAACCCCAAAATATTTTTTTTGCTAAGATATACCTTAGCACCAGTTTGAAACGCATTGTACCTTTATTGTCTCCTTTTACCAAATTCTGGCTATTTATAGCATTCAAATGTTATGAAAAACTTTGCATCATTTGTTCCACGACCAAGTCAGAAGGGGAGTGGGTCTATTCCTGGTTTGACGTCACATAATGATTTGCATCACATCAAGGCTTTGTAAACATGCATGCAAATCAGTTTGTGACGTCAAATCGGGAATAGACCAACGCCCCTTCTGACTCGGTCGTGGAACAAATAATGCACAGTTTATCGTAATTTCTGAATGCTATAAATAGTCAGAATCTGGTAAAAAGGTGCAATGCGTTTCAAATTGGTGCAAAGGTTTATTCTAGCGAAAAAAAATTTTTGGGGTTAGGTGCACTTTAAGGTGTTTCATCAGTTTAAGGAATATACTTTTAGTTAACCTGTAATGTGAGATGAGTTTAAATGCTTCGTACTTTATACGTTTTTCGCGATTGTTCGTAAAACTTCCGGGTGGAATGTAGAAAACAGTGTGAGCTAGTGGATTTACCCGACAGATGCAGGAGTGAGAGGCCCAAGTCTCTATGCTTTTATTTGCAGTCTTAGCTTGATTCTTCTTTATTCCGTTGAAAATAAACATACTAAATTTATTTTTTATTCCAATTTCCAACGAAGATAATTGTTGAACTCGCAGTATCTCAAGCTGCCAAGTGTGCCTTTAAATCTCCTAAGTCGTAGTCAAATTACAGCTGAAACAGTTCGTAGTTTTCCAGAACGAAAGAAACCTAGGACCGATATTAGTTTAACCTATACGGCCTGTTTAATATTCGTTTCCATCTCGTGATCAACTGCTATCGAGAAATCTGAAATTCTTGATGGTTGTTAATCAGATCATGTTCTGTTTTAAATGTCATAAATCCAGTTTATTAGACTGTTTCCTTTAAGTTCTCATGGTCCATGTCGTTCAGTCTATTATCAATATGTTTCTACGTAAAATTTTAATGCCATTCCTAAGTACCCTCAAGGGAGAAGAGTCGGTAGCAAGATGTCCTATGTTTCCTATCCTACATATCAATGCTAAGAGTATTTCGTAACTTCTCCTTGCAAACTCTTTGGGCTGATAGTTACTATTTCCCCGAAGGAAGTTTAAATTCTACAAGCATAAGATTGTTTGAACGTTTGCGTCATGACAAAACTTGGGTAAAATTCTTAGAAAACTATCGCTCTGTTAATGTGTTTATCGCTGACGCTTCCATAGTCTTTTCTGTAGTACTTTCGTTTTTGTTACTACTTTTAATAACATTTGATTTGTTGAGCTAATGAAGGCTCGCTACATGCCTGGAGCGACACAGAATACGAAGAAACATAGGACCATTATATACTTAATGATGACTACTCGAAGCATTCCACACACATCGGAAACTTATCCGAGCGTGGTATCGAGTTTGTATTGAGTTTCGAATGGGTGAAACTTCGCAACAACCTGTTTAAACTAATTCAATAGATATGTTAGTTTGAAATACGAGAAAACAAAATCATGAAATTGAATAATGTTTAATAAAATTTATTCAGTATTTTTCCTTTATTTATTGTCAAAACTCTTTTGCTCGATATTACACTCAATTAAGTTTCAATTTCTGTGTTGGATAGAAAACGTCAGTTGAAATAAACTTTGAAACTAATGGAGTAGAATACAAAACAAAGATGATTTTACAGCTTGAAAACCTCTGTTTGTGCGGGGCTTTGCAACACTTTGGACGAATCATCGTAACTCGCGTGTATCCCAGGAAGTCTGCCATGTGCAGCAGATGACAGCAATGTGACAATTTGCGAAGTAACTAATTCATATTTGAACTGCGGATGTAGATGAAAGTGAGAAATGATCTTCGCAGTGAATTTCCAATTTAAGCAATTGGAAGAAAGAAACCTTAAAAAAATCAGGGCTTCAACAGGATTCGAACTCGTGAAGTTGCTGCATAGTTCAGTTGGTGGAGCAGCGGTACCGGTATCGCGGAGGTCACGAGTTCGAATCCCTTTGAAGCCCCGAATTTTTTCAGGCTTCTTTATTCCAATTGCTTAAATTGGAAATTCACCGCATAGATCATTCCTCACTTTCGTGACAATTTATTGACCAACAAAACGCCAGTAATAAGCTATTTGCCATCGTTTGTAGCTTGATCGGCGTTACTCGCTAAACGCAACTCAAAAATACACTTACAAAGATAAGCATAAAATTTACTGAGCTTAGAAAAAATGCGTTCCAATGATGAATATATTAGGTTAAATTTCCTGAAAATGAGTATATTTTGATCTGGAGAGTAATATTCAGGGGAGTATGGGGTTTCAAACACTTGCATCTACATGAACTATCTCCAATTTAGTGATCATCATCATCATCATCATCATCATCATCATCATCATCTTAATTTAAACACGGTAAAATACATCAGGCAATAATAATTTAATTTGGGAATTCCTCCACTTGTATAACGGGAAATAGTCTATTTGGTCGTCATTTGAGGACAACATTTCCCTCGGCCGTAATTGCATTGCAAAATGAATTATCAGACGGGGGGCGCCGGTGAGGGGGGGGGGTGTGAAAGGTAGCCGACATAAACTACCTCCGCTCTTTCTGCGTTCTCGTTGTAACTGAAGGGGCCGGGTATCAGCTGGCGTTTGAAAACGTTTGAATCTAACCTCCATTTGTACTTCAATTGCAGTTGTACCAAGTGTGACAATCGATGGAGATCAAACACAGTATGTAGCTGTAGGGAATGATATACAGCTGACATGTCAGTATGACGCCTCACCACCAGCGTCTGAAGTGCTGTGGAAAATGAGTGGAACGGTGATAGCAAGAAATGATACTAGTACAGCAATGAATGACTCACGTGTGACTATTCCACATTACAATGAAAGCCAAGTACAGCTGTCAATTACTGCATCGACCTCACAGGATGCTGGGAATTACACTTGTCTTGTTGAAAATGCTGAAGGCAATTCATCTGACACGACAATAATTGTTCTTGAAGGTGTGTTTAGAATACTGAAAGAGCTTCATGCTTTTTAGAAATTATTTGTTCCTTTGTACATCGGTTTCCAAGTGATTGATCTGATTCATTTAAAAAGTATTAGATTAATTTAGAGACATAGAGGGCATTTTTAACGATAGAAGAGTTTATTTAGCGTTTTCTTGATCTAGCTCTTTTGTCCATAACGAGACTTGCCTCTGTTGTTAAAAAACCTTCTTTGTTATAATAGTGGCTAAAAAGGTAACAATAAGTTACATAAGAGGCTGGAAAAGAAGCTATTAATTTTTTTTGTTATCTGAACCTCCAGCTAACCCTGAGGCAGTAACTAACATAGGCGTACGAGCCGGGGGACGCTGGAGAAGCTGCGCCATCCTCTTGCAAAATGCTGAAGATTCGGGCAACAGCAGTAGGGCCGTTTTTTTATACCGGTTTAATGCTAACACATTCGGAAATTGTGTAATTTTTTCGGGCAGGGATGTTACAGCCCCCTCAAGTCCGAAGATGTCTGTACGCCTATGGTAACTAATGTAGCACAAACGTACGTAGTAATCTAAAATGTGAATGTTATTTATAGAGGTCATGCACTAGCTTCTTAAGCACTAAGCTTTTAGCTAGTTCTCAGGTATGCCATAATAATAATAATTAAAATTTCTATAACACAAAAATTATAAAATATGCCATGTAGGGCTTGGGTCAGAATTTGGATACCCAACACACATTGTGTGTGTCTATTAATAACATTTTTTTAAAAAAATTCTCACAAAATTTTGTTGCGCGTTACAGAGAAACCTTCCATCAGTATCCATCCTCAAGGAGATACCTTAAGAGAAGGAGAAAACATCACTTTATCTTGCGACGCTACTGGAAGCCCAGTACTTACAATATCATGGACCATAGGTGGATCTGTTTTAAATGTAGGTGAAAATTCCAGGGCCAGTTTATCAGGTGACAGTAAGCAGTTGGCTATAATGAATCTGAACAGAAATGACAGCGGAGAATACCGATGTGTGGTGAACAACAGGGTTGGAACTGACATCTCCAATGCTACTACAGTGAATGTTCTATGTAAGTACAGTGTGGTAAACTAAGCCTTTCGTGCTGTCAGAGCAGTTAAGAATAGTTATGAGAACTGAAATCTCCAATGGTGCTACAGCAAATGTCCTATGTAAGTACAGTGTGGTAAACCAAGCCTTTCCTGCTGTCAGAGCAGTTAAGAATAGTTATGAGAACTGAAATCTCCAATGGTGCTACAGCAAATGTCCTATGTAAGTACAGTGTGGTAAAACTAAACCGTTTTGAAATTTGAAACGAACTGGAAAAGTAACTGAATTTTAAAAGAGTGGCATTCCTATGTCATGGCCTTAGAGCTCATGAAATGAGACGCAAGCCAAAACAAAATAGATTGAAAATGGACGACGTTTACAAACCATAAACAGTCATACCACGCTGACATGGCCTGCTTACTTTAGACATGGAGAAGATATGAAAGCGTAGTTGTGCTGTGACATGTCAAGTTTCTGCGTGATCCCTAACTGATTTATCAAACCAGTTTGTTATTTCCAATTCAAGCACGGAGTATTTCTCTCCTTACTAATTGCCTTACATTCCGTTAATGTCCATGTTTATGTTCTGTTTGTTCGATAATATTGTAAGGAATAATGATGATACTTTCGAAGCTCTCCTTGTTAAGACCACAGAAGTGAAACCCCGTTTGAGCTTTCACTCACTCTGTAACTAAAAGCTCTCGTACCGGCTAAACCCGAAGGAGATGATGTGACTTTATCTTGTAACGCTACTGGGAATCCAGTACCGACAACAACATGGACCACAAATGGATCTCCTATAGATACTAGTGACAATTCTAGAATCACGTTTTCAGCAGACAAAAAGCGAACAGGACAGACAGCACACCCCTCTGTAACAGACCCAGTGGAATCTTTATTCTCACGGGGTTTTCGGGAAAATATTCACCGGGTCGGCTAATTTCCCACTGGGTCCGCTCGTTTTCTTTTTTCTTTTGCTTCTTTATTATTATTTTTTTGCAAACAAAATTCGCTGGGTCACATCGCACAGTCACTGGGTAAAATCAAAATATTCACTGGGTACTGGAAGACTAAATTTCCGCTGGGTAAGGGAAAATAATCCACTGGGTAGGGTTTCAGTTGGTCTGTTACATAGGGGTGTGACAGCGGAGAATATCGATGTGTGGCAAGCAACAGTGTTGGAAATGATACCTCCAAAATGCAATGCTGCTGTACTTAATGCAATGTAAGTGAAATAAAAGTCTGACTTCGTTTCGGTCAAAACCGAAAACTGTTGCCTCGGCTAAGGCACAAACATGCAATTACAGAAAATCAGCGACTTCCGTTTTGATATTTTGGCAGCATTTGATAAAATAATCCGTCGTTTCCAGGGAACGTTGAACTTACTAGGTCCAGACACATTTAGTCCTGGAAATATTTCTTTCGCAGACTTGCGCTGTTTCCTATTTTAAAAATAATTGTTTCATTTGTTACAGATCAACCTGGGATCACGGCTCATCCTCAGAAGAAAACTGAAAAAGAAGGAGGGGACGTGACTTTTACTTGTAACGCTACTGGAAACCCAACACCGACAATATCATGGACGAGAAATGGATCTGCTGTAGATACAACTAACAATTCCAGGATCAGTTTTTCAGAAGACAAAAAGCAGTTAACCATAACGAATGTGAACAGGACAGACAGCGGGGAATACAAATGTGTGGCGAATAACAGTCTTGGAAGTGATACCTCAAATGCTGCCACGCTGAATGTGCTATGTAAGTATTGCATCTTGTTTTAATCAATCTAAAGCGGACTACAGCGCGACCTCTATTAAGCGGCCACACTCGGGACTTTGAAAAGTGCCCGCTTAATAGAGGTTGGCCGCTTAATAGAGCTAAAATATAAATTGGACAAATAATTCGGGACTTTAGAAAGTGGGAGGGGGGCCGCCTAATAGGTGGCCGCTTAATGGAGGTCGTCGCACTGTATTCGGCTTAATACTGTTATCCTGCCGGCACAGAATTGAAAGTAGTTATACATAGTCTTTTTAACGATTGGACAAAAACTGGAAATTTGAAACAATTTAGTGACCATACTGACACTGTTGCAATAACCTTGGGAATATAGGTTTTTAGTTTTTCATATATAAATCCAAGTCAGAAATTTTTGTTTAAAGCCTCTGGGAAATCTCTGGGAAATGTGTGATTACCTCCAATTATCTATTTGGATTTCAATCAGTAGCCCTTTCTATCAAAACGTTAAGTTGACCTTTCACATTCGAAGCCGCATTTGTATTATCAGTATATTGTTGCATCTTTGTTGTTTTTCTTGCTTGGTAAACTCCTACAGAAAAGAAGTACTCGGAGTGCGTAAAACTAGCAATGTGATTGGTTTATTCTTCCGCTTCTGCTTGCGACTCCGACAGTGTAGTTTTCGCTAGATCGTAGCGGCCGAGTCATGAGCGTAATCGCAAGAAAATGAAAGCGTTCTGATTCTTCCGACTCCGATTCCGTCGTAAGTATTCTTATGGCTCCGCTTACGGCTCCGACTCCGACTGCAACTCCGATTCGTCGCTAGTGACAACCAGGCTTAAGGAATAGAGGGGGTAAGTTTCTAAAGAAACTGTGGTGCTGCGTCCGCCGGTGGGAAGTATAACAATATTGTTACTGATGCTCCTTATAACAGTCTGAATTCGTTCCTTTATTCTCAACGATTCACTTGAAGGTATACATAAAACACAGAAGACAAAATACAGAGTTAACAAATGCTAACTTAAACTAAGGAAACTGAAATACAAGAAATGAATACGAAAAATACAAATGAAAACGTGACTACTTACAAGATCTGTACGGCACTCCGGAATAAACAACGACTGAATTAAAATTACAAACTACAACGCTATATAACGGTTAAAGGCTAGAACAATAGACTAACAAGGTTACGTAATATACAAAAGGCGATTACATAAAACAACGCTGACAAACTAAATTTACATTTTGACAGCGCAAAAATGCGAAACTAATAATACAAGAACTGAGCTAACGAGCCGAAACTATTTACTTATTACAAAGACAAAACGGAACGGATTAAAAAATAACTCTCGTGGCAACAAATATAATTTGGTTTCATCAACTGGGTTGATAATGTGAATTGGCCACCGTAAAGAGATTCGTGAGCTGACGTTTCGAGCGTTTGCCCTTCGTCGGAGCGAATCAAGGAATTGTGGTTCGTGTGTGGTTTAAAAACAGAAAGATGGAGCTTCGCTATTGGTTGGTGCCTGGTAACGTGAAAACAACGGAATAAATTAGTTGAATGAAAAGCGTTCGTTGATACCGTGAGAATTAAGAGTGCCGATTTGAAAAATAAATTTTTGTTCTAGAGTTTTGCGGCTTTCCGTGCTTCCTTGGTGAAGAGAAAGGCCGCAGACTGTCATATCTTGCTTAGAATGATTTGGGAGATTGAAGTGTCTCGCGACGGGTTTAGATGCATTTTTGTCGTCTTTCTCTACGTCCCGAAGGTGTTCTCGGAATCGGTCGCCTAATCGTCTCCCTGTTTCGCCGATGTATAACTGTTTGCAAAGAGTGCAAGTTATGCAGTAGATGACATTGGCTGAGGTACAGGTGAAATGATCAATCATCTCGATAGATGTGTCAATCGGTCTTGTCAACGCTGTGAATGAAGGGGCATGTTTTGCATCGTGCGTGAGCGCATTTAAAAGTTCCGGGTTGATCACTTGTTTGGAATGCACTTCTGGCTAAAAAGTTACCTATGTTTTGAATGAAATTAACGGAGGTTGCGAAAAGCTTCTGCCAGTATCGGGATCATTTTGAATTAATTTAAAGTTTTTGAGAATGATGGATTTTACTGCGTGGTTGTGAGGGTGAAATGTGAGGGTGAATGGAATTCTATCGTTGTTTTCTTTGTGTGACGCTTGTAGTGCTGACTGTCGATCAATTTGTTGGGCGCAATGATGGCCCGCTTGAACAACAGAAGCAGGATAGCCGCCTTTGTCGCTAACGCTCGAAACGTCAGCTCTCGAATCTCTTTACGGTGGCCAATTCACATTATCAACCCAGTTGATAAAACCAGACTTAAAGGAGTTACGTCACGATATTTTGAGTTATTTTTTGCAACGAACCAAACTACCCATAAAACGTAGGAAACCTGATAGTTTGCAAAGGAAGAAAAACACCAAAGAGGTGATACTGAACCAAAAAGGAACAAGGATGGTTGAGGATGGAGAAGATTGAGACGGATTGCAAATGACAATTTGGAAAAATTTAGGCTAAATGTTTCAAAAGGAACAAGCCGTGGCGTAGCTCCTTTAAGAGTGATGTGATTACTGTTCCTAGTTAATTAAGTATCCGTTCATAAACTGGATTTGTGCGCCCGCCTAGTCGCGTAGTTGAATTAGTAGTTCTTTGCAAGCAAACTTCCTTGACACGCAAACAAGCAGTCTAAAAATTGTCTTTTAGCGAAAAACATAGATGTAGACTTCTAGAATTATGTATGTCTTAGTACATTTCTTCGCCGTCTTCTGCCGAAACTAAGCAACGCAAAGTGACGATGTTCTGGCGTATTTTTTTCGTTTTTTGTGTGTTTTGAACTGAGTGTCAGCTCTGTGTCGATTTCACGATTTAACGCACTCTTCAGTGCCTTTGTTTGTCATTCTGGATTACTCGTGCGTTATGAAAGAGTTTATACCAAAAGTGACCTTTAGATATTTTTTCCGCTTGTATATATTGTCACTAAGTTGCCGAAAGAGAAAAAAGTTTGATGGCCATATTTACGTATATTTCACTTTAGGGCTGAATCGAAATTGATTTTTCACTTTCCGCTGTTGATATTTTTTAGGCCATGTAAAAGAGATCTATTAATAAAGTTGCTTTTCACATTTTTCAGATCAACCTAAGATCACTGTTCATCCAGAAAATACGCCAAAACCAGAAGGACAAAATGTGATTTTGTCTTGTAACGCTGATGGAAATCCAGAACCTACGATATCATGGACCAAAAATGGATCACCTCTAGATTCAAGCAACAATTCCAGGATCGATTTTTCAGGAGACAAAAAGCAGTTGACAATAATGAATGTTAGCAGGACAGACAGCGCAGAATACCGATGTGTGGCGAACAACAGTCTTGGAAATGATACCTCCAATGTTGCTTATCTGGATGTCCAATGTAAGTAGTGTGTTTTATGTTAATTGCTCAAAACCGAACAGTGTTATCAGTTTAGTTGTGAAGGCCCTCATTCCTCAGTTTCCCTGCCTGGTATAAAACACGGAAATAAGCAGAAACAATATTAAAAGCACAAACTCTGAGAAATTAGTGAATTCTGCGATTTTTGATGATTTGACAGCACAGTAGTCTCCAGCGAGCGGTTAACTAAGTACAAGGATCGAAACCTACGTTTGCTCGTGCAGTCCAGTAGTGCTTACGGGTTTGAAATACACTTTATCACATCAGTTATTGTGTCATTTGTTTCAGATCAACCCAAAATCACTACTCATCCTCAGGATACAACAACAGTACAAGGATATGACGTGAGCTTTATTTGTAACGCTACTGGAAATCCTGCACCGACAATATCATGGACCCGAAACGGATCTCCTGTAGATACAGCGGGTGGCAACTCCACAATCAGTTTCTCAGAAGACAAAAAGCGGTTGACTATAACGAATGTGAACAGGACAGACAGCGGGGAATACCGATGTGTGGCGAACAACAGTCTTGGAAATGATACCTCCAATGCTGCTACACTGGATGTACAATGTAAGTAGCGAAAACATCGGTAGGGCAGCATAAAATTGGTTTGGTAAAATTTGCGAAGCTTTCAACAAAACTCCTGTCACCAAAACGCTACTAGGAGAGGTCCACAAATTGCTAAGATTGTATTTGACATTACCTATGACATCGGCGACTTCCGAGCGCACGTTTTCTTCCCTATGTCGCTCAGAAACCTTGTCATAAGTCTATTACGGACACATTAAACACTGTAGACATTTCAAAGAAGTTTGTTCGTGCAAATAAACAACGCAAACGACATTTTGGAAAATTCGAGTAGAGGTATGTGCTTGACTAAGCCCCCCCCCCCCACCTATGTTTGAAAACGCTCCGCCTGAGTGTTGAATTGCTGGCCAAGAGCGTGTTGCAACGAATGCAGGGACTGCGGAGACCATTTTAAATTGGTAGGGCTAAAAAATCTGGCCAAAACGTTTAGGTCCGTGTTTCGCCATCTATCTTGCATTTGCGCGCCATCTGGAGCCCTAGAAAATAAACCCCAACAATATGCCCTACTAACCCCTCCCCCTCCAGGGTCGCTAAGTCGATAATCTCACTTTAGAAAGTGGGCGTTTAATGGAGGGTGGCCGCCTAATAGGTGGCCGCTTAATGGAGGTCGTCGCACTGTATTCGGCTTATCCTGCCTGCACAGAATGGAAAGAAGTTATACATTGTCTTTTTAACGATTAGACAAAAACTGGAAATTTGAAACAATTTAGTGACCATACTGACACTGTTGCAGTGGCTTTGGGAATATAGGTTTTTAGTTTTTCATATATAAATCCAAGTCAGAAATTTTTGTTCAAAGCCTCTGGGAAATCTCTGGGAAATGTGTGATTACCTCCAATTTTCTATTTGGATTTCAACCAGTAGCCCTTTCTATCAAAACGTTAAGTTGACCTTTCACATTCGAAGCCGCATTTGTATTATCAGTATATTGTTGCATCTTTGTTGTTTTTCTTGCTTGGTAAACTACTACAGAAAAGAAGTACTCGGAGTGCGTGAAACTAGCAATGTGATTGGTTTATTCTTCCGCTTCTGCTTGCGACTCCGACAGTGTAGTTTTCGCTAGATCGTAGCGGCCGAGTCATGAGGGTAATCGCAAGAAAATGAAAGCGTTCTGATTCTTCCGACTCCGATTCCGTCGTAAGTATTCTTATGGCTCCGCTTACGGCTCCGACTCCGACTGCAACTCCGATTCGTCGCTAGTGACAACCAGACTTAAAGAATAGAGGGGGTAAGTTTCTAAAGAAACTGTGGTGCTGCGTCCGCCGGTGGGAAGTATAACAATATAATTTGGTTTTATCAACTGGGTTGATAATGTGAATTGGCCACCGTAAGGAGATTCGTGAGCTGACGTTTCGAGCGTTAGCCCTTCGTCGGAGCGAATCAAGGAACTGTGGGTCGTGTGTGGTTTAAAAACAGAAAGATGGAGCTTCGCTATTGGTTGGTGCCTGGTAAAGTGAAAACAACGGAATAAATTAGTTGAATGAAAAGCGTTCGTTTATACCGTGAGAATTAAGAGTGCCGATTTGAAGAATAAATTTTTGTTCTAGAGTTTTGCGGCTTTCCGTGCTTCCTTGGTGAAGAGAAAGGCCGCAGACTGTCATATCTTGCTTAGAATGATTTGGGAGATTGAAGTGTCTCGCGACGGGTTTAGATGCATTTTTGTCGTCTTTCTCTACGTCCCGAATCGGTCGCCTAATCGTCTCCCTGTTTCGCCGATGTATAACTGTTTGCAAAGAGTGCAAGTTATGCAGTAGATGACATTGGCTGAGGTACAGGTGAAATGATCAATCATCTTGATAGATTGCTTGGGTCCCGATATTTTGTCAACGCTGTGAATGAAAGGGCATGTTTTGCATCGTGCGTGAGCGCATTTAAAAGTTCCGGGTTGATCACTTGTTTGGAATGCACTTCTGACTAAAAAGTTACCTATGTTTTGAATGAAATTAACGGAGGTTGCGAAAAGATTCTGCCAGTATCGGGATCATTTTGAATTAACTTAAAGTTTTTGAGAATGATGGATTTTACTGCGTGGTTGTGAGGGTGAAATGTGAGGGTGAATGGAATTCTATCGTTGTTTTCTTTGTGTGACGCTTGTAGTGCTGACTGTCGATCAATTTGTTGGGCGCGATGATGGCCCGCTTGAACAACAGAAGCAGGATAGCCGCCTTTGTCGCTAACGCTCGAAACGTCAGCTCTCGAATCTCTTTACGGTGGCCAATTCACATTATCAACCCAGTTGATAAAACCAGACTTAAAGGAGTTACGTCACGATATTTTGAGTTATTTTTTGCAACGAACCAAACTACCCATAAAACGTAGGAAACCTAATAGTTTGCAAAGGAAGAAAAACACCAAAGAGGTGATACTGAACCAAAAAGGAACAAGGATGGTTGAGGATGGAGAAGATTGAGACGGATTGCAAATGACAATTTGGAAAAATTTAGGCTAAATGTTTCAAAAGGAACAAGCCGTGGCGTAGCTCCCTTAAGAGTGATGTGATTACTGTTCCTAGTTAACTGAGTATCCGTTCATAAACTGGATTTGTGCGCCCGCCTAGTCGCGTAGTTGAATTAGTAGTTCTTTTCAAGCAAACTTCCTTGACACGCAAACAAACAGTCCAAAAATTGTCTTGTAGCGAAAAACATAGATGTAGACTTCTAGAATTATGCATGTCTTGGTACATTTCTTCGCCGTCTTCTGCCGAAACTAAGCAACGCAAAGTGACGATGTTCTGGCGTATTTTTTTCGTCTTTTTGTGTGTTTTGAACTGAGCGTAAGCTCTGTGTCGATTTCACGATTGAACGCACTCTTCAGTGCCTTTGTTTGCCATTCTGGATTACTCGTGCGTTATGAAAGAGTTTATACCAAAAGTGACCTTTAGATATTATTTCAGCTTGTATATATTGTCACTAAGTTGCCGAAAGAGAAAAAAGTTTGATGGCCATATTTACGTATATTTCACTTTAGCGCTGAATCGAAATTTATTTTTCACTTTCCGCTGTTGATATTTTTTAGGCTATGTAAAAGAGATCTATTAATAAAGTTGCTTTTCACATTTTTCAGATCAACCTAAGATCACTGTTCATCCAGAAAATACGCCAAAACCAGAAGGACAAAATGTGATTTTGTCTTGTAACGCTGATGGAAATCCAGAACCTACGATATCATGGACCAAAAATGGATCACCTCTAGATTCAAGCAACAATTCCAGGATCGATTTTTCAGGAGACAAAAAGCAGTTGACAATAATGAATGTTAGCAGGACAGACAGCGCAGAATACCGATGTGTGGCGAACAACAGTCTTGGAAATGATACCTCCAATGTTGCTTATCTGGATGTCCAATGTAAGTAGTGTGTTTTATGTTAATTGCTCAAAACCGAACAGTGTTATCAGTTTAGTTGTGAAGGCCCTCATTCCTCAGTTTCCCTGCCTGGTATAAAACACGGAAATAAGCAGAAACAATATTAAAAGCACAAACCCGGAGAAATCAGTGAATTCTGCGATTTTTGATGATTTGACAGCACAGTAGTCTCCAGCGAGCGGTTAACTAAGTACAAGGATCGAAACCTACGTTTGCTCGTGCAGTCCAGTAGTGCTTACGGGTTTGAAATACACTTTATCACATCAGTTATTGTGTCATTTGTTTCAGATCAACCCAAAATCACTACTCATCCTCAGGATACAACAACAGTACAAGGATATGACGTGAGCTTTATTTGTAACGCTACTGGAAATCCTGCACCGACAATATCGTGGACCCGAACCGGATCTCCTGTAGATACAGCGGGTGGCAACTCCACAATCAGTTTCTCAGAAGACAAAAAGCGGTTGACTATAACGAATGTGAACAGGACAGACAGCGGGGAATACCGATGTGTGGCGAACAACAGTCTTGGAAATGATACCTCCAATGCTGCTACACTGGATGTACAATGTAAGTAGCGAAAACATCGGTAGGGCAGCATAAAATTGGTTTGGTAAAATTTGCGAAGCTTTCAACAAAACTCCAGTCACCAAAACGCTACTAGGAGAGGTCAACAAATTGCTAAGATTGTATGTGACATTACCTATGACATCGGCGACTTCCGAGCGCACGTTTTCTTCTCTATGTCGCTCAGAAACCTTGTCATAAGTCTATTACGGACACATTAAACACTGTAGACATTTCAAAGAAGTTTGTTCGTGCAAATAAACAACGCAAACGACATTTTGGTAATTCGAGTAGAGGTATGAAAACGCTCCGCCGCCTCTGCAGGGAGTGTTGAATTGCTGGCCAAGAGCGTGTTGCAACGAATGCAGGGACTGCGGATACCATTTTAAATTGGTAGGGCTAAAAAATCTGGCCAAAACGTTTAGGTCCGTGTTTCGTCATTTCTCTTGCATTTGCGCGCCATCTGGAGCCCTAGAAAATAAACCCCATCAATAGGCCCTACTAACCCCTTCCCCTCCAGGGTCGCTGAGTCGATAATCTCACTTTAGAAAGTGGGCGTTTAATGCAGGGTGGCCGCCTAATAGGTGGCCGCTTAATGGAGGTCGTCGCACTGTATTCGGCTTATCCTGCCTGCACAGAATGGAAAGAAGTTATACATTGTCTTTTTAACGATTAGACAAAAACTGGAAATTTGAAACAATTTAGTGACCATACTGACACTGTTGCAGTGGCTTTGGGAATATAGGTTTTTAGTTTTTCATATATAAATCCAAGTCAGAAATTTTTGTTCAAAGCCTCTGGGAAATCTCTGGGAAATGTGTGATTACCTCCAATTTTCTATTTGGATTTCAACCAGTAGCCCTTTCTATCAAAACGTTAAGTTGACCTTTCACATTCGAAGCCGCATTTGTATTATCAGTATATTGTTGCATCTTTGTTGTTTTTCTTGCTTGGTAAACTACTACAGAAAAGAAGTACTCGGAGTGCGTGAAACTAGCAATGTGATTGGTTTATTCTTCCGCTTCTGCTTGCGACTCCGACAGTGTAGTTTTCGCTAGATCGTAGCGGCCGAGTCATGAGCGTAATCGCAAGAAAATGAAAGCGTTCTGATTCTTCCGACTCCGATTCCGTCGTAAGTATTCTTATGGCTCCGCTTACGGCTCCGACTCCGACTGCAACTCCGATTCGTCGCTAGTGACAACCAGACTTAAAGAATAGAGGGGGTAAGTTTCTAAAGAAACTGTGGTGCTGCGTCCGCCGGTGGGAAGTATAACAATATAATTTGGTTTTATCAACTGGGTTGATAATGTGAATTGGCCACCGTAAAGAGATTCGTGAGCTGACGTTTCGAGCGTTAGCCCTTCGTCGGAGCGAATCAAGGAACTGTGGGTCGTGTGTGGTTTAAAAACAGAAAGATGGAGCTTCGCTATTGGTTGGTGCCTGGTAACGTGAAAACAACGGAATAAATTAGTTGAATGAAAAGCGTTCGTTGATACCGTGAGAATTAAGAGTGCCGATTTGAAAAATAAATTTTTGTTCTAGAGTTTTGCGGCTTTCCCTGCTTCCTTGGTGACGGGAAAGGCCGCAGACTGTCATATCTTGCTTAGAATGATTTGGGAGATTGAAGTGTCTCGCGACGGGTTTAGATGCATTTTTGTCGTCTTTCTCTACGTCCCGAAGGTGTTCTCGGAATAGAACGCCTAATCGTCTCCCTGTTTCGCCGATGTATAGCTGTTTGCAAAGAGTGCAAGTTATGCAGTAGATGACATTGGCTGAGGTACAGGTGAAATGATCAGTCATCTTGATAGATTGCTTGGGTCCCGATATTTTGTCAACGCTGTGAATGAAAGGGCATGTTTTGCATAGTGCGTGAGCGCATTTAAAAGTTCCGGGTTGATCACTTGTTTGGAACTTCTGACTAAAAAGTTACCTATGTTTTTGTCGCGTTTGAATGAAATTAACGGAGCTTGCGAAAAGATTCTGCCAGTATGGGGATCATTTTGAATTAATTTAAAGTTTTTGAGAATGATGAATTTTACTGCGTGGTTGTGAGGGTGAATGGAATTCTATCGTTGTTTTCTTTGTGTGACGCTTGTAGTGCTGACTGTCGATCAATTTGTTGGGCGCGATGATGGCCCGCTTGAACAACAGAAGCAGGATAGCCGCCTTTGTCGCTAACGCTCGAAACGTCAGCTCTCGAATCTCTTTACGGTGGCCAATTCACATTATCAACCCAGTTGATCAAACCAGGCTTAAAGGAGTTACGTCACGATATTTTGAGTTATTTTTTGCAACGAACCAAACTACCCATAAAACGTAGGAAACCTAATAGTTTGCAAAGGAAGAAAACCACCAAAGAGGTGATACTGAACCAAAAAGGAACAAGGATGATTGAGGATGGAGAAGATTGAGACGGATTGCAAGTGACAATTTGGAAACATTTAGGCTAAATGTTTCAAAAGGAACAAGCCGTGGCGTAGCTCCCTTAAGAGTGATGTGATTACTGTTCCTAGTTAATTAAGTATCCGTTCATAAACTGGATTTGTGCGCCCGCCTAGTCGCGTAGTTGAATTAGTAGTTCTTTGCAAGCAAACTTCCTTGACACGCAAACAAGCAGTCTAAAAATTGTCTTTTAGCGAAAAACATAGATGTAGACTTCTAGAATTATGTATGTCTTAGTACATTTCTTCGCCGTCTTCTGCCGAAACTAAGCAACGCAAAGTGACGATGTTCTGGCGTATTTTTTTCGTTTTTTGTGTGTTTTGAACTGAGTGTCAGCTCTGTGTCGATTTCACGATTTAACGCACTCACGGCTTCAGTGCCTTTGTTTGCCATTCTGGATTACTCGTGCGTTATGAAAGAGTTTATACCAAAAGTGACCTTTAGATATTTTTTCAGCTTGTATATATTGTCACTAAGTTGCCGAAAGAGAAAAAAGTTTGATGGCCATATTTACGTATATTTCACTTTAGGGCTGAATCGAAATTGATTTTTCACTTTCCGCTGTTGATATTTTTTAGGCCATGTAAAAGAGATCTATTAATAAAGTTGCTTTTCACATTTTTCAGATCAACCTAAGATCACTGTTCATCCAGAAAATACGCCAAAACCAGAAGGACAAAATGTGATTTTGTCTTGTAACGCTGATGGAAATCCAGAACCTACGATATCATGGACCAAAAATGGATCACCTCTAGATTCAAGCAACAATTCCAGGATCGATTTTTCAGGAGACAAAAAGCAGTTGACAATAATGAATGTTAGCAGGACAGACAGCGCAGAATACCGATGTGTGGCGAACAACAGTCTTGGAAATGATACCTCCAATGTTGCTTATCTGGATGTCCAATGTAAGTAGTGTGTTTTATGTTAATTGCTCAAAACCGAACAGTGTTATCAGTTTAGTTGTGAAGGCCCTCATTCCTCAGTTTCCCTGCCTGGTATAAAACACGGAAATAAGCAGAAACAATATTAAAAGCACAAACCCTGAGAAATTAGTGAATTCTGCGATTTTTGATGATTTGACAGCACAGTAGTCTCCAGCGAGCGGTTAACTAAGTACAAGGATCGAAACCTACGTTTGCTCGTGCAGTCCAGTAGTGCTTACGGGTTTGAAATACACTTTATCACATCAGTTATTGTGTCATTTGTTTCAGATCAACCCAAAATCACTACTCATCCTCAGGATACAACAACAGTACAAGGATATGACGTGAGCTTTATTTGTAACGCTACTGGAAATCCTGCACCGACAATATCATGGACCCGAAACGGATCTCCTGTAGATACAGCGGGTGGCAACTCCACAATCAGTTTCTCAGAAGACAAAAAGCGGTTGACTATAACGAATGTGAACAGGACAGACAGCGGGGAATACCGATGTGTGGCGAACAACAGTCTTGGAAATGATACCTCCAATGCTGCTACACTGGATGTACAATGTAAGTAGCGAAAACATCGGTAGGGCAGCATAAAATTGGTTTGGTAAAATTTGCGAAGCTTTCAACAAAACTCCTGTCACCAAAACGCTACTAGGAGAGGTCCACAAATTGCTAAGATTGTATGTGACATTACCTATGACATCGGCGACTTCCGAGCGCACGTTTTCTTCCCTATGTCGCTCAGAAACCTTGTCATAAGTCTATTACGGACACATTAAACACTGTAGACATTTCAAAGAAGTTTGTTCGTGCAAATAAACAACGCAAACGACATTTTGGAAAATTCGAGTAGAGGTATGTGCTTGACTAAGCCCCCCCCCCCCCCCCCCACCTTTGTTTGAAAACGCTCCGCCGCCTCCGCAGGGAGTGTTGAATTGCTGGCCAAGAGCGTGTTGCAACGAATACAGGGACTGCGGATACCATTTTAAATTGGTAGGGCTAAAAAATCTGGCCAAAACGTTTAGGTCCGTGTTTCGCCATTTATCTTGCATTTGCGCGCTATCTGGAGCCCAAGAAAATAAACCCCATCAATACGCCCTACTAGCCCCTCCCCCTCCAGGGTCGCTGAGTCGATAATCTCACTTCAGATAACTTTTCTTGTAACACTGCCTGTAAGCGGCTTACGTTACCTGGCAAAGATTTCTGTTCAAATTTGATGAGCTGGGAAGCATATTCCCGTTAGATTCGGGTTTTACTCGGCAAACACCTTTGAGTCAAAGAGCGTGAGAAAATGAACAGACAACTCTGCTACAGCGGCTGCCTTGCCAATGCAATTCAGTGTAGTCGCCAATTTGATCATCAGGTGTAAATCTTACGGAGTTCACAGACTTAATGTGTTCTTGGAAACTTTCTTTGCATTTCATTCTATCCCTGTGCGAGAGTCATGCTAATTGGACAATTATTTCTTAATTTAATGTTTAATCCAAACAAGGTTCTTGTCTTTCTTTCTGTACATTAGTATTTTTTTATTACAGATCCAGCTGAGATAACATCCCATCCGGACGATGTTACGAGAGTAGAAGGGAATAACGTAGCTTTTGCTTGTAACGCTGATGGGAATCCAGTACCAACACTATCATGGACCAAAGATGGATTTTCTATAGACATAAGCAACAATTCCAGATTCAGGTTTTCAGCAGACAAAAAGCAGTTGAATATAACGAATGTGAACAGGACAGACCGCGGAGAATACCGATGTGTGGCGAACAACAGCCTTGGAAATGATACCTCCAGTCCTGCTACACTGGATATACAATGTAGGTCGTTGTAGATCATTCCCAGTTGCGAACTAATCAATTTCTCTTCAGGATATGAATAAGCTTTTCTTTTTTAGAGGATGCATGCCAAATGCAGTTTATCTTACAAAATAATGTTTCCATAGTTTCAGGATGGTTTCTGCATGAAATAAACGTTAGACAAATAACCGTTTTAACAGACAAATGTTTGGTAAACTCCACCATGCTTCGCGACAAAACAGCGACCAATCTTTTTATACATGTACATCGCCGGTCAAATTCCCTACTATTTGCTAAATACGATTTTGTTATGTGATTCAGATAAAATTCCTAAGAACTAAATTTTTAAGCCTGTGTATGTCTTTGTTCGTTGTGAGAACGTTTGATTTTTCATTTATTTTTTTCCAGTTGCACCTGAAATTTCTAAGCATCCAAATGACGTCAGTGCAGTGGAAGGACAAGATGTTGTTTTCAGTTGTTTAGTTGAAGGAAACCCTTCACCTAGTGTTACATGGACAAAGAATGAAGCAACATTGAATGTAACAGCAAATCCAAGACTTTCTGTTTCTCAAACGAACAATAATCACAGTTTGATGATAAAGAATATTAATCGATCAGACGCTGGCCAATACAGGTGTGTGGCTAATAACAACGGCATCGGCAGCTCTACGTCGTCTCCCTCGACACTGCAAGTATATTGTAAGTATTAAATTTACTTTATAATCCCAAAAGTACATAATCATCAAAAACTGCGCCCGTAAGTTTGGTTGTTTGAAATAACTTTTTTGTTTTGATATTTGTCATTGACGTCACGCGTGATCTCGAACTCTCTGTGTGATGATATTCGCTTTTGTTTCCCTGACAATACTGACAACAATGGGACCCATTTTAAATCAAGGAGATAGTTTTAATAACACCTTTAGTTTTCTCAGTGGATTCTTTAGTGTTTATAATTTTCGGATTAACTGAACTTACGGAATTCATCGTGTATCCTTTCTGAGAAAAAGTTGGCGACCGTGTAACTGTTGATTTGCATTTTATACGGCCGTGTTTATTTAGGGTCGTGACCTCACTGTAGCGGAGTGTAGGAAGTATTTACCACCCTGACTGCCAAGTTACGCTCTGGGGTAGGGTAGGGATAGACTGTTTTCGACCAAACTATGCGTCAAAAATATGGACGAACTTCTTGTGAGAGGGATCGCCTCCCGACAACATCTCCCTTGGTGGTTTTTAATCGTATTGCTGTTTGCATGTTGTTCTTCTGCTCAAGAAGGTAACGAATATTTTTATATGAAAACAAGCGTTTTACTGACCTTCACAGCGGAATCGATACGACGAGTCAGCTCTTTCCATATCACGGCAAAATTTATCACGGCACGTTCTTTCTGCATCATTTTTGCACACAAACGCAAGCCGATTGTCTTTTACTACGATCTATTGAGTTAGATGTTTTTGCTAAGTTCGCTGCCTTATCTTGTGTAAATTGATGAAATAACTTATTTCAGCCGGTTTCTCAACCTTGATATTTCGATCGATATTACATATTTCTGTTTTCATGACAATTGACTTGTATGGCTTCAGTTCACAGTCGCTACAAAACAGAAACTGGTATTAACATTGCTTTATTTTAAGTTAACTAAATGTATTTCAGTATAGCAAATATTCAAGTTATAGTCGCTAATGTATAGACTTGCAGATGCATGTTAAATTCTTGTTAGAAATGAATCGAAAGTACACTCAACTATTTAGCATTCCTCTTTTTAGTCGTCCGCCTTGAGCTGTATCTTCGATTTATGAGGAAGTGTTTTTTGCTCCTCTGTTCAATATTTTATAAAACAGCTATCGTTAATGATAACTTTAGATTTTTGAAATTGATAGATTCATAAGATGTTTGGCTGTTGTTTTCTTTGTAACATTAATTATTATCAAAGTGAAACATAACAACCAGTGGAACTCGTACTTCCTTATAACCTTACGATAATGCCGTAGTCTTTTTCATTATTACTTGTTCACGAGTCAAGTAATTCGTTTTTAGTATGCAACATACTTGTCATGTATAGTTTCCATTGTGATACCTTCCGTTCCAAATCTCTGTGGGTTTATATAAACGTTGCTCTTACACTTAGAATTATAAAGGAAAGCTACCACTTAATATTGCTGTCTGTATATCTGCCAGCAAACATAGAACACAACATGTCTGCGTTTACAGGCTCGTCCTTTGCTTATGCATTTTTCAAGACAACAATTAAACAATTGCATGCCAGCAAAAAGATGATTGAAACACAAACAGTGGGAACTGTCTGCATGTTCAGCAAATAGAATTTAGAAATGTAAACATTCCAGTCCGTTTGCTTTCTGCACTCTTTGCAGCTGTTCATTTCAGTTCCTTGTGGTTTCTAGAGGGGGGTGAATAGGGGTACGTGAATCCGCCAATCCGTGCTATTTTTTTGGCCAAATCCATCAATTCGCCACTATTTTTGTTCAAACCCGCATCCGCATTCCTTGAAAACTTTCTGTGCAATAGTTTCACTGATAGGAGAGTAGATGTTGTTTTCGGTGAAAAATTTTCAAGAGGTTTCATTTTATTGCCTTTTTGGTGGCAGTTCTGATGTAAAGTGGTGGTTTGGGTCTCGTGCAAACAGAAAATGGACAAAACGGGAACATTGAGACCACGACTAAAGACCACGATACGACTTCATGGCATGAAGAGTCCGGAATCTGAGCTAAAATTATCAGCTAATCCGTGATCCACTGCATTATCGCAATCCGCAAATCCGCTTAATTTTTCGCTGAAATCCGCAATCCATGTACTTTTAAGGCTAAATCTGTTGATCCACGAACCTATTCACCCCCCATCTTTCTATTTTGTTTGCACACTACCAATGTTATAGTGGTTGTTAACTCACATAGTTGATGAGACATTAGAGCGGGTTTCAATTGAGTGTCGAAAATAATTAGTGAATTACATACATACATTTATTTGATGCGAAGGTTTAGATACAGGTGGCCTAAGCTGATGACAGGGCTTGACACTAACGGTAGCCAACTAGCCACAGACTAGTAGAAATCTAGTTTTGGTTAGTAGGTTTTCAGTTTCCACAGTAAACAAAATGAAATTGGCCAAAGGAGTTTCTGTCTTCCTCAAGCAAGACAAACACGCACACTAACTTTTCCTTGGAAACTGAAGATCAGAATTTCATCATGGACCGACATTTCATGCAACCAGACTATGTTCCACAAAAATTGTTTTATTACTGGAACTGATTTCAGAACAATACAATTACCAACATTATGTATTCAAAGAAAGTCGCTTGCTTTGTGCTTGCAAGTCTTGCTAGGGATCAACTGTTATCGGACCCAGCCAACACCAATGCTGGGCTAGTAAAAAAAAATTTTGGCTAGTAAGAAGTTGTCAAGCTGAAAACTTAGTGTTGAGCACTGTGATGTGGACCTTCGATATAAATGATCATGTACAAACTATAAATCAACAATAATAAAATTAAACAATAAAGTATGAAATCACCAACAATGGTCATCATCCTTATTTTATATCTGACAGCTTTCTTTCAAAAATGAGAAATTTTGAATTGCTTTAGTTTTGCATTGCCATGCTCAGTGATTGATCTAGAAATCTTGCGTCACTTTTTCAACCAGTCAGAAGTAAAACCAAAACCAATCATGACTTGTGCGTATATGTTTTCCCGCACTTTGTGTTGGTTAGACCTGTGTAATTGCAATAATAATAAAATTATTACTTCGAGTTTTGACTGGATCACTGGATTATCTCCATTCTTTGTGATTGGCTATAAAAGTAATTACTTTGGGTTTGGTTTTTAAACACTCAGTTGAAACTCGCTCTATTAATGTCACAATAAACAGCCAAATATTACCATCTTATCTTTCAAAGCATGCTACAAGTTATTCACTTAAGGTTTATATTTTGCAAGATATACATCTTATTTTAAAATTATATTTCTTAGTCACAGTGCTAATTTAATTACAGTTCATTGCTTATATATATGTAAAAAACTTAATGCATGAATGTTGTTTTCTAACAACAATTTAAGGTTTTCTCTGGACTTCTACCCTTACAGTAGCTCAGGAGTATGTTCACACATACTTTTAAGGATTCAACTTTTTAATGGCTATGGTATCATCATCACCATCATCATCATCATCAATTCATTATCATCACCGTCATTGTCACTCTTCTTATTAGTAGGCCCTTAAGGCTATTATGTAAGTACCATAAATCCCCTAGTAAGCCACCCCCTCTGCATGTATATAGTAAGCCACCCAGCTGTAGTTAACCACACCTCTTTAGAGGAAGAAAATTCACTTCCCTCTTTAAGCCATTACCACCCCTCCCCATTCCAAAAAGATGGCCTCTATATCACTAAAGACCTATATGATTTTTTTTAGTTATGGTTATTCAGGTTGAAATTGCGATTATAACTGAGCTCCGGTGTGCAAAGCATGCTAGTGGAGCACTAGTGGAGCATCTGTCCATGCAGACTCTGGGGCAGTGGGAGGGGAGACCCATACTCCAGGCCTTGGTTAACTTTAAGCTTTTAAAGTTAATGTTTACAATCATTAGTTGACATGTTTGCATATGTTCATTTGAAAACAGTCAATTGTTACGAAACCATGCTTGACCCGATCAAAATAAGGCTGTTTGTCACTTGACTGAAGGCCACTTTTACTACAAATAGTAATTATGGTTTGTACAGCATAAGTTATGATATGTTACAAAAAGTGGCATTGCTGCAGATTAATCTGCATATTTGCATGGGACTTAATTTGCTGTGGCTTATTTCATCTGTTCTGAATACTGCTTACCTTATTAATTTTATTTATCAGGAAAACAGGTTTAGAGTGTTGAATCCTGCCTAATGGGATGGACTCGATCCTAATACAATTATATTATATGTATGTACATTTATACATGTATCCTATCAAAGAAAACTTTTAATAAGCACTTTTCATGACATCAGAATACTTTTTTTCTAGTTCAACCTGAATTTACCAGCAATCCAAACGATGAAACAGTAAGGGAAGGACAAAGCACGACTTTATATTGCGAAGTCTATGGCAACCCTTTTCCAGATGTGAGATGGACAAAAGATGGAGCAACATTAGATATATCAGCAGATCAGAGGTTAAATGTTTCTCTTGTAGCAAATACTTCAAGTTTCGCAATTACCAATGTTGTTCAATCAGATTCAGGACTGTACAGATGTGTGGCAAATAACAGTGTAAATACTTCTACCTCAGATCCAGGAATACTGACAGTACATTGTGAGTATTTTACATTGGTAATAAAGTTAGCTCTGTTTTCACTTTGAACTTATTGATTAATTTAAACATGCATGGACACTGTATTATAGAAGCAATATGTCACTTGTACATGAACCTGTAGAACCAGTGACACACCAATATTTTATCCTCAGTAAATGTTAGGAAATGTACAAGGTGTGTGAAGTCTGTAAAATTAAAATTGAATAATTCTTGCAAGAATATAATTAGTTTAGTTTATAATATTTTCGTGTAATTAAGTGCTATGATTGGTTGATTTGAGTTCATTATAGTTCCATAAAGCATTCAGCTTACACCACATGCGTACTTTATCAAGATAGTTATAATGCACTCAGCCTACATCACGAGCTAGAACGTGTGCATTTCTTTAACATTTTATGAGTTGTTTAAGCACTTTGGAATTTTTAAGAACACTCGGGAAGTGCCTGAAGCCCTCAGCTATGCCTTATGCTTCTCAATGCACTTCTGTCATTTTCTTAAAAATTCTTGCATGCTTTATATAACTCAGCAATGCACTCAGGCACATTTTTTATTCCTTTATCAAGGTTGTCCACAGCATTTGAAATAGCTGGTGATTATCATTTTCACATATCTGTGCACATATCTGTGTCACAAAAGTAGCAAGCACAAACAACACAAGTAGCCAGTTAATTCTGCCAGCTTCTGGCTATTAGGGTCAAGCCTGCATTAATTAGAGTAGATCATTATGTTTCTTAATATTTTGTGGGACAGGCTCAGTGGTGAGACTGCTCACTTCCCACCAGTGTGGCTCAGGTATGAATCCCGGACCTTACATGTCATGTTCTCTTCCTGTCTCTGCAAAAAACAACACTTCTTAATTCTGGAAACGGTGGACCAATGGTCTCTTTATGGACGCGCTTACTAATTTCCATTTGTAAATGAAATTGTATTAAAATTGATAATTAATAATAACTCCAACCATTTGTTTTCCTTGTAGTTGTACCTATAGTGTTGATTATTGGTTCTCAGGAAAAGTTTGTAATAAAAGGAAACCAAATACTACTGACATGCAAGTATAATGCTTTGCCACTGGTGTCTGAAGTGCTGT
Source organism: Blastomussa wellsi (assembly GCA_947652115.1). NCBI lineage: Eukaryota > Metazoa > Cnidaria > Anthozoa > Scleractinia > Plerogyridae > Blastomussa > Blastomussa wellsi. Next base: position 7,601,530 of record OX393571.1, read on the forward strand.
GGAAAAAGAATGGAGCTTTGTTAGCAAGGAATAATTCTAGTGCAGTAATTAATGACTCACGTGTGACTATTCCACATTACAATGAAAGCCAAGTACAGCTGTCAATCAGTGCAACTACTTCACAGGATGCTGGGAATTACACCTGCCTTGCTACGAATGATGTTGGCCGTTCATCTGACACGACAATATTTGTTATTCAAGGTACATGAGTAAATGTTGTACATACATTAATAACATATTGACTGAGCTACAAGGTCATACATGTATAATTCTCTTGAAATCAGGGGAAGACATGAGTAAATAGTTTGTATTTCAGTCTTAAAGTTTTGGAAAACAAGGACCCACTACATGTATCTAGTTAGACGTTTTGTTGTGTAGTATCGCTGAGTATTTTTACGAGTTGTGACATACAGTACCGCTCAAAGGTAAGTTACCACCCTGTCTTGCTGGTGTCTTTATTTTAGATTTTTGATAATGCTTTAACTCAAGTTTTGTATTTATAATGGAAGTAATAAATTTCAGCGGTTTCGATTTAAGCAATTTTGAGTTCGCTTGGCCGCTCGCACTGCCTGAAAAACACAACAATGTACAAATTCAGCGCACTGTCTGTTGTGAAGTCAAAATATCCCGTGAAGCGCTTTACGTAAGCGCTTTTTCCTGGTGTCTTTATTTTCGATTTTGAGATCGCTTTCATTCACGTTTCGTATTTGTGACGAACGCAATACAGTCTAACAAGTTTTGATTTATGTTTGCTTGCATGTAAAACGAGCAAATTCAATGCGCTGTCTGTCAGCTCAAATGCAAAATGAAAATTTTATCACAAGTTACAATAAGCAAACCTAACATTGCGAACAAAACATCAACTGCTCGACTAAATATTTGAACTTTAGTTGAATAACCAGTGAAAACACTCTCGGGAAATATTTTATCTTTTTCACAAGATAATTTTTCCCTTAATTTATGCCAAAATTTCCGTTTCATTGAGTCTCTTGAGACGAGACTCTCGTCTCTCGATTCGAGAGTCTCATCTCGCGAGAAACGAGACGAGTGGTAACTTACCTTTGAGCGGTACTGTATTTGACGAGCCTGTAGGGCGAGTCTAAATATACATGTAATCAACAAGTAAAATCCAACACAGCAAATTATTATGTTCATGCATGTGGGCAAATTTCTAACCAGTTCTCTGGAGTACAAACCGAGCATGATGTTTTTACTCATTTTGGGTATAATGCGTACTCTACAACGCACAGTTGGATAATAGCTTACAATATTACTGGTATGTTTGGGCTTCTGTACAAATGGAGAGTCCACATAATGGAAATTGGCCATGCTTCGTCTTCATTTTGAAGCAAGGATTTGCTTGTAAGAAATGGCTCATTTGGCTGACCACCATTTGGAATCTTTTGTATTACAATTGCAAAGCAATTGTTGGTTTGTCTCCACAGTCAAACCAGTTATAATACTTATACAGTCATGAAAACTGGCAAAGTTGATTGTATATAATATTATTATTATTATGAATTCTGGTTTCTCTGGGACCAAGCGGACTTTCTGAGGTGTCTGTGTTATGGGAGTGACTGTAATGAGATGCTTGACTATAATTCAGGCCCAAAAAAGTTGAATTCTCACGCAGTTTGCCTTTTTAGACAAAAAGCTCTCAACACTTTATTTGTGTTATAATCATATAATTATTTATATACGTGGTCAAATTTAAATCCGGCCTCATGAAAACAGGTTCTATGCGGGCTGCAAATTACTCCGGGTGGGCCGCTTTTGTATTAACTGCCGTGAAGCTGATTGGTTTTCGCTCCATCATCCCATAATTTCAACCAATCAGGTTACACTGTATGTTTAGACATTTTGATGCGGGAAAACCATTGAGCTGTGTATGAGCAAAGCAAAGCAAGTAAGAACTTAATTTGCGCTGAAAATTTTATAACTTTGCCTGCGTAGCTGGCAGTTTATAGCTAAAAAATCACCTTTAATGTAGCCACCCTGTTGATATGGCCAACGGCCATATTCTGGAATCCCATAATTGTCCAAACAAAACAAATACAGTACAATATTTATTGCAAAGTATAACTTCATGATGATGTTAAGTCAGAGAGGTCAGTGCCTTTGCTTTTGAGAAGATATGTATAGCCAATTCTGCATGCACAGAGTAAAGATTCTGAATTCTCAATGATTATTAAATAATTTACAGCTGTTTAGAAGTGCAAATGTATCTGCCAGGGCAGTCATGAAATTGGACCCTACAACATATGTTAATTCAGCCACCCTATTCAAGCCTGCAAATAACAGTCAGTCATCAGACAAATGTCCGGCAAATTTAAGGATTTGACAGGTGAAAGCTTAGCCTGGTCGGACACTGTGACTGGGTAAATTTTATCAAACACAATGTGTTGTCTCAAAAGTAAACGCGCTATGCATAAAATTACACATTTTGCAGTGGCATCTGGAAAGATGGTGAAGCCTCATTTAATTGGGATTCTATTCGTATGATTGGCTTCTAAAATAGGAGGTCTAATGTTTGTTATTAACAAGCATTCTTGGATTTATTTCAATCGCAATTGGTGGGGGTGTGGTCTATGGGTAAAAGGGGGGGGGCATATGGACATTTTCTGGGACCATACATTCCTAATGATTTTTTTGTCCAGCCAGACTGGCTTTTTGTCCGGTCAAAACTTGTCCTTGGCCTGACAAATGACATGCCTATAGACAAAAATTATTTGCAGGCTTGCTATTAATACAGCCAAATTTTGTATTTTGGTGACCATGTTAACAGGTCCAGTTCCACTGTTGTGAATGTGAATGATAATTAAGGCATATACATGTATTTGTGATATGAGCAAACTGGTTTTAAGCTGGGTTTTATGTTTAATAGCAGAAATTAATTTTAAGCACTTTCTTGAAGGTTCATAAGTACTTCATTGACCAAGGTGGCATGTACTGTTTTTTAATACTTCCCTTTTGTGTAAGGGAGGAATAACTAAAAATCTTTGGTTGTGCATTGATGATGTATGGTTGGTTATGTTTAACTCTACAGTGAAACCAGACCCACCCTTGAATGTGACTGTTGACTCATATAGCTCACGAGAGGTGAATATTTCCTGGACGAAAGGTTTTGATGGGAACAGTGCAATTCAGAATTATACAGTAGAAATAAGTGGAGATAATCAGAACTTTGGTGATGCAGTGTGTCAAGGATCACAGTCAAATAGTTCCTGTGTGGTGCCCAGCTCCTCCACAAGTGCATCTCTGAAAAGCCTTTTACCTTGGACAACATATTACATAAGAGTGTTTGCAAGGAATACAGTTGGCATAAGTAATAGCAGTTCTGTGGTGGATACAACCACAGATGAAGAAGGTACTTTTCCATTGATTTACCATTTGCAGTTACTGTATATCTATCGTGTCTGGCTGTATCTTCATTGGATTTTTTTGGTGGGAGAGAGGTGTAGGAGGGGTGGTAGGATTACATTATTCTCATGACAGAATTAAATTAAGACAGGGGCTGAGTAAAACATGCATAGAAGGGTAATCAGGGTCTGAAATTGCACTTTCCTAGCCGTTACTAAAAACAGTGCACTGGTGACCAGAGTTTTGCAACTGGTAACTATTTCCAGGACTACTTCACCATGCATGCTTATGCATGTGGTACGCAAGTAGCTCATAGTCAAATTACAGTTAACTTTGATTTGTGGCCTAGGCAATTACACTAACATAAAATTTAGATCCCCTTTCCAACAAGGAGGAAAAATTGTGGCGACCACAATTTGCTAGCTGGCAACTAAGTTAAACTTTTTATAAGTCACCATCTATTAGCCAAAGGTCAAAAAGTTAATTTCGGACCCTGGACCTCCAGATCTAGTAGTGTAGCTTTTTAAAAGAAAAAATAAATTACCAAAAAATTATTGTTTGCGTAAAAACATTAATAATAATAATAATAATAAAATTATCAATAATAATAAAACCTTTATTTACAATTGAACAAACTATTTGTACTAAATTTAGTAACAATCGATTGAAAAATTTAGAAAGACTACAATATTAAAAGCGAGATGACGAGAAAAGTATTTTTATAATAATTCACAGTTAAATACTGATAAAAAATATAAAATAGAAATAATAACAATTATAATAATAATAATAATAACTAACCCTAACAACAATAACAACAATAAATTTTTTTCAAAAGCAAAATCTATTAGAGTCAACATTTTTCCGAAAGGTTCTCTAGTTCGCATAAAATACAGGCAGGAATGTCACATCAAAGAAAACATAAAAATATAAAAACTGGATAATCCTGTAGGCTGAAACCTATTTACAATTGTTTTAAAACACATAAAGTGTCCCTTTAAAAAGAAAAAAATCAATAAATAGCGCCCTCAGTGTTCTCAATTTCTATATCAATATTACGGAAGTCCCATGATTTCCGTACAGCGGATCTAGTTCCTCTGAGACAGATTAATGCGGATCTCAAAAGTGCAAAGGAGGTTCTAGCTCGTATCCATGAGATCGTTTTGGCATAGTCCTCTCCTTTCTTGATGGCAATCAACTCTGCTAGTCTGCTGTGGTAGTAATAATAATAATAATATTTTTTTAAAATAATAATAATACAACTTTATTCAATTATTTACAATACTATTTAGAATATTATTTACCTTCATCTTAAAACACAATACTAAAATTTTATAATGAAGTATTTTTTTAAAAAAATTATATCCTTTGTGCAAACAAATAGAAGAATTGTAAAATTAAACGAAACTTACCGTAAGTTGAAGTTTGATTGAGATTCTACGAAGTCATTGGTCTGGAGCTAAGGAGTCAGGTGAGATATGCGCGCGAAACCAGAGCGGTCACACTTTAAAGGCGAATGATCAGGACTGTTGTAATAATAGGGTGGGTAGCCCAGATGGGAGGGCACCTGACTCCTTAGCTCCAATTCTACTTCGTCATTGGTCAATGTCGCTAAGGAGTCACGTGAGACTTTAAAGCGTCATGATCATGAGCAGAAACCATGAGCATCAATAAAATTTAATGCAAAATAGCAACAACAGGGTGCTGAACAAAGCACATATCACTTAGAAATATCTTCCAGTGAGTAACAGTAACAATATGAACAAGTCTGGTCAATCATGTAAGAAGTATTAACAGCTGTTATGCAAAAGTTCATGCCCAAAATTTTTGGCAGTGTCTTGGATAGGCTTATTGTAAAATCGAGCAAAGGTGCTCTCACTACTCCAACCTGCTGTAGACAAGATAGTGTCAATAGGGACCAGTTTTTGCTTTGCAGCTGAAGTTGCAGCTGCTCTTGTGCTGTGAGCTTTATACACACTAGTGTCAATTCCTGCTTTGGTCATGACATTCTTGAGCCACCGAGCAATGGTGTTAGTTGACACCGGTTTGTGAGGTTTCTGATGGCCAATCAGCAACTGGTCAGCTTCACCTCTTAGTTGAGATGTCCTGTCAATATAGGCTTGTAGATGACGTACAACACACAGGTTCTTGTCAGGCTCGTATGCCAAAAACTCAATTCGACCCAGATGCTTACCTGGCCGAGTGGTCTTCAGAGGGGTGTCAATCGTAAATACACATTTGTCTGCAGTTAAGGCCATTGAGGTTAGAGTGAGAGCCTTCAGTGTCTGTACTCTCTGGCCAGACAAGAGAGCAAGTAACATGGTTAGCTTCCAAGACATGTCTCTAAGACTCAATTCCACTCCAAGATTCCAGGTGGCAAGTACCTTTAGGACAGAGTTTACGTCCCATATTTCTTTGTATCGTGGAAGGGAAGGCCTAGTTTCAAAAGCGCCTTTAACAAACCTGGTAACAAGCGGATGGCTGCCAAAGTGAACACCCCCTGGAAGCACAATAAGTGATGACAGGGCACTACGTGCAGTGTTTATACAGCTGTACCCTACACCAGTAGTAAATAGTTCTCCAAGGAAATTTATACCATCCTGTAAAGTGGCCTGAAGGGGATTAATGTTCCGTCGACTGCAGAATGATTCCCACTTCTTGTGGTAAATTCGGTACTGAGTTGTGGTGCCTGATCTCCAGGACTGCAAGATGATCCTTGAAGCTTCTGTCGAAATTCCTTGGCTTTCAAGAGATCTCCAGACAAGTGACACATCAGCAGCTCCAGTTTTGGATACAGAGGGTGAATCATTTCTGGGCTGCTTGGGAGAAACAGCAACCTCTTTCTGCAGGGTAGTAGTACTGGATTGTCGATCAGCATTCTCATCAAGACAGGCCACCATGTTTGGGTTGGCCATTTTGGAACAATGATAATTCCTTGAACCCTCTCCCATTGAATCTTTTGCAATACTCTGCTGATAAGAGAAAATGGAGGGAACATATAAGGCACATATTGCTTCCATGATAAGTGAAATGCATCAACTGCCACAGCCCCTGGATCAGGGTGCCAGGAGACATAAGGCTGAAGCTGGTGGTTTAGTCTGGAAGCGAATAAGTCAATATTGGGCACAACCTTAACTACATTGAGGCAGTCCCTGAAAATAGTTCTGTCTAGTGTCCACTCAAGTTGTGAGTGAGACTGTCTGGATTGTTTATCAGCTTCCACATTCTCTATGCCTGGGATATGGACAGCTGTAAGCCAAATATTTCTTTCAGCACACCATAACCAAATTTCTTTGGCAAGGTCATTTCTTTTCTCAGAGCTACTAGTACCCATATGGTTTACATCAGACAGGGCAGTCATATTATCAACCATGACCTTCACATGCTGCCCATTAAGGATCGATGAAAAAGATTTCAGAGCCAAGTAAATGGCCAGGAGCTCCAAATAGTTTATGTGGTTTCTGGCCTCCTCTGGAGTCCAGTGGCCACCTGTACTGGTGTCATTTAGGGCACAGCCCCAGCCAGTGGATGAGGCATCAGTGGTCATGACAACAGAAGGCTCACCATGACTAATGACATTGTAGCTTGCTTCAAGGTGTGTGTTCCACCACATTAATTCTTTACAAGCTTTCTCTGATACTTTCATAAAAGCATCATAATCACCCTTGCTGTATCTTAGGGCCAGAGTTTTCTCCCTCTCTAATTGGCGGAAATAAAGTGGGCCAAACATGACACCTGGGAAACTAGATACCATATACCCAAGGGCCCTGGAAACCTCCCGTATAGTGGTTTTGGGGGCCTTGATAAGCTTGGTACAGACTGATTGTAGCTTGTCAATTTTTTCATTTGTCAAATAAATTTTCATCTGGACTGAGTCCAAGACAAACCCCAAAAATACTAACTTTTGTGTAGGGGTAAAAATTGACTTCTGAGGGTGAAGAATGAAACCCAATGAGAGGAACATTTTCACAGTGTCTAGGACATTAGCTAAGCATTCCTCATAACTTCCACCTTGTAGGTATGAGTCATCAATATAAGGTGAGTTTATATGTCCAAGTTGCCTCAAAACTGCGTAGGCTGGCTTCATAAGTTTGGTGAACTTTCTCGGACAGAAAGCTAAGCCATTAGGAAAACAGGTAAACTGATACAATTTACCAGCCCATTCAAACTTAAGGTACTTCTGGTGTGCAACCGCAATGGGGACAGAGTAATAGGCGTCCTTTAGATCCACAGATGCCATATAGCAGTTAGGTGTTATAAGGCTTATTACACTTTGAAGTGTATCCATTTTAAAGTGGTTGTATTGTACATGCTTATTCAGGTTTTTAAGATTTAGTATCATCCTGTGAGACCCATCTTTTTTGGGTCGCACAAAAACAGAAGAGATAAACTCCCCTGGCTCATGTCTGGTTTTAACAATAACTGCTTTCTTAAGCAGGCTTGTAACCTCTTTAGAAATGATAGCATTTTCTGCAGCACTAAAACATTTCATTGTAGGGGTGTGTGTTTGACAAGGCTTAGTGTCAAATTCAATGTATTGCCCTGACACCATTTGAAGAATCTCAGTGTCTGAGGTAATTTTTTGCCAACAATGGACAAATTTTGCCAGCCTACCGCTTTTGAAGCAACTTATTTGTTCAACAAGGTAAGCTATTAGTGTAGGAATAAAGCCTTCAAACTGATTTACCTGTAGCAATTGAAGCTTTGGCATGATATCATCATCAGTGTTTATTTTTTGCTGGTTTCCTCCTTTTTCTTCCAGTTTCTCTGTGGTTTCCACTTGGACTGGAAGTGGCCCTTGCCTAAAAAAGGCTGGCTCTGTTTCTGTCGATATGGAGGTTTGGTGGAAGATTTGGAGCTATTGTGAACAGCCGTATGACTTATTCGATTTGATGCTCGAATCGCAGTAAGCTGCGACTGAAGCTCGTCACCAAATAGCAAGGTTGTAACCGGTGTTTGAGAAGAACACAGTGACCCATACTCCTTGTTTAGGTTGGGTTTGATAGCTTCCCGTCTACGTAGCGAGAGCTCGTAATTCGTGTGGCCCAACAGGGCAATAGCATCGATTTGTGCTGTGAGTAATGCACTCGTGTCAAGCTTCCTACCTTGGCTTCTAAAATCCATGAGCGTCTGGGTTGATTGTGCAATAATGGCTCCAACCTTCACTATCATGTTCTGAATAGCGGACAATCTGAGGTCCTGCTTTTTCCCATAATGGGATAATTTTTCCCAAATCTCAGGGTTCACCTTGGGAGCAACAAGTTTCTCGCAGTTTTCAGGGCGATCGTATTTCTCGACCGTTTCTTTGACCTTGTTCTCGCCAAGTTTTGAAGCCCATCTCTTATTGATAATTTCAGCAAGTTGCTTAGAGATTGGGCTGCTCACTTTGTCATCTTTGGAGAAGTCTAGGGCCAGTTTCTTTAAAAGTTCGTCTTCGCCATCATTTTTGCAGGAGTCCTGCGAGCTGGCGGACGACTTTTTGGCGCCTTCAGCCTCGTTCTCCGCGTTGGTCGCAAGAAGCTCGTGAACGTCTGCATCATCGCTCTCACTGTCAGTTTCACCTTCTTCACTGACTTCAACTCGAGACTTCTTTGTTTTCCCATTTAAAGGGTTCAAATTCCCAGAGCGAGCGTCTCGCTTTGCTGGGCACTGCTTTGACAAAGTAGCGAACGCTTCACCCATGGCGGACATTGAACCCGCCATGTGATCCATGTTGTGGTTCAATTTTGCGAGTACACTCAATAGCGAGTCGCTATTTTCGAGTGCAGATTCTTCTAAAAGGTCGTCCTCAATTTCCTCTGTGGAAGGAGGCCCCGTTCCTTCGGGGTTATCTTCGGAATTTGTTGAGTTCGCCATAAGAAAAATTTAACGTGCAACTACTACAAAGGTTCGCTTGCAAGTGACCGCTCTGGTTTCGCGCGCATATCTCACGTGACTCCTTAGCGACATTGACCAATGACGAAGTAGAATTGTCAACAAGTCTTCATTTTCATAATATATAGATAATTTAGCCAAGCCTAAAAGCTAAGCTCTGTATTTTTGCTGGTTCTTAATAATTTCTCTGAAATAAATAATAATTAAAAACGTGAACTCGAATTGCAGAATTTCCGCTAAGAATGACCATAAAATGTTAAAAATGCCACGAGAAGAAAAAAAATCGGACCTGAGCCCATGATCAATGAAGAAAACAAATGCCTGGTCAGTGGTCAACTTCAAAAAACCTCAGTGAGTTCTAACCTGAGCCCACGATCTGGTCATGTGATACAGGTCAGCAGATACCTTGATTTGACAGCTGTCAATTGACCATAACATCGATGCGCTATAACAAAGATGTAAGCTGATAAGGCTGACAAGGCGTTGACAAGGCATGGCTATTTATGGCCGCCATGTTGCGCGACTCCGTTGTCGTCGTCATCGTCGTCGTCATGCGTACACGCCCACGAGCAATACCGCTAGCCATGAGAACCATGAGAAAATCAACTCATGGGTTTCGTTTTCTTTCCCATATGAGTATGGGGCTCCCCTTGGCGGCCCTTTGGGCCGCTGGAGCTCGGCTATGAAAAGATGTAAAAAATAAAAAGTAGCTAAAAGTTCTAAAAAGTTTTAATCTTAAGAGTTCTAAAAAATCTAATCCTAAACAAGTTCTAATCCTAAAATATCGCTATTTCCTTGTCAATTTCAAAATCATTGTCTGTAATATTCGGCGGAGCTCTTTGTACACAGTGCTAGCCTGTCAGGCATAGTAGCGCCGACCTCAGGAGGGCAAATGATACTTTGGCTCGAATCCATGACATTATAGTGCTATTTAACAAGGGAGCCCAACTCGCAGTAGCATACAGTTTTCAGTGGGGCCCTCATTAATTACTTAATTAATTAATTGTAAAAAAAGAATACACTTTAAAAAAGTCAAAAATCTTAAAATTGATAATTAAAATAACATTTTACATGTATTTAAGGTACTGTAATCAAATGTATTCCCACAACAGTTTCTTTGGAAATGGAATATCGAATTTTGGCTGTTCTGTATATATGTATTGTGTTTCACATACTACTTTCCTCGGGTCTTTCTATTCAGGGGTCTTTATTTCTGGCTCATTTCTTCAATAGTTTTCATAGTAAGTCTTCATATTGTAGGCAATTAATAATTATTGATTACTAAAAAAATAATTGTATAATTTGTTTTTACAGTGCCAAGTATTGCCCCAACCTTCAGTGTAACTGTTATCAATTCCACTGCTGTTAATGTCTCTTGGCAGGTAGGGAATTACTTTTAAAGAATTGTGTTGAACAGGTCCTTGATCAAATTATATTAAGGTAGTAGTACTGCTATAATGTCAATTTTTACAGCACAATGCACCTTAGTGTGGCCACCTAACAAACTTTGTTGACAAGTTAGCCAATCAGAGAAAGCGAATTTGTTTGAGTTGTCCCGCCTCCTTGTTAACAGTGCGACAGGCTTCGTGTTAACAAGGAGGCAGGACTGTAAAGAAATATCGTTGATCGACATAGTATTGGTCATGTGTTACAAAGTTATCCCTTATGGCAGGGATAGACCAAGTGTGCCACGCCTTGTGTGTTTTGGGGGTCTAGGCATCCGTTGACGTTTTATTAACGATGTTTTATTTAACTAATTTTGATTTGGTTATGCCAACTATGATGATATACTATGGACGGTATTGAACTTACCAACAATACTGTACTAAATGAGATAAAATCTCTACTCTTTGGATGTTTATTACATTAGTGGTTAAAAAAGTATTACATTAATGGTTCGCTCCTTTATTACATTAGTGGTTGATTTTTATTACATTAGTGGTTAGTATTACATTAGTGGCTGGTTATTACATTAGTGGGTGATACAGGGTTGACTGAAGTTGGGTATCATTGAACTTATATTCATCATAAATTTGCTATAGTTCGGCAGTCGGAAAGCTAGCTATCAACCATTTTCCCCTGTGCACTAAACAAGGAATATTTACTTTTGACTGGGAATAAGAGTCATGAGAGTAACAACACGGGAATGACAGAAAACTGATTTTGCCGTTTTGACCCCTTGACCCAACAGGAAACCGTGAGACATTATTTTTGTGACTTTCCCACAAAAACGTTAAATTAATCAACACATGACTGTAGTCGCTTCAAGTTCATTACAAATCGGTTTAGTTAGTCTGAGTCCTCTGTATTAACCTAGCCGAAGCGTACACATCGTCAAAGAGGATTTATGTGATTTTCGAATAATATTGTGACGGATATATAAACAAAATGTCCGGATTGTTAGATGACATTACCAAAGTGCAGTTTGTGGCATCAAAAAGTGCCAGAAAGCGTTCTCTTTCAATAGTGCCTATAACACCGCCATTACTCCTTCCGCCATATTGCAAACAGGATTTGCCAGTCGTCTCCCACCTTTCCTCCTTCCCATCATCCATCGCATCTTGCTATTTTCTAATAGGAGACGACTGGGGACGAGTCAGCTGCTACACCGCAATTTACACAGTGGGGGAGGGGGTAATTTGCATAATGGTGAATGTACTGTTTTTTGGCCAGCATTTTGTTGTATTTGGCCCTTTCCAACACTCAAAATCTGACCGCAAGCAAACATTAGAGAAACTAACCTCAAGCAAAATGGGTGAAACTAGCCACAATCAAAGAATACTTTACCAGCTCGTTTGGCATTCTGCATGCTGTGTTCTGCATTCTACATTTGGCATTCAGCAAATTACCCACACCATATTTTACTTTGTATATGCAGAACTCATCTGTGTGGACAGTGACACAATACAATTTTAAAATGAATTTTTACTATGATATCATTTAATTAAAGATATTTTTATTATCATTACTACCTAGATGCTTGCTAAAGGTGAAGCCAGAGGCGCAATCCTGGGCTATTTTGTTTTGTACAGACAAAAAGATACAGAACTTTGGGATAACAGGACTATTGATGGAAAAGAAACCACTTCTTTCCTGGTAACAGCGTTAGCGAAGTTTACACTCTATGAGTTTGCTGTTCAGGCTTTTAATGGCAAAGGTGTCAGTGCCTTGAGCACTGTCTTGGAGAAACAAACAGCTGAAGATAGTAAGTTTTATTCCATATTCCATTTTGCTCACATCTTCATTTATTATCTCACTATGAAAAAGAGTGATGACCTGGGCCAAGAGTATTTTTGCGGGCGATAATGGGATTACTATAGCGTACTATAGCGGATGGTGGGGGAGGGAATTGTGGCAGGAAATGAGCTCAGAGAAGAATGCTGAATGTCGTGACGATGTTACCCTGGGTAAAAACAATGAATTAGAGAACTGGAAAACTGATAGAAGTGTCAGAAATCTGTTATATCTCAATTTTTAGCAAGAAGTGAGAAATTGGTCTGTAGGCAAGAGATCAAAGTTTTCAACTTGCAAGCTTGAGACTCGCGCATAATGCGTGAGAGTTGGCAGTTATATAAGTTTTGGAAATAACCCTCTCTGGCCACTTGTATGCCGCCGTGTCTGACATCACTTGTCTGAGCATGGGAGCGCTTCAACTTGTAAATGTACAGGTTACCCAGTTTTGATCTAGTGATGGACGATGAGGCCTTGAAAGTGATTTATTCTAGATGGTCCAAACCCTCCGCTTGTGTTGTGCATTTGATGCTACAGCTGTGCCGTTATGATGATGAGCATGTTCGTATGGTTGCTTTGAATTCTGTGCCTGTAGCCCCACCAGTAGAAACAACCAGAATGCCAGAAAGACCTTGGCAGGATCTGTGGCCAATGCCGACCGGTGAATATCTGCTTGTGCTGGTGGACAACTTCAGTCCATGGGTTGAAGTCAACATAATTAGATCTACTATATGAGAGGTAATCATGAAGTGTCTTGACAGACAGTTCTCTAGATATAGAGTACCCACTACTTTGTGAACAGACAATGGAGCCAACCTGGTGTCTTCAGAGATGGACAAATAATTATCTGAATGGCCAAGAGCCAACAGGGAAGTCAAAAGACAGAACCGTTCACTTTTGAAGCCAGTGAGAGTTGCTCACGCAGAGAAGAAAGACTGGAGATTAGAGCTGAATAAATTTCTTCTTGTCTATCCACATACGATAACTTGGAAGAGCCCAGTGGAACTATTTTATGGCCAGAAAATTTTCACCAAATTACCAGATGTTGGTAGCTTTGACGATTCTGAGAAGGCAAGACACCAGGAAACTAGAGATCACGATGCAGAAAAGAAACAGCTTGGGGCAGATTATGCGGGCAAAAGGAATCAGGCAGGAGAGAAGTGCATACAGAAGGGAGATCTTCTGTTATTGGAGAAGAAGAAGGAGAACAAGTTATCGCCACATCATGAGAGAGACCCTTATCAGGTCATGGCTTGATACGTTGACCAGGTTCAGTTGAGGTCTACGCCGGGAGTAGAGTATAAGCGGAATATCCAGCATGTCAAGTGTTTGGTTACCCCTGCTAAAGATCCAAACAAGTCACTCCCTCCAATTCCAAAAGTAGCACCACTTGAGTCAGCGGGAGATTAAGAATCTCACACAGCCCAGAAGTGAGAGAAGGTACAAATCCAGTTGGGGGTCAGAGTCCAGTCCAAGTAGAGCCATTACTTAGGAGATCGGGAAGAGTAATCCAACCCCCCTAGAGACTATAGGTGACTATGTTACCACCTAAAACTGGAAAGGACTTTGATAACTTGGTGACAGTGTAAACTTTCATTATGTTGCTTTTACATCAGTTTTCTATCCAATGTGAGACTTAATAAGCTGAGAATGAGAAAAAATGTATTGTAAGCAAGTGTAAATGCCTGAGTGTTGTTGGTGTTTAGGACCCTGTTTAGGACAAAAATAATGTCAAATGCATTCCCTGTTTGGCACAAACTGACTGATGACTGGTTAAATAAATATGTTTGTTAAACGCCTCTGATTTCGGATATGAAGCCTTGAAGTCTTGAGGCCATACCCTGTCTAGGACGACTCCTTTATATCCATTGCCTGGTTAGGACAGACTCACTTGAATTATATACCCTGTTCAGTACTGAGGGGTCAAAAGCCATACCCTATCCAGCGGCACATCCCTGTATAGCCCAGATAAGGAAGTACTCCCCCCAAGGGATTAGTACATGTACCTCAGGCTCATTTGTTGGGGCAATTTGTCGACTGTTAGAAAACATCAAGAAATGCGCTACTTATAATGGAACAATCTGATAAATCGAGTCAATGAGAATCTTTGGTGAGGAGCCATTGATCTGCTTGAGCCGCAACAAACACTGCTGTTAGAACCATTTGGACTGGCCTATGGATATTTTAAATAAGAAAGGAGACAGCACTAGGTAATGCATCTAGCATACAATGCAGGTGTTTTTTTTTTTCTATGAATTTTCTGTTATTACTGTCCAGTAGTTTACACAGGTGAATAACCCTAATCACTGTATAAATGTGCCCCTTATTTTAAGGGCACATTACAGTATCGTGTTGCTAAGTTGTGCAGTTACCACAAACTTGCAATTTTATTTCTGGTACTTATCTTCAGATTTCACCATTCTGTTGGGTGGCAAATTTTACTTCAGTTTCTTTCTTTTTCAACTAGAAACTTTTTACAATTGCAGAAACCTGTTCCCCATTAAAAGAGATAGTCGTGGATATAGATAGATAAGGATGTTTGTCACACAAACGGTTTGCAATACAAATGGAAACAACACCCCCAACATGGTCTATGTTTGACAGTAGTGAGACAAAAATTGCCAACATACGGAACTACTGTATTTTTGAAAGTTTCCCCTGCAGGTCAGTACAGAAGCCTGTGTAAATCATGAGTAAAAAATTAAAGCATTATGGCTAGAACTGAACAAAGTGCAAACAATTAAACTGTAGTACAGAAGTATTTCTGTAGTATTTGTTTGTCAGCAAGCAAAGGCAACTTGAAGATAAACTTTTTCAGAGTTAATTGAAAAAGTGATTAGTAGTGAACCAGATTTATCTGCTGAAAATTGCTTACAGAAACTGCTGAAATTATTTATTCTGTGGCTAAGCACATTGCAAAGGTATTAAGACGGAATCCATCAGGAAGTTGAGTAATATTTATTTGAGTTGGACAAAAATCGAGTACCAGAATAATTTAAATTATATTGCGTTATTTTTTATCCTTAATAAAAGGTAAAGATGTAAGTAATTATCCGCGATAACACCAACAACAATTTCTTATCAGAGCCCAAGAAAATGAATTTTAAAGATCACAAACTGTAGGCAAAATCTAACGTGTAGCCATTTTGTAAAATCGTCTTTAAGCGATTCAGTGGAATTATAGTGGAACTTCGAAATTTGTTTTCAATGTTTGGTGTTGTTAGAAAATATTTCTCTTGATAATATATTTGAAGTAGTAACACAAAAGCTTGCAATAAGGTGTAAATCATTTTGGTACATAATTTTGCCCAATGAATGCTTGAAGTCCTAACGGATTCCGTCTTAAGCTTATAAACTATTCATTCAACCGACCGTGCTATCAAGGCCAAAAATATGATTACACCGTTTACGCTTGTTTCGCAAAATTACGAGCTGATTATGATGAAACTCAAACAAAAACTTCTTTCAATACGTACTAACAACCAACTCCTTTTACATTTGTAATAGCCTGCAGGGACAGTTAATATTGTTAAAGCTGCAAGAATACAAGCAAGAAGTAAAAGATTGCCGAATGAAGAAATTTTGGTTTTTTTTTTTTGAAGCGTACACAAGCAGTAAGGAACCCAACTCCCCTGCTGATGCTTTCAGCCAGTAAAATATCATAACATTTTACTTCCAGTGTGGGAGGTGTGGGGGCCTTATGGATATTGTGCTTGCCTCCAGATCGACCGGTCTGGGTTTGACCCCTGGCCAGAGACATTATGTTGTGTTCTTTGGCAAGACACTAGCTATAGGGAGCTAATAACTAAACAAACCACAACGGTAACGTCAACGTGAACGTTGCAGAACAAAAGATTTAATGGGCAGGACAATAGCTGTTCATGTGCGTTATAATTCTTTGTACATTTCTTTGCAGTCCTCTGCAAAACAACAATGTGAAATTACCAGGTTCTAAGTACTCTAGAGCCTGACGGCTAAATTTCCATTTATCTGTTTGAAAATAACATAATGCCGTCCTTATATTTGCTGCATTTGATAGCGATGGATCACCACGGCAGTTGTGAGATTCTTACATAAAATAGAATTCATTTTAACTGCGGACGTCATCCTCGCCATTGTCATTGTTTAAACTCCCTACTTCTCAGTGTCGCTCTCCACCCAGCTGTATAAATGGATACCAGTGAATTTAATGCTGGGGGTAACCTTACGATGGACTAGCATCCCATCCAGGGGGAGTAGAAATGCTTGTAGTCGCTTCATGCTACAGGAAACCAGAGATAAGTGCTGGCCTGATGAGCCACTTAGGCTCAGATGCAGACTTTACCTTTTTTTACTTCTGGTGCAGACCAAATTTCATAGATTTTCGGGCGAAGAAAAACGCATAGCTTCTGGATGTTTTTTTTTTTTTGCAGTAAATTGAAAGAAAATGCATTTTTACGACTGAATTTTTAATTCAGGAGTATAGGAAGGGACCAAACCTCTCTCTCAGTTGGTTGCTCAGCTGTAAAATTTTATTGTTGGAAAACTGCTGGGCGGCTGTAAACGGCACGGGCATGGCAGGTAGAGATCGTACGAGATTGCATGGATTTAGGGGATTATTATAATCATGCTGCACCCACTGAAAAAAGGATGTTGAAAATCTCAAAAGGGACAAAGTGAAGTTTCTCTTCGGTGTTACAGCGTAAGTTTCATACAAATTCTTGAAAATTATGATTGGTCGATCTTATAAAGAGACCAGTGTTACTCGTGTTGCCTTTAATCCAGTGTGTGATTTGGTGAGACCGTGAGATGGCATCCCAAACCGTGAGTCTCACGGTCAAACCGTGAGAGTTGGAAGGTCTGCCATGCAAATAATATTTCTGAGGTTAATTTTGAATGAAAAGATAGTTGAAATAATTATTGTGTCATCCCAGTGAAGACAGAACTGAACTGTTTTTCATCATCCTTTTCATTATTATATATTTTTAGGTTCTGCTTTTGCTGTTCTTTCCTCCCTCAAGTTAGTGCTGTGGCAGCTAGCGCTGTGGCAGGCAGGAAAATTCATTTTAGTGATCCAACTTTTTTTTGCATTATGATCGCTTACGAGAGTCATATCTTCTGTTTTATGAACCATCTGCTGCTTGAAAATAAGACAAACTTTTTTGTTCTCATGCATAGTCAAGTAGGTATTGCGCTGTTATTGAGGATGCGGGGAAGAAACAAGAGTTTACCGGTGCAATAAAACACAGGGTTTCTGACAGATCAGAGCGCACATAGTATCTCAGTTATTTTGTAAAATGAAATCGTTTACGTCGCTATTGTTGGAATTTTCCGAGTTAGTCAGTGTGCAGTCTGCAAATATCAGACACCGCTTGTATGCAGCTACACTGCTTGTATTCAGCTACATAGGCTTTGGGTGGTTTAACTAGAAGTTCAACTTTTTTACCCCCAGTTAGCTAATTATTACTGGAAATAATCTTGAAAAGTTTATTCAGTTACCCTTATAACTCCTAATTTTTTTGTTTAGAGTACTAAACGGTTATACTACCTTTCATTCATCTGTTTATTTAGCTGTTTTAAAGTGTTTGAGCAGTTAGCATGTATAATGTATAGCCGATTCCAAACCAGTATAGAATTTTTTTAAACAATAGCCACCCAATTTACACATTTTTATGTAGCTTTTGTTTCTTTTTATCGTGCCTTTCCTCGTATATATTTTATTATTTTGCATTTCATTTCATCCGTCGAAGGATTGCATTTTATGATACACTGAGTTAAGAATTTATTTAATAATTGTGAACATATTAAATATGTTTATCAATTTATAAAACTGAAAGTGCAGAAAGGAGGTATCCATGGCAACCCTGGCCAAGTACAAATTGCATACCAAGAGGGAGGGAAGAGAGGATGCAAGAATCTGCAAAGATTTGCTAGCAAGAGCAGTGAATTAACCTGCAACGATCAACTCATTGAACTGCACATGCAATGCAACGCAATGCAACAAGTAACAGAGGCCCTGTCAATCCCATGAGGGCCCCCCGACAGGTCATGAGCACTGGCTGCACTGGATGAGTTTAACTTTGCCTTTGAATTGATATTTAGCGACATTTAAACTCATCACAAATAGATGAGCTTGGGAACTGGTGCTGTAAAGGTTAGCGGGGTGCCAAATGCAAGTGCAGAAAAGAGGTATCCATGGCAACCCTGTAAGTGGGAACCACCCAATCAAAACTTTTCTCCAGTTTTGTTACCTTTTGCTTGGACAAATCTTGTTAGGTCCAGCAGAACCAAGCTTTCGAACAAGCATGTTGAAGATGAAGGGCCAAATTTTTTTGACAGCCAATTATCCAAGTGTCATTGGCACGATACTCATCAGTGACCGAAGCGTGCATGTCAGCAGATGGCATGTTCTTCTAGCATAGGAGTCATTCCAGCACAAAGTTGACCTGCTGGCAATTCGGGTGCAGCCGCAACTCCCAGGCAAACTGCTCCACCTGCAGAGGGGTGACCGCTGAAACTGAGGGAGGGTGGAGCTACAGCACAAATAAATAACTGACCCCAAGAAATCCTAGCCCCCCAAACATAACATTAAAAATCACACAGCGCATGAAAGACAAAGTAAAAGAAATAAATAATAATCCTATGCTTAATGCCAATGATAATAACAATGATGATAATAATCATAATGATAATGGCGATCGAGGTCAATCAGAATAATAATAAAACCACCAACAACAACAACAATGATGATGTTGATGATGATGATGATTATGATGATTACGATGATAAGTTTTTATTGTTCACGTCAGAACCCACTGCTGCTCCTGAGAATGTGAGAGGACATAACAGCAGCTCAACCAGCATCTTAGTCATGTGGGATGATGTTCCAGCTGCTGATCAGAATGGTATCATCTTGACTTATACCATTACGTATGAATCACTAACAGAGAATCACAATGGAAATGTTACAATAAATTATCCTGATCAACAAGTAAACCTGGAAGACCTGAGAAAGTATGTTAACTACAGCATTACAGTGTTTGCATCTACTGTGAAGGGACGTGGACCGGCCAGCACTTCTATTTTTGTCATCACTGATCAGGATAGTAAGTTATTTAATTGTCTTTGTTTGTTATGTTTGGACCCGTTCTTGTGAGTTATCTATTGTTATTTCTAGCACACTCATGTGCAATGACTCAATATAATGACCAAAAAATGAATGGAAATAAAGTTCTCATCCATGCACACATCTTCTTACTGAACCAAGCTCAAGGGCTGTACAGGACTGTCGGCCTAAGGACTTGACAGTACGGGCCAAGCGCAGCGAGGTCCATACAGAAAGAGCTGATGGTCGATATCCTCCCAGTACGATCCCGACCGAGCTTGGTTAATAAGAGATTTATTACACAACTGGAAAACTTTCTTTATGGATAGAAGTGTATGGTTGAAGGTGTCAAGGAAAAAATGTATTCTGATAAAGCACTCACCTGATGTTTCACTCAGATAATATTGTTTACAAACCAATAAAAGGTGTTGGGCGGGTCTTTTAGGCAAGTGTTGCTTTTGTAATCCATTACATACTTAAATCACTTGTGGGATCATTTGGGCCAATAACCGGTCCAATACTTAAGAATACAGTGTGCAGCATCCTGATCGGTTGATTTTAGCTATTGGCCCCCCAAACAACTTAAGCGTGTAATGAGCAATTTTATTATACAAACTGCAGTGCTTTATCAGGATTTTTGCCCCTGAAAAAATAAAATTACTATAAATTTTATGTGATATCAGTGACTTCACATTTGATAACATGTACTTCAATTTATTGACGTACAGTCGAAACATCATCGGTTCTACCTCTGAAGTCTCTGAGAAACTTAGAAAATCTTTGCAAAATATTCGGAAACGTCTGTGCGACCTTTGGAAAATATTTTTAGAATCTTCGTAAATCTTCAGAAAATGGTTGGAAATCTTCGGAGTTGAACACTGGAAGCGAAATGTCATTTCTCTACACATCCATGAATTATTGTATATGGAGTTCTTTAAGTATTCACTGTAGGTGGCATTTGTTTCGAGAGTTGTTTCTTAACAGTGTGTTTTATTTGTTAGTGACATTCATTTGGAAAATGTCTTCTTCCTAACTGGAAATAGTACTGGAGAACGAAGCCCTCACAAAATTACCTTTAACATTCTGTTTCCTTTGAAGGCAATTTTATTGAGTGACAAATAACTATGGAATTCCTACTTGAACGATACATTACTTTCATTTTGTCTTGACTTTCAAAGTGTATTTTGCTCTTATGTAAAACATTCAGGTATTAGCTATTTGTCTCATTCATATTGCCTTCTATTCATGAAAGAACCTACTGCTGCTCCCGAGAATGTGAGAGGACATAACAGCAGCTCAACCAGCATCTTAGTCATGTGGGATGATGTTCCAGCTGCTGATCAGAATGGTATCATCTTGACTTATACCATTACGTATGAATCACTAACAGAGAATCACAATGGAAATGTTACAGTAAATTATCCTGATCAACAAGTAAACCTGGAAGACCTGAGAAAGTATGTTAACTACAGCATTACAGTGTTTGCATCTACTGTGAAGGGACGTGGACCGGCCAGCACTTCTATTTTTGTCATCACTGATCAGGATAGTAAGTTATTTAATTGTCTTTGTTTGTTATGTTTGGACCTGTTCTTGTGAGTTATCTATCGTTATTTCTAGCACACTCATTTGCAATGACTCAATATAATGACCAAAAACTGAATGGAAATAAAGATCTCATCCATGCACACATCTTCTTACTGAACCAAGCTCAAGGGCTGTGCAGGACTGTCAGCCTAAGGACTTGACAGTACGGGCCAAGCGCAGCAAGGTCCATACAGAAAGAGCTGATGGTCGATATCCTCCCAGTACGATCCCGACCAAGCTTGGTTTATAAGAGATTTATTGCACAACTGGAAAACTTTCTTTATGGATAGAAGTGTATGGCTGAAGGTGTTGAGGAAAAAATGTATTCTGATAAAGCACTCACCTGATGTTTCACTCAGATAATATTGTTTACAAACCAATAAAAAGTGTTGGGCGGGTCTTTTAGGCAAGTGTTTCTTTTGTAATCCATTACATATATATAAATCACTTGTGGTATCAATTGGGCCAATAACCGGTCCAATACTTAGTGGTAGTGGAGCATCCTGATTGGTTGATTTAAGCTATTGCCCCCCCCCCCCCTCCCACCGAGTGTAATCGGCGGTATTAACAACCAGGAAAGAACGTGGAGTCGCCTCACATTATTCTGTTTTCCGTAATAAACAACAACGAGTCTACTCCGTGTCCAGAATTCTTCTCGTTCTCACTGCCGGTTTAAACCGGTTTCTGCGCTTAGTGACCGCGCGACCTATAACAGTCCACCCCCTTCTTGAGGGATTTCATGACATGAAAACAACGGCAATATCAAAATTGTAAAGCAAAACAAACGTTGACTGCATCCTAACAGTCCACCCCTTCTTGAGGGTTCACTTGCTAAGTTAATCAAAGAGTTTAACATCAAGAACAATGACATAGGTTCCTCCTTGAGCACCACCCTTCAGAGACAAGTAAGGGCACTTGGATGCAAGGCCTTTCAGTTTACTGCATCGGGAAAGGATTTCCATGGCTTCTGGCATGGTTTGATACACACCTTTACATGCTTCAGAAACGAAGGCTTGGTGGCGGGGCAGTGAACGAAGGAAAGTAAAGGGAAGGGAAGGAAAGGAAAGTAAAGGAAGGGAAGTAAAGGCGACTTTGGCAACATCAGGGGAGGCTGGTGGAGGAGTTGCAGGCGCAGTCAGTGCTGGTTGCAAGGAAGGTTCACTTTCAGGGCGTAGGTCCTGTGGATCACGGGGAGGAACGACGACAATGTTGACAGTACGATATCTTGACCGGTTATCTCATGTCGTAATCTAAGGAGGTCCTGGCGTCCATGGACTAGGCCTTGTACTACAAATGGTCCATCGAAGCGACGGGTGAAGCGAGGTGTTGAGCCTTGTGGTTGCGCGGTTGGGGGAGGCCTGCGTATGTAGACACGCATACCCTCATGAACCTGTAAATTGTGAGCATTCTGGTCATAATGTTCATTGTCAACATGCGTTGAACCTCTGTTTTGATGGTGCGCAATTCTGCAGGACTTTTCCTGTAAGGGTGCTTGTATACAGGAAGAGAATTGCCAGTATCAATGCAATGCTCGAAGCCTTTGATTTCTGTTAATGGATTTCCTGGAAGCCAGAATGTTGTTGGATGCTTGTGTAGCAATTTCTTGAACTCAGATAAAAGTTGAGGATCAACATGCGCATACAAGTTAGTGTCAAGTTTTAGTGTTTTTACCTGGGTAGCATGGTATTCATCAGAGTAAGGATCCATTGGAATCTGTGTAGTGTTTGGAAGGAACTCAACAATGTGTTGCTGGTCTTCCTGTGGCGCACGAAAGGCAGAGAGTATAGAAGAATCTAACCCCGCGGCTTGCATTTCAGCTTGTGGTGACAACTTAGATACATGTACTTTAGTGGCAGGAGGGGGGCCAGTACGTGATCCAGAAGGACTAGAGGTTAGGTTCGATTCTGTTTGTGTCTCGGCCCAGGCCATCCAGGAATTGGTCAATTGCTCAGCGGTACAGCTAGCTGCATTGTGAAAGGTTTCCTCATCTTGTGAAGTGGCAGGGCGGATGTGGGCGAGGATGACATTCTGAGGCAGAGTGGCACTCTTCTGTGTTGACTCAATAGCAACTGTTGTGTAATGAACTGTGGTTAAGTCTGGGATCTCATCCTCTGGTTCAGAACATTGAGACATTTCTTCCTGGATTTGGCAGAGTGAGGCTTGTATTCCATCAGGTGGCTGTTGGGGAAGGGAAGAAGCTGGAGCTGATTGCCAATCAAAAGGTCCACTCAGGACTTTAATTCCAGGCTGGATTTGCTGGCCGTCCAACCAGAGCATAGACTTGGTTCCTTGAAATCCCACAAAGACTGAGCTTAGGGTTAAACAAACAGTAACAAGGTTAAGCCCACGCCGCAGAGAGTATGGCGATGACGGTTTGCCAAACAAAGGTGCTTTGGTGAGGAGACAAGTGGCAGTAACATGAGACTTGTGACTGTCAAGCGAAACACCACTGTGTTGAAGTGAAGCTGATGCCGAGGTTGAAGAAAAGCCAGTAAGAGGGTTATCCAATAAGCAATTGGATGCCGGGATGTCTGAAAGTGATGGACGGCTGATCATGATCCACTAGAGCTTTGGTGGCATGCAGATGATTCTCTCCAAACAGAATTGGCCTTGCGAGGTGGGGGACAACAAGCATAGTAAAGATGGTTTCCTTGCCATTGTTCCAGGTAATAGGAACATCCATAGTAGCAGTGGCAGAAAGGTTTGACTTTGCATTGGCAACAGAAACTGGAATGGGTTCTGGTAACTTATTGTATTGAAGAGATGGGCGTCTGGCGATGATTACCTCTGCATGAGCTGCGCTGACTAAGGAGACGGAACAGCAGCTATCCAAAGGGAGTGGAAGAGACTGGTTTGCTGATGTCACTGAGGTCCAGAGGATATTGCGGTTGGCCAACTGGCTTTGTGTATTAACTGGGAGAGCTGTTGGATCTGTGAGTGCTGGTAAGCCAAAAAGAACAGCAGTCCAGAGGGATCTGAATTTGTCGAAGGCACTTCAGATTTGTTGTTGGGTGTGGCTGCATTTGCTTGTTGAGAGTCATGCCTTATTGTTTTACAGCCCCACTTATGGCAAGTTAAACACTTGTGAAGGCGGCCACAAGAACATATGTTATTTGCTTGCTCGCAATGTGATTGAAGGTAGTGATTAAAATTTCTGCAGACTTCAGGTGTGCGTGATTTGGATCGTTGCGTGGGGCGCTGTGAGGAAGGACATTGTGGTACTAGATGATTAGGTGAACCACAATTCCAGCAGCTACGTTTCTGTCCCCGTTTTTGAGGCGAAGTGGGGTTGGTTTTACTTGAGGAAGTAAACAGAGCATTTGAAGATTTCCATGCATTGAGGTTTTCTGATCGCGACACGTCATCACGTGTTTGCGTTTGCAAGGACAATTCGATCCGACGGGCTGATGCGGTGGCTTGTTCCAAAGTTGTTAATTCCACAGCTTTCAAGATTAATTGTTGAGCAATCTCCGCTTTGACCTTTGCTAAAAATTATGAAACGACGTAAGTAGGGCAGTCTTTGGCCACATTTTCGCCCAAGCGGTCCATCTGATGTAAATCGTTTCGGAATCGAAAAGTAAACTGATTCACATTCTCACCTGCCTTTTGTGTCATTGAGCTTAACTCGGAAGCAAGTCGGCGGCGTTTTATTGCTGTGGGTTCTTCAAATTCACGCTTAAGATGTTCGATGAAGGTGGTAAGCTGTTTGGTGGCTGGTTTTTCCGCGAAGTCCGCTGTGGTTTTTGCGATAGAAAGGACTGAACAAGGCCATTCTCCAACACATTGTTGCTCAAGAAGCGTGACGGTCAAATCGGCGGGAAGATGAGAGGTTTGTTGCTGGAATCGTTCGAGGAAATCAGCTATGTCGTCTCGAGTCGATCCATCACAGCGAAAAGTCGGGAGCTGAAGGGTAGGAAGTCGAAAGGACTGTGGCAGTTGAGCTGGTGAAGAGGTCAGGGCGATCGAAGGAGCTTGTTGTGGTGTCGTGGCAAGTTGGCCAATTTGTGTGCTGATGTGATTGACGTTCTGCGTAAGGTCTTTCACTACACTTAAGAGACCCGCTACAATTCCTTGGAGTTCTTCAGCGCTAGCCATGAAACCAAGCTTCTTCACCAACTGTAATCGGCGGTATTAGTGACCGGGAAAGAACGTGGAGTCGCCTCACATTATTCTGTTAACCTATTACACGAGCAACTTAAGCATGTAATGAAGAAAATAAAATTACGATAATTTTATGTGATATCAGTGACTTCACATTTGATAACATGCACTTCAATTTATTGACGTACAGTCGAAACATCATCGGTTCTACCTCTGAAGTCTCAGAGAAACCTCGCAAATCTTCGCAAAATATTCGGAAACGTCCATGCAATCTTCAGAAAATATTTTTAGAATCTTCGTATATCTTTGGAAAATGGTTGGAAATCTTCGCAGTTAAACACTGGAAGCGAAATGTCATTTCTCCACACACCCATGAATTATTGTATATGGAGTTCTTTAAGTATTCACTGTAGGTGGCATTTGTTTTAAGAGTTGTTTCTTTACAGTGTGTTTTATTTGTTAGTGACTTTCATTTGGAAAATGTCTTCTTCCTAACTGTAAATAGTACTGGACAACGAAGCCCTCACAAAATTACCTTTAACATTCTGTTTCCTTTGAAGGCAATTTTATTGAGTGACAAATAACTATGGAATTCCTACTTGAACGATACATTTCATTTTGTCTTGAATTTCAAAGTATATTTTGCTCTTATGTAAAACATTCAGCTATTACCTATTTGTGTCATACGTATTGTCTTCTATTCCTGTCAGAACCTACTGCTGCTCCTGAGAATGTGAGAGGACATAACAGCAGCTCAACCAGCATCTTAGTCATGTGGGATGATGTTCCAGCTGCTGATCAGAATGGTATCATCTTGACTTACGCCATTACCTATGAGTCACTAACAGAGAATCACAATGGAAATGTTACAGTAAATCATCCAGATCAACAAGCAAACCTGGCAGACCTGAGAAAGTATGTTAACTACAGCATTACAGTGTTTGCATCTACTGTGAAGGGACGTGGACCGGTCAGCACTTCTATTTTTGTCATCACTGATCAGGATAGTAAGTTATTTAATTGTCTTTGTTTGTTATGTTTGGACCCGTTCTTGTGAGTTATCTATCGTTATTTCTAGCACACTCATTTGCAATGACTCAATATAATGACCAAAAACTGAATGGAAATAAAGTTCTCATCCATGCACACATCTTTTTACTGAACCAAGCTCAAGGGCTGTACAGGACTGTCAGCCTAAGGACTTGACAGTACGGGCCAAGCGCAGCAAGGTCCATACAGAAAGAGCTGATGGTCGATATCCTCCCAGTACGATCCCGACCGAGCTTGATTTATAAGAGATTTATTACACAACTGGAAAACTTTCTTTATGGATAGAAGTGTATGGCTGAAGGTGTCGAGGAAAAAATGTATTCTGATAAAGCACTCACCTGATGTTTCACTCAGATAATATTGTTTACAAACCAATAAAAGGTGTTGGGTGGGTCTTTTAGGCAAGTGTTTCTTTTGTAATCCATTACATACTTAAATCACTTGTGGGATCATTTGGGCCAATAACCGGTCCAATACTTAGTGGTAGTGGAGCATCCTGATTGGTTGATTTAAGCTATTGCCCCCCCCCCCCCCCCCCCACTTCCAGGGAACTTAATTCTATAACAATTGATAAGAGGTTGATAAATAAAAGGTAAGTATGTATTAATGATCAATAGTGGGGCATTCTGATTGGTTGATTTTAGCTATTGGCGCCCCGACCACCTCAAGCGTGTAATGAACAATTTTATTATACAAACTGCAGTGATTTATCAAAATTTTCGCCCCTAAGAAAATAAAATTACGATAGTTTTATGTGATATAAGTGACTTCACATTTGATAACATGTACTTCAATTTATTGACGTACAGTCGAAACATCATCGGTTCTACCTCTGAAGTCTCTGAGAAACCTCGGAAATCTTCCCAAAATATTCGGAAACGTCTGTGCGATCTTTGGAAAATATTTTTAGAATCTTCGTATATCTTCGGAAAATGGTTGTAAAGCTTCGGAGTTGGACACTAGAAGAGAAATTTCATATCTCTACACACCCATGCATTATTGTGTATGGAGTTCTTTAAGTATTCACTGTAGGTGGCATTTGTTTTGAGAGTTGTTTCTTAACAGTGTGTTTTATTTGTTAGTGACTTTCATTTGGAAAATGTCTTCTTCCTAACTGGAAATAGTACTGGAGAACGAAGCCCTCCCAAAATTACCTTTAACATTCTGTTTCCTTTGAAGGCAATTTTATTGAATGACAAATAACTATGGAATTCCTACTTGAACGATACATTTCATTTTGTCTTGAATTTCAAAGTATATTTTGCTCTTATGTAAAACATTCAGCTATTAGCTATTTGTCTCATACATATTGCCTTCTATTCCTGTCAGAACCTACTGCTGCTCCTGAGAATGTGAGAGGACATAGCAGCAGCTCAACCAGCATCTTAGTCATGTGGGATGATGTTCCAGCTGCTGATCAGAATGGTATCATCTTGACTTACACCATTACCTATGAGTCACTAACAGAGAATCACAATGGAAATGTTACAGTAAATCATCCAGATCAACAAGCAAACCTGGCAGGCCTGAGAAAGTATGTTAACTACAGCATTACAG
Organism: Blastomussa wellsi; assembly: GCA_947652115.1. Classification (NCBI taxonomy): domain Eukaryota; kingdom Metazoa; phylum Cnidaria; class Anthozoa; order Scleractinia; family Plerogyridae; genus Blastomussa; species Blastomussa wellsi. The sequence goes on from OX393571.1 coordinate 7,629,374, forward strand.
TGTTTGCATCTACTGTGAAGGGACGTGGATCGGCCAGCAGTTCTATTTTTGTCATCACTGATCAGGATAGTAAGTTATTTAATTGTCTTTGTTTGTTATGTTTGGACCCGTTCTTGTGAGTTATCTATCGTTATTTCTAGCACACTCATTTGCAATGACTCAATATAATGACCAAAAACTGAATGGAAATAAAGTTCTCATCCATGCACACATCTTCTTACGAAACCAAGCTCAAGGGCTGTACAGGACTGTCGGCCTAAGGACTTGACAGTACGGGCCAAGCGCAGCGAGGTCCATACAGAAAAAGCTGATGGTCGATATCCTCCCAGTACGATCCCGACCAATCTTGGTTTATAAGACATTTATTACACAACTAGAAACAGTTTCTTTATGGATTTGTTTTTGGAATGTGTATTTATTTTATTTAACCACAGAAAAAAAAAGAAAGGCGAGACGAGAATACAGAAATTACACAAAAGCAATGTGATGAGGAAGTCCAAAAAGGAACCATAAGGCTTATAAATTTTGGGCTCCCTCACACTAGAAAAAGTATAAGTTTACAAGAGCAGGGTCGAATGTATACAAATTAATTCTATGACAATTGATAAGAGGTGGATAACTAATAGGTAAGTATGTATTAATGATCAATAGTGGGGCATTCTGATTGGTTGATTTTAGCTATTGGCACCCCGACCACCTTAAGCGTGTAATAAACAATTTTATTACATAAACTGCAGTGCTTTATCAGGAGTTTTGCCCCTGAGAAAAATGGCAATTGAGCACAAATTTAAAATCACGATAATTTTATGTCATATCAATAACTTCACATCAGATAATATGTTTGACCCTACTGAACTTCGATTTATTGGTGTACAGTCGAAACATCTTCGGTTCTACCTCGGACATCTTCGGAAAACATTGTAAATCTTCGGAAACCTTTGAAAATCTTCAGAAAATATTCGGAAATGCCCTTGTGACCTTCGGACAATATTTTTGCATTCTTCGGAAATGCTCAGAAAATGGTTGGAAATCTTTGGAGTTGAACACTCTAAGAGAAATTTTATATCTCCACACCCCCATGTATTATTGCATATGTAGCTCCTTACATATTTACTGTAGGTGCCATTTGTTCTGAGAGTTCTTTCTTAACTAAGTTTTATTTGTTAGTGATATTCATTTGGAAAATGTCTTCTTCCTTGCTGGTCACACAAATATCTTTAAGATTTCTCTTTTCTTTTGATGGCAATTTTACTGAGTGACAAATAACTATGGAATTCCTACTTGAACGACACTTTTTGTTTTGTCTTGACTTTCAAAGTGTATTTTTCTCTTATGTAAAACATTCAGGTATTACCTATTTGTGTCATACATATTGGCTTCTATTCCTGTCAGAACCTACTGCTTCTCCTGAGAATGTGAGAGGACATAACAGCAGCTCAACCAGCATCTTAGTCATGTGGGATGATGTTCCAGCTGCTGATCAGAATGGTATCATCTTGACTTACACCATTACCTATGAGTCATTAACAGAGAATCACAATGGAAATGTTACAGTAAATCATCCAGATCAACAAGCAAACCTGGCAGGCCTGAGAAAGTATGTTAACTACAGCATTACAGTGTTTGCATCTACTGTGAAGGGACGTGGACCGGTCAGCACTTCTATTTTTGTCATCACTGATCAGGATAGTAAGTTATTTAATTGTCTTTGTTTGTTATGTTTGGACCTGTTCTTGTGAGTTATCTATCGTTATTTCTAGCACACTCATTTGCAATGACTCAATATAATGACCAAAAAATAAATGGAAATAAAGTTCTCATCCATGCACACATCTTCTTACTGAACCAAGCTCAAGGGCTGTACAGGACTGTCGGCCTAAGGACTTGACAGTATAGGCCAAGCGCAGCGAGGTCCATACAGAAAGAGCTGATGGTCGATATCCTCCCAGTACGATCCCGACCGAGCTTGGTTTATAAGAGATTTATTACGCTACTGGAAAACTTTCTTTATGGATAGAAGTGTATGGCTGAAGGTGTCGAGGAAAAAATGTATTCTGATAAAGCACTCACCTGATGTTTCACTCAGATAATATTGTTGACAAACCAATAAAAGGTGTTGGGTGGGTCTTTTAGGCAAGTGTTTCTTTTGTAATCCATTACATACTTAAATCACTTGTGGGATCATTTGGGCCAATAACCGGTCCAATACTTAGTGGTAGTGGAGCATCCTGATCGGTTGATTTAAGCTATTGCCCACCCCCCCCCCCACCCCCGGGCAACTTAATTCTATGACAATTGATAAGAGGTTGATAAATAAAAGGTAAGTATGTATTAATGATTAATAGTGGGGCATTCTGATTGGCTGATTTTAGCTATTGGCGCCCCGACCACCTCAAGCGTGTAATGAACAATTTTATTATACAAACTGCAGTGATTTATCAAAATTTTCGCCCCTAAGAAAATAAAATTACGATAGTTTTATTTGATATAAGTGACTTCACATTTGATAACATGTACTTCAATTTATTGACGTACAGTCGAAACATCATCGGTTCTACCTCTGAAGTCTCTGAGAAACCTCGGAAATCTTCCCAAAATATTCGGAAACATCTGTGCGATCTTTGGAAAATATTTTTAGAATCTTCGTATATCTTCGGAAAATGGTTGTAAAGCTTCGGAGTTGAACACTAGAAGAGAAATTTCATATCTCTACACACCCATGAATTATTGTATATGGAGTTCTTTAAGTATTCACTGTAGGTTGCATTTGTTTTGAGAGTTGTTTCTTAACAGTGTGTTTTATTTGTTAGTGACTTTCATTTGGAAAATGTCTTCTTCCTAACTGGAAACAGTACTGGAGAACGAAGCCCTCCCAAATTTACCTTTAACATTCTGTTTCCTTTGAAGGCAATTTTATTGAATGACAAATAACTATGGAATTCCTACTTGAACGATACATTTCATTTTGTCTTGAATTTCAAAGTATATTTTGCTCTTATGTAAAACATTCAGCTATTAGCTATTTGTCTCATACATATTGCCTTCTATTCCTGTCAGAACCTACTGCTGCTCCTGAGAATGTGAGAGGACATAGCAGCAGCTCAACCAGCATCTTAGTCATGTGGGATGATGTTCCAGCTGCTGATCAGAATGGTATCATCTTGACTTACACCATTACCTATGAGTCACTAACAGAGAATCACAATGGAAATGTTACAGTAAATCATCCAGATCAACAAGCAAACCTGGCAGGCCTGAGAAAGTATGTTAACTACAGCATTACAGTGTTTGCATCTACTGTGAAGGGACGTGGATCGGCCAGCAGTTCTATTTTTGTCATCACTGATCAGGATAGTAAGTTATTTAATTGTCTTTGTTTGTTATGTTTGGACCCGTTCTTGTGAGTTATCTATCGTTATTTCTAGCACACTCATTTGCAATGACTCAATATAATGACCAAAAACTGAATGGAAATAAAGTTCTCATCCATGCACACATCTTCTTACTGAACCAAGCTCAAGGGCTGTACAGGACTGTCGGCCTAAGGACTTGACAGTGCGGGTCAAGCGCAGCAAGGTCCATACAGAAAGAGCTGATGGTCGATATCCTCCCAGTACGATCCCGACCGAGCTTGGTTTATAAGTGATTTATTACACAACTGGAAAACTTTCTTTATGGATAGAAGTGTATGGTTGAAGGTGTCGAGGAAAAAATGTATTCTGATAAAGCACTCACCTGATGTTTCACTCAGATAATATTGTTTACAAACCAATAAAAGGTGTTGGGGGGGGTCTTTTAGGCAAGTGTTGCTTTTGTAATCCATTACATACTTAAATCACTTGTGGGATCATTTGGGCTAATAACCGGTCCAATACTTAGTGGTAGTGGAGCATCCTGATTGGTTGATTTAAGCTATTGCCCACCCCCCCCCCCCACCCCCGGGCAACTTAATTCTATAACAATTGATAAGAGGTTGATAAATAAAAGGTAAGTATGTATTAATGATCAATAGTGGGGCATTCTTATTGGTTGATTTTAGCTATTGGCGCCCCGACCACCTCAAGCGTGTAATGCACAATTTTATTATACAAACTGCAGTGATTTATCAAAATTTTCGCCCCTAAGAAAATAAAATTACGATAGTTTTATTTGATATAAGTGACTTCACATTTGATAACATGTACTTCAATTTATTGACGTACAGTCGAAACATCATCGGTTCTACCTCTGAAGTCTCTGAGAAACCTCGGAAATCTTCCCAAAATATTCGGAAACGTCTGTGCGATCTTTGGAAAATATTTTTAGAATCTTCGTATATCTTCGGAAAATGGTTGTAAAGCTTCGGAGTTGAACACTAGAAGAGAAATTTCATATCTCTACACACCCATGAATTATTGTATATGGAGTTCTTTAAGTATTCACTGTAGGTGGCATTTGTTTTGAGAGTTGTTTCTTAACAGTGTGTTTTATTTGTTAGTGACTTTCATTTGGAAAATGTCTTCTTCCTAACTGGAAATAGTACTGGAGAACGAAGCCCTCCCAAAATTACCTTTAACATTCTGTTTCCTTTGAAGGCAATTTTATTGAATGACAAATAACTATGGAATTCCTACTTGAACGATACATTTCATTTTGTCTTGAATTTCAAAGTATATTTTGCTCTTATGTAAAACATTCAGCTATTAGCTATTTGTCTCATACATATTGCCTTCTATTCCTGTCAGAACCTACTGCTGCTCCTGAGAATGTGAGAGGACATAGCAGCAGCTCAACCAGCATCTTAGTCATGTGGGATGATGTTCCAGCTGCTGATCAGAATGGTATCATCTTGACTTACACCATTACCTATGAGTCACTAACAGAGAATCACAATGGAAATGTTACAGTAAATCATCCAGATCAACAAGCAAACCTGGCAGGCCTGAGAAAGTATGTTAACTACAACATTACAGTGTTTGCATCTACTGTGAAGGGACGTGGACCGGCCAGCAGTTCTATTTTTGTCATCACTGATCAGGATAGTAAGTTATTTAATTGTCTTTGTTTGTTATGTTTGGACCCGTTCTTGTGAGTTATCTATCGTTATTTCTAGCACACTCATTTGCAATGACTCAATATAATGACCAAAAACTGAGTGGAAACAAAGTTCTCATCCATGCACACATCTTCTTACTGAACCAAGCTCAAGGGCTGTACAGGACTGTCGGCCTAAGGACTTGCCAAGCGATGTCCATACAGAAAAAGCTGATGGTCGATATCCTCCCAGTACGATCCCGACCAATCTTGGTTTATAAGTGATTTATTACACAACTGGAAAACTTTCTTTATGGATAGAAGTGTATGGTTGAAGGTGTCGAGGAAAAAATGTATTCTGATAAAGCACTCACCTGATGTTTCACTCAGATAATATTGTTTACAAACCAATAAAAGGTGTTGGGGGGGGTCTTTTAGGCAAGTGTTGCTTTTGTAATCCATTACATACTTAAATCACTTGTGGGATCATTTGGGCTAATAACCGGTCCAATACTTAGTGGTAGTGGAGCATCCTGATTGGTTGATTTAAGCTATTGCCCACCCCCCCCCCACCCCCGGGCAACTTAATTCTATGACAATTGATAAGAGGTTGATAAATAAAAGGTAAGTATGTATTAATGATCAATAGTGGGGCATTCTGATTGGTTGATTTTAGCTATTGGCGCCCCGACCACCTTAAGCGTGTAATAAACAATTTTATTATACAAACTGCAGTGATTTATCAAAATTTTCGCCCCTAAGAAAATAAAATTACGATAGTTTTATTTGATATAAGTGACTTCACATTTGATAACATGTACTTCAATTTATTGACGTACAGTCGAAACATCATCGGTTCTACCTCTGAAGTCTCTGAGAAACCTCGGAAATCTTCCCAAAATATTCGGAAACGTCTGTCATTTATTACACAACTAGAAACAGTTTCTTTATGGATTTGTTTTTGGAATGTGTATTTATTTTATTTAACCACAGAAAAAAAAAGAAAGGCGAGACGAGAATACAGAAATTACACAAAAGCAATGTGATGAGGAAGTCCAAAAAGGAACCATAAGGCTTATAAATGTTGCGCTCCCTCACCCTAGAAAAGTATAAGTTTACAAGAGCAGGGTCGAATGTATACAAATTAATTCTATGACAATTGATAAGAGGTGGATAACTAATAGGTAAGTATGTATTAATGATCAGTAGTGGGGCATTCTGATTGGTTGATTCTAGCTATTAGCGCCCCGACCACCTTAAGCGTGTAATAAACAATTTTATTACATAAACTGCAGTGCTTTATCAGGAGTTTTGCCCCTGAGAAAAATGGCAATTGAGCACAAATTTAAAATCACGATAATTTTATGTCATATCAATAACTTCACATCAGATAATATGTTTGACCCTATACTGTACTTCGATTTATTGGTGTACAGTCGAAACATCTTCGGTTCTACCTCGGACATCTTCGGAAAACATTGTAAATCTTCGGAAACCTTTGAAAATCTTCAGAAAATATTCGGAAATGCCCTTGTGACCTTCGGACAATATTTTTGCATTCTTCGGAAATGCTCAGAAAATGGTTGGAAATCTTTGGAGTTGAACACTCTAAGAGAAATTTTATATCTCCACACCCCCATGTATTATTGCATATATGTAGCTCCTTACATATTTACTGTAGGTGCCATTTGTTTTGAGAGTTCTTTCTTAACTAAGTTTTATTTGTTAGTGATATTCATTTGGAAAATGTCTTCTTCCTTGCTGGTCACACAAATATCTTTAAGATTTCTCTTTTCTTTTGATGGCAATTTTACTGAGTGACAAATAACTATGGAATTCCTACTTGAACGACACTTTTTGTTTTGTCTTGACTTTCAAAGTGTATTTTTCTCTTATGTAAAACATTCAGGTATTACCTATTTGTGTCATACGTATTGCCTTCTATTCCTGTCAGAACCTACTGCTTCTCCTGAGAATGTGAGAGGACATAACAGCAGCTCAACCAGCATCTTAGTCATGTGGGATGATGTTCCAGCTGCTGATCAGAATGGTATCATCTTGACTTACACCATTACCTATGAGTCATTAACAGAGAGTCACAATGGAAATGTTACAGTAAATCATCCAGATCAACAAGCAAACCTGGCAGGCCTGAGAAAGTATGTTAACTACAGCATTACAGTGTTTGCATCTACTGTGAAGGGACGTGGACCGGTCAGCACTTCTATTTTTGTCATCACTGATCAGGATAGTAAGTTATTTAATTGTCTTTGTTTGTTATGTTTGGACCTGTTCTTGTGAGTTATCAATCGTTATTTCTAGCACACTTATTTGCAATGACTCAATATAATGACCAAAAAATGAATGGAAATAAAGTTCTCATCCATGCACACATCTTCTTACTGAACCAAGCTCAAGGGCTGTACAGGACTGTCGGCCTAAGGACTTGACAGTACGGGCCAGCAGCGAGGTCCATACAGAAAGAGCTGATGGTCGATATCCTCCCAGTACGATCCCGACCGAGCTTGGTTTATAAGAGATTTATTACGCTACTGGAAAACTTTCTTTATGGATAGAAGTGTATGGCTGAAGGTGTCGAGAAAAAATGTATTCTGATAAAGCACTCACCTGATCTTTCACTCAGATAATATTGTTGACAAACCAATAAAAGGTGTTGGGCGGGTCTTTTAGGCAAGTGTTTCTTTTGTAATCCATTTGGGCCAATAACCGGTCCAATACTTAGTGGTAGTGGAGCATCCTGATTGGTTGATTTAAGCTATTGCCCACCCCCCCCCCCTCCCCCCACCCCCGGGCAACTTAATTCTATGACAATTGATAAGAGGTTGATAAATAAAAGGTAAGTATGTATTAATGATCAGTAGTGGGGCATTCTGATTGGTTGATTTTAGCTATTGGCGCCCCGACCACCTCAAGCGTGTAATGAACAATTTTATTATACAAACTGCAGTGATTTATCAAAATTTTCGCCCCTAAGAAAATAAAATTACGATAGTTTTATTTGATATAAGTGACTTCACATTTGATAACATGTACTTCAATTTATTGACGTACAGTCGAAACATCATCGGTTCTACCTCTGAAGTCTCTGAGAAACCTCGGAAATCTTCCCAAAATATTCGGAAACGTCTGTGCGATCTTTGGAAAATATTTTTAGAATCTTCGTATATCTTCGGAAAATGGTTGTAAAGCTTCGGAGTTGAACACTAGAAGAGAAATTTCATATCTCTACACACCCATGAATTATTGTATATGGAGTTCTTTAAGTATTCACTGTAGGTGGCATTTGTTTTGAGAGTTGTTTCTTAACAGTGTGTTTTATTTGTTAGTGACTTTCATTTTGAAAATGTCTTCTTCCTAACTGGAAACAGTACTGGAGAACGAAGCCCTCCCAAAATTACCTTTAACATTCTGTTTCCTTTGAAGGCAATTTTATTGAATGACAAATAACTATGGAATTCCTAGTTGAACGATACATTTCATTTTGTCTTGAATTTCAAAGTATATTTTGCTCTTATGTAAAACATTCAGCTATTAGCTATTTGTCTCATACATATTGCCTTCTATTCCTGTCAGAACCTACTGCTGCTCCTGAGAATGTGAGAGGACATAGCAGCAGCTCAACCAGCATCTTAGTCATGTGGGATGATGTTCCAGCTGCTGATCAGAATGGTATCATCTTGACTTACACCATTACCTATGAGTCACTAACAGAGAATAACAATGGAAATGTTACAGTAAATCATCCAGATCAACAAGCAAACCTGGCAGGCCTGAGAAAGTATGTTAACTACAGCATTACAGTGTTTGCATCTACTGTGAAGGGACGTGGATCGGCCAGCAGTTCTATTTTTGTCATCACTGATCAGGATAGTAAGTTATTTAATTGTCTTTGTTTGTTATGTTTGGACCCGTTCTTGTGAGTTATCTATCGTTATTTCTAGCACACTCATTTGCAATGACTGAATATAATGACCAAAAACTGAATGGAAATAAAGTTCTCATCCATGCACACATCTTCTTACTGAACCAAGCTCAAGGGCTGTACAGGACTGTCGGCCTAAGGACTTGACAGTGCGGGTCAAGCGCAGCAAGGTCCATACAGAAAGAGCTGATGGTCGATATCCTCCCAGTACGATCCCGACCGAGCTTGGTTTATAAGTGATTTATTACACAACTGGAAAACTTTCTTTATGGATAGAAGTGTATGGTTGAAGGTGTTGAGGAAAAAATGTATTCTGATAAAGCACTCACCTGATGTTTCACTCAGATAATATTGTTTACAAACCAATAAAAGGTGTTGGGCGGGTCTTTTAGGCAAGTGTTGCTTTTGTAATCCATTACATACTTAAATCACTTGTGGGATCATTTGGGCCAATAACCGGTCCAATACTTAGTGGTAGTGGAGCATCCTGATTGGTTGATTTAAGCTATTGCCCACCCCCCCCCCCCCCACCCCCGGGCAACTTAATTCTATGACAATTGATAAGAGGTTGATAAATAAAAGGTAAGTATGTATTAATGATCAATAGTGGGGCATTCTGATTGGTTGATTTTAGCTATTGGCGCCCCGACCACCTCAAGCGTGTAATGAACAATTTTATTATACAAACTGCAGTGATTTATCAAAATTTTCGCCCCTAAGAAAATAAAATTACGATAGTTTTATTTGATATAAGTGACTTCACATTTGATAACATGTACTTCAATTTATTGACGTACAGTCGAAACATCATCGGTTCTACCTCTGAAGTCTCTGAGAAACCTCGGAAATCTTCCCAAAATATTCGGAAACGTCTGTGCGATCTTTGGAAAATATTTTTAGAATCTTCGTATATCTTCGGAAAATGGTTGTAAAGCTTCGGAGTTGAACACTAGAAGAGAAATTTCATTTCTCTACACACCCATGAATTATTGTATATGGAGTTCTTTAAGTATTCACTGTAGGTGGCATTTGTTTTGAGAGTTGTTTCTTAACAGTGTGTTTTATTTGTTAGTGACTTTCATTTGGAAAATGTCTTCTTCCTAACTGGAAATAGTACTGGAGAACGAAGCCCTCCCAAAATTACCTTTAACATTCTGTTTCCTTTGAAGGCAATTTTATTGAATGACAAATAACTATGGAATTCCTACTTGAACGATACATTTCATTTTGTCTTGAATTTCAAAGTATATTTTGCTCTTATGTAAAACATTCAGCTATTAGCTATTTGTCTCATACATATTGCCTTCTATTCCTGTCAGAACCTACTGCTGCTCCTGAGAATGTGAGAGGACATAGCAGCAGCTCAACCAGCATCTTAGTCATGTGGGATGATGTTCCAGCTGCTGATCAGAATGGTATCATCTTGACTTACACCATTACCTATGAGTCACTAACAGAGAATCACAATGGAAATGTTACAGTAAATCATCCAGATCAACAAGCAAACCTGGCAGGCCTGAGAAAGTATGTTAACTACAACATTACAGTGTTTGCATCTACTGTGAAGGGACGTGGACCGGCCAGCAGTTCTATTTTTGTCATCACTGATCAGGATAGTAAGTTATTTAATTGTCTTTGTTTGTTATGTTTGGACCCGTTCTTGTGAGTTA
>OX393571.1:7649999-7697499 GCA_947652115.1 Blastomussa wellsi
TAACCGGTCCAATACTTAATGGTAGTGGAGAATGCTGATTGGTTGATTTAAGCTATTGCCCCCCCCCCCCCACCCCCGGGCAACTTAATTCTATGACAATTGATAAGAGGTTGATAAATAAAAGGTAAGTATGTATTAATGATCAATAGTGGGGCATTCTGATTGGTTGATTTTAGCTATTGGCGCCCCGACCACCTTAAGCGTGTAATAAACAATTTTATTATACAAACTGCAGTGCTTTATCAGGATTTTCGCCCCTAAGAAAATAAAATTACTATAATTTTATGTGATATCAGTGACTTCACATTTGATAACATGTACTTCAATTTATTGACGTACAGTCGAAACATCATCGGTTCTACCTCTGAAGTCTCTGAGAAACCTCGGAAATCTTCCCAAAATATTCGGAAACGTCTGTGCGATCTTTGGAAAATAGTTTTAGAATCTTCGTATATCTTCGGAAAATGGTTGTAACTCTTCGGAGTTGAACACTAGAAGAGAAATTTCATATCTCTACACACCCATGAATTATTGTATATGGAGTTCTTTAAGTATTTACTGTAGGTGGCATTTGTTTTGAGAGTTGTTTCTTAACAGTGTGATTTATTTGTTAGTAACATTCATTTGGAAAATGTCTTCTTCCTAACTGGAAATAGTACTGGACAACGAATCCCTCACAAAATTACCTTTAACATTCATTTTCCTTTGAAGGCTATTTTATTGAGTGACAAATAACTATGGAATTCCTACTTGAACGATTCTTTTTGTTTTGTCTTGACTTTCAAAGTGTATTTTTCTCTTATGTAAAAGATTCAGGTATTACCTATTTGTGTCATACATATTGCCTTCTATTCCTGTCAGAACCTACTGCTGCTCCTGAGAATGTGAGAGGACATAACAGCAGCTCAACCAGCATCTTAGTCATGTGGGATGATGTTCCAGCTGCTGATCAGAATGGTATCATCTTGACTTACACCATTACCTATGAGTCACTAACAGAGAATCACAATGGAAATGTTACAGTAATTCATCCAGATCAACAAGCAAACCTGACAGGTTTGAGAGAGTATGTTAACTACAGCATTGCAGTGTTTGCTTCTACTGTGAAGGGACGTGGACCGGCCAGTACTTCTATTTTTGTCATCACTGATCAGGATAGTAAGTTATTTGTCCTTGCACACTGCATTTATGTATTTGCTTGTTTCCATTTTACATAATTAACATAATTACCCTTTTTCTTTGTTCTTGCTATTTTGTTTATAATGCATTTTAATAAGCAATCATCGAGGACAAGTGAGCTAAGAGTGGAAAATTAAAATAAAGAATAAAACCAAATTTCGATCAAACCTCCTTGTGTCACCCCACCCCCACCCCTTGTAAGCGATAAATTTCATAATTACATAGATTGCGTTTGAGCCCTGTTGGAGCAATCGTAAGCCCCAAACCCTAATGTCGCTTATAAAAACGCAAAGATAAGATCTAAAAGCTTCAAACTCAGCAAGGACAATGTTGTTGGTCAAGGAACGAATTTATCATTGAATCATAGTTTTCTCTATGCCCTATGAACTGTGTTACGTTGACAAGATTCTGTGGGGTGCGCCTTGTTTTTCCGTACGGTGTATTCTATGACAAATGACGCTTCTCTTCAACCTAAACGATTTGTCTTTATTTTTGAATAGATTGTTTTCATAACTAAGCTTGCTGTAAAGTAAAAATATAAAAAGAGAAGTATTACAAGCTATCTGCATAAAAGACATAGCAGCTAGTGCATTTCTTCTCGATGCCTCTAAAATCTGTCAGCTTACAGTTTCGTGTGGTGTTTAAAGGAGCACTGTCACAGTGGTATTGCTGTTTTCAGCTTAATTCATGGTAAAATCACTACCTGGTACCTTTACTCGTGCTCAAATTGCTCCTGATGAACTAACAGGGAGATATCAAACGAATTGTGGCTCAGAGAGCAAACCATAATGAATTTCTGGAGATATTTTCAAGGAATGGCTCTTGAATTTGAAAAAATAACTGGCTAGTTCAAATTTCAATCCACTTCCATCCTTGCCATCCTAAGTGATAGGCGGTAATAAACGGTTTCAGTGTCGTGTTATAGTCCTAGGTAACAAAACTACACCATTATTTTTGGATTTCCATTGATGCGGAAACATATTTCAGCATGTAAAAATGACACCAAAATACCGTGACAGTGTCCCTTTAAATGTTGTATGTGTTTGTTATATTTTTCACAATGAATTTCTCGCCAAATTTTCAGAACCCAGTGGTACTCCTCTGAATGTAACAGGAGATGACACGACTTCCACCAGCATTTTGGTCGTGTGGAATGAGGTTCCTGTTGAAGATCAAAATGGCATCATAATAAGTTACACTATCAGCTATCAGGCGATAAGAGAAGGCGTTGTGAATGCAACTATAAATACAACAAAAGTTCATGCCTCTGAACTACAGGCTAACCTGACCGGTCTAATAAAGGATACGGAGTACAGCATCAGGGTTTTGGCATCCACCATCAAGGGAGATGGGAATTATAGCGCTCCAATAAATGTTCAGACAAACCAAGACAGTAAGTCACCATTTTGGTGTATGTGATCGTAGGTGTAGTTTTCAATGAAAAATATATAATAGAAAAGAAGCAAAGCATACTGATTTGGTAAAGTTGTACATGTAATGTAAAATTTGTCAACTTTATGAAACAGGTTCACCTTTTTTTTCGTTTCTTTCTTGCTTGATCGTTTTTATTTTTATTTTGACAGAAAATTCTAATATTAGTCTGTTGAGAAGAGCAATCTATGATGCCCCTGTCTCATACCTGAAGCATTTTCTTTCGGAAATCTTCGCAAAATATTCGGAAACGTCCGTGTGATCTATGGAAAATATTTTTAGAATCTTCGTATATCTTCGGAAAATGGTTGTAAATCTTCGGAGTTGAACACTAGAAGAGAAATTCAATATCTCTACACACCCATGAATTATTTTATATGGAGTTCTTTAAGTATTTACTGTAGGTGGCATTTGTTTTGAGAGTTGTTTCTTAACAGTGTGATTTATTTGTTAGTGACTTTCATTTGGAAAATGTCTTTTTCCTAACTGGAATTAGTACTGCAGAACGAAGCCCTCACAAAATTACCTTTAACATTCTGTTTCCTTTGAAGGCAATTTTATTGAGTGACAAATAACTATGGAATTCCTACTTGAACGATACATTTCATTTTGTCTTGAATTTCAAAGTATATTTTGCTCTTATGTAAAACATTCAGGTATTAGCTATTTGTCTCATACATATTGCCTTCTATTCCTGTCAGAACCTACTGCTCCTCCTGAGAATGTGAGAGGACATAACAGCAGCTCAACCAGCATCTCCGTCTCATGGGATGATGTTCCAGCTCATGAACAGCACGGTGAAATCACTCGCTATACTGTCATCTACAATAAGGTACCAGGAGGTGCCGAAAAGAGTAAAACAGTTACAATAAAAAAAGCTGAGCTGGATGGCCTTGGCAGGTATACAGTATACAGCATTAAGGTGTTAGCTGCTACTATAAAAGGTGATGGACCAGCTAGTGACCCTATTCATGTCAGAACGGACCAAGACGGTAAGTACACTTAGAAAACCCTCTCCATAACGGCCACAGAAAATAATCTTGCCGCTCTGATTCTTCCATCACCACCAAAATTAATAAAGCATTATGTTAGCGCTGTAAAATGCCATACCTATCGGCCTCTTAGCTGAAAGGCCTTACTACCATATATCGCGCCATCTTGATCAAAGGAGCACAAGGTTACATTATGATTATATGGTATTTGACTTTTCACCATCAGCAACCCCGTCCGATTATGTCTGATCTTAAAACCTCTTTATATGTCTGTTTTATTCAGTCTTTTGCTATTTCATACTAGTTTACATTTTTATTTGAAGGCTTTCTAGCAATCGTGGGTATATTTGCTATAATGGAGACTAATCGCATGCGATTTCTTGGACTTGCCTGACTTACCCACAAGTCAACGACGCTCATTTCCTTTTCGTAAACAAGCGACGCCATTTTTGACGGTCGATGCCATAATTGGTAACCAAGCTGTTCTAGTTTAGGCCTCGACTAGGTAGAAACTGGTTATAATTTGGCGATAGACTAACAAACTCTCTTAAATTGCTTAATTGCTCACTTGCTAACTGGTTTGCTTGCGGTTAGCTTTTAGTTAGTAAAATAGATTAAGAAATTCAGTTTTTATAATTAAATTTTTCGAGAATTTGGTGGATTGGCCTGGTAGTGGTAGTGTAGTGGTGAGATAAGAATGTAGGCACGTCAGAGGTTCAGGGTTCGAATCTGGTTATTGACGTACATATTTTCTTTCTTTTCTTTGGGAAAAAATTCGATGATAGCCAAAAATATTCTCAGTGTCGCTAAAATGGCAAAACGACAAGCGAACAGCTTTTAAAAGTATACACTTTATTCCAAAATGGCTACCATCT
Organism: Blastomussa wellsi; assembly: GCA_947652115.1. Lineage (NCBI taxonomy): Eukaryota > Metazoa > Cnidaria > Anthozoa > Scleractinia > Plerogyridae > Blastomussa > Blastomussa wellsi. The sequence continues at coordinate 7,654,477 of OX393571.1, forward strand.
TAATATTCTTTTGTTGGTATTAGCCCTTCTTGCCTCGTTTTTAAGCTCAAAAATCAAAAGAATATTTTATCTTGAACGAGGCAACAAGGGCCAATTTCTATGGCATAAATCCGAGGCCATTTTGGAATAAGGTGTATATCGAAACGTCAGCCTCTACTACTGACAAAAGTTCTTATCAGGGCTTCTCCCACCTGGACGATCAAACTACACAGTCAAAATTAGTAGGTACTGTCAAATTACAATCCTATTTCCCCAAATCGACCAAAGTAGCCTCTTGTGTATCCCCACATTGAAGCACGGTACCGTATCTCTTAAAGTAACGTATACAGGGAACCCCCCTCCCCCTCCCTCACCATCTTGTAAAAATGTCATTCTAAGGAAATTCAAATACAGGGGAGGTAACTCCCACCTTTATCCAACTGTGCTTCGTAGAGTACAAATTACGCCCAAAACGAGTACAAATATCACGCGGTATTTGTACTCCAGAGAACCGGTTAGCACGGACATAACAACTTGGCGTGTTGGATAATAAATCTCTTGTTAGACGTTTTGTTATAAAGTATCGCTGATAATTTTTTCTCGTTGATTAGGAGAGAAATAAATTTTTAAAATTGCACTTCCCGTCGCTGCGTTGTATTCAAATGCAGTATGAACCAAGGAGTGATACTACACAACAAAACGTCCAATAAGATATATTCAGTCATCATAACCATAGAAAAGGACAATCGTGCATGCATAGAAATAAGTTTTCATGGTCGAAATGGCAAGTGGCATGAATCGCGGGCGCGTGCGTCCTACGACGGCGAGGACGAAGTCGCACAAAATGGCGGCTATACACCGAATGCAAACATGATGGAGCACTCGGTTATCGCCCGGGACGAGTCGCATGAAAGCGAGGTTAGTTAGTCCTCGCAGTTTTGCTTTGACCAGAAATTCTTGCTTCGTTGTCGATTTGGTTCGTTTTGTTTCGGACTCCGTTTTTGTGTTCCTGAATGCCAACAGAATTGAGTGAAGAGAATCTTCCACTACAGAGAAAGTGTTCATATGAGAGGGTGGGATTGCTCGGTTGCCGAGATCTCGGTTTTTCCAACCGAGATCTCGGCAACCGGGCTGAAAATTTTTCCATATGAACACTCCATCCCGGTTACCGGGACGAAACGTTTTTGACAAAGTAACTTCACTTTCGCAACAGAGCGGCCAAAATGGCATAATTTTACCTAGTATGTATTTCTACTTTAGAAGTATGCGATTTATCTTAAAGTCACAAGAGTCGAAAAAGCTACGATAGTTGCAAATGATACAACGTTGTTTCGCCAATTTGTTTTTCTTTATCGAAATTTATCCCATTCAACCGGGCTAAAATTTCTCATATGAACCGAAGACAAAATTCGTCCCGGCAACCGAGTCAGCCCGGTCAACCGGACTCATATGAAGAGGCCCTTAAGCCTGGAATGCATGCGGGAAGAAAACGCAATGGAATTGACTTTAATTAGAAAACAGTCGTCGGCCTATTGACGTTAAAACCTAGGGGTATTCTAAAACAGCAAAATACTGTCAAAAATTCAAAGTTTTTGCTATTTTTTCCCAAACCGTCGCATTTTATGATTTTGCGTTACAATATTTGACCTTTTTGTAGTAAATCTTACCACACCGTAACATACGTTTGTAAAATTTGTTAGATTTGTTGAAATATTGTCATAATCTCACTTGGCATTACATCATTTTTGCAAGAGATAAAACGGTTTTTGCCCAGTATCGCTAAGTTGAGAGGCTTCGAAATGTGGAATGTAGATTTACTGGAAGAAGCAATATGTGGGTGAAAATTTCCACCGACATTTTACTAACAGAAGCAAAATGTCTATGAAAATTTCCACCGACATCTTACTGCCGGACAGAAGCAAAATGTCGATGAAAATTTCCCCCGATATCTTACTGACAGAACAAAAATGCCGTTGAATATTTCCATAGACATACTTTCTGACAGAAGCAAAATGTCAGTGAAAGTTTCCAACGATATCTCGGTGACAAGCAAAATGTGGATAAAAATTTACAGCGACGACCTATTCCTTTCACTGCATTATTCACAAGTATTAGCGAAACGACGAACTTTGAAGAAATTTATGTACAAATCTCAAATTACTTAATTTTGCAGTACCCTCCGAGGCTCCTGTGTTAACCCTTGTTAAGGCACTGAACAGCACTAGTATCCAGGTGGAATGGAAGCAGGTTCCTCAAAACGTTAGCCATGGTATTATTGTCAAGTACGTCATACTCTACGGGATGGGCGAGAAAACGCCAAAAAGCGAAAAGGTCGTGCCAGCATCTAGTGTGAAAGCGGTTGTTAATAGTCTCAGACAGTCTACTGAATATTCATTTCAAGTTTTGGCCGCAACGGTGAAAGGTAATAGCCCAAAGAGCAATTCCAAAGCTGCAACAACAGAAGGTAAGAATATCAAATAAATTAATAATGATCAACTATTTTTCTCGCACATGTTTGAACTAGTAACGTAACGTGACACAGTGCACTCAAGTCAAAACTGTCACGCAACAAAAAAGTCAATCGAACACCGTTCAGTCAATGAAGTTAAGAAAAAGACATATGTTTGGAGATAGCAAAAGAAGTATTTTCTCCAAGTTTTATGACTGTGCGTTACTCCAAACCGAAGATATTCGCCGAAACGTTTTGCCAAAATTTACAGAGCCCAGAGCCGCCATGTTGGTGCACGTCAGATGTGCACCAACATGGCGACCGGAAAATAGTGTAAACATCTGGAACTTACTTTAGTTATCTGGGCCAATGACAATCTGTTATGGCGAAACAAACATTTACATAAACACTTTTCCTACTACTTCGACTTCTCAAATGGCTAGAAATCACAATATAAGTATACCTTTGATGACAAATGTGATCATGTCACGCACCGCCATAATTCTGAAATTCAAAATGCGCTAGTTTCAAACGGAGGATGCTATTGAGCTGAAAAATTGTAAACGGATATAAATTTAGTACCTCTTATGCCTGATAAGGATAGAAACTTTGATACTTCTTCAGTCTTGGATTTTAGTACCCGATGACGTCACGTGAAAACGATCTACATCGGACAAGCGTATAGACCCTTTTCATAAATGGCTGCCAATTATAAATTCTTTTGTAAGTATTAAAATTAACCTGACTAACCTCGTTTTTGAGTTGATAATTCAAAAGAATTTTTACTCCCAAACGAGTTTTGTGAGGCTAATTTGAATGCATACAAAAGAATTTTTAATTGGCAGCCATTTATGGAAAGGGTCTATATGAGTTGGTATTATAAAATATGTTCAATTCCCATCTGGTCTGAAATGTTCTCTAAGTACTGTGTTTTTACAGCTTTAACAAGTATGCAATTTTGGAAAGATTGTAAAAGAATTCAATAACTCACCGCTTTTTCCTTATCAGTTCTCCAATGAACACATTTTGCGGTAGCGTGCTAAAGTTCCTCACGTACGAAAAGTACGAACCAGAAATTTTCAAAGTTTTTTCAAAAATGGTTTGTCAAGAACATTCATAAAATAAATGATACACCGTTTCTCTATTGTGCATAGTAATGAAAAAAATCCCTACCAAGCCAGGCCAATCTGAGCGATTTAACTCAAGTCTCTAGATCTATTGATCTTTGTCCTATAAGTTTTATATCATTAATCATGATTGCCCTAATTGGGCTACGAGCTATTTTGTCAGGCCCATTGCAAACATAATTATTTCTACAATAGTGCTAAACTGCTGTATGAAATCTTGTCGAGTTGGGAGGACTGAGAACACACTGCCTCATCCCCAAGCGCATTCTCGTCCCCAGAGCCGCTTGTCCCTCTTAGCCGGCTGGACCTGTGCACGAGGAACAAGCTCTGGGGACACACGATTTGATTCGCTGAAGTCAAACAAAGGGAGTCCAATCACACCAGCCGGTTTAAACGTGCTAACGCTAAGGGATTTTAAAACGGCTGATGTGAGTGGATTCCCTTTGTTTGATTTCAGCGAATCAAATCGTGTGTCCCCAGAGTCACTTGTTGCTCGTGCACAGGCCTAGCCAGCTAAGAAGGACGAGTGGTTCTGGGGACGAGAATGCCCCAAGCGTCGCTCGTCACTAATGCCGTCGTCGTGCATAATTCGTTTTTCCCTTGGCATTCTGGAACTAATGCAAATGGTAGGTGGAGGCGCTCTGATGCTCGCTCCCTGACCCCGCTGCCCTTTCTTTCCGCCTTGACCGTTGGCGCCTGGGAACGAGCCGGGAGGAACAAGTTTGTTTGTCCCCAAAATTTTGCATAAGCAGTTTTTGTTTTCTCTTGGGACCCATTGTAAGTCCCATAAAAAATAGAAACAATGCTTATGCAAAATTTTGGGGACAACCAAAGAGTATTATGGTATTTTCCGAAGTTTACCAAACAGCGAGAGGCCTCTCCGACGCGACTTTACCAAACAGCGAGAGAATATCTTTTAATTTGTCATATATTTTCGGTTATTATTCAGTTTCATTATATTTAAAAACTATTCCAAGCGCTTGTTCAGTATTCACCCTTTTTAGTGCCGCTTTAGTATTTCTACAAGAGCCAAGTTTGTGTAGAAATCCAGTGCCCTTTGCGAGTCTCTGGCATTAATAATGATGATGTTTTTGCTGATACACGAAAACATAAGTGAAATGTCGACTGAAAAATGAGACATTTAAATCTGTGATATAATGTTGGGCATTGAAAACACGACATGCAATCTGATGCAAATATCCGGAATTTCTGTAATATAGACACAGAAACAGCGCAATGCATTATGGTTTATCTACCATACGTTTCAAATTGATAAGCAGATGAAAGATATGTTGCGTGCATCCAAAGTTGGGGACAAGCACGGTGAGATCGTTAGCATATTCTACCATTTTAAATTTTTCTCGCCCTATTTTACGTCCTTGAATATTTGTTCTTCGAATAACAATAGCTAGAATTTCGATTACAATAATTAAGAAATATTCGAAATTATGGCGGTATGTCCACATGTCATTGTTTTATCTCGTAGCTGCATATATTTATGTAGAATATTTCTTACTCGGTTTGAAACCAAACACCTGTAAGCATTTTAAAGAGCAATATGCATGGAATGTTTTGTTTCTATATTCCATAACATCGATCTGCAAATGATCTTGCTGCTTTAACAACGAGCCTTCCTTTTACATAACTCTTCTGGTTACTGTGAATCTATTTCCGGGAGAAAAGATCGACAATTTTTAAATAATGTCTTGGGCCTCCAAAGTACTAAACTTTGCATGAGCGTGATTGAAAATAACAGTGGCCACACACATGGATATAATAACGTGGCACATGCACCGAGGACTCTCAGAATTGCAGGGCTATAACGTAATAGCGTGACATATTACATTAATGCAAATGAATTCTTTGCACACGTGGATATAATAACGTGGCATATGCACCGAGGACTCTCAGAATTGTAGGGCTATAACGTAATAGCGTGACATATGATATAAATGCAAATGAATTCTTTGCACACGTGGATATAATAGCGTGGCATATGCACCGAGGACTTTCAGAATTGTAGGACAATTCTTGGTTTTCACGTCACGTCAGGAAAAAACTAAAATTAAAAGTTTTTAGTTTTCAACTTCATCAGGTAAAAGTCATTTTTAAAACATATATCTGCTGGCCTGTTTTCAGCTCGGTAGACGGCTTTGTTTTGAAAATAGAACAGTTTGAATTTCAGATTTGTCACAATGCGTGACATCAGTATTGTTTCTGGGTAACGTAACATGTTACGTGCGCGAAAATATCGATTCGCCTTATGTTTTCGAGTTCTGAGTAACCGATATGTTGAGGGAAGTGTCTATGCGAATGTTTTCAAGTTTAACAACGAGAGGAAACGTTTTGAGAGAGCCAAAGTAAACTCCAGATGTTTCCACTGGTTTCCGGCCGCCATGTTGGAGTCCCTCACCGTCGTTTTCATCTCAGCGTAGACACGTGACAGTAAAACATGTTCTAATTGGGCGCAAACATGACATGCTTGGTAACCAAACATTTGAAGTTCTACAGCCGTCAAGCAAACTTTCGCGCCAAAGTTTGAAAGTTTTCGAATTCGTTGATATGTTTTCGATATATGTACGGCCAAAACTTCAAACCAGGTATTCCTCTGTCCAAGGATTTTAGAAATGAGACGATTCAGATGGTGGCTACGCGACCAGTAAGCGAAATATGTGAAAGGTATCGTATAAACCGTTCAACTGTGCACAAATACACCAAACAATATCGCTGGACAGGCAACATCGACCCGCTTTTAAGAAGGCACATCAGAACACCAAGCAAACTGTCGTTCAGTGATTCCATGTTATTGGAAACGATTGTCCAAGGTAAGGGATCCACCTTTCTAAAAGAAATAAAATCGGAATTGAGTAACTTTGGTGATTGCGGCGAGCTGTCACTTTCTACGCTATCGAGCGGTTAGGAAAGTGCGCCGGTGAAAGGTTTACTCATGAAAACCTTGTTTACACACAACTGTTCTTAGATTACTTGCCCGATAAAGATCCCTCTTCCGTTAAGTTTTTGATGAAACCTACTCGAACACAATTGTTCAAATGTTTGGTTACCAAGCATGTCATGTTTGCACCAAATTAGAACATGTATTTTTGTCACGTGTCCACGCTTAGATGAAAACGACAGTAAATATTTCTTCAAGTTGCATTTGCTAACTTTCTTATTGCCTTTTCTGTCCGACTAGTTTGGTGATACTAAAACAACTAGACCCTTCGCCCTCAAGGGCCACGGTCAATAGCCCATGTGGCTTCGCCTCATGGAATGGATGGGGAAAAATTCATTATAATCCGTACTTTGTCACACTATTATACACTTGCTGATTTAAAGATTTGTGGAACTAGAAAAAGTGTAGAAACCGGGGATTTCATGGCTAGTGCTGGACGATCATTTCTGGCTATAGCTCGTCTGTTTTCATACATTGCAATACTGTCGCTTTTAGACCCGCCTACACTACCGACACCTGATAAAGATGACATTGGAACAACAGAAGTATCTGTCCCCTTTAAAAACAAGCAAACGTTGAGTAGCGGCGAAGCAGTGAGGTTAGTATATTTCGTCTTCAGCTTGTCCAAGTAATACCGATTTCACTCACGTGCATTGTGTTTTGCAGGCGATTTGCTAAGCTCTGCGGCGGTGCAGTGTTTTGTCTCACCCGCCAGCAAACGAGCGACTCTCAAAAGTTCCGTTACAGGATCGATTTTGATTGGTTTTGAAGACAATAAAAATGGCTGGAAGTAAAATACCACGAACTTCGTTAGGCCAAGCTTTTGAAATGTAGGCATGCGCATTTCAACCGGAAGTCCGATATTTTCGGACTTCAAATCGGATCTTTCCAGGGTCGCTCGTTCCCCGACCGACCCTGGGTACGAGGGTGGCGATTTGTTAAGCTCAGTGTTTGGTTTTGTGGGATGGTAGTCTGACAAATAATTTTATAGTAAGCAAATAAAGTTCAAGAGAGAAAAATCCGACTTTGCTGTAGCCTCCCACGCAGTCGAATGAGATAAGTTATGACGTAGAAAAGATGATCGAAGCAGTTGCCTACAGGTGGCTAATTAGGTGGATCTGTGGATATTCAGGATTGGATAATTCTAGGTCATTGCCAGCGTGTATGAACAGACACACATCTGAGTGAAATTTCCTTTTAAGACATGATGCCTGCACCGGCCGCAGTACCTGTGTTATCGGTTGTACGTCACAGTGACGTCAAAACAATGATTTTTCCGCATGCAAATAAAAAGCACTTTTTGGTGGCCAAATTTGAACGTAGGGCGGCAAAAAGTCGGACTTTTATCTCTTTGTCATTATTCGTTTTTGGCTTTTCGAAAAGCGTAGCAAACTCAAACTGTTTCACTTCATATGCACTGGCAAAAGTTTACAAAGAAGATTGAACGCTGGGAATTTCAACCGTTGTCACCAACTGGTTGTCATTGACTGCATCATATTGGAGTCAAGGAAATTATTCAGTCACTTTCGTTTATGAAAGGCGTGGTATGCTTCATTTTTTCGTTATTTTTTGTTGTTCCAAAAAGACCACTAAAAAGCTTTGTACATCGTTCACATTCGCCAGTGGTTTTCTTCTTTTCCCCATTTCCCCATCCGGGATCGGAGGACCATTATTTTTGGGTGACAAACATCTATTGCCTTGTTTACTTTCTAGATACTATCGGATGATCGTCGTACCATTAAAGGAAGGACAAAAACCAGGCAAATCATCAGACGAGAAATATGTTCAAGTAACGCGAACATACGATAACCTAGTAGAAGGCGAGCCTTATATCACTGCTGAGTTTGCTAATGATAAGTCAAGGACAACGTTTCCTGTTGGGGATGGGAATTACTATTCAAGAGATGGCGTCACTGAAGCTAGACGAAAGCGTAGAGCAAGTGAGTTGACCGTGCTGTGCATGTTGTACACTGCGTTAGGTCTCCCCTGGTTTGAACAAACTGTTAAATCATTGATTCAGTAAAAAAACAAATATAGAACTTCAATTTAAATTTATAACGTTTTCGACAGGGGCCATTTTGCTACTTAAAGTCATTCGGTGCCATGTCCTGTAAATCACTGCAGTATGAATTCTTTCTTTTGTTTGTACTCCGTTTATGTGAAAAGCCAGCAAAACTTAAAAAGTTAAATCATAATTACATGTAAAAAGTTTCAACTCCTTTTCAAGTAAAACAACGGGGAGGAAGTACATGCTAGGCAAGCAAATTATTATATAATTTGGTTTTATCAACTGGGTTGACAATGTGAATTGGCCACCGTAAAGAGATCCAATTCGCTCCGACGAAGGGCTAACGCTCGAAACGTCAGCTCTTTAATCTCTTTACGGTGGCCAATTCACATTATCAACCCAGTTGATAAAACCAAATTATATTGTTATACTTCCCACCGACGCAGCACCACAGTTTCTTTAGAAACTTACCCCCTCTAAGCAAATTATTAGTATAGGAAATCGCATGACCTCGAGCACAATTCGTGATTAATAGATACGAATCAAATCTTTGCGTTTTGTCAAAATTCTTATAATTTCGCGCGTGAAATTATTTCCTTATTTCACTCATCACCACTTGATTACCCATACTAAGTCCTGAAATCCTATTTTTGTCGTCAGTTGATTTTTTGGTTTCTAATCGAACACGCACACACAGGTGGACGCACGCAGTTACTGCGGTTTTCAATAACATGCGAACTCTGAAGTTCAAAACCCAACCAACGATTGCGTTTTTCTCTGCCGTGAATCATAATTACGGTAAAAGTTAATGAACCTTGAAAATCAGAAACAAACAAAATGGATCGAAGTCTAACAATAACAACTGAAAGACATGACCTTTTGACCCTGTGGAAGTGTACCTCTGTTTTCTGAGAGGTCCGCTTGATGACTGACGGCAGCGAAAAACGAAACCGTCGACATGAGCAGAGTTCGCGTGTTATTGAAAGGCGCTATAAATTATTGTTTAAATTCGTTGTTAATTTCTTTTTCTTTTAGCTTACACGAGGTATCTTAATGGAGAGCTTAATGACGGTGCTAAGTACGCTGTCTTTCAGCGATCTTTTGCGGAAAGTGGTGACTATGAAAATGAGGGATTTATTGAATTTGATACCAATAAGGACAACACGAATTTATTGGTGGGTATAGTTGTAGCGCTGGTTGTTATAGTGGCCATTATTGGAGCTGGCATTTTCTTCTATCGTCGCCGGCAAAGCAATGCTAATACTGGAGCCGATGAAGAGATGAGTCTCAAGCCTCGTAGCCGCCATAGGACTTTAACAGACAGGATCCGTGGACGAAATTCAGGTGCTTTCGGTAAGTTACACCTAACTGAAGAAAGTTTGCTCCGGTGAAAAGCATTAACCTAACCTGCGATCATGCCCTCCCTACCTACTTATCATCTCTGGGAAGGAGGGCATGATACATTTCCTGTACGGATCGCATGTAAAAAAGCCAGATTTTGGCTTTTCATCTGATTGGTCGAGAAACAATGCTTATGACGTGCTTGTGTTCTCATTGGCTTCCGGCCGAGACAAAGTATGTTTACAAGTTCGAAAGGAAAACGAAATCTGTAAGTTGCGTGGATAGCTACTTGCTCTCTCCGATTTTACAATGTCATAGTTTTCAGACACATAGTAAATCCCCTGATGAGTGGGCAACCACGAAACAGCCTGGCTTGTAGGGATGACCTAGTAGTTTATTTGATTTTTCTCCCGCAACATATACTTCGCTCTGCTTCTATGTATTGAGCACTGTTTTACGAAGATCAAATTTTACACTTTAAACTGCTAAATAGATAGTTGTATACTTTATACAGACAACCCTAACCACAGCCCAGGAGAGGCGATACCTGTGGAGGAATTTGAAGACCACGTGCGACGTCTACACGCCAACGGCGATCTTTTGTTCTCTCAAGAGTACAACGCTCTCCGTCCTTCCGCAGACTTCACTTGGAATGCTACCCTAGCTCAGGAAAACAGATACAAAAACCGCTACAACAATATTGTTGCATATGACCACAGCCGAGTTCATCTGTCGTCAGTCGCAGGTGTTCCTGGCTCAGATTACATTAACGCTAACTTCCTTGATGGTTATCAGAAAAAGAAGGCATACATAGCTACTCAGGGACCCCTTCCTGAGACCACAGATGACTTCTGGAGAATGATCTGGGAACAAGGGACTAAGTCAATTGTCATGGTTCGTATTGACTCACTAATCAGTGAACTCATCCTGGAAGACTCAGGGGCAGTTAGTGCCATTCGCTCCGACGAAGGGCTAACGCTCGAAACGTCAGATCTTGCATCTCTTTACGGTGGCCAATTGACATTATCAACCCAGTTGATAAAACCAAATTATATTGTTATACTTCCCACCGACGCAGCACCACAGTTTCTTTAGAAACTTACCCCCTTACAAATAGATAGTCCCATAACATTAATTGGGCACAATACATTAACCTAAAAATTAATAAATAAGATATTTCGCGGGGAAGCCTCGTCAACCCTAGCTGGTTTCATGTGGATCTTTTATCCTGGTGGTTACATAACGTTAATTAAACAAAATAAATTAACAATTTCCACTGAAAACCGACTATCAGTGATTAGCATCTGTACGAAAAAGAATTAAGTAACAGCAGATTTCTGGTGCTTCGATGTTTTTTTATTTGTATTTTTGATATGAAACCATTTTGTTGTTGTTGTTGTTGTTGTGTTCACTTACTAGTAACCCATAGATAGATTACATACTTATTTTGTGTGCTTGTTTAAGTCTTCTTTCCGTAATCTGCACTGAATTTACTTGTGCCGGAGATGTTAGATCTTGCCTATCCAATCCCCTCCCAGGTAACAAACCTAGAAGAACGTGGTCGCATTAAGTGCCATCAGTACTGGCCGTCAGAAGGCGGAGAAGCTTATGGCGATATCCAAGTAACTCTAACGCAGACGGTGGAGCTCAGTGATTTTACTGTCCGCACACTGACTCTGAAGAAAGCTAACAGCAGATCTGAGCGGACGGTCAATCAGTACCATTACACAATCTGGCCTGACCATGGGGTTCCCACATGCGCTACGTCCGTTCTTACGTTTGTTAGGAAAGCTTCTGGTTCGAATCCACCTGATGCGGGTCCTATGGTAAGATACCGTTAACCTTCATAGGAGTCTTCAAACTAAGTGCTGCGAGCTCCAACTAGCTCACAAGCTTTGTTCCCAGGTCGCGCCAGTGACCGCTCTCTCCACTCAGTCTTTTTTAGAAAAAAATGACTGATCTTAGTCTACCAAGCTAGTCCCTCGCTGATCTTCATAGTGGATACATCCTTACAGGCACGAAATCAACTTATTTTATTGCAGCTATTTTGCCCCAAATGTGTTTGAAATGGTCGCCAACTCCTAGTCGCCATTTTATTGAGGTCAAAACTGAATTAAAAACATATAACAATTGCGTCAAAGGTTTAAAATGATATTCCTAAGGACCCCAAAGTTCATCTGACACGTGCAAGTTAGTTGTATTCAAGAATGTGGGAATCTGCCATAAACTGACTATTGTTACCCATCTTTTGATCGCCAAGACAGCATTAATTGAGAAGTCAATGAACCACCTTAACCCTGACCCTATTTAAGGATAAAGAAAACGGAATTTGATACCATATTTAAGGACCAAACTCGAAACTAGAAGACATCCTGTTCAAGGACAACCGAGAGCTAAGAAAGGTATGAACGGGTCAACCTTATTTCGTTCCTGTAACGTTATTGTTGTTCATTTTTATCAAACCGTATCTTTTTCGTTTAGCTTAGCTTGGCGTTTACACCACTGCAATTTAAACGCTACAATGACCGAGGGAAACCATAGCCTATGATGTATCCCGCCGCATGTACCGCACATATATGGGAGTACCCTCCGCCGGTGTTGAACGCCTGGAAATCTGACTGACTTGTGGTTTCTTTCAGGTTGTTCACTGTAGTGCTGGCGTAGGGAGGACTGGAACCTTTATTGTGGTAGATACAATGCTGCAGCGTATAGCGGCTGAGAAAACAGTGGACGTGTTCGGATTTGTGATGTCGTTACGGCGTGACAGAAACATCATGGTACAAGTGGAAGAACAGTACGTTTTCATTCATGACGTTATCCTAGAAGCCATCCATTCCGGGTACACAGAGGTACCGGCGACTGATCTTAGAGCCCACATTAAGAACCTCACGCAGGTGAATCCAACCACTGGTACGTATTGCCTTATGTATAATCTTATTGGGTGTTTCCACGGTCACGCAATAATAAAATAAATCGAATACCACTTACTCAATGAAGTTAAGAAAAAGCGATATCATAGGAAATAACTAAAAACGTAATTTCTCCAAGTATTAGGACTGTGCGTTATCTCAAATTGCAGACATTCGTCGAAACGCTTGGCCCAAATTCACAGAGCCCGGTATGGAGACGCCATGTTGGTGTACCTCAGTGGGACACCAATATGGCGGCTGGAAAATAGTGCAAACGTCTGAAGCTTGGTTTAGTTATCTAGGTCAACGATAATCCCTAACAGACAAAAGACATTTACATAAACACTTTTCATTCTACTATGATTGCTCAAATGGCAAAAGATCACAAGATAAATATAATAATACCTTTTATGAAAAACGTGATTGTGACTTTATAGCACGCACGCACCGCCATAACTCTGAAATTAAAAATGCGCTAGTTTCCATACGAAGAACGAAGGAGACTATTGAGCTGAAAAGTTGTAAACGGATATAAGTTTAGCGCCTCTTATCCCTTGTAAGGATGAAAAGTTTGATGTCTCTGAAAACGCTCTATGCGAGGCATTTTGTTTGCACGTCGTAACGCTAGTGCGAGGCAAGTCGCAACTTACGTTTAAATACAATCAGCTGATGGAAAAATGTTTCGAAAAACCTTCTTAGCGAGTGAACTGTCATTGTGATGTGTCGGGGAGGAGTGTTGCGTGCACTCTTTCTTTTCTTTTCTTTGTTTTCTCTGTTTCCTCTCTTCTCTAATTCCTTTGACGATTGTTTCTTATGTAGTAACATCGACAGATCATCAAATCTCCATGGATTTAAGACGGAAAGGTCGTGGCAATGCTAAGCTATCTTTAAAGGTTTCTTCTCGGTCTGTAATCAAATTCTCAGATGTAGCTCTGGTATAGTATATTGATAACAGTAGGGAGAATCCCTATCCTGACGTAAGAGTGTATCTCTATATTGTTAGGACAAACAGAAATGGACGAGGAGTTCGTCCGCTTAGGGCGTAGCGGTAATGCTCCACAATCCAAGTTCCAAAGCGCCAACATGGTCTACAACAAGACTAAGAATCGTTATGCCAACGTGTTAGCGTTTGATGACACGCGGGTGAAACTGAGTGTAATCACTGGCATAGAAGGCTCGGATTATATCAACGCTAACTTCATCGATGGCTACATGATGAGAAGGGCGTTTATTGCGACCCAGGCTCCCATACCAGACACCATTCCCGACTTTTGGCGCATGATCTGGGAACAAGAGTCTTCCACAGTAGTTATGCTGTCTAAAGAGACAGAAAGTGGCAAGGTAATCTAAAATTATGCATGTATCAATGTAAATCCCGCGGGGGGGGGAGTGCGGGCATAGATAGGGGATTTGAACTGAGCTTAGATTTTCTGTTCAAATGCCCGGCCCTAGGGCAATTGTAGATGGTAAAATGTTGCTAAAAAGGCCATTAAAACGGTCAAAATCCCGCCCTACGGTACGATAACAACTGTCAAATCCCCCACCTATGCCCGCACTCCCCCCACCCCGCGGGATTTACATTGATAGGTGCATTATTCAATTGTGCGTGATCGTTGATATTCGGTTAAGAGGCCCTGGACAGCCTCCGCCATCGAAATTATGGAATTGTATGGTGAAGCGTAATATTATTGCAGTGTTGAAGTTATGTTAATGACAGTGTTTAAATTACCTTCAGCAAGTTTGTTAGTGATCTCTTTCGTTTCGACACGCTCCACGAAAAAATATACAACTGAAACTGTCGCATGTAAACAATAACAAAGGTGTGGCTGACTAGAAACATCTGTACAGATATTCTCTGTGTACATATTATGTATACGTAATCAATTTGAAAAAAATTCCTGTGGCTAGTCTGCCTACTGGCTGTCCCGTCAGGGAAATGAGCATCATATTAGATTACTGAAACAAAAGGACGAGAGTACAGTATTTTCACTTATTTCCTAAAAGTTAACTAATTAATTGTTTGCTTGTTTGTTTTGTCATGAGCAAGTTTGGGTAAAAAAAAATAACAGATAATTTCAGATAATCTCAGTGTAAATTCGTTGTTCTGTTTCCTCCAGTAATAAAGTTAATGGGCCATTTCCGAGTTCTCTTTTGCCTCCGTTTCAAAACGAGTCTAAGTGCGAAACCATTCATATGAAAGTGCAAGTAAGTAAGTTAATTTAATGTCTAAGACGCAGGGGGCGGTCTCTCAAGTGAAGGGCTCATGTTCAAAACGCTCGACGCGTTTGCATCTTCATTTTCATGCAAAGCTGACTCATTTCCATATGAATGGTTTCACACTTAGCGGTAAAAGACTGCTAAAAGGCAACTCGGTAATGACCTATTAAATTGATGTTTTATATCGTGTGTACATACAGGTTAAAGTTCATCGTTACTGGCCCGCGAAGCAGCCCGCGAGCATTGGAACTTTGGTGGTGGAAATGACAAACGAGATGGTTTATGACGATTACACCATGAGAGAAATAAAACTCACCAATACTAAGGTATTGTTTTATGTACCATACTGCGATTACTGTGTTTTTTGAACTTTATATTGAATTGATTTTAACAGAAAGATATACAATAAAAACGTGACGTTTCGGCGTTTCCATGTTGCCATTTTCCAGATACTCAGTTTTTGTTGTGTTTCCGTTCTGTTGTTGTTGGTTTTTGCCGTTCTGTTTTTTTTTACTAAATTAAGTATTTTTAAAATTTTTTGAAAACTTGCTTACAACGATAACAACAACAACCTTTTTGCCAAAAATTACACTAAATGAAAAACGGCATAAAGAAATTAACTTAAATAGGCAAAAAACGAAAGTTTCGCACTTTTACTCGAAAGAAGGTTCCGGAGTATTCGATGATTATTCAAATCCTAAGCTCCAGGCGAGAATCCGCCACATTGTACAGTATGTTGCCTATTTCCCGGACATCCCTATTTCCGGACACTTCGACTTAACGATCGGAAGACTTATCGACTAATCAGCTTTCGTTTGATACCTTCGTGGCCAAGCCACGCTGTGTTTAGGCGGGAACATTCAAGTTTTCAGTCCAGGTAGGTAAAATTTGTTTCTTCTAAATGCGATTTTTAGCGTGCGTGCGCTTGAGTGGTTTCCAAACTATGGATGACTTCTTCGCTAAATAATCGAAATAAAAAGCTTTCGATTTCGGACAAAAAGTAATTTTTTAAATGAATGTTGCTTTATTCAACTTTGTAATATATATTTTGCAACAAGGGAGAAGAATGTTTCGAAGAAAAGCGGAGTATTTATCTTGTAACGATCGTCCGGAAATAGGGCATCCTGTCCGGAAATAGGGCATCCAACTCGACGAACTCTTTCCAAAATTACGAAGAATCCAAAGAGCTTCAGGCGATGAAACCTTACGATCTACTTACCAGGCGTGGAAGCTAACTTGTGGCTGAATTTCAGCGTGTTTGTGTTGTTTTCAGGTAAGATATTACGGTTTATGCAAAAAGTGTCCGGAAATAGGGCAATATACTGCAGTTACTAAAGAAGTAAATAGAACATTAAAGAAAAGTGTTGGAAAAACCATTAGGTTGATGTAACGTAACGTATCGTAGTAATAGAGGAATAAAACGTGGAAGAATAGAGACAGACTGATTATGGTGTTTCTGACATGTTAGGAAAGTGCATCTCGAGTGGTTCGTCAGTATCAATACACTGGATGGCCTGATGTCGGATCTCCCGACTCAGGTACAGGATTGATTGACCTCATTGGCCAAGTACAACGGTGGCAGCAGCAGTCAGGCAATACCACAATCACTGTACATTGCAGGTATGTGCCATGTTACAGCACGTTCCAGTTATACAATACGACTGCGAAGAAGACTACCTTTCGACAATCAGGGCCATTTCTGTCTAGCCATTGTTGCTTCCCGTTGTTGGAGCGCAGGCGTGACTCTTTAGGGATCCCACAAAAAAATGGAGTAAGAATAATTAACACAAATCCCCAGAGTACCATTTTAGTTTTCATTTCTTTGTTTCCTTGGATCTTTCTAGTCAACCAATGTCGTAAGTCTTTGCACCGTGTAAAAACACTTGTACACCCACAGTTCCTGGAGTTGCTGCTGACGACCGGCCAGTCAGTTACTGGCTCCAATTTAATACGCTGTATGGCCTGAGCAGTAACGTACGATCAGGCGTTGAGATAAGAGAAAAAAACGATCATAGCGAGGGGGATAGGGCATGGTCGTGGTCGTGGTCTTGCCTTGCTCTCAATGCATTTCTTTATATTTTTGTTTTCTTTTACCAGCGCTGGTGTTGGTCGAACAGGAGTGTTCTGTGCCCTGAGTGTTTTGATTGAGCGACTGAAGAGTGAGGGTGTAGTGGACGTGTTCCAAACTGTCAAGCAGCTAAGAGCACAGAGACCTGCCATGGTGCAGACCAAGGTATGTCATCATTTGTGAAATACGGAATTATTCAGAATCATGATTGGATGGGTACATGAACCGATGCAAACTGTATCGCCGACGCACGTTCCGTTTCGTAAACGGTCGATGCCATATTTTTGACTTTGGGCTATAATCGAATTTTTTTACCCACAAAAAAAAGAAAAATTGTTCGTCAATGACCAGAATCGAACCCTGAACCCCTGACATGCCGACATCCCTATTTCACCACTACACTACCAGGCCAATCTGCCAAACCCTTACAAAATTTCGTTATAAAAGATGACCTTCTTAGTCTATTTTACTTATAGTATTGCCCCACCCAACAAATAAAGCTAACCGCAAGCAAACCAGTGTGAAATTGAACAATTAAGCATTTGGTAAGTGTGTATTAGTCTATCACCAAATTATAACCACTTTCTACCTAGTCCAGGCCTAAGCTAGAGCAGATATAGCATCGTCCATTCCGAAAAGCTTGGTTACCAAATAATGGCATCGACCGTTTACGAAAGGGAAATCAGCATGGCCGACTGTCCCCGCTTTTTGCTGGGTATACTTGATTGGCTGGCTTTCGAACCTCAAAAGGCCTCTTTCCTTGATCGTGGTGGCCATAATTTATGACGGTTCTGACCTGAGGTTTTTTCAAATTTCTGTCTGACTTTTTTTTACAAACATGCATGTCTCCACCCTTTTTTATTACCACGACCAAAAAGGAGTTTTTAGAGGTAATTTCAGTGAGGTTGTTTCCTTGATTTGTGTTAATCTGAGCAATAACACCAATATTATTTTTGAATCACTGCATTTTGACTTAACCTGTTTTTCTTCTAGGATCAGTACGAGTTTATTTACTCTGCCCTCAGTGAGTATCTGGACTCTTTTGATGCCTACAGCAATTTCGAATAACTTCAATAAGGGAAAACAATAAATGTACGTAAAGGACGTCATAACAAAATAAACTGTGATACCAAGAATAGAGGTGAATCAGTCTGCAACTCACAAATTGCTAATTCACGACTAGGAAAGTGTCCAGTAATTTAGAATAATTCTCGATAATTCAGTTGACATAAAACACTTTGTTTTTAAAACATAACGCGCCCCTTTTGTTCGAATTAAAATCATCTCAGTTTTTCTGCCTAACAAGAATAAACGTTTTGTTAGTTTTATGGAATTCGTTACTACCGACTAATTTTATAATGCAGTAGGGATTAATCTTACTTTATCATATCAACAATGTAGAAAAGTAATGACTTTGAGGTCATTACAGTAACGCCATAAATTGTAAAAGTCTGTTAGATATTTTTTTTAATCAATTTAAACTAGCGATTTTTTGGCATTTTTGTAAGTTGTTAACAGTAATTGTATAATTGCAAATGAAGTATTTATTAGAATGAATAGTAAAGGCTTTCCTTAAGAGTAATAGAATTGATCACCGCTGTATACTGTTACACGACATTTTTGGTACTAGAAATTTGTATCGTGTAGATAGATTCGTTGAAATCAAATCCTTGAAAAGGAAGAATTAATCGATTTGTCCATTTAATTAACTGGTATTTTAAGTCCCCGTCAGAAAGAACGATTCTTCCCATGCAAATGACACCTTTTGTTTAGAGTTCTCTTCACATTAATCAAAACAATATCAGAATTCTCGAACGTGACTGGTTATCAGCAGTGTGATTTGTGGAGTAGTAGGACAGGTTGGGCGTCATGCTTGTAATTGGACAGTGTAATAGGACAGTTTACGCATGACAATCTCTGAGCCAATCACGACGGCGGGGGTATAATAAGCTAATCACGGCTCAAAGTACGAGCATGTAGTCCGTGTTGAACAAAGGAAAAAAGTGCTTTTGTAAGTCCTACCTAGTGTAGCACTCTATGCAGGAAGTTTCCAATATTTTTCTACCCCCATATACATAAAATTTTGTATTTTTGTAATTCCTGAAATAGTAAAGTAACTCGGCAGTGCCGTTTTGTATCTTGCATATGTCGGAGTATTTAGCCAAAAGTATTATAGAAATTGAATTTGTAAAGCAGAAGGGCAGTGATTTAACGCTCTGTCCATAAATAAAATTCAACAGTTAATGCAATTAGAGCTATGTATTCGTTCTGAATATAATTTTTACTGTAAGATTGCTGATGAAATAAAATAAAGTGATAGACACTTGTAATATGGAGTTACGTTTATGCACACTCGGGCAAATCCGTCAGAAAATTTTTTGTAGAGTTTTAAAAAGTACTTTGTCTTTAAGGGGCCTGGGGAGAGGCAAATGTTCGGTCTTGCTTTGCAGGTCTGTTCCCAGTCTTTGTCGTACAGCTAATAGACACAGATGTTCAAGTCTTGGCGGAATCCTCTCAAATTCCACGAGGAACCTTTTTACTTCCGCAAACCGTGCAACATGAACAGCGGTTACATTGCCATGGTTACGGTATCTGACGTCTGCTCCAGCTGCACACAGCAGGGCTGCACATTCTTTCCTCTCGCAATGCATGGCGACGTAATGGAGAGGTGTTATACCTTGGTTGTCCGTCACGTTTGCACTGGAGCCAAACTTAAGCAAGAGCGCTAAGGTGGTGTAGTGTACCTTGAAAGTAAGAGAAATGAAGTGTGT
Source organism: Blastomussa wellsi (assembly GCA_947652115.1). Taxonomy (NCBI): domain Eukaryota; kingdom Metazoa; phylum Cnidaria; class Anthozoa; order Scleractinia; family Plerogyridae; genus Blastomussa; species Blastomussa wellsi. Next base: position 7,674,299 of record OX393571.1, read on the forward strand.
TGGATCGTACTAAAGTAATTTACTGAGATGGGGCTTACTTGGTCGCGTTCTATTGCAAATCGTTCGCGCATTGTCCTTGAAGAGGGAAAACCTATTGACTTGTATTTACCCAAAACTGTAGTTCCCTTTGTGGTATCCTTCACAATGTTTGCTAAAAACAATGTGACGAGTTTTCTGGATAAAAATAGCAGACCTAGTGTCGCAGGCGTTAAGGTCGTCTTTGCAGACGCTCAAAATGTGGCTTTAATGTGTGGAAGGTAATTTCTGGTAATTTAACACACGTGTAATTGTAAAATTACGATAATTTTACACGTGTGATGATATCAATGAGTTCATGTTTGATAACGTTTGACCCAACTGTACGTCAATTTAATGGTGTGCAGTTGAAACATGTTCGGTTCTACCTCGGAAGTCTTCGGCAAACCTCAGAAACCTTCGGTAATCTTCGGAATTTTTCGGAAAATGTTCGGAAACGTCCGTGTGACCTTTGGACAACATTTTTAAATCTTCGTAAATCTACGGAAAATTGTCAAAAACTCCGTCAAAACATGTTTATAAAATTAACAAAATAATGCATGGTTGCTTGGAGATATAAAATTTCTCTTCTCGTGTTCAACTCGATGTATCTCACGAGTGAGCGCACTCGAAGAGAAATTTCAATCTCCGCACACCCATGTATATTATTCTCTATTTATTTGAAGGAATATCGACATCGAATCGACAAGTTTTTCGGCACTCAGTAAATGAATAAGCTTGTCAAAATATTACCTCAAGCGTAGATAGTCAACTGTTTTTCCTCTTCGAAGATCCGGGAACCCCTGGTCAAAAGCGAACTTTCAACCAAAGGGGGCCTTAGGGCCGGGCTGGCCCTGTTTGCCGGGATGGGTTTCTTTGTCGGCTAACCGGGGTGGCCCGGTTGTCGTGTAATCGCGAAGTTGATTTTTGTTGCGTTTAACAGACGTACCGGTAAACTGAAACAAGCCCGGCTAACCTGGCCAGCCCGGTCCATGTAATCAGGCCCTTAGTTTGCCTGTATGCTCACTTATTTTCCATATCTCACCTTCAGTCTTTCTCGAATTCGGATCCCAGATCGCGTTGCCATTTGTAACGGTGTTTCCTGGGACGAGCTCCGTGCATGGACGTTTGCGCCGTGTTCACACAAAAGAGCGACTAGTTCCGGATAGCCATATAAGGCAGCCAGATGAAGCGGAGTGTACTTAGAATGCTGGGTAGGATCCACGTCGCATCCTGATTCAAGAAGCAACTTTGCGCAGTATGTGTTAGCTCCTTGAACCGCATAGTGAAGAGCAGTGTAACCATAGCTGTCCGATTGATCTATGGTCTCTTTATCTTTAGAACAAAACTTACACAGCAGTTTCACACTGCTATACACGTCATGAGAAGCTGCAATGTGCAGAGCTGTCCGTCCATAAATATCAACACTGGAAATAATCATTTGGTCATCTGATAACATGTTGCGAAGTACATCTGTTTTTCCCGAAAGTGCTGCGTAATGAAACTTTGGTAAACCTCGCATGTGATTTGCCAGATTCTCAAACGGCCGTTCATTCAAGCGGTTCATGATCACCTTGCCAATAGTTTAAAATATTTTGATTGCATTTGGGTCGAGATGTCTTCGCAAAAGATTAAGGACGAAGCTACTGCGGAAGTCGCACTTGTAAACTTTCCAATTCGGCGAACTGACCGCGCGATCAATGAAAACTTTAGATTTGAAATACATCATTACAACGAAGTTCCTCTGGGCTTGCGCGCTCTTCTCTAACGTACGCGCTCTTCTTTTCAATATCTGTAGCGCATCAAAACGCGGTAACATTTGCTGCGGACACACAATGTTTCTGAATAAAATCAAACATTTTTTGTGTCTCGGACACAAAATTTGTGAAAAAGTACCGAAAACCACAGAAAATAGAACAACGCGTCAAAACCAACATTCAAAGGGCAAGCGCGTGCAATGAAAGATGCGCGTGCAGGTTATCTGCGCGTGTTCTCACAGTTGATCATCATCATCTGATTCTCATCATCCAAACTCCTTGTCGCTTTCGGTGCATGTTGTTGCCGGAGCAAAGCAAAATACATTGAATCTCTACGTCGGAGAGGGTATGGCGTTCAACCAAATGCTGTGCAACCGACTGGGGAAATGGTACTTTCTTCTCTGCCCCTGCGTCCGGGATGCTCTCCAAAGTGATTTCGACCCAGTCAAGGGAACATTGATGGGTGTTGCCCTTTCGTGTTGACCACAACAATATAGGGGACAGCTTCGGGGAACAAGTAACAGCGGAAGCTTCTGTATGACATCGGACCGTGGTGACAGGCGGTGGAACAAGTGTCGGTTTTGGTAAATCTTCGCTCAAGAACTCGAACAGCTTCTGACTTGTTTCATTGCATATTCTCATGATCCGTTAATTAATCTTTTTAATTTATCCTTTGTTCCCATTAGTAAAATAACTTGTTTCCTGAAATGTTTTTAGCTCGTGTTCCCTTGATCCCGAATTTTGTTTTGTTACCCTAATCCCAAAAAAATGTTTATCATAGTTCCCACATTTGTTTCTGTTCATAGTAGAAAAAAATCGTTTTCGAACCGACAATTTCTTCTCCGTGGAATCCCCTCATGTTGTACTTCATCGGCTGCAGTTTCTGTCATCTCAACTGTTTTAGCTGCCTCAGCGACAGCAACGACTTCATTGGTATGGTGAAGCACATCTTCAAGTTCTAAGATATCTCCCGTGGGTACTCGCATGAGGGCAAAATAGGTGTGCCGCGTGATGGGGTATGGTTTTTTGGAGGTTCTTGATGCTTTAATAGGGTCTCATTTTTGGCCCTTTTGGCATTGTTCCTGGTGTGATCCTCAGATAGGACCAATTTCGATATATTAATATTCTAACATGTCAGCGAGGCTTGGGAGAATAAAACAAAAGATTTTGCATCGAGGCTTAGGAATGAATAAATAATTTCTTTTGTTTTATTCCCCCAAGGCTCGGCACCATATTAGAACTTTAATATATCGGAATTGGTCTATTGTATCGTCTAAAATTGCCGTTCGTAAACGGCAAGTGAAACGAAAAACAAACGGTTTATTTAAACTGAACACTTCGTTAAGATTATTAACGTTATAGAAACGAAATAAAGTTGACCCGTTCAGACCTCTTTTAGTTTTCGTTTTTCCTTGAGTTTGGGCCAACACCTATCCGACATTGAAGATAGTACACACCCGGAGATATTTTCACGGCAGTTATAGGTCTGTGGACGTTTCCCAGATACGGTGCAGCGAGACAAGTTTCACCCATTTTGGAAGCGGCCCCATGACGTCATCAATATCAACCACGCAACCGACAGTGTGGAAGCGAACATGTAAAAACAGGGCGCCAGGAAAAAAATGTTATCTTTCGGAGACTTATCTCTCGCATTTTTCTGCTTATGTCGGCACAATTTCAGAGTCGGAGACGTTTGTCAGTCATTCGCTATTATGAACTTTCCACTGGAACCAAGACGAAACAGTCTGGGCACTGACATAGAAATATCTCCACTTCAAAAGAATATCCATTTCATAATAATCCCAGTTTAATATTCACACTGATGTTTACAGCAACATACCATACGATAAGCTTCTGATACGGATCATTATCTGATAAATAAACCGAACATAACTGTAGACAGCGAAAAATATCTACCGACCCCTTGGGTGGGGTTTACCTCGGTGTAAAAACCTGTGACTTTTTTCTTTGTTTTTGAGCTATTGTTTTTCTGTTCTATATTGTTTTGAGTGCTTTCTTGTCTTGTTCGTTCTTTGTTTTACGTCACTGGTGAGTTTCACAGGTTTTTACACCGAGGATGAGCCCTTGGGTGGAAAGAAAACTTACAGGATATTTGGAACATCTATATGCACAGGAATCAAGCCAATGTGTTTGACTAGAAAGTTTTGTAAATGACAAACAACCAAAAGAAAGACTACTTAAATTTGCCTCAAAAGGTTCAAATAAAGAAACAAGTAGTTCTGTACAAGGGATCGTGAATTCCTTAATTAAACTGTAACTATGATAGTCTCAAATAATGAGATCAACAAAATATTATTCCAATACTTTACACGAATAAAAATAATTTTCCCCATTGCTGGGATAAATAACAAAAATAACAAGATAATATTATGTTCTTGACCCTGTTTAAAGCAGACTTGACTGAGTAAAGCCCATCTAATGGTTTAAGCATATACGTGACGGACTCGTAATCTGATTCACTACACAGACACCTATTTAAACAATGGAGTGTTTCTGTCGAGGAACTATCGGCTGATAGTTGCCCTGCGGAAATTTTAACGAAAGCCGGCTTGTTTACAAAAAAATTCTCGGACGGGCACTATCTATCCAGGTATTTTCCTCGGACGGGCACTATGCGCTGATTGTGCCCTCCGCGGATGATCACTATCGCGTCACGTGTTTAACTTAGACCAATGAGAATCAGAGAAACTTTAGTGGTGAACTATAATGATCGATAGTAGGCTTTCACAGCAGGCACTGCATTAAACCGAACCACCAATTAACCAGTTTCATAAATATTCTTATAGTCTATAGAGTTTGATAGTTGACTCGGGGCTTCATCCCTCACAAACTATCAACTATCATAGCTCACCACTAAATTTTCTCTGATTCTCATTGGTCTAAATTAAACACGTGACGCGATAGTGTTCATCCGCGGAGGGCACTATCAGTGCATAGTGCCCGTCCGAGGAAAATACCCGGATGGATAGTGCCCGTCCGTGAAATTTTTGGTTAACAAGCAGGCTTTCAGTAAAAAAAAAAACATTCAAGCGCTATTTGATTGACCTGCATTTAGAGGGTTTCTTGTCAGATTTTCAATTCGGTTTGCAGCAAAAAAACTCAAGATGCTAGTTTGTGAATGTGTGCGCGGAAGAAAATTTAGTGGTAAAGACAACAGAGAGTTTGTCTCGGAACTATCGGTCTGATAGTTGCCCCTTGGAAATTTGATGTTCTTAAAACTGGCATATTTGCCCTCAAAGCAAATATTTGTTTTAAGAACATCAAATTTCCGCGGGGCAACTATCAGCCGATAGTTCCTCAACAGAAACACTATTGTTTAAATACAAAACCTTAAGCTTGCCAACTAACTTTTAAACTAATTGTTAAATAGATGTGTAAAGTGTACAATTGGCAATGAATAAAATGGGAGAAGCCTCAAACAGTTAACAATGTGAAGACAGAAATAGTGAAATTATACAACAAACCATTCTGATTTAGAGGCTTACATCACTAAACACTTGAATGGCCCAATAATTTATTAAATAATATCAGACTGGATAGGTCCTGTCAGTTGTCTTAGCTGCTTAATAAGCCCCTGACTGCAAAGCAAAGAAAACACTTGATTTGGGGGAAAATCATGTCACATTACGTTCAAAGGGAAGTTGTCTAATACAGCTAGGTATTGCAAAAATCTCTTGCATTGCACAAATTTCTGCTGCTGCTTGTATTTGTATCATGGAAAACAGACTATTATGTTTAATTGCCTGTGTTAAAGAAATAATAATGTTTAACCTTGATTTGAAGATGTCCTTAAAATAAAACTACAATAATTATAATAATATATTTATGTACAATTCTCTGTTCTGCCCTTAAATGCCAATTAGAGACTCGTATGGAAGTGGCAGGGTTGCCCATCTGACGGCCATATTAAAATATGTGATGCTAAAGCGAGAGGGTGCGTTACTTCAGTGCCAATTAGTTAATCACAATATTATAACAGCAATAATGTTACTGAAAAAGATGGCGACTGTACATTTTACCACAATACCTTACAGACCTAAATCAAACAACAGGGCATATAGAACGATAAAATTTAACAAGATTCTTTCCTGTACTAACAACATTGTTCTTGCCGAGTTTGAGGGTTAAAGAGCTTTTCTTTGCGTTTGTACAAGCATTTTTGGGTTTTCGCTCGCAAAGAGTTTTAGTTAAATGTTCAAGTCACCATCTTTTTTCCGTATGGTGGATTAATAAAGTACTATTCAGACTACTATTATCCCTGTCAATTTCACACAAGTCCCATATTGATCCCCCCCCCCCCCCTAGAATAACAAGACTGATTTTTCAATAGTTTTATCAATTTCCCCATGTGCTTGGACACTGCTGACCCAAGCAGTGCAGGCTCAGGTTTCTCCTTCAACCAGTTGGGTCTCAGAAGTCGATTCATAACTTGGCTTGCTAGGGAGCATGGGATACTCGACATGAGAGGCTGTTAGCATGTTGCTGGGTTGAACTGCAATCAGCTTTGAGGATGACAGTGACAAGAATCCTTGAAGGAAAAAAATAATCTCTCAATACCATAATCAATACTTCAAGGTTATAGAATTACTAGTCTAGATCTGATACCAAAATACTTCTGTTATATGTGGGCTGAATTTGTACTTACAAACTTCTGAGTAAATAATGCAACTACATGCACCATGCTTTTCTTTCAGCCTATTTTCAACTGTATCTCTAAGCCTTTTTATACAATCATTCGTTGTTGAAGCTCCATGAAATGTAATTCATATGAGATGTATCAGAGTATCGACTCTTCTCTCCATCACTGCATAAAAATACCTAAATGTTCTTAATCCATGAGCTAATTTTACTAGGCCAAATACTAATAACCACACTACTTTTTAAAATCATGCGACATCCATATTAAAGCTGTAAGTGTTCTTCACAGACATTGGAACTAAAATGCACACGAGGATTAACTTGATGTAAAGTTTTCGAGAAACTTTAAAGCAGCCATTTCAAACAACTTACAGTTAATACTGTGAAAATTATACACAGCAACCTAAAGACATGCATTTCTCACACCCACGGCCACCCCACCCATAATTATTACAAATGTACCAGGAAATAAGTCGGCATTTGTGAGTAACAACTGCTCATCTGACTCTTCTTGTTTTCTGTCTGACGTGATGTAATAAACACCAATAAATGATAGCACACACCTGCAAAATAAAGTAAAGGGAACTATATTATAATCGATCACCTACCATTTTCACAATGGTATCACGACACTTGGAAGACATCCATGTGCACAAGTAACAAATGAGATTAAATGTTAAAGTTAAAGTTAAAACCAAGCCAATCTTCACCAATATTATGTGGGGTGGGGTCCAAGGAGGTTTGCAGGGACAGAGCCATGCACTCTGCTTACATTGCCCACTCACATTCTTTGGTAAATATCTATTCCACACACTGATCCCTCAGTGTTTTAGTAATGAGAGGTGGGCTGTGGCTTGGTTGCCATAGTGACCTCCTTGCTGCTGAGGAGATTGCTACACTCTTCTATTGCTACCTTTATGGGTATCTACCCTCCAACACTTCAACTGGCTTAGGGTGCGTTTCTTTAAAAAAATCCAAACACAGACTTTGCATTTCATTATTAAACAGATTAATCCAAGATCACTCAGATCATGGTGCATCAAAGGAACCGAAGAATCCACTCTTGGCAAGGACTCTTCGGTTCCTTTGATGCACCATACCCGAGTGATCTTGGATAAATCTGTTTAATAAAGAAACACACCCTTGGAGTTAAGTGATAGTCAAGTAACATTTTCTCTGATCAACTAGACCAAATGCATTTAGGAGTCATTCCTTACCTCTCCACCCCATACCCCCAATCCATTTTAAATGCTGCAAAACAAATAACTCGTACATAAATCCCAATATGGGTTAGGAGTGTGGGTGAGATAGAGGAAAACTGGTGCATGATATGCAAATGTGGACCCTTAACAGTGTACTCTAAGTGTGTTTGGAACTCTTGACATAACACTCACCCAAAAAGAAACATGAATATTTCCAGGAATGTAAGTCCATAGAATTCTTTATATAAAACAATACCTGAAATTCAAAGGAAAATCTTAGCAGTTTGCCTACCAGGACAAAATTCTGTGGCTTCCTTCCAGTTTTGCAGGGTTCAATTTTCTCAAGATTAGCGGTAATTTCAACACATTAGAACAACCCCGCTGCCTGAAGCTTTTCAACAAATATGATATGTACTGTACTTCAGGGTGGTCACCTTCTTCTTAAATATTTACTAAACAGAGCCTTTTTTTTGTTTGACAAAGAAGAATAATGATCATATGTTAAATTCAAATCACTCACCGCTTATAATAGCACTAATTGTGAACAAAACAAAATTGGTAGGAACCACAACAGTAGCATCAAACGACTGCATGGCTCTGTTGAGGAATCTGCAACAAAACAATTTAACCTCCTTAGAATTTAATAGTTATTTATTTTAAACAACATGTGCAACATCTGTTTGTCTTGGATGTTTACGCGACCAATACCACTTTCACTGGCAAAATTTTTCTGAAATCTAGTGTTTTTGGCAGGTGTTTTAAAAGGGGGAGGGAGAGTTGTGGGACAAAAGCTTCTTCATTTACGACCCCCACTTCTTTTGACGCCTGTTTTAAACACATCAATCAATCTGAATTGTAATAACAAGGACGCTTATTTTTGTAGGAGTGTTATGATGAGAAATTTGATCATCACAAAGTAATAGCTGAACTTACTTGACTTGGGCTATCGCCGTGGTGATCATTACAATCAACATAACATAAAACAGCGGGTGCCCTAACTGACTGTTTCCGCTGAGTGTGATGTTTATCATTGATGAAACAGCCTTTGCTGAAATGACAGTCAACGAACCTAAAAAAGAAAATGTGTACCGTAGTTACTTTTTTTAATTCAACTTAGGCCTGCATAGAATAATGCTTATATTTACAATATATAAAGCTTTCTTTTCATCTTTCTTTCAATGGATTGACTGAAGCTATGTACATGTACACACTAGCCCAAGTTGACCTAGGTTGAAGCAAATTGACCTGGTTTGAATTGACCTAGGAACAAAATGACCTGCAACAGATACATTTGAAAATGCTGCCTAAGTGTGTTACTGTGGACAGCGAAAATGGAACTTTTGAAAATGCTGACATCACAGCAGTTACATTGGCACAGGCTACGTACTACAGTGAATTTGAGAGTTTTTGGCACGATGTTGTGTCCAGTGTTGATGTCAAAACAATTTGAAAACGGTATTAGTGTAGACAGAAAATATTATTTTTTTTATCTTTTTATTGGGGCAAAATGCCAGCTTATTGCATATGTGGACGTAGCCTCAGCTTGAGCTACTTTCCTATATTTTGTCAAGTTGCATTGCAGCAGTTCCCTGTTATGTTCAAGTTAAAAAAAACAAGAAACAGGCCAGCTTTAACCCTGTACCTAAAATCCCAAGCCACATGCAGTCATAGGGAGTTGAAGCAAATTACTACTGTATGACTGGCACTACTAAGTTAGGTTAAGTTAGGAAAAAATAAGACACTGCACCTGACAAGTCAATTATGTCCAGCTGTATATTAAAAAAATATTAAATCCCGCTAGTGAGTCAGGGTGGTTTTACTGCAATGGCTTGAAAGCCAAGTTAAAGGAGCTACATTGTATGTCACGATATGCTGAGTTATTTCTTTGACAACCTAAATTACCCTTAAAATTTAGGAAACCTACAAATAATAGTTTGCTAAGGAAGAAAAATACAGAAGGAGTGATACTAAACCAAAAGGGAACAAGGATGGCTGAGGACGGAGTAGAATGAATCGGATTGGAAATTTAGGCTAAATTTTTTAAAGTGCATCAACGCTCCTTTAACTTCAATTCTCTACCCTTTTTCTGTGGATAATTTTTCTTGGCATTTTATATTAAGAGTTCCAAAGAACACTATGTGCTTTGAGGCCGATTTCATAAAACATTTGTCAAGTTTCCTACAAAATAATTCTAAATTTGTACTGTACTCAGACCTTTTAATCTGCAGTGATTTAATTTGAAGTCCCTATTGTCACTCACAGTGGTTATGGTCTTAAGTACTTCATTCAATTTGATATTAAACTTTTAGTATCCACGCCATCCGTACCTAACAATGCCACAAGGAGGAGAAAGATAACCACATTTTCCAAGTCATAGCGCCACTGAACAAGCAGTAAAATACAAAACAGCACAACTTCCAGACCCTAGAAACAAATGGTTAATAATAACTGATCAGACTGCAGAAGAAAAAAATGGAAATGAAATTTTATAGTTTTTGATTCCATTGTTCTTTTTTTTAATTATTGAGATACAGTGTGCTGATTAGGGTGTATTGATGTCCTCTTGAGCAAATTTTATAATTGTATTTTGAAGTTTTCCTTCTCATATGTACACTTATTATTTGGCACTGTATTTACAAACAAAATTTACTATTCACATGCATTCGAAGGGCAAATTTGAATTCATTCCACCTTTAATACATGCACACTTGATAGAATAATAAAAGGGAACATACCAGATAAACAAGGAAAGGCCACTGTCTCAGATAAATTGCCAATTCCTTCCCAGTTAATTCTGAAAATTCCTGTTGGAGAAAAATATACAATACGAGATTTATATTTAAATGTCAGTGACAGATACGGTGATACTGAGGCAGAAGGCAAAGTTAAGAGGAAACCCTTGCCAACTACAATAATACTGTGAAAGGGGAAGAAAATATAGCAATTATTTTGGTACTCTGTGCCTTAAACAAGAAGTTCCAGTAAAAAAGGGGCCTGGCAATTCTTACACCCAGTTGTAAGTGAACTATCATAGCGTAAACACATGACAAATACATGTAACCCATGCTTTTCTCAACACATGAATAGAGGGGGTAAGTTTTTAAAGAAACTGTGGTGCTGTGTTGGTGGGAAGTATAACAATATAATTTGGTTTTATCAACTGGGTTTATAAGGTGAATTGGCCACTGTAAAGAGATTCGAAAGCTGACGTCCCTTCATCGGAGCGAATAGAGGAATTGTGGGTCATGTGTGGTTTATCTACAGAAAGATGGAAAACAACAGAATAAGGCCCGTTCCAAACACCACTCTTCTCATGTGCCGAACCTAACTCTATAAGGTTCGACTTTGGAGTGGCACTGGAGCGACGGTTGATTCAGACGGCATACCTGTGTCAAATTTAATTCGCGGAAACCAGTGGTTTATAAAGAGATTTGATAGAACATGATATGCATGAAGAATACAAAAATTCGGCAAGCTATATGCAATATTACATAGCAACATTTTGAAAGGCAATGGTTTTCGTTTGACAAACATGCTTGAAAATATCAAACCTAGCATATTGTGAGCTATTATCACTAAATAAAAACAGAAGTATAAATGAATTACCACTAAAAACAATTCTCTCGTAAATTCAAAGCTTTATTTCAAAGCCGAGCCAAAATGAGCAAGAGAATTCCACCATATAAATTTCACAAATTTGGTTGTTACCCAAAACAAACAGCAAAAATACTAAGTTTCCGCCAAAGCAATTCGCTCAAATATTTTTGTCTCGTTTCTCATCGCCGCGCTGAAACCTAAAAATAAGTGATGGAATGTTTGCTTTAAAATTGTCAAGCTTCATGCATGACTGGTCACGCCACTCCACTTTGGGCCAATCACAAGCGCTGTTATATCAAAAATACATTACAGTAATTCATGCATTAGGTTTGGCACATGAGAAGAACGCTGTATGAATCAGCAACCGCTCCAGTGTCGCATAATGCAGCAGACCCTGCCGTACCTAACGTTGTCTGCCGTACCTAACTAAAACTGCCGAACCCAACTGATTCAAACGCCGCTCTTCTGTCGTATCTAACTCACCAGTTAGGTTCGGCACATGAGTGGAGCGGCGTTTGGAACGGGCCTAAATTAGTTGAATGAAAAGCGTTCGCTGATACCGTGAGGATTAAGAGTGCTGATTTGAAAAATAAACTTTTTTTCCTTGATGAAGGGAAATGCCACAGACTGCTATATGTTGCCATCTGTTACAGAGAAAATAGTTTCATGAGATTTCGAAGTGCGTTTACTGTAGTTTGCAGGACACTACAACATGTGATGAATGCAAGAGTACAAATTTGCATTTTGCCCCCCAAAGGGTGTGAGATGTGAGAGGAGCTATCCCTTTTATAGTGGAACATCTTGTTTAATCAAAACAAATTATATCATAGAGATACACAAAGAGCAGTAAGATACTCAAGCAACAATCCTTCAAATGTTGACTGAAAGTTACTGTACCTTGGTTGAGAATGTAATGAGCAAGAAAGCTCCAACAATTGCAAGAGTAACACCTACCAAAGCCACAAAAAGTTTTAATTAGTTTGCAACTACAGCTCTATATTTACTACCATTATACTGTACAACTTTTTGAAAAGCAATGCACACAGATTATAAGAGAAGTTTGTACACAGCTTCCTGACTGCAGGTGAATGTGATTTACAAATTCTTCTTGCGACATTCTTCTAATATCCCCAAGGTTTATAGTTTTCTATTGAGTCATAGAAATGTCTTGCTTATTACTTAAATTGCAGCCAGTCAATTAATACATCATTAAGTAAACATATCTTACCAAAAACATCTTGGTATCGCACTCTTTCTCTCAAAAATACAACAGCAATGATGGCATTAGCTAAAAGAAAAGAAAAATCGACATTGAGCAATGGAAACAAGCTGAAAGTGTACCAGTTACACTGTAATAAAAATGAACCACTGATGTGTGAAGAGCTATATATAACAAGTGCCAAGTGACTGGTACGTGTAAAATGTACCAGGGGTGGATCCAGGGGGAGGGTGCAGGGGGTGTACCCCTCCCCCTCCTGAGAAAAATCCTGGATCCACCCATGTGCTCATTTTAACAGTGGCTTATTATAATTATAACAGGGCTGACAAATAATTATTATCATATATACTAAATCATTGGATCATTGAATAATTATTATCATATATACTAAATCATTGGATCATTGAATAATTATTATCATATATACTAAATCATTGGATCATTGGATAATTATTATCATATATACTAAATCATTGGATCATTGGATAATTATTATCATATATACTAAATCATTGAATCATTGGATAATTATTATCACATATAATAAATCATTGGATCATTGAATAATTATTATCACATATACTAAATCATTGGATCATTGGATAATTATTATCACATATAATAAATCATTGGATCATTGAATAATTATTATCACATATACTAAATCATTGGATCATTGGATAATGCAATCTCCAATTCAAGTTTGCATGCAGGGAATCACGGTAGTTGTATTCATCACGCACACAACATCTTCAACACTTTGCGATGAGTACAACTACCATCTGATGATTCCCTGCACACAAGTCTTACAGAGGGAATATAGAGGGAATTGGCCATTCAAGAGTTTTCATTGGCTTAGCCATCACGTTAAATTAGCTAAATACCATAGACTGCAAATTATGGTAGCGAGAGCAGTTGGGGAGCTCAAATATAATACAATTACATGTATGTGGATGTTTTCTTCAATATTTTAAAAACAACTATTCCTCTTGCCCTTGTTGGATATGAAATTGTTATAACCAATCCAATGTGCACTCATGGAATAATTGTTAAAGTGCACCTAACCCCAAAATATCTTTTTCGCTACAATAAACCTTTGCACCAGTTCGAAACGCATTGCACCTTTCATTTCTCCTTTTTACCAAATGCTGACTTTTTATAGCATTCAAAAGTTACAAAAAACCGAGCATCAGTTGGTGCACGACCGAGTCAGAAGGGGCGTGGGTCTATTCCTGGGCTGACATCACCAACTGATTTACATCGCATCAAGTCTTTGTTAACATGCATGCAAATCAGTTTGTGACGTCTACCCAGGAATACCCTCGCCCCTGCTGACTCGGTCATGAACCAAATAATGTACAGTTTTTTGTAACTTTTTAATGCTATAAAAAGTACGGATTTAGTAAAAAGGAGAAACGAAAGGTGCAATGTGTTTCGAACTGGTGCAAAGGTTTATTTTAACAAAAAAAATATTTTGGGGTTAGGTGCACTTTAATTTTGTCTGGGAATTTATGTGTAGTATAAAAAGTTTGTCTCACAGGTGACCCACTGCATTGATTTTTGATATTTTAATATTCTATATGCCTGATTATTTAATATTACAGTAAACATAAAATAATCATGACAGATTGTTAGAACATAATCCAAGAGCATACCAATAACCGTAGTGGTTCCTAGGGGGGCGACAAGTGATGCTGGAGAAAACCCATAAGCTGAGAAGTTTCCTATTTCTCCAAGAACCATTAGTATAAGACCAATCCTAAGACATGAATAAGAACAAAACAATCACATGAACAAACAGTCTGATCAAATAAACAGTTGAATTACATGTAGATGTACTGTATGTGCTGTAGGTTGCCAAGTTTTCAACCAAAATCGTTATACATGTTAAACACTGCATGTTCCTAGTTACATTTATCGATCCTCTTCAATCTTGCAGAACATCATCTGCAGCCTATGGCCTTGTCTGCTTACTGTCAGGCAATATTTCATGTGATTTGTATAATGAGCAAACGCCTCTCCTAAAGCTGGGTGACTTTGAGCATTCGATTCCCAAAAATGTAATTCTTTTCCAGCAACATTACAAAACACAAGTTCAGACAAAAGGATGATGAGAATGAAGAAAATCCTCAACTTAATTATTAATTAATTAATTAATTCATCACACTTCTTAGAATTTTTTCGGGCTAGTGGAAATGGCCTCCGGGCTAGCTAGTACATCCTGGTTAAAGCTTGTCCGAAGGTCAAGCTGGAAAATTGAACTTCCCTGTACCATGAATATTCTGTTAGCATCCAAAATGTTTTTGGTCTGAAAATGTTCAGTTATATTTAATTTAACAATTTACATACTTGGAAAGAAAACTAAAAGGGTGAACATTAAATAAAAGCAAAGTTCAAAAACTGGGAATAATAATAATTTTATCACATGATATTTCCCAGTTTTGGATGCATCACATGATGTATTTAGACTTAATGTGCATGCAAAAATTGATGGATCATAACAAGTCACACTTGTAAATAAATTAAAAATAAAAGTTACTACTAAATAGAAATAAGAAGAGAACTGGAGCAAGTCTCATCTTCCAGTTGCTTGTTGGATGCCGACTGGCGACAATACATATATGCCTTCTCGTCTTGTTTTGTCCCTATTAACAACCCCACAAGTGACAGCAAGATCAGATTTGTCCCAGTGTTCTTCTCAAGTGGCATTTGGCAGGTGTGTAATAACATGAATAAAATACACTAAGCTCTGATCTGGCAGACCTGAAAACCCTTCCATAAAAGCAGCTAATTTATCTTATACATTCCACGTTGACAAAAAACAAGGTACCAATTTAAAATTGATTCTTTCCATCTTCATTAATATTTAAAACTATAACATTACTGAAAAAAGAGATATAAAGAAAAAACATACCACCATATTTTACTCTTTAAATAGTGTGTTTCACTTTTCTCCTCTGCTTGGCGTAGATGGGAATATTTCTATAATAATATAGCAGAGCTGTTTTAATTTACGAACATTGTCAAGTATTGTTTGACAATAATTTTAAGGAATCACATATTTCAGTATATAGTGTAAGTTAATTATGAATGAGTTCATTCATCCAATAAAGGTTTCCTAATTCAGAACTGTTATTAAACAAATAATACATTACAAATCAAAAAGCTTGATTGCACAAAAGAAAACCAATCATTTTCACTTTTTCACTGATAAAATACATGTACGCTGTATGTCTTTTCATTTGAAATGTGTGCATCACAATCTTTTTATTGTTTTAACAGAATTTAAAAAAAACTGTTTTTGTGTTCAGTAAAGTTTTAAAATAACACACAGAAGGTCATTTCAAATGTAAAATGCGTGATAGAACATGTTTGAAACACGTCTGAATCAGTACAAAGAAAATAGAAATTGCCAAAAATACATTTAATTCTTTTAAATTTGTTTTTCTTGAGAAAGCTGTACAAAAATAATAATGGAAAAGTGCTTTAAATAATTGATGACTGAAAAACCTCAAAGACCACTCAAAAATATCACCTGAATATTCATAGATATGCTGATAAGGAGATTTCCAACAATTGCCAGTGCAGCTCCAATAAAAATATTCTGTTAAAACAAAATCATAATCATTCAAAATTACATTTTTAATATATTTACTTCAAAAACAATATTTTGTGGCTTTAATTTAATACACTTTCCGATCAACAAGTTCAAGTGAGAATTCTTTCAAAATTATCTCCCTGTGGAAAAAAGATAAAAAAAAACTTGCTAATAATTTGATGGAAAATACTATCTTGATGTCTGCAAATTAATAAGAATAAGATGAAAACAAATTGTACTATAGATAATAAAATAGTTAAATTATGAAATGTGATGTCTTGCCTGTTTCATATTTTCAGTTAAACCCACACAATCAAACTTTGCTTTCTACGGTTTTCAAGCTGTATCCAGACGGTAATCACATAATTTTATGACGTGGTGTGTGCTATAGTGTTACATTTTAAAATCTGGCTTTGGCACTCAGGTTTTCTTCCAGCTTGTTCAGACTTATCAAACACAATAAGCAACCACAAAATATTGTTGCTGAATTGAGACTACCCAAACAAAATATGCGACTTTTAGTGTTTATGTGTTTTTAAATGTGATTTTCTTCAATTTCCTTTGGTGAAATCTTTTCAAAATTTCCACAGTATACCTTTAGGATATGAACTTTAACAGGACAAAATAGGGGTTGTAAGGCAGTTTCTTTGTGTTTTTTGCCTCCACATAAAATTTGGTCTAATAGATTTTCCTGACAAATGAGTGCCATGGGAAGACAACAAAATTTCATACAGAGAAACTCAAGAAAACATGGATGACAAATTGTTGCCACTTCTGCTGCACACATTTGTAACAATTACATTATATAAAATGGGAATTTGCCAAGATGGTTATTTGAGCATGCATCAACTCTGGAACCAACTTTGGTGATACAGTGTTTACTGGGGGTTTGATGCAACTCCATGGAGAAAATCTTCAATGTTGTATTGTTTAGAAGTTTAAACAGTGCTATCTGGCCTTAAAAATCTGTGATGAATTTTTATGTTCCTTTGAAATGTGTAACACAATTTTGTGGTTGATCATTTGTGCCTGAGCTTGCATCAGCTTGTGCATGCAGATCTCAAGTGCTTGCACTAGCACCAAGTATGCCGAAGTGAAACTATGTAGAGCCACCTTAAAAAGCAACAAAAAAAATTTGAGGGTTCAACAACAATATCTTTTGAAGTTGTTGCAGAAAGACAGTGTAAGACTTAACATAATTATATAATTTATTTGCAACAGTAAGTTAAAAAATTCTAAACTGCTGGAGAAATTTTTCTGCTAATATAATCAAGCCTCTTTTAGATATTTCACCAGCAGAAATATGGCAAATCATTTTTAATTGAACTCGAAACGTAAAACAAATAGAACAAAATAGAATATAGAATTTCATTTCCTTGAAATATGAAACAGGTGAATTGCATTGGTTTCTTGTTAACAGAAACAATACAGTTTTTTATCACAAAGGACACTTTACATGGAAATATTTTTTTAAAAAAAGCTTTCTTGTTTCTAGATAAAGGAAAACATTAAACCGGAGATCGCTACAAAAATAGTTCTAACTCTTGTAGCATGGATCTTCCTTGGCGCGGGAAATAATATGGTGTCAAAAATTTGTCAAGCATGTAACAGGCGTACAGGCGTCAAAAACTCGCCCTGTCAGACGAGTGCTAAATTTCACTTTCCATGAATTTCACAGTTTAAATATAATCATTGGCTGTGCAAAATATTCCTTTTTATAAAACACCGGCTTCGTATTCAATTACCCGACAGTCGACAACACTATAAAAACAACAAAAGATAACTGAATTCCACTCTGAAGGTCCTTCGATTCCGAAGAAGATCTTCGATGAAATTTACAAGGCGGTTGTGCATGGTCACGTTTCAGGAAACAAGTTTTCAAATAAAGTGGCGATCAAAGCTTCTTCTTTTTGAGAATCAAACAATAAAATTAAAGCAGGTTATAATCGTGACAATTTCCTGTGCATCGGCGTGTAAAAGAAGAAAGTTGAGTTCATTATACAAGTTTGAAGGGCGCTTCAAATAAATCATCGTTCAGTGAAAAAACAGCATCCCTGTAGTCGTGAAGCTTCGCGTTTACAGAGAAACAAGACTTACGAAAATGGTTTCAAAGATTGCAATTTACCTTTGATCAAAGGTCTTGATGAAATAAAATTTTAACGCACCTTTGATGAGAGGCCTTCGGAGCCCAAATTTCCTCCACCGTCCATCTTGAGCCAAACTCACCATTGGTGGCTAACCACTTAGCAATTTCGATGAACAGAACAGAGAGATTTGCACTGCATTTTATGCCTGTGTTAAGGTACAAACTGTTGTCCTTAGAATGACCAGAAAGCGAAATGATCCTAGTCTATGAAGAGCAAAGTACTCGAAACCGTGGCTTTCAAAGATACCGCATAAATTAGCACAGCAATTCCACTCGTTCTCAGTCTCCTCAGCGAAATCATGGGTTCTTCTATTGCCAGGTCTCCCCACCCTCCCCAGCCAGGCTAGATTTTATACTCTCCGGCTCTCCCGGATTGGAAAAATAATCAAGGGAGAATTTTTGGGAGCAAAGTGAACGCAGAGTCAAATAATGTTTTCAAATTTCTTAATTTAATCTGAACAAAAGGGTGCAGATATCTTTAGCTACAAAATCAAAAGCAGCTTCATCTGGTAAGATGAAGAGCCATATTTTATTTTGAGTTGAGAAAAACTTTTTTTTTTTCAACAAACAGCTGCAAAAAAAATCTTTCATGCACAATGACGAGCAATAATATCTATGCCTTGCTTGAGTTGACATTGGTTTTTCTCCTCTTACCCCTCCCTAGTAACAAACTCTCATTATGTTGAGTTTCAGCGAAATTCTTACCCAGAGTTCATAGCAAGGTTATGCCGCCATCTTGAAGCATCGGGGGAGGATCAGCTTTCGTTTTGGAAAATGCCGTAGATAAAGCACTTTGTCGCGGAATTTAAGCAATATCGCCTTTTCTGTGGCTTGGAAGAGTACCATCATCTAAAATGTTTGAAAAGAACCTCACGGATCTTGTTCGTGGCATTAGGAACAACAAAAGCAACGAGGTAAATATGGGTTATTGGATTTCTCCTCACATCACATGAGCATAATGTTGGGGTTTATATTTGTACGGACAACGTGGCACAATATATTCAGTTTATTTTGATCTTTATTAGGCGAAAATTTATATTTAGTCCGTACATTAACAAGGTCTTTTAAGCATTTTTGACATTGTTGTGTAGATTTTGTGTATTAAAAATGTAAAATAAAACACTCGACTATTTCTTCACAATGAAATTAACTACATGAGTTATTCCGTTTGATTGATTCTAAACCAGTTTTATTATATTAGCCATGTGTGATTTTGGAATAGACAATTTACAGAAAGTAACGTACTACTAACTAATTTCTTTAAATTGGCAATTCACTTTGAAATTGCCACGAAAATTGAAACTGACAGTTTCGGTTTTATTACATGACAGGCCAAATACATTGCGACCTGTCTAGATGAAATAAAGCAAGAGCTTAGACAGGAAAATGCTGCTGTGAAAGCCAACGCAGTCTCGAAACTCACTTATGTAAGTACACTAGCCTTTAAAAAAATGTGTATTCTGTATCCAAAATGTGGCAGGATTCACCGGCGACGTAGCAGCTCTCGTAAGGTCTCACATGGATGGCTCGATACCCTGCGTGAAAACAATAGAGCAAACAACAGGAACAATGCCCCTAGCCCCTAAAACAATAGCAACTGCTACCAGTAGAATTACAAGCTTAAGAGATCTGCTACACTACCCGGGATTCACAAATAAAACTTATTATTTCCAATGCCAGAGCTTGTCTTAATCTGATCCCTGTTGTCAATTGAAAGGGTATGTCCTTTAATCAATAATGAATTTTCTCATGACATCATCAAAGTATCTGTGGCCGACAGTACTTAATTATGAAATTCATGGCCGCTTACAGGACATCCCCTAACAAGCTGACATCTATTTAACAAATATACATGAGCTTATTGTGGTACGTCCCGTAATAGACCACAAATTTCTTCATCACATTGTCAAATTTTGTGCAACTCACGAGGCTGCCACGGCCGAGTGAGCTGCACAAAAAGTTCACAATGTGATGGAGTAATAAGTAGTCAATTACAGGACCGTACCACAACAAGCTCACGTCTATTTGTTTTTTGCCATGATAACAAAACAAAGCCAAGTGGGGAAGACTTGCTTTCTCAAAGTAGAAGCGCGAGCGAACCTGAAATAATTTTCCAAAACTGATTTGAAACTTTCAGAATCACAAACTTCAAACTAAGTAAAGTAACTCAAACCACAATGAACAAACAGAATTTTAAAAACTAACCTTTATTACATTCAGAAATTCTTGAAAACCAGATGAATTAATACAAAGCTTAGTCCACTCATGGTGCCTTAGCAGAACACGGCAAAAATAAAAAATCTCATTCAACAAGTTTTACGTAAAACATTGGTGTTTTCCCTTCACAGATTACAGTGATTCAATCCGAACCCATATTGATCTTGAAAACAAATTTGATGATTTCCTTTCTAAAGGAGTCCCTTTGGATGCAATCTGTTGCTTATTTCTGAGAACTAACTGCACTGAAGACTGTAAACAGTTTGAGCGATTGAAGCTGTTTTTGAAAGTTTTCAACAAGCGCGTGTGATGGCGTCCTACTACGTGATCCTGTTTTGGTGATTTTTAGCCAATGAGCACAAGAGAATTTCTGCAGTGATGGTAAAATTGTTTTTTACCATAACAAAATGATAGCGAGGACATTCTTTCACCGTACAAGTGAAACCTGAAATTGTTAAACTGTTTCTGGAACTTATAGCATCGTAAAATTCAAACTACATAAAGTAACTCAAAACTCAAATAATTTGTAGAAACAAAATTTTAACAACTAGCCTTTATTCCATCTGTAAATTCTTGAAAAGCCACTGAATGTTGTCCTTTGTCAGAACACAACAAAAATTAACAGATTCCATTCAGCAAGTTTCACATCAAACTTTACAGTTGAATTCAATCCAGATTAATATTCATCTTGAAAACAAATTGGATACAGCGCGACATGCCTAACTGTGGCCACCCAACAAACGTTTTTGACAAGTTAGCCAATCAGAGAGTGCAGATTTGTTTGAGTTGTCCCGCCTCCTTGTTAAAAGTGTGACAGGTTTCGTGAGAACAGCTTTGAAAATTCCTAGGAGGTGCTCTCTGATTGGCTAATTATAACTTGTCAAAAAAAGTTTGTTGGGTGGCCACAGTTAGGCGCGTTGCGCTGTAAAGGAGTCTGTTCAAAGTTTTCAATAAACTTGCGTGATGGTGTCATACTTTGTTTATATTTATGTTTTGGTGCATTTTTCAACTGTGAGCATTAGCCCATGAGCGCACAAGAATTTCTGCAGTTATGGTAAAATAATTAAGGGACTGCTATTACAATGAAAAGTATTGTTATTGTCACAAGTTCATATGACCTGCAGCAGACTTTTAAGGTTATACCACTGTTGTACTACAGGTCTGATGTGTTTCTTTTAACTATAATTAGCTTCAGATGCTGGGTTACGATATCAGCTGGGCTGCCTTCAACATAATAGAAGTGATGAGCTCTTCAAAGTTTACCTTCAAGGTCAGAAAGTAGATATTTTTGATTTATAATTGTGGATATCAAACTTCAATTATAAATTCACTGTACATACAGTGTGCAGTAAATATCAGCAGCTGGTAACAGTATTTCACTGTGCCAGCAGCCTCAATTATCCGGCAACATGTTCGACATCACAAATTATTAGTTACACATGGCCCTTAAAAAGGGTGTCTCTGATTTTCGAATTTTGTCTTGGTTAACCCATTGGCGGCCGTGCCGGCCAGAACTGGCCATGAAAAACATTGCCCTTTGTTCTGCTCTGTCTCTGTAGGAGGAAAAGATCTTTCCAATGATACCCAGATCAGAGTGACAGAGTTAATTGAGCACGAAATACACATGTTGAAACTATGCTCAGAAATTTGCACGAAAAACTCTGAGGAAAAATTGTCTCAACTACCCTTGGCTATTCCATGGCACAAATTCTGTTTGGATGACACTTTCTCTGGAATGTTTAGACTGAAGACAAGCCTATTAGAAGGCCAAAAACTTCAGCAAAATGATAGAAAAAGGAGAAAAAGGCAAAGTGAACATATAAAATGAATGGTAAATTAAGGCACTTCACTTAACTACTTTTGAGGATAACAGAATAATCGAAACTTCATTATGCTAAATTATTTTGTAATAAAACAGTAGCTAGAAATTGGACATTGCCAGTGAATATCTAGTGATTAAAACTGATACATGATTTAATTTGATGTTGTATATTAAACAGAGAATTGGTTATCTGGCAGCATCACAATCATTCCATGAAGAACTTGATATTCTCATGTTGACAACAAACATGATAAGAAAGGTGTGCATAATAATTCTTTGAAAGTGCATCTAACCCCAAAATATTTTTTCACTACAATAAACCTTTGCACCAGTTCGAAACGTGTTACACATTTTGTTTCTCCTTTTTACTAAATGCAGACTATTTATAGCATTTAAAAGTTACGAAAAACTGTACGTTATTTGGTTCACGACCGAGTCGGAAGGGGGTCTATTCCTGGGTTGACGTCACAAACTGATTTGCATGCATGTTTACAAAGACTTTATGAGATGCAAATGAGTAGGTGACGTCGGCCCAGGAATAGACCCACGCCCCTTCTGACTCGGTCATGAACCAAATAACATACAGTTTTTCTTTTTAATGCTATAAATAGTCAGCATTTGGTAAAAAGGAGAAACTAAAGGTGTAACGTGTTTCGAACTGGTGCAAAGGTTTATTGTAGCGAAAAAATATTTTGGGGTTAGGTGCACTGTAATAACTTATCAATTATATGTATTAATTATTTTCTGTTTAAATGCACTGAATGTTTACCACTGATCAACATTGTATTAGCATTGGACAGTATTTAAGGTGATTCCTCAGATATAAAAGTTGTCTTGAAAACGATTTTTTTTAACTTTCTGTGAATGTTCCCTTCCAAGCACTGTTTTGAAAATACAATAAAAAGGCAGGTCACTGTTCTTGCAAAAGAGATACCGGTATGATGGGCCAATCTTACCTCATGCTAATCA
>OX393571.1:7702499-7754999 GCA_947652115.1 Blastomussa wellsi
CGTCCTGCAGGTGTTTGCCAATGACAGAATGTTTGTGCTCATTAATGCGCTGAAATAGGTGTCGGCACGTATAGCCGACATAATCTGCGTCGCACAGATCACATTTAAATTCATACACAACGCATTGTTCGTTAACAAGAGGTGGTTTGGGTTCCGTCACTTTAATCTCATCAGCAATTTTCTTGCTTGTAAACACTGGGCGCAAGTCGCTGTTAATTTTCTTCGCGAGATCAGAGAGCTGTTTTCGTACTAAGTCGGCTGACCGCTGATCTTTAAAGGGTATAATAATCTGAACGGGCTTATTAACTTGAGAATCAAGCGCTTCTTCTCGGTTTTGCGACTCGATGAATCTGGTGATTGTACAGTTAATGAGTCTCTCAGGGTACTTAAGCTTGAGGAAGATCTCTTTCAAGTTATCACATTCGGCAGCGAAAAGATCAGATGAAGATGAGAGTCGATGTGCACGATTTAACATAGTCGTTAGAAGAGATCGTTTATACCTGTTGTCCACGTGGCTCTGGTAATGGAGAAGGAGGCCCTTATTTGTTGTTTTCCTGTGGACGCATGTTCTAACTTGGCTACCCATCTTCATAAGTTCCATCCCGATGAAAGGTAGTTTACCATTGATTGCTACTTCGATGGTAAACTTGAGTGCAGGGTGTGCTTTGTTCAGCGTTGCAAGAAAAGCTCTAGCAGTTGGAATGTCTTGCACCGCGGCTAAGGTGTCATCGACGTACCTTCGGTAAAAGGAGGGTAGTTTATTCTCCCTTTCAAGCTTCTCCTCGATGGAACACATGAATGTATTTGCCATGAGGGGTCCTAGTGGTGATCCCATCGCTACGCCATCTACTTGTTCGTAGAGGCTGCCGTTAAACTGGAAAAGTTGGTGTTTTGTAGCGACTCTTAGAAGGGCAACGAGGTCACCTCGGCTGATGTTTAGGTTGTATGTCACATTGAACCAGTTCTCAGTAAAAGCTTTGTTAGCAAGGATCTGTATTGTTTCCTCGAGGGGCACATTTGTGAAGAGCGAAGATACGTCATATGATATTAAAATACCATCCTCATTAAATCGCATCTTCTTGATCTCATCGGCAAACTGGAAAACATCAGTGATAGTATATTTGTTGATCGAAAGCGGTTTCAGTTTCTCGTCAAGCCATTTCGCCAGAGCATAATTATATGTGCCAGTGGCAGACAAGATTGGTCGCATTGCCAATGGTTGTTTATGCGTCTTGGGCAGACCATAGAGGTGCGCTAATCTCGAAATGTATTTTATTTGAATTTGAAAATGATGGCATGGAGCTGTCGAAACGTCATTCTTTGATATCGCTAGTTTTTATCCTTAATTGCTTATCGAAAACTTTAGTTATTACATATTTGAAACAGGCAATTCCAAAGTTTGAAAGCGCTACGATAAAAATTGTTGATTTTACAAGTGCTTAAAGTTACGCTTTTTTGCCTTTAAAAATGGCAAAGAGACTGGGTCCAAATTTATTGCGAGATAATAGCATGTGATGTCAGTTTGTTTGCAAGAATTTGTTTACGCTCACTTGACTCCAGTCGCGGAAGATCGGATGGAAACTGATGCTTTCTAATACCCTGGGTGCAAGACGTATTTTGGCAACTTTGGTTGTTTGAAGCCCCAGCAACGCAATATCGTCCACCTCTACGCTTTACTTTCTCACCGTCTGTCATATTTGCTTGCACTGCTTGCAAACAAACTGATGTCAGATTTGAGGTCACGTGGTATTTTGGCTGCGAGATTCATTTGCAAGTGCAAGCACAACTTTGAGCGCTTGTAAAATCGACAATTTTTATCGTAGCGCTTTCATACTTTGGAATTGTGTGTTTCAAATGACAAATTTTTCAATTATGCAGAAAAAAATTTTGCTTCATAGGAACTTTAAATCAGGCAACATATAGTTTCAAATTATTCTGACATGCAATTCACTTTTGAACTACTACACCTTCAAACAACATTGTGCTTTCAAACAGAAATGGGCAATGAATAAACATTAAGGGACACAGCGATTTTTCTAGTTTGTAGTAACAGTCTTTCCCGTAAAACCGTGAACACCAGAAATGTTTATGGAATGTTACTGTGTTACAAAGAAAAAGCCAATCAGGTGTGAGACTACTAAACCGCAAACAGCAATGGTCATTAGTTTGTGGTTTTGAGATTCGTTCGCGTGTCCTGAACTTTGCTGCGATTGGTCACTACACAATAAACATTCCAGAAATTTTTTCTGGTGTTTACCGTTTTACGGGAAAGACTGTAAGAGCAATAAAATTATGACTTGTAAGTACTTTTGCTCATCAAGAGGATGACTTCTGGAAAATTATTGAAGGAATAGTGAAACAATTATTAGCTTTTAGCTATTTTTCCAAGCCACAAGGCAGACTTTAAAAGTCTACACTCCCTTTATAGCTTCAGTACACTGGCATAATAATTATTAACAAACCCTGACTATTATTTGTAGGTTTTCATTGTTGTAAATGTCTTTAGGCTCGGGTGTTTTCACGTAATGCTCATGACAACACCTATCTTTCCTTATATTGCTGATCAGAGCCTTTGAATCATTTCTTGCTAGATTACATGTATTTCCAAAACCCAAGCCCCTCCAGATATTTCCCCCATCGGTTATAAGCCCACTGAAATCCCTTATTAAGTTGCATAAGTCCAAGGCTTAGAGCTGGCAATTTGCAGTTTTCAGTTCTGGCATTTTAATAATAATAATAATAATAATAATAATAATAATAAATAATTTAATAATTAATAATAATTATTTAATTGAGCATTCCCCATTGGGTCTTTTCAGGGCCAGTGTAAACAAACAAATATTGTATATAAACATAACAGGTTTTAGAATCCCAACTAGTAAGAGGCAGGCCAGTTAGCTATTTACAAGGGTAGCCGGGGAGTTCAACTCGGGGCTACTGAGAACAACACCAGCTAGTGGTCAGAACAGGACTTCAGCGTGCAACTTACATATTTTAAGTCCAACACTCTAACCGCTCGGCCGTGCTGCCTCCTAGTATTTGCAACCAATACAGATGTGTTGAGTTACAAGTGTCAAAAGAGTGCTATTACTTGTGCAGGTGCTGTCTTAGTTTTAGGCTTCTTGGGGATGGAGGAGAATTTGTGTGGATGGATTCGTGAGCTACATATAAGTAACACAAAGACACATGTATACTACCGAAGAAAATATGACTTTATGCTTGTTAGCTAAAGCATAGTGCACTATAATTAAACATGTAGTGCCATCCCTATCTTGTTGGGACCTTTTCTCTGTCACTTTAAAGAAAGTTGAACAGTTTCTCATCCACTGTAATCAGGCAATGATTGCCTTTGTTTATTCAAGGTGTTCAGTCGGCAGCAGTGAATGTGATTTGTGAGTTGGCTCGTAAAAATCCAAAGAACTACTTATCACTTGCACCAGTGTTCTTCAAACTTATGACAAGCTCTACCAATAACTGGATGTTGATAAAGATCATCAAACTTGTAAGTAGCAACTGTATTATTTATTAACTAGTAATAATCAAAGATTAGGAGTGCGTTCAACGCCTACAATACACTCATACAAAGTTGCAGACTGTGTAGACGCCAAATGTAAACAAATTAACGCAGCCAAAGTATCACAGGCAGGCTAAAATGCAAACATGAAATTCACGATTACAGAGACTGTCACGGCACTGATCTAAATCTGCTGTTATATATTCGCACCAGGAGTTGTACAATCTTCACTACAAAGTTCTTGGATAACAATAAGGCTGATTTGAACAGTAGTGCGTCACAGGAAACTGATGCTGCAATTCGCCCAAGCAACACATCAGATTATAAAAGTCAGATGCTTTTCATTAAAGATCCAACATCTTGGATCTTTAATGAAAAGCATCTGACTTTTATAATCTGATGTGTTGCTGGGCGAATTGCAGCATCAGTTTCCTAGAAAAGACACCAACAGTAGACAGGCTTCTGATGTTCTGATAAGTAGCTTCAATCATCTTTGCCAGTGATAGCCCAAATAAATC
Organism: Blastomussa wellsi; assembly: GCA_947652115.1. Taxonomy (NCBI): domain Eukaryota; kingdom Metazoa; phylum Cnidaria; class Anthozoa; order Scleractinia; family Plerogyridae; genus Blastomussa; species Blastomussa wellsi. The sequence goes on from OX393571.1 coordinate 7,706,532, forward strand.
AATACAACTGCAAAAGCAGTTCGACAAAGCACAAACATGAGTCTGAGGCTATTTGTGCCAGCCAGCCAGTCCAAGATGGTGTCCAAACCCTGAAATCGCATGGCATCATGATCACACCCACGAGACATCCCGCGAGACTAACACAATTAGTAGGCGTACTTCGAACGCAATAACATCAAATTGGTGTTGCTGTTTTTCATACAAGTCATATAGCTTTATTGCATAGTTGCAGAAAACTTACAAAATTGTCTTACTTGACCTACATACATACATACTTTATTTAAGGTATTATAAACAAATAAATACAAGTAATACCCTAAAAAGGAAGTTTAAGAGGTTGACCCTATGTGAATAAACTTCCAAAATAAAAATCAAAAATATATATCTATAAATAGACTCTAAAATGGATAAGAAAAGAAAAACCCTAAGAAATACACATATATGATTTAAGAGCTAATTTAAAACATCTCAAATTTCCTACTTCAACAACATTGGCAGGCAGGTCATTCCATTCACGAATAATTTTAACAAAGAATGAATATTTATAATAATTACAGTTCGCCGATTTAACTTGTAGTTTGTAGTTATGATTGGACCTGGTACGTTTTGAAGCGAACTCAAAAAAATCACGAAAACAAAGACTGTTCAATCCGAATACAAGTTTATAGCATTCAATCAAAGAAAAATATTGTCTTCTATCGCTCAACTGCGACCAACGCAACAGTTTACAGCGATCTTCATATGACATCTCTCCCCTTCGCTGACCTAAGGCCAATCGAGAAGCTCTTCTCTGAACTTTCTCTAAGAGAACAATATTCTTAACCAAGTAAGGGCACCATGCAGGGGAAGCGTACTCGAGGATTGGTCTCAAGAGAGCCTTGCACAATGTGGAAAAGATTTCTTTGTTTACAGAACCAATTGTTCGCTTGATTAGACCAAGAACTTTATTGACCTTATTGACCACCTCAACAACGTGTAAAGTCCACGAGAGGTCATGGGAGATTGTAATGCCGAGGTCTTTTACAGTACTCACTGAGCTTAAACGTTCTCCACGTGGCACGAGGGAGTAATTTGGAACAGATTTATCACGATTATGTGTCACTCGCATAATTTCACATTTGTTCGCATTGAAGTTCAACTGCCAGGCCTCAGACCAACTCTTAAGGTGGAATAAGTCCGACTGAAGAGTGACTGTGTCTCTAGCCATGTCGGAGATCTCTCTATAAACCTTGGTATCATCCGCATACAATTTAACCGTTGATAGAATTCCTGATGAAATGTCATTTACATATAAGATGAATAAAACAGGTCCTAGGATTGTTCCTTGGGGTACACCTGATAAAACTTGAGACCAGGACGAGCTAGTGCCACGTATGACGACACGTTGCATCCGGCCAATTAAAAAATTTCAAAACCACTGGAGAGCGCTGCCGTCGATACCGTGACGCTCGAGCTTGAAAAGAAGACACTCATGCGGTACGCTGTCAAATGCCTTGGAAAAATCCAAAAAGGCGATGTCGGTTGGCTTTCTATTGTTACGTGATTTCGCCCAATCGTCGTAACAAGAAAGAAGCTCCGAAAGCGTTGATCGACCCTCCATGTAAGCGAACTGGTTCGGGTTAAAAATATTTATGTTTTGCCAAAAATCCATCACTCGAGACTTAACAATTTTTTCCGCAATCTTGCACACTACTGATGTTAATGAGATCTGGCGATAATTATTCCTGTCAGTCTTACTGCCTTTTTTGAACAGAGGTGTGATGTTAGCGAGTTTCCAGAGATGTGGCGGTTTGCCGGTTGAAAATGATTTGTTAAAGAAAAAACACAAAGGTGATGACAAAACACTCGCACATTCCTTCAGAATGCGAGGTGACAGGCTGTCAGGTCCAGGCGACTTGTAGATGTTTAATTTTTTTAACAGCTTTTCTACTTCCTTTGTATCACAAAGAATATTTGAAAGTTTACTGTTAGTAACATATTCAAATTCGGGAAAATTATCGCAGTCCTCTGATGTAAACACAGAGGAGAAAAATTCATTCATACTTTCCACAATGCTAAGATCATTTGAGAGAGTAACGTCGTCAACATTAAGTGAAACGAGATTGTTTGACCCTTTACACATAGATTTCACAAAGCTCCAAAACGGCTTGGGATTGTTGTTAGTAGCAAGCTCATCGGCCAGATCATTGATGTAGTTTCGCTTCGCTGCATTACACGCTTTCTTAACAGAGTTATTTAAAGTGCGATACCTCATCCACAAGAGATCCGAGTTTACTCGCTTTGCCTTCCTGAAAAGAAATTTTTTCTTCCGACAAAGCTTAATGAGCTCCTTTGAAATCCAAGGAGGATTAAATTTATTGTTGCGTCGCCGCTTCGGAATACACTGATCCACTGCCGCAAAGAATAAATCTAACCACGCCTGCCAGTTATCATCCAGGTTGTCGTCAAGATATGCACAATGCCACGGTGTATGCGAAAACAGCGATTTTAAATATTCCCAATCTGCCTTTCTGTATGCATAAACAAGTTTCTTGGATTTACGAGGGCGGGGAAGAGATCCGGACAAATAAAAGGTTAAACAGTGATGATCTGAAAAGAGTTCCCCGACAGTTAGCTCGCGTACAAACTCGGAAGATGTCTTAAGCACAAGGTCCAAAATATTGCGTTCTCTAGTTGCCTCATTTACAAGTTGTGTAAGAAAATTATCTTGGATGATGTCGATCAAAAGGGAATTGTTAGCTGAATCACATGTAGCTCTAACATCAAACCAATCTATTCCAGGTAGATTAAAATCTCCAATAATAACCAAATCCTGATATGTGGAATTTTGAAGAACGTCTTGCATATCCAATAAAGGTTTGGTGTCTGCATTTGGCGGTCTGTAGAAGGCACCTACAGTCAAATAACTAAAAATGACTAAAATAGAATAATAAGACAATCTGAAAGTTGTTATCTTTTAGCCATTTGCATAGATGGTTCTAGCCAGTATTTAAAGTCAGAAACCTATAATGTATGATGTCGAGTCTGGGATTGAAACCCTGGTCACATTGTTTGGAGATGGGCGCTCTGACCAATACATTCATTTCCCGCTTGAAGTTTATTTGAAGTAAATGAAAATCATTGATCCTACATGCAAATCTTTTTTTTTGATTATTTTACAGTTTGGAGCTCTTTGCCCTCTGGAGCCAAGATTAGGAAAGAAGCTACTGGAACCTCTGACAAATCTCATCCATAGGTAAAAATACAATTCATATGCAATTTGGCTTACCAGTAAAGGGTATCACCTTTTATTAATTTGTTATTTTTTGTTCTTACGTACAGCACTTCAGCCATGTCATTATTATATGAGTGTATCAACACAGTTGTTTCAGGTGAGAAGCTCGCCTCAATACTTATGTTGACTGCAAGGATTTAATACAAGTGATGCCTAGTAGCTGTTGTTAATTGCTATAAATAGTGCCATTATGTCACTAAATTATATGCTACTGCACACTTTAAATTATCTTTTGGTGTTTTGGTGTTCAGAGATGGTGCTTACTTGTGGGAGGTGCTGTTTAAAAAAATCGGAACATTACTGTATTTTGTAACAGACAAATTAAGTTGACAGCAGATATAGCAATTTCAAACTTAAAAGCATCTTTATCCAGGAGAACCATTTTCTAAGATGGTTTAGATTTATTTGTAAAGGTAAGTATTTCTTGTTCTTTAGTTTGAGTGTTCAAACACTTCAGCACTCTAATAGAGGTTTCAAAACAAGCTGACGACTGTCGGACTTCCACCAGCTACTTGACTTTAAGTCACCGGTTACTCTGCCAGTAGCAATTAGCTTGTGGCGTAAAGGCTCACTTTAAACAGCCGCCTACCAACTCTTCCAGTAACAAAATATTTTTTATTTCTGCCTTTCTAGGACTACCTCAGCACAATCCTTCAATTCAGGTTAGTGACTTAGATTTCAACGTACAAGTCTTTAAATTAATGTGACTTTCTAATAAATCTTCTTGCATTGTTGCTGTCTTAACAAAGGACTTAGGACATGTACTGTATTGAGCAATGAAAACTGTTTGAATTATTTCACTGGCAGTTCCTGTGAGTTACATGACTTGTATTTTGAAATGACTGGTAGAACCCTGGCCCGCATTCCACCACCACCACCATCTCTGTTTCGATTGTCTTACTCACAACAGAACTGATAAGGAATTACCATTAACATTAAAATTAAATATAAATAAAATGTTTGCTGGATGTTTTAAAATATTACAAAAGAAGCTTCAATTATTCTGCGCAGCAAGATAAGCTTACTATTGTCAAGAAAGCACCATAACGATCAAATGTTATTAGTTAAGACTGCTGCAGAAAATTATAAATTAATCTGACTTTAAAACTGTTTTACATGACTTTAAGTGTTTTTCTTCTTTCCTTAGCTTTGTGTAAGCAAGCTACGGATTTTAATTGAAGATGCTGATCAAAATTGTAAGTTAGAATTTTTGTCCCTTTGTGCTTTAAGTTTAGTTTATGTTGCTGGGAGGCGTGGTGGCCTAACGCTCAGTTCAATGGACTCTGGATTGGACAGTCCAAGTTTGAACTTCGGCCGGATTACTTCATTGTATTCGTGGGCAAGTCACTTTACTCTCACAGTGCCTCTCTTTGCCCAGGTTTATAAATGGGCATTGACAAATTTAATGCTGTGGTGGACTAGCATCCTTTTCCGGGGGGTGGGGGGAGATTTTTTTATTGATCACCATATATTTTCACTTCCATCCCCCTCTCCTTTTCAATAGTTTGAATTCAGATTAAAGAAATAAAGATATGCTTCTATTAACCTGGACAGAGCTCAATGGATTGAGCGCCCGCCCGGTGTTCAGGAGGTCATGGGTTAGATTCCTGTCAGGGACTCAGAATTTTTCTTTGTCCCACGCTCATGTCATGTTGATTAATTAATCTTTCACATTAAATTTACCGAGCTGAAAATTTGCCATCACTCTCATTTCCGCAACTCATGATGATAGCGACATTGCTGATCCTATGCAGTATGTGGGACGCGTGTCACATGAGAACTCAGTAAAAATGACCTAGCTCTCCAGGAGTTTTCGTAGCTCAATGGATAGAGCGCCCGCCCGGTGTTCGGGAGGTCATGGGTTAGATTCCTGTAAGGGACTCAGAATTTTTCTTTGTCCCACGCTTGTGTCATGTTGATTAATTAATCTTTCACATCACTGTCACGCCATCCAAAAATAAACTCTAAACCATGCAATGAAAAAATCTGATAAATTCAAATGTTATAAAATATTAATAGGTAAACAACATCTCCAAGTCTCAGGTCTGTGCGGTACACCATTCTTGAGTTATTTGCCAAAGCATTTCTCGCAAATTTATAGAGATCAGTATTAAAACGCCATGTTGGTGCCCAGCTTGATGGGCACCAACATGGCGGCCGGAAATCAAAGAAAACATCTGGCACTGACTTTTGCTATGAAAGCGACTGCTCTTTCTTCACGATCTAGTGTGTATACACATACACATCCTTCCTATTACTTGAACTGTTTAAACTGCTAAAATTTTGCGAAAAGACCTTTTCTTAGAGTATGACAGCTTTGTCATTGTCTTATGTTGATTAGCATAATCTGAAACAAAGGGAAATCAACATCAAATTGGTTTAAAAAATTTAAAAACCAAAGATAAATTTAAAACACAACATATATTAATTTGTGTGATTTATAATTGGCATAGAAGTGAAGCAGAAGTTAGTTGTGTTAACTGTGAATTGATCGGACAATGTTTTCTAACTTATAATAATTAAGTCAAATTGATCATACACTTGGGTCATTCCAATCCAACCATATTTGAATTAGAGGGGGTAAGTTTCTAAAGAAACTGTGGTGCTGTGTCGGGGGGAAGTATAACAATATAATTTGGTTTTATCAACTGGGTTGATAATGTCAATTGGCCACCGTAAAGAGATTCAATTGCTTACGTTTAGAGCATTAGCCCTTCGTGTCAATTAGCCCATTGACACCTGAAGATTTTTGGAACCTGTGGATTTTTTGGATGTTTTACGCTTAATATGCATTGCTTATTGAAATTTATTTATTTGTTTATTTGTAGTAAAATACCTTGGCTTGCTTGCCATGTCAAAGATCCTGGTTGTGAATCCCAAAGCAGTGCAAACACACAAGTGAGTAAAACAACAAACCCTGTGGGTTTAGTGAGTAAAACAACAAACCCTGTGGGTTTAGTGAGTAAAACAACAAACCCTGTGGGTTTAAAGACAGGCTGGCCTGGGAACATGTTTGGAGATGCTGGTTGAGATCAGTTAAACTCTCATTCTGATTGGTCAATGAGGCATTAACAATCTGATTATAATTGAACGAGGCTAACCAATTTGGATTTTTCAAGGCAGAGGAGTACCCCAGTCACTTTGTTCTACTGCCCCGCCTATTTTCATTTGCGAATTCCAACCACCGCTTTGTCTTCTATAAATTACAGCTCGCTATTTGCATTTAGATCATTCTTGAGTAAAACTTTGAATAAGATCATGTTTCCAGTATGGCAAATTGTAAACAATAGTTGCAGCAAGGAGACGCAGCATATGAGCCACAAGAATTTCTGAAATTTGTCTGTAGAAGTGGGTGGGCAGTGATACGAAAATTAGGCCCATTTCACAGTTCAGTGATTAGAGCCACATTCATGTAACGTGCTTTCTTTCCTTTTCAGAGACATAGTCCTTCAATGTTTAGATGACAAGGATGAATCTATCAGGCTTAGAGCCTTGGACCTTATTGTTGGAATGGTTAGGGATACGCTTACAGTTTGTCTAGTTTCGTTGTAAATGGCCACTTTTTAGCAAATTTACATTTGTTTCAGAAAAAATCTGTTGTTAGTGTTTGGAAAAACTCAGAAAGGAGTTACAAAGTGTGGAGAAGTTGAATTTAACACCGCCTAAGACAAATCCATGTAGTTACAGGAAGGGGTAAATTGTTCAAAATGCAGGAACCATGACATAGCTCATTTAATGTCTGTGTTGAGGTTTAGTTTTTTTCTTGGTTTGAATATTGCTTTCCTGTGTTTGAAACTCTTTATCATTCATTACCATACCCTAAAACCAAGTAATGTAGAATTCACACCAAGGATCATAACTTTGAACCTCAACATCTATCCACTTACTAGGTTTCCAAGAAGAACATAATGGACATTATCAAGAAATTAATGGTGCATATAGAGAAGGCTGATAGTCAAAGTAAGTTTCAAGTTAGAGTGATCTACATTAATTTTATATCAATGCTTTGCTCAGCAGACAGGGAATGGGAAATACAGAAATACTCTTAAAACAACAAGATGATATTGTCTTAAGTACTGCCAAAATTCTCATAACTTACATCAGGAAAATGTTCTGCAGTCAACAAGGAGAAGTCAATAGTTGTTTTTTAAAACTTGGGCTGTTAGAATGATATCTTGTATCATTTACAGGCATTGTATTTACTAATGTTAGAGGGTACAATGTCACTAAAAAGTGAGATTCTTATAAGTTTTAATTAAGATTTGTTAAAGGTGCAAAAAGGGTTTGCAAAGGTACATGAAGATTTCACCACTCTGCTGTCAGCTAGCTGATGTTCTAATTTCATGTTTTGCTTTATTAACAGCATATTGTGATGAGTTACTTTCCAAGATTGTTCAGATCTGCAGCTTGAACGACTATCACTACGTTACAAACTTTGAATGGTAGCAACTGTTTACTTTCTTATTTGATTAATAATTTGAAATTTTGTTTTGCTCCTCTGTTAACACAACAATTGATATGATCCCTCAGTATATTGTCCAGACGACAGATAATGGGCCGGGATGATTGATTTTTGACCACTTCCAGTTCTTTGCGCCTAGCTGTTGCAACCAAGGACAGTTTTGGATTTGCTTTTGGCAACCTTTTTTGGCATCTTTTCAATAACAACTTCTGTTATCAGATTCCAATCAAAAACTTTCTCAAGTGGCAAAAGTTTGGGGCATAGCAGGGTTGTCTGCAACTTTTGACCAAGCTGGCAAAAAATTGGAAGTATGCAGATGATGATTATCGTTTTCCTGTATCTGTGCCAGTACTGGAATAAAAAATCACGAGAGTGGCCGGCACAAACAACCGAAGTAGCCGGTCAATTCAGCTGGCTGTCGGCCATTAGTGACAACCCTGCATATGACTGAAATAACTCTTATAGCTAACAAGAAAACAAGTACAATAACAATAAATATGAACAATTACATTTTTGAGCTCTCTTCCTGTACTTATAAATGTTTGATTTAGTTGGTTTGGTGTATAATTATTAATAACTTCTTTATAGGTATATTGATGTTCTGGTACAATTAACAAGAGTTGAGGGAACAAGGCATGGCAAACTGCTGGCTTCCCAAATGATGGATGTCACTATTAGAGTCAAGGCAATACGTCCGTATGCTGTGCAGTGCTTGGTTAGTTCTCTCCTGGAGCTGATATTTTTGATATCTTGATATCTGATATCTTTTGTTTCACAGGCTGGATCCTGAATAGTAATTTAATATGTTCTAGATGAATTCGAAAAAACACAACCTAGGAGACTCTGATAATAAACTTGATGTTCCATTACTGTGAACAAACTATTCGAAATTAAAAATAGTCTGCCATGTGACATTAGGCAAACAGAATCCGTTTGGACAATTCAAACACTTAGTAGAAAAGGTTTTCTAAGGCACAGCATTTGCAGAAAGCAGCATTTTATTATTTTATTTGGTTTTTCGTTCTCTTTTTAATTTTGTGTATAATTTACTAAATAATTTTGATATTTATGCACCAATTTGTAACAATTTTTATAAGCTAGCGGATGAATTGTTCATGTAAGAATAGAGATTATGATGATGATTTGTTTTGTGTTAGTGGTGGGGAAGCTCCCATATAAAAATGACAGCCGTGTGCATGGTACCTCTTAGGAAGTAGAATTTCTGGATTGATACCGCTTGTTAGCCTAAAATGACCACGCCTTGAGTTGGTGCTATACTTTTAAGGGCCTTTAAGGCATGCACATAAAACAAGACTCTGGTACCTTTTAGTAGCTGTTTGGAAAACAAACACCCCTATCATTTTTACAGGGGAATGCCCCTTGGTTGTTTGTATGGCCCAGTTGTTGTGTTTTTGTTTGTGCCCTTTTGGCTGAAATGCAGTAATCCGTATGTCTAGAATAGCTGAAAAGTATGGTTTGGTACAAAGATATGTTTGATACAGAATTGATGCCATGTTGTATCAGACATGTAAACTACTGACTGTTTAGCCCAAGTCTGATATAAAGCTGATATAAAACTGTTTATATATCACCTATAAATTATACATCTTCTATTTTTCTTTGTTTTCAGTCTTTGTTACTAGATAGCAGTGACTTGATATCAGGACAAATGGAGAAGAATAGAGTTTGTGAAGTTCTTTATGCTGCAGCATGGATTTCTGGAGAGTTCTCAGAGTAAGTTAACTTTGTCTTACAGAATACAAGTTTCTGTACAAAGAGCAACCGTTACTACTGGCCCAAAGTAGGTGTGAGAAGATTTAAGTGTATAAACATTGAATATTAGACCTATTATTTGTTTACATGTGGTATGTTATCCTCGTATTAAACAAATCAAGTAGAAGCATAGACCTCGTTCATAAATGGCTGCCAATTTGAAATTCTTTTGTGTGCATTTAAATTAGCCTTTCTAACCTCGTTTTAAAGCAAAAAATCTTTTGATTTACCAACTCAAAAACGAGGTTAGAAAGGCTAATTTAAATGAATTCAAAAGAATTGAAAATTGGCAGCCATTTATGAAAGAGGTCTATTAGAAAAAGAAAACTGCTGTGTTTGTTCTTCCAACTACAACTGTAGTACAGTAATAAATTATATCTTTCAATTTTGAAGAACTCTTTGGCTATACTGATGGTCCACTGCCAGTTGACAGACAACCAATTGATGAACTGTCACCTATTATCTGACATTTTCACCAGATTTTTTATTATAAATAATACATCATTAGTACCTCAGTTTTGTTTGATGAAGTAAAATACCATGTATAAGCTGGACCCATGGATAAGTTTACCCCCAATGTGGAAGCTCAAATCTTGAAAAAAGTAAAGTTTAAAGTTATGGAGAGGTTCCATTGACAAACAAATGAGGACAAGTGATGCTAGTTGACATGTATTTCGTTATATCTCTTTCCCAGACATTTACCAGATATCCACACCACATTAGAAGCAATGCTGCAAACCAAAGTGGTGTCTCTTCCAGGCCATATCCAGGCAGTTTATGTCCAGAACATTGCCAAATTATATGCTAAAGTCCTTGCCAGTGAGCGGGAAAACGTATGTATGATTAATTTTTGTATTCCTGGATGTTGGGACATTTATTATATCTACCTCTATCAATGTATGAAGATACGATGCAACACTACCCAGATTGATTCTTTCAACCATGTTTTTCACTACAAGTGGTTACGATACATGTAAAGAACTGCAAAACTTAGGAGTACAATTTAATGTCAGCAAGGCTCTAATATCTGTTGAACAAGGTACAGTGGTGAGAGTGTTTGCCTGCCACCAATGTGACTTGGGTTCGATTCCCAGTCCCGGCGTCATATGTTACTTGAGTTTGTTGTTGGTTCTTGTCCTTGCTCCGAGGGTTTTTCTCCAAGTTATTTTCCTCCCTCCACAAAAACCAACACTTCTAAATTCCAATTCGATCGGGAATCTGGGGGCCACAGGTTTGTTAGTCGAAAGACTATCATGTGCTACCCTCATTAAACAAAGGAGATTTGATTTGTTTATTGATTTGATTTGAAGTGGACCACAAATATAGCTGTCAAGTTGAATAATTATCATGTCATGAGATGTCTAGTTGTTTTTTTTTTCATTATTTGATTAATGGAGAGAGTGCTATTAAGTGATCATGTGTTGATGGCGTTGTAAGAGGCACAAAACTGTCTAAGTGCTGGTTCTTAGATAATGTTAACTATAGATAATAATTGTTGCCTTCATATATTGTACTGTGAGGGAGGGACATTCAGATCAAAGATTGAAGAACAACTTAACAATACAACTTTTCAAACCCAGTGATCATGGCGCCAAATCATCACATGCAGTCCTTTCAATAAGCACCAACAGCCGATGATAAGCATTGGCTACTTTGCTTTACTTTGCTTAGAGATGTCGGCTTCTTAATCCCAAAATTGAAGAAATTAAAGAAACAGTCTGCTCAAACCAGTTACCCCTTCATGTGCATGCTGATATTGTTCCCAGAACCAGCTCTGCTCTTCTATTGGTCAGCAACACAGAGGAACAAGGTCCAATGAGATCAGTTTGAAAATTCCTGTACACACTCGTTTAAAGGTCATAATTTGGCTGTAAATGGATTTCTCAATGCTAAATCCTGGTTTGATTTTTAAGGAGGAGGAGGATGAGAAGACTTCAATTGGTGAGATGTTGGTAGAGAGGTTACCTGTGTTTGTACAGAGTGCGGACCTAGAGGTGCAGGAGAGGGTCAGTGGCAGTTACATCTCCTTTTTGGTAACAATTAATTAAACAGAATTTGATTATAACAGTCAAGTGGGCTCCCACAGTACCTGAAAAAAGAGTAAGTTTGACTGTGCTTTCAAATCAAAGGAAACCTTACTGAGAATAATAGTTTACAAAGGTAGAGGAAAGCCAAAGAGGTGATACTTAAACTTGGATTTTAAAATCAATTTTGAACTTATAAACAGAAATCCTTTTTGAAAATAGAAAATAAAAAAAACTTAAAAAACGTAAAACATGTTTTAGTTTTGAAGTATGTAGCGTATGTAAATGTGCGTAGAAAGTAAATGCTAATGACTTTTTTCCTTTTCAATATGATGCTGAATAATACTTTCCTAGCTTTGGCAAACAGAATTTCGCAGAGACTAGTTGGTTTTATGTATTTCATTCGTGCATATTCGTAATTTGAAACACTGGTTTGAAGATTTTTAAACCAAAGATAAATTTAAAACATGATGTCCATCTATATGCTTGAGGTCACTTGTGTCCTATTACCAATTCCCCAATGCACTTTTAACAGAATTTAGATTGAAAGGATATAGCTAGTTTAGAGAGCTGCTTATTTAGTGGAAGTGACCATTAGTGGTTGATATCTACCAGTACATACCCACCTCTGGCAAACTGCACGAGCTGTCTTTAGGAAGAATCCGCTTTTAACGAGGCATGCTGCTTGTCGAGCATTAGTGTAAATCTTATGTTTTGTTCATTTAAGGCAAGCTGTGTATTACAACTCATCAAGTATGTCCTGAAGTTACAAGGAAAAGGTAAAAAGCACTGTAAATTATTTTGAGAAGGTTAATAAATGAAAACTAAGGATGCGCTGATCTCATAAAAATATGAAATGAAAAAAGTGGACACTGACATTGGGTGTCTTAATTGTTCATAATTATATGTTGTGTGTTTTTATCAGGTGTTGATTGCACAGAAGAAGTATCATCACTGTTTCGTGGAGAATTGAATCCAGTTGCTGCTAAAGCGCAGAAGAAAGTACAGATTCCTGACGGGTTTGTTCAAGCTTTCTTATTGTGGGAGGCGCTGTGTTCTTAGGCAAGACACTTTACTCTCACAGTGCCTCTCTTCACCCAGGTGTATAAATGGGTACCGGCAAATTTAATGCGGGGGGTAACCCTGCAATGGGTTAGCATCCCATCCAGGGGGAAGTAGAAATACTCTCAGTCGCTTCATGCTGAGGAAACCGGGATAAGCTCCGGCAGTATGGGCCACTAGGATTGACGCAGACTTTGCCTTTTGCCTTTCTAACTAAATTGAAAAGCAGGTTTTTATAAGCTTAGCTCTACAATATGTACATGCCATCATTGTCATTGTCACCATCATCATTGTTGTCGTCATCAGTATCACCATCATGTTCTGTACTTGTGAGGAGGTTGTTTAGCAAACCACTGTTTACTAGAGTCTTACTGGGGAACCATATTGGTTTTGCTTCAAGTTGTCAGCCAGGCAAGTATGCCTGATGGAATGCATACTTGCCCTCGCCTGCCAAAATTTCACTTGCCAGTTGAAAAGTGAAGAATGCCAACAAATCAACATGAAAATGGATGGAAAGTGTACTTTTTATTATGATGCCTCTACCATTATTGTACATTGTAGTCACCATCTATCTTCCCATTGGCTAAGAGCCTACAGTTAATTGTGGGAAACAGCAGAACCTACAGATTATTCACTAATCTGCTACCAGATTAGTGAATAATCTGTAGGTTGTGCGCACTGTGAGCAATGCCTTGTATTCACGGACAGCGAAGTACATGTAAGAACATGGATTGTCGATTCGCTTCATCAACCCAGCAAGAAATTGAGAAATTGCTTGAAGATAAAGATTCGGAAAATACTAAAAGATCAGCAAAAGTGGCGACTGGATCTGTTCTACGAACACCTTAGCGAGAAAAACATTCATGAGCCACACGGTAATAAAGAATTATCGCAAGTGTTGAAATCTTTTTATGTGGAAGCTCGAAAGAAGGATGGATAGTGTTACCCCATGGGAAGCCTGAAAAAATGTATAATAAAACGATTATTAGATTCGTTTTTTGTGATATCCGGAATAATCAAGGCCTTCGGATTCGGCTGATAACACTCTACCTTGATTATTCCAGATATCACAAAAACCTCATCCAATAATGGTTTATAATTATGTGTAATTCTGAACTTATTTTCTTATCCATATTCATATGGGTCCCTAACGAGTCTTACTGGGTAAAGTTGAAAGGCCAGGCTTTAGAGATCCACTTTGAAAAATTATTTTTTTTTTATTTTGTTGTTAGGCTTGATCTTGACAAATGGATAAATGAACCCCCATCTGAAAGTTCAGAAGAGGAAGAGGAGATGGAGACAATATTTGACACTCCAAATGAACACAAGTATGCATGCCTGTTACCTCTTAGACCTCCCGAGAGTATAATTATAATGTAATTATTAGGTTAATTGTCTCCCAACAAAAGTTGCATGGGTATGTAATGAGTAAGGTATCAAAAAGCGTTCATGATGTGTGTAATATGGAGATATCAAATGATTTATTTTAATTTTCAGAAATCTGAAGCAAAAGTATGTGTCAGATGATGAGGAAGAAATGAAAAAGGTATATTTTAATTTAATCATGTAGCAATTATTAATTTGTTGAGGGTGTGTGGAGCCTCTGACAAGATTATGAGTAGTGCTCTCTAAATGGATATGATTTGATTGAGCTAACTCTTGTCTCTTGGGTTCAAAGTATAATTTACGCTAAATTCAAAACCAAACAGCAGGATACTGGAACATGATTCGCGGCACCGTTTCACAGATGTCACTTATCCGCTTTAAGAAGCTCAAATCTCTGCAGAGCAAACCTGAAAAATATCGTTTTAATTGATTTTGGTCTGTTTTGCATTTTAATTTATCTGAAGAAAAGATTTGTATTGTTTCACTTTCTCTCATGAACAAGCTGTCATCAGAATAAAACAACCAACAGTGCTTCCCTTCTGCCAACTTCATGCTTCAATGCTTGTCTGGCAACCTGCGATGAGGAAGCACAAGCCTGACTAATCACTTCGCTACTCCCAGACAGCGTTTTTTGTTATGCCCTGCGACGGTGATTCAAGTAAAATCCCAAGGAAAAAGATACTTAGTAATGAGCTGTCTACTTTCATACATACACCTGAAGTTGGATAATGTTATTGATGTTGTCTTTCAGAGGCGTGAACAAAGAAAACAAGAGCAACTAAGTAATCCACATTATCTGAAGATATCATCTCGTGATGAACACAAGGTAACCATCACAAGTTAGGGTTTTCAAAACAAGGTGGCGGCTGCCGGAGTTCCACCGGCTACTTGACTATTATGCCGCCGGCTACTCTGGTCATAGCAATCAGTTTGTGACCAAAGAGCTCACTTATAACAGCTGCCTACTCTACCAGTTGATGACACTTACTTCAAAACATTTTGAAATCCCTGCAAGTGTACATTGCCACTAGCACTGAAAATTAATGCAAACAAATGCTTGGAAACATCCTCTTACTGACTTGGCAAAATGTGTTGCTCATTCTCCTTTCCAAACATTAATATGAAATAGCAGATTGAAATAATTGACTGCTCAAAACTCAAATAATGCTTAGTTAACAACTGCGTCAAGCTTTGTAGAAGATGGGATTCTGGGTAGCTCCACTGTGATCAGCCGGTCCCTAGACAGTATACGCTGTCATGGCTGGCAATCCTCTCAACCCATCCTTGAGCCACCACCTGCAGTCACCAGGCACCCAGTGGAAAATGGGGATTGGCGGGGGGGGAGGGGGGGGTGAAAAAACTTCAATGCTCCACTCAACAACTGCTTTGTTAGACCACAATGAAACACACTGGGGGCAATGCACCTGCACTACCCTCCACTGACTATTGACCACTTGACAAATGCCAGCATCTCTTTGTTGTTAACTTAGTTAAATTGCATTCAACTGCATCAAAAGAATGGAGAGTGTTTCTGTTGTCATTTTAAAGGTTTTTATTACAGTTTCCATCTTTATTTTTTGTAATTCACAGGCTAAAAAGAAAGATGTAAAGGTGGACGATATTCCAGTGGCAAACCTAGATTTGCCTGTATCACTGAAGGTGTCAGGAGGTATCAAATTACATGTACATCTTAACCCTTGTTGTCCTAAAAGTCTATTAAAATATTAAAAATTGCAAAATATTGACAAAATTAATTACGGAGCATTTATAACATTTATATTTATTGAACTCGAGGTACTACTCTATATTTCTTTACACGTGGGATTTCAATCTGACTAGAAAGTAATTTTAAATTTAAATTCCATTTGTTGTCTACCTGAGCTTCAGCTAACTCAATTTTGATAAGAAGTGCATTGAAAGTTAGGTATCCCTGCATAGCGGCACAAAGGAGTGATCTTTGCACTGTAATTTTACTGACACTGATTTGGTCTTTAGGTTTGGCACTTGACAAAAAATATGTATCCAAGAAAACAAAGAAAAGAAGGAAGAAAGGTAAGATGTTCCTTGATCTGGCATGTTTCCTTTTCCTCCTCAGGATACTAACTGTCATACAGACAAGCTGCTGATAGTGGTGGCTATGATTAATTTTACCGTTCAACTCAGAAAACTGTGAACGCCAGAAATATTGGGGGTCCACTGATTGTGTAGTGACCAATCACAGTAAAGTTCACAACTGCATTAATGTTAACAAAAGGGTCTTACACTTGGGTTTCGAATTTTGCAACATTAATTTTCGTGATAACTTTAATTCATGGTTCTTTAATTTTGTGATTTTTTTGCAGCCATGAAAATTGTGATAATTTAATTCTGCAAAAATAATTCATACTGCATACAGTTGTCTCTCATTGCTCCTAGAATACAGGGAGTAATGACAGGCAGCTCTATTCTCAGGCTAGTCGTGCAATGGGCTTTTACGATTTCTGTTTGCCGTCAGGTCATAAAGGAAGCAGGGCAGACGAGGAAGAACCAGACCTTGGTATTTCATACGAGGTTCTTCCAACAGGGGCTGGTGAACTACCTGAGGTAAGAACTTGATGTCATGAACAACATACATGTAATTCCAAAATTATTGTTAGAATCATTTTGTTTGCTCATTATGAAGTCTACAAAACATTATCAGCCTTGAATAATTCACTTAAAGGAGCAGTGCCACAGCATTTGAAGTCATTTTCCCATGTACTTTCAAATTGGAGGAAATCTAAAAGTAAGAGTTTTCTAATGCCGAAAAGCACCAACAGGATAATGAAATGCCGAAGTTATACAATTATACAATTATACAAGGATTGTTTCAAACGACAAACTGGAAAAAAAATTGCCAGTGTTTTCAAGATGAGTTTCTGTGACGTAGCTCCTTTAAGCTTGTGTCGGGTGTATAAACTTGGGAGTGGTGGTGAACTTTGAGTTCAAGTAGCATTTAAAACATTTAAAACAGCTTCCACACTGCATCCCCTGTGGATGTTTTTTTTGGTTATAACTTGTGTCTTTTTACTGTTTACCTTTTTTGCTCCCCAAACAGTGTCAGAGAGTCAGTGTGTTGTATAGTAAGCTGTACTGAGCAGGTTTTTTTGGTTAGGGAGCTGGTTATTCAGATAATGACGAGAGGGATGAAGATAAACCAAGTCAAGCCGATCCACACAGACTGTTGGATGTCGACCTCAGCAAGTATGGCTATCTTGAATTTGACTTATTGCTCTCCTAATTGTTGGATCAGTTTCTACATTCTCATTAACTCATGCCTTTTACTTGCTATGATATGTTTAGGAGGGATTACATTCTGATCACTGTTCGGGCCATGTGGGAGACAGTGTTACATTGTACTACCCAAGTTCTCAGAACTGACATTAAAAGAAATATGACTACCAGTAAGGAGAATTAGGCTTCCTATCTGGCTTTCTAGGTGGGGGTTGGGGGGGGGGGAAGGTGTGGGGACCAAATGGTTAGTGTGCTGGGCTCCAGATTGAATGTTCTGGCTTCAAGCTCTGGCCGGGGTGCTGCGTTGTGTTCTTGGGCAAGACACTTTACTCTCATAAAGCCTATGTTCACCCAGTTTTATAAATGGGTCCTAGCGAATTTTATGTTGGGAGTTAACCCTGCAATGAACTAACAGTAGAAATACTCTTATTCATGCTTGGGAAGCCAGAAAGGAAACTCTGGCAGGGTTGTGAATAAGATTTGAAGTATGTGGAGATATTTTGAAAGTAGCCGGCACTGGGGGCCCTTTTTTAAGCGTTTTGTAATGACCACTTTTTTCCAGCTTATCTCCGCCAAATTGTAGCCGGCGAAAATGTTTAAGTAGCCGGCGATGTCGCCGGTCACCGGCGAAAATTGATAACCCTGCTCTGGCCTGATGGGCCACTAGGCTCATTATGCAGACTTTCCCTACCAGGCTCTCCCTCCAACAGCAGTACAACTTTTGACACTTGTTTGCACTGCAGACCTCTGGAAGCACATGAAGCTCTTCCTGTTCGTCAGCACCGCATTGTAACAGAATCACCACCAGAAGCTAATGAGGAAAATAATGAGGTTGGTTAAACAGGAAGAAATTTTTAGAGTAGTTGCATCCCTCTAGCTGCCTGCCTTTCTTGCTCTAGCCAATAAAAGGTCTGAACCTTTCAAGAAAAAAAAACACTATTTTAACAGCCAGGCCCCAGTTGTTCAAAGGGTGGATAACAGCTATCCAACAGATACAACACTATCCATTGGATAGCGTAGTTTGTTTTACCAGCAGTTGTCCACTAGATAGCAATTTATCTGGCTCCGGTTGTTCAAAGAGTGGATAACGCTATCCACTGGATAAATCACTATCCAGTGGATAGTGCAGTCTGTTTTGCCAACACTTATCCACTGGATAGTGATTTATCCGGTTGATAGCATTATCCACCTTTTGAACAACTGGGCCCAGGTGAGTAATTTATTCAAATACAGATGATGCTTACTTATTCATTCATTCAGGGAAACTAGTGTTTACGGTTAATTATCATTATTTTTTTATTTCTCAACAGTATAAACTAGCTATGTTAAACCAGCTCGCTGTTTCATCTATATCACATGGTCAGAATAACAGGCTCAAATTTACACTCCTTTTGGTGCATTCTAACAAAATGCCAAACGATGAGGAAGCGTTTAAAATATTGATTAACCTTTTGGATAATCTTTGGACATTACTGTGAAACGGTATGCATGCATGGTCAGCATAACAGGCTCAAATTTACACTCCTTTTGGTGCATTCTAACAAAATGCCAAACAACAAGGAAGCGTTTAAAATATTGATTAATGTCTTGATAATCTTTGGACATTACTGTGAAACGGTCACTGGCTTTTAAAATTTCTTGGAACTTGTTAAGTCCACTGTGCTTTAATTTATTTGTAAATTTTATTAATTGCAGGAAATTTCACCAAAGAAATACAGCAAGGATAAAAAGCACAGACACAGAAAGGATAGTGAAGGGAAAAAGGTGTGTTTGTAGTTTTTGTGCTTACATATTATTAACATGAAGTCACTTGAATGTGTATAATTCACGTTTTACTTTTTGGCCAGATGTAAAAAGCGTTCCTGAATTAAGGCTATTGTATTCAAACGATTCTTAAGATAATTCTTGTATCGGCCTGGCAAGACTTCACGAATCTTACCCCTGGTAAAGTGGTTGGTTATTACATTCAATTTGTATTTCAAAGAATATGGGTTTTTTCCCTGGTGTCATAATGAATTTTAAAATGGTTTAAAATGGCTTTGACCGTCTATAGTTACAACCTTTGTTGTTTTATGGGTCGTAACAAGTTCCAACGGATTCCTTGTTTATAGGAAGTTTTTTTTTTCACTCTAAGTGCTGAACTGGTGCTCACCTTTACCTGCAAACATGCTAAGCCATAATCAGCTCAACTACTTGATCTTAGTACTATCATTTACACTTACTTTGAACACCAAGTACCGGTAAGAATTGTAAAATGTGTTTTCAGATGGTACATATATCCCATATTAAAGATGATCACTCTTTGTTAAAGTAAAAACAACTGCTGACATATATGTAAGAATATTAAATTTGAATTATCCATTTAACATTACAGAGTAAACACAGGCATAAAAAGGACAAAGATGACAAAGAAAAGAAATCCAAACACAAACACAAGGAGGAAGGTATCTATAATTCAATCAATAAACAACCCAACTCTGCTTAGTGGGTTACAAAAAGAATATCTCTCGGTACTGTACTCCAGAAGACCATGTAGTCCTGTAGAGAAAAATTGCTGTGCAGTATTTTTCTTTCCGTCATTTCCATTGACAGGCTCAATGAATACTGCAATTGGTCCCGTTAAAAATCAATATGATACCACACACTAAAATGTATGTTATAAGACATTTCTTTTTTAATTTTCTGGCCAAGTATAGAACTTAAATGGACACAGTCAGCTTTGGGACCGCGCTAACCTGGATGCTAGTTTTCTCACTTTGAAAAAAGTTTACCTGAACCTGAAATCAAAAGTACATCTCGAAATCCGCTTCAATCCTCCCAGTGTTTCACTCGATTTTCAATAGCTTACTGAAAACCTGTTTTTGAGTGTGCTTTTGCTCATCCTGTGATATTATTTTGCATATTTGGTAAAAACGGTATGGATAGCGTCTCCAAAAGGGATATGCAAATTAGCTATGAAATAGCATCTAATGCACATGTGCACCAGCTGACTGTGTCCCTTTAACAGCAGGCAGTGCTACCAGCTTTCCTTATGTTGTGGAGTCACCTGAATGCAGAGTTTTCACGATCTTTCTAACAGTGGATCCTTAGCTGAGTTTTTTTTATGTGAAAAGTCCATAGCTGTGCTTTTCAAGATTTGAAACTAGAACCACTTCTGCTTTAACCCTTTACATAGGTGGTTTGTAATACTCGTATTGAAACTCGCCTGTATATGCGGAAGGTGATTTTGTTGCTTCAATATTGCAGAGGTTTTGAACATGTTGGAAACCTTTGCCATGTGATGGGAAAATCCCCTCTAGTTTTCCCAGGCGCTTTTGAGGTGATTTCCATGGCAAGTTCGAGTGACAAAAGTTGCATTGGGGAACGCGACATAAATCATATCAAAAATTGCCTGTGTAAGGGGCCAGTTTTTTAATCAAACTTCTCTCACTTGATCAAGTCACAGAGACTGTAGAGGATAATCTCATGTTCAATGGAGAAGTGGAGCATATTGAATCACCACCAAGGGATGATTTGGAAAAAGAAAGTGAACAAACAACTCCAACAAAGATGATAACAGAAGAGAAAGACTCCAAACCATCTGCAGAAGATGCTCCAAGCGATCCCCAGGTAAAAAACTTCGCTACCCCTCTCCTACTCAGTCATTTTGTTCAAAGGAGCCTTGCAAATACTTTGATCATATTTTGTATTAGGATGATATGGATTTCTGGCTGTCGCCAACTCCACAAAAGAAATCTTCACCAAAGGTGAGCTATGTTGGGTATGCTCTTATAGCAGGTTCAGGAATAAACAATTTGCACTATTTTTAGGCAATTCAGATGATGGTTCTGTTCGTTGACAATAAAGGGACTGAGTTGTCAACTAAAAGACCAACAGACAGATGAATGGATGGATGAGTTATTTTATCTGATAATTGACTGGTCAACCGATTGAAAGACTGATTGACTGACCAACCGACTATTACACAATCAAATGTCAATCAAAGTTCTCTCTAAGGAGTAAATAGTGCAATAATAAAATAAAAGTCCAGACGTTTCGGACATAGCCCTTCATAAATCCGTTGATTTCAGTTAGAGAACTAGCTTGTGCCATGAAACTAGATTCAAATGTAAAGGAGTGCACGCTAAAGATTAGCGCATTACAATCTAAAAAATCTAAAATCAGAGTTCAGACTGATTGACTGACTATATTTCTATCTGACTGACAGATTGACTGACTCTGACTCTGACTGACTGACTGACTGACTGACCGACAGACCGACTGACTGACTGACTGATGACTGACTGACCGACTGACCGACTGACCGACTGACCGACTGACCGACTGACTGACTGACTGACTGATTACTGACTGACCGACTGACTGATTGACTGATTGATTGATTGATTGTTTGATTTTCTAGCCTGTTGAAGCACCCACAGCACCTTCACCTGACAGTTTAGCAGCAGAAACATCAGCAAAAGAAGAAGCACATGCTAAACAATCTGAGGTAAAATTTTTACATTAATTCAATTTATTATATAAACAGCAGTGAAATACCAGGCAAGCTTTCGCGCGAAAACATGATATCTTCACACGTGAAGATAACGTGAAGATGTCACCGTTGCTATGGTTATGTAATGAATCGTGCCCTTCACAGCAAAAGTTCATTGGCGTTTATGTAATAAATAGAATTGCTTGTTCGCTGCGCTCACTCATGAATTATGTTCAAACACTCGACGAGAAATTTTGTATCTCCGCGCGGCCATGTAATATCCTCGATTCCCTCCCCTTTCTAAAATGCATTTTGATACAAACTTGATAATTTTTTCTTTTTCCGAGAGTACTACTGCAATTTTCTGATTGTCTTATTATGTACAATGTTGTCTCTCTAGTTTGTTACAGGGGAATGAACAAACTGAAAAAATTCAAATGTTTAATTTGTTATTGTCTTGGTGAAGGTATGAATGTATTTAGCATGTATGTGATATTTAGTAGTTGTACTCCTGGTATCAAGTAACATAATTATATCCAACAGCACTTCAAGGGGTGTGTCAAGAGATGCTGGTTTGGACTTGAAGCCCAATTTATTTATTTATTTTTTCTCTCTCTCTCTCTTTAGAAAACTGAATCAAAAGAATCCAAAAGGAAACACCGCAAAGATAAATCAGAGAAAAAAGAGAAACATGAAAAGGAACGAAAGAAGGAAAAGAGAAAGAGGAGGAGTAGTGAGAAGTCTGACACAACGGAGATACCTGTAGCAGAACCGGAAAAACCGGATGAACTGTCAATCATGGAGCTAAAGGAAGAGACCAAGCAGGTTAGATACCAGGCCACTCATTTTGTGCTACGCTAGTAACCTGGGAAACAAGTAGCACATTGGAGTGTTCAAATTAGTTTTATGACTAACTGTCTAAAACTGTCGCAAGATTGTATATTTACGTTTTCCAGTAGAAATATATATGCTGTCAAATTAACTTTTTGTCCCAAAGTTTTCTTTGGCTGAAATAAGTACTTTTGTTCTCTTTCTTTCGATTTTCTCTGTTTAAAATTGTTTTGTTCAGTAGTAATCACATTATGTTTCACTCTTCTTTCAGCCTGTCATCACAACTTACAAAGTTCTTTCGGAAAGTAGTTCAATTCGACTGGTAAGGAATTAACTTGGAGAGATGAACATCTAATTTCTCGCAAGGTTTCAGTATCAGTTGGAGGCGAGCTTGGCCTAGGGCGCTGGACTTGTAATCAGGTGGTTCCGGGTTCGAGTCCTCCTCCCTGCCACTAAAATGGATTTGTCTTCGGTGGTCCCGAATTCAACTCCTCCACGCTTTGTAAATAGCCAGCTGGTCTGCCTCCTGCCAGTTGGGATTTTTAACAACTTTCTGTTTCATTTACAATATCTGTTTCCTTGTTTGCAGTGTCCCCAATTAGCACAGTAGTTATTATTATTATTATTATTATTATTATTATTATTATTATTATTATTATTATTATTATTATTATTATTATTATTATTATTATTATTATTATTATTATTATTATTATTATGTGGAACCTTGATTTAAAGAACCTATATATATATAACTAAAGCCTTGATATAATGAACAATATTCTTGAGCCCGGCCAAAGTTAAAGTAAAATGTTTGGAACAAAACTATAGGGAAGATATCAGTGACGTCACCCATTGCTGTTAATATCCCAACCAGAAAGTTATTGGCTGGTGAAACAAAGAGCTCTTTTGTTTAACTTGTTGCCAATTTTGAGAACAAAAATAATTTTTGTAAACAAGTATCTTCCCTGTATCCCGATATAACGAAGAAATGTCCGCACGTGACACCAACAAGGAATGAAATTCATTTAATCATTTAACAAAAGAACAACTTCGCAGTTATAAATGCAGATACTGACACTATCGACACATCTAGTAACTACACACTAACAAACCTTTTTGGCTGTTTTGCCGCAAATTCGTTATATCGAGGTTTTCCCTCGATGTAATGAACCAATTTTCCCAGCCCCTCTGCTCTTCGTGAAATCGAGGTTCCACTGTGTTGCCAAGCCGTCATGTGCCAAGGGTAAATAAAATTATAGAGTTTAAAATAATTGCCTTTAAATTAATGTAAGACAGTCCTTTTGGAGATGTGGTATTCTTAACCTGGTTCTGAAAGACTTTGTTGTTGCTCCAGATGTACGAGACGAGAGTGACTTCTCAAAATAGAAATCAAGTTGTAGTATCCGTTATTTTCAGGTTTGTACTAATAAAAATAGTTATGAGTGCTTTTCTGCTAGAGCGGTTTTCACTTCATTGTCAAAAGTAATTCTGCGTTTGCTTTGGTTTTGCGTTACTCAGCTCATTTGTTTAAACATCTCGCACCACATTTTCAACCAATCAGAAGTAAACCCAAATCCAATTGTGACTTGTGTGCGCACGTTTTCCCGCGCTTTGTGTCGGCTACATGTAATTACTTTAAGTTTTGATTGGTTCACTGGATTATCTCCACTCTTTGTGATTGGCCAAAGTAATTACTTTGGTTTTGATTTTACGACGCTCAATTGAAACTTGCTCTATATGACAGTGTATTGACTTTTGCCAAACAAAAACCAAGGTATTAACACCTGGCCAATTAGTACATGTAATAAGGCTACATGCTGTCCAATTTGGAAATAATTGGATGAGAAAAAATTCAGAGGACTGCAAAATTGGACGAGGCCGTAGGCCAAGCCCAATTTGGCAAGTTCGAGGAATTTTTTGAATCCAATTATTTCCAAATTGGACAGCATGTAGTCCTGTTACCTATTAATTATATAGCATCCAAAAATATATGAACATGGCAACTGTTTCACCCTCCAAACTAGTTTTTCTTGACAATTGATTGGTTTATGGAAGGTATCCAGATTTTTCTTAAATTGGACAGTTTGAGCAAAAACTGGCCAATTTATTTTAAATTTGGACAGTTGGCAAAAATTAATAAAAAATGCATCTGTTGACAATAATGGATTTCGGTGTAGCTATATAATTAACCAACGAACCTCGATCCCAAGGGTTGGAAAAATGTTCGCATCGCCAAGTGCAAGAAAATGCTCCAAGTTGGTTGAAAAATGTGGTTTTGATTAGTTTAAGTCTATTATTTTTTCAGTTTAAAGTAACAATGAAATACAGTAAAAACCCGCAAGTAAGAACCTGCATTTTCCCAAGTTAGGCTAAACAGGTTCTTACATAAAAGGTATCGAACAAACATTTAGGCTACTTAGGTTCTTAAAATTGGGTTGTTATATTCTTAAGAAAATATTTTCAGTTACCCCTTCCAATGTAGTGATTTTTAGCCTATTCCGTACATAAAATTAGCATAAAAAGTATTTATTCATGCAATAATGACTTTCATTGAAAAAAGAAGTGCTTATATGGTCATGTGGAAGTCTTACATGTCCCTTTGTACATACCATTACATGCTTTCTCAGCATTAACAGTGTATGGTCGCAATCTAGTGAATTTTTATTATGATTCAGAAAATAAGAACATGTTTGAAATTTTAGGCTAAACAAGTTCTTGTTCAGAGGGGGTCTAACAGGGAAATTTTAGCCTAGCAGGTATTTAAAATCTAGGTTCTGACTTGCGGGTTTTTACTGTAATTCATATATGAACTGCGGATGTATATGAAAGCGAGAAGTGATCATCGCAGTGAATTTCCAATTGAAGCAATGAAAAAAATCAGGAATGAATATTTTCAGGCGTCTTTATTCCAATTGCTTAAATAAAATTGGAAATTCACTGTGATCATCACTTCTCACATTAAAATCAGTTCAATAACATTTTTTCAGTTGTCGCTGCAACAATATTTTGTTATTTCATCCCAAAGAAAGCAATTGTAACTTTTGTGTTCAGCAAATTTTGTCAGTCAATTGAAGACAGGGTACTCTATATTTTGTAGTCTTTTGTTCATTTGGTGTTTTTTCGTTGCTTTTCCCTGCTTTGATTCTTGTTTCATTGAATTCATCCTACAGTAATTTGACGGATCGTCATATCAAGTCACTGGAATTTAATGTGTTAGACTCCCTGAATACTAAATTAATACGGCCGGTGAGTGTCACTTGTTATTAATGTTGTGTTATTGGGCAAGACACTTTACTCTCACAGTGCCTCTCTCCACCCAGGTGTATAAATGGGTACCGGGGATATGCTGCTGGGGGTAACCCTGTAATGGACTAGCATCCCATCCAGGGGGGAGTAGAAATACTCCTAGTCGCTAAATATTACAGGAACCGGGATAAGCTCCAACAGCGTGGACCACTTTGCACTAGGCTTCACCGATTTTCCTTCTGATGTTGTCTTTTCATGGTTACATTTTATGACGTGGTATTTTGACGTTGTCCTGTTCACAGATCGGATCTTCTTCACATGATAGTGTCCCAGTCCCTTTTCATCTTTTGCCAGGTGAGTGGACACTAAGCTGCTTCTTCTGATGTTTGCAATCCATCGATCGCGACCATTTTGAAAAATATTTCTGTTAGAACTCCCTGGTGCTAATAATCGTTGGAATTTTATAAAAAGAGAAGTGTCGACCCCTACATTAGCGACTGAAGCACCCAAAACACAGCGAAGTCTTCCCATCGCAGTGAAACACTTTGTTTCATCGTGTGTGACCTGTCATGAAAGATGGCGGCATAGTGACGGTTGCTAAGGGGTCACGTGATGCGTGCAAAACCTCTTTTGACCGTTTCCGAGTTCTGCTTTTCCTCTTTTTCAAAACGAGTTTGAGTGGAAACCATTCATATGAAAATGAGTTTTACCTGCCCGTTCATTTTCACGTAAATCAAACTCATTTTAAATCAAACTCGTCTTGGAGCAGAGAAAAAAGGAGAATATTACCGACAGAATACAGAAAGTGACTATAACAACAACTATACTCCGAGCATGGTGAGGATTTGAGGTTCCACCAATCTGAGGAAGGATAACCCTTGAATGCTGTTTCTTGGCCTGGAAAACTATACTTGAGGCGTAACTATATGTTTGCTCAAGGCTTGTGCGCCAAGTACCACCGTTGAAAAAAGGACGAGAACTATGTTACATTTTGTTTTGGGTTTAAACATTTCCACTTCCTGTGGTTACTATTACACAGACGCTATCTATGTTGATTGTACCTACATTGATTGTTAATGTGCAGTAGAAATCAGACAACACCGACGTAAACGAAGACCAGCCTAACTTATTTACAACTAAACTCGTGTTTTTTAATCTCGCAGGATCTTCAAATGAAGGACAATTCGCTTTCACTGTGGAGAGTATAGTCATGACACAAAAACTTCGAGGAACACTAACTTATGTTATAAAGGTACATTTTTGTTAGCATTTGTTGTTAGCAATTTATTATTGCTGGGGGATGGGTAGGGAGATAATCAGTGAGCGCCAAGGCCTCCCTTAGTGAGCTTTGTTTCAAACTGGGCATTTCCTGTTCAAAATCTTTTCGTACCTTCCTAATAGGGCGTTATTTGCCTTAATTATCCGGCTATCGGCTCTTTTTTCAGGATGACGAAGGCTCGACGAGTGAAAAGATGGATTTTTCCGTCTTTTTACCTTGTTCCTCTTTTCTGATCGCCACACCATTGTCGAGGTATGTAAGGACATATTATTTTGAATTTTTGATGTCGGTTCTTTTAATGCTTGATTTCCTTGCTATTTTCACTTCCTTGTGTCTCAAATGTGTTTAATTTTTCTGTTGGGTTTCTACAGCACTGACTTCGCTAATCTTCTAGGAAGTGGAACTCTAGCTAACAAAAGCTCAGTGAAGGTTTGTTGTCTCGGTTTCCAATGTCCCTCATTCTTGTCCCCAGAGGCCGTGATCCTTTTTGTCAGCACTCTCGTCCCCAGAGCCCGCTTTTCTTTTGGTGCTGACCAAAAGAAAAGAAGTGCATTGTGGGTATTGTGGTTGCTTCAGTGTCCAGTGCTAAGTAATTCCATTTGAGGTTATATCCAGCCGTACCAAAAGGAAAACACATCTCCACTGCTTGTAATATTTTTGGAATGTTATTAATTTTGGATTTTCTTCGCCGTTTAGTACCATTTACTTTGAATTTTAAATTTAACGCTTTGAACTCGATAAGCCATGAGCCTCGGCCCCATAGAAAGTAGGGATATATTCCCCGCACTTACCTTTGTTTTAATATCATCATCCTTGAGTGAAGTACTGAATGTCAAATGTTGTTATCTGCGCTGTTCCTGGAATTGAAGTCTGGTTGTCATTTCTGTATGATTTTTACTTTATTTTTCTCCCGTATCCTTCCGGCTCTTTGTGTTTTCTATTCCGGTTACAGCACTAGGGAAAATACCCTGGCGCCATGTTGTTGTTTTCGCGTGTTCGTTGATTAGCGTTTTCCGCACACACTTGACTTACGTGCCCGCCTGAGTAAAGGCTGATATTGGCTTCATTGTCAGAGTAACCTGCTTTCGCGCGTTCTTCCTCTCGTCGCTAAAAATAAGAACGCCTGATCGCAGGTTAGAACGCCTGATCGCAGGTTAGAACGCCTGATCGCAGGTTAGAACGCCTGATCGCAGGTTATTGTCAGAGAAAAATGAAAGCTATTGCTGTAGCAATAATACCTTGACCATTGACAGGTTTTCTGCCAAGAACTTCGATGAGGAGGCAAAAGTTAAATATAAAAACAAGATTCTTTACTCGTGTCATATTCTTCAGTTCCCTCTGCCTTATCTCCTCTTACTTGAAGATCTCAGTCAAGCGAATATCTTCAGGTTTCTTGTTAAACTTTTTCAAACTTTAGTTTGGACGAAAAAAAATTAAGACAGTGATAACTGAAAGACAGGGAGTTTGCTTCTATGACTAATCTATGAAAACTTCTGAGGAGAATTTGTATGTTGATGAACTCAAGTTGAGGAGTTTTTATTCTTTCTAAAGTTGGTATTTTGGTTTACAGGTGTCAACTCCCGAAACAACAGAGTTTAGCTCAATAATTACCAGGATTTGCGTTTTGTTACATTTTGCAGGTAAAGATCATTTATACTTTATTTTTCCTTCCCTCTGACCACGCGCACGTTTCACGCTTCACGCGTGCGGCTCGTGCTGTGTTTGGCCAGGCCCACTGATGACACGGAGAATGAAGTCACTCGAATTTAGTGTTAAATCACATTCAGATTTTCTGTCAATTGCTTTATGACCTTTATCCTGAGACACGCGTCTGCCATCGTATTGTGACGGAGATCTTATCTCTTTTGAAGATTTTGTAAGTTTTCCAACTGTGATCCTGTTTTGAGTTGGATCAGTAGTGTTTTTGTACCTCATACAGACCAACAAGTGTTTACTTCAAAACAGACACCATGTCGCCTATCGAGTGTGTTATATTGGCGGACGACAGTGTAATCTAAGTTCATGGATTAGTAACTGTGTTTTTTATGAACTTTAGCAAAGGTCATTGGCCAAACTGAAACCGAAAAAGTACACATATTCGACTCAGTAAGTCATCTCGTTATATTGCAACAATACCAATTCTTGCTGCAAACTTGACGAATCAAGTTGGCACATTTACCTGTTTACTAAGTAAACCAAACAAGAATGTTAACTTGCAAAGCGCGACCACATCAGGCTGTAAACATCAAATAATCTAACTTTTTATGTTTGGAAAGTGGGCATTAATTGTCATAATCTCACTCTTCTCGTCATATTCAATTGTATTTTGGAAAGAGATTTGTGATATTCGCTTTACGCATCGTAGCACTGAAGAGGAAATAGTTTGAAGTGTCTCTTGAATGCGTTGGAAGGCTTGCAGCACAGGTTATGTTTTGTCTCGGCAAGCATTCGCTATATTGGATCAAGTTGACTACTCGATGAGTTTAAAAATAAGCTAAAATAAGACTGAAAAACAACACGAATTCAGTCCTGCACAAAAGCCAAGTCACGCTATTTTCTGTGGATTCTAATGATATCACTATTTTACTGTTGAAAGTTTAGGAAGACCAAGTGGAAGTCAATGAAGTTTATGTTGCGATTAGAAGCCTTTATTTTGTTTGGTTTCGCCAGTTGGTTGCATGAACAATTTGCGAGGAACCATATCAATTGAGCTAGTGTGTTTTTTGTTGTTGTCTTTTGCTTTACCTAGTTTCCAGTCCTTATTTATGTAGCCGCGCGGTCACTTCAAGAGGGCGAGTTGTAATATTTCTAATTGAAGTAATTTACCTTTTTCCTTTTTTTTCAGTCGTAGAACAAGTAGATAACAGTGCATCATTATACGCTATTTCAATTCAAGGGCATCATCTGTGTGCACTTGTGAAGCAGCTGCCCGTAAGTACAGACTCAGCCACATAGTACCTTATAGTGGAACCTGCAGTGCCAACAGACTGGAATAACAGGGTTTCATTATACCGTAATTCTGTTACAATACATTTTTTAAATTAATTGAAATACTACGTACGCTCTCGTTGGGTGATAGATATGTTTAGATGAGAGTTTGTAAACACGGTTGTGACGTTTTGGATTCGCGTGTTGTTTTGAGAAATATTTTATAAAACGAATAGAGGACTTTTTCCGTGTTTATATGGCAAACTGGGGTTTGCATAACTCTGTCGAATTCTGAAAAAATAACTCAACAGTGCAGTGGGGTAAGTTTTTTTTCTGCCCAAACTTTCCTGTTTTACTGTCACGCTCTACGAAACCCACATTTCAAAGGTGATCAGTTGTTCACTTTTAACAATTGAGCTGAGTTTTCTTCATTTTCTTCAATTTTCTTCTTGACATTGTATTAAATTTGTGGCAAAGTAGTTTTTGATCAAGATGTTGTTTTTAATTTCGTTCACAGAATCACTCTGTGTCTGTAGATGGTAAAAGCACGGATCCCTCTCTGGTAGCCAGTGTCCTGGAAGAAATGAAATCGCTTCTACAAACACCGCCATGACAATAGGACCTGGCTATAAATCTATCATTTGGAAACGAAAGAAATCCAAACAGTGAATCAAAGGCCGCACGCGGAGCTCAAAGCCCAATTACCGGCGAGAAGGAAACTGGGCTCCAGAAGAAAGATTAACATTTTAATTGTGATATCAGGGGACTAATTTCAATGTGAATTTTTAAGGTTTCTTAACTGAAATCATCTGGGGGAGTTTGTACTTACAGGTAGATGTCTTTCTGTCCCAAAAAAATCTATCCCAAGAGAGAATTATAGCGTTCGTTACATGAGTATAGACAGCAACTGCCAATAACCGGAGTGCAAAGTGTAACATAAAGCAAAAATTCAGCAACATGCGTTCCGGGTCCTTTCAGCGTAGCTACCATAAGTACAGTATTGTAGGGGTGGGGTGGGGGGAGCGCTCTGCAACATTTTGGCGAGGCGGTGTCGTTTATTTGGGTGAGGTTGTTAGCGTTATTTTCGTAGCAGATAAAATGTTAAACTTCGATGAGGAAAGAAAGAACGCCTGGTCGCAGGTTAATAACGCGTCGGTGAGAGCCTATCCAGCAGTATACTGTATACCCTTCCCACCCCACCCCTGGGACCAACCAGGTGGGCTAAACAAAAGTTCTACGCATAGACTAATTTTTATATTGATAATATTTTCAGGTAGAAACTACATTTCAAATTTTAAAATTTCTTGCAAGAAAAGGTAGCCCGAGAGAAAGAAATTGAAACGTGACCTTGGCGTGTACGAATAGAGTTTTTCTGGTTGTGTTTCGTTGCTTCGACAACATTAAAATCTCCGTCATTTGTGCCAGCGTCATTTTGACTGGGTTGGCTATTGTGGGTACAGGCCTGGTTACTAATCTCCACACGCCTTCCGGTGAAGCTGACCGGAAGTCCACTAATTCTTGTGAACAGAATTCGTCCCGTTCTTTCTTTATCCAGAAATCAGCCTTATAGGTTTAATTGCATTTAAAACATCAGAATCTGTTAAATGCTGCGTGGAATTGTTTCGTAGATGATAGTAAATAAATTCTGAAATTATTACTTGTGTTACAGTCTTCTGTGTGGATTATTTGTTGATTTTGCTTACGAAATTGGCTCTGCAATTACGCAAACGCTTAGCCGTATTTAACAGAATGTTTAATTAAGTTTTCGGTTGTTTTCTTGTAGTGACTAGCATCCCATCCAGGGGGGGAGTAGAAGTGCTAACGTTCGCTTCATGTTAAGGAAACCGGGATAAGCTCCGGCCTGATGGGTCACTGGGACTTGTAAGCGGACTTATTTTCTTGCAGCAGGGATGTTTTTTGGTCCGTGGAAATAAATATGGGAAGCAACGCAAAGAAGGGCGAGTGGGGAAATAAAATCATTTATTTTGGGGGTTTATAGTCGTCATCTATTATTGGCTGCGTTATTCATCCTTCGCGCGTCTTGGAACAGGCTAAAATATATTGAATACAACGATCACTGTTACAAGAGCAGACTTACAGAATAGTGTATGAAAATAGCTTCTCGGGCAGCGTAGTTGCACGGAATGAATGTCACCATTCTCTTGTCCGGTATAAGTAAATCAGAACTTTTTTCATTGAACTTCCAGGGCCAGCGTACTTAAGCGATTTTTGCGATTGAAAATTGTTCAAAAAACGTGATCATAGCCACCGTGTGGTCCAGTCACACACTGCACGAAATTATCACCCTATCTAGCCTGCGTGCAGCTGTATTAGATAATAGAAGACGGCTGCACGCATGCTAGCATTATCCCAAGCCCCTGATTGGCTTGTTCAGGTTCTGGTAAACAGAACAGTTGTTGGAATTGACGTCATAGCATTGAAAACGAGAGTCATTTTGTATACGCCGGGCTGGCCTGGGAGAGATCGACGACGTCAAGGAGAACCTCGCTAAACAAAAGATTTAATAAGCAGTACAATAGCTCTGCACGTGCGTTGTAATTCTTTGTACATTTCTTTGCCGTCCTCTGCAAATAACAACATGAAATGACCAATTTCTGAGTACTTTGGAGAACGTGAACCTCAACGGCTAAATTTTCGTTTTTCTGTTCGGAAATAGACGCCGTGAAAGCGATAGAAGCACCAAATACGTTAAGGCAATTGCGAGATTCGTGCGTAAAATATAAATTCATTTTTATGCAGGCGTCGTCCTAGCCGTCTCTGTCGTCATTGCTTAAGCTCCCTAGTATCATGCGAGATAAATATGCGTTTTTCGATACTATTTCCTGGCACAAGTTTGTCGGGTACTGAAGACAATAATGCCATGTTTGCTGGAAAGAAGAGCCACATCGCGTGCCAGCTTGTGTGTCTTGACATGAAGGTGATTTGAAAGAAAGGAATCCATTCTCTACACTTATTGTTGAACTGGCATCTAAGAATTAAATACGAAAAATTTATCTTCGTTTCGAAACGAAAATAGTGCGCTGCGACCAATCGGTGGAAAGCAATTTGCAATTGACCAGAATGAATAGACAAAAATTTTTTCAATTGAAGCTGATCAGGTATTGTTTCCTTTGACGTAAGTTATGTTAATACGAAACTCGCTTTTTCGCCAAGAAAAAAAGGCATGAAATTTAAAGATGATCTTGGGTCGATCTTTATTTAGTTGCTTCGCCCAATCGAAGCACTATTTGCTAATACCACATGTCCTGGAAGGAAGAGATCCAGTGAACAGCGATTTAAATTTCGTGATTAAAAATAGCAAAACATTTAGTCACATGGTAACTGCCTCGGAGACAGACCTGGTTTATCACTGCGCCGAGTTTAATATTCCCTCTCAATGGTCATGAGTGAATTTTATGCTTTGAAACACAAGGTAAGTTCATCTGAATGCGCATGTGTTTTACCAAAAATATTTCTGCCTTCAAGCTCGTGTGCCTTCTAAGGGATTAGTCAGTTTTCCATATTTTCTATGACTTGACTTGTTTCACCTCGTGAATAACTATATTATGCGATTAGTTCCAAACCCTCAGCGAACAAACATGCTTTTTTGCACGAAATGCAAAGGTTCAACGTGACTCCATGATATAAAAACAGACAAAGAATTTTCAAAATTCAATCAAAACGCAACTTGAAGTTATAAAAACTTGGCTGTTACAATCTGTCAAAATAAGCACGTCGGTTCTACAGCTTTGTAAAAAGGATCACGTTCGCAAATTTCTTATCTGAATTAAATCTAAATGTTCGTGCAGCCCTCGAAAAACGGGATTATTTCTAAAGCTTTTTAGCTTAGTTTCAGTGTCTTTTATGCGAATATTGAAAAACTTCGTGTTTTGACCAAAATGATTTTGTTATCAAAGGTAATTTTACATGAGAGTTGTTTTGTTATATTTATCTTGCTTTGTACACTTTCACTCCATTTGGTTGCGATCCGTATCATTGTACTATTGAATTGTGTTTTCGCGGAGTGTTAGTTTTTCTATCCAGTCTTGTCGGTTGATTTCTTTTGCGTATCAGCACGCAAGGCTTTAATCCAACGTTGCTGCCATTAAATTCTGGCCGTTGAAAAAAACATAATGGGTAAGAAACCTGATTTCGTGTTTGTAAGTTGTCTAAGTTCACGTGTAAACCAGGCAGCCACGTTAATTTGTGCCTACGTTTGTTCATCCGAAATGGGGCTAATAAGGCATTTTTGTGCCAATATTTTACTTGATTTTATTTGAAAAAAGAAATAGCTGATTGAAGCTGAAACATTTAACGATGGATGGCAGAGAATGATCTGTCAGGGATCTGTCCTACTTTTTTGACTTTGCTTGCTCGTCAATTGCAATAGCTAAACATCCTAAAAGAACTTCTTTAAAATCAATAACATTTGCTTTGTTTGCAAAACATGTCAGCATGATTATAGGTTACAGAGAATTAGTCGCCTTGAGAGGAGCCGTATTGGCTGAAAAAATGATAAACAAACAACGGTGACAATGGATCCTAGCCCTAAAACAATAGAGCTGCGTGCTATTAAGATCCAATGAAATTAGAGGTTGTAGAGAGCTGCGAACTATCTCCATAATCTTTCCTACAACAGCCAACGCTATGCAAAACATAATATTGCTGGCGGAAAATCTGGTCTCCTTCGTATTCTTGATTGGGATCACACGCACAATCGGTTGCGAACGAGACTACCAAGAATATTTAAAAATGAATAATTAAATTTTTTTAGAGAAAAATGGAGGGTTGTCATTTGCGTTTAGCTTTGTAATTTGTTTGAATTTAATTGCTAATATTGACTGCGGTTAGACCCCAGTCCTAGGCCAATGCACATGTCTCTCTGCACGAAAATTCTACACACGGGTTCGTGATGTCGCAATTTACAAAGCTTTTGGATGGGTCAATACAAATTGAAACTTGCAGGTAAAACAGCTGCATAGTCTGAATCACGTAGCGGCGATAAAAGATGCTCTAACCCAGTGGCTCGTCAGCCAGAATTATAACTCACGTTTTATGAAGTGACACGGAATGTTGCTCTACACTCCCTTTTGATGGATACTGCAAGGTTTTCAGTAAAGCTTCCTTGTCATTTCGCTGATACCCATTGAAAGAAATGCCACGGCACGCGACTCAGTTGCATGAACCTCGAACGGTGCACCTCTCCGTCCGGGGCCAAATCTTCACGCCTCACACGTTTTATTTTATAACGATTGTAAATCAAAAGTAATAAGAAAAGTTTAATGCAAAGGAGATCTCTCACTTAACTGTAAAAATTATATTTGTTGTATTTGTAGCACTCTAACGCTTTCTAATGACCGTCAATTCAACGTTGCCTGCTCGAAAAGCCTTTATAGTTCTTATCATCAACAACCTTTCTTTGCTACCATCTCCGCTTTGGTGATATCAGGTCATATAAGCTGTTGCAGTTGATTTTTGCATACAGATTTTCTCAAACGGTCATTTGATAAAAAATCATTAAAATGCTATTGCATATGATAAAGCGATGATATGAGATTTGTTTCGAACCAAAACATAAACAAACAAGAAAAAAGTTGAAGGAAATTCGGAGAAGTTGTTGATCTAAACTCTTTCTACCCACGCTTGGCTGGATTTCCGGGGGCCCAAACCCGAAAGATGACAAACCACTCTTTCTTATTCTGATTATTTTTACTTAAAATTTAGTGATGTTAGAGATGCTTTATAACAATATCTCATGTAGTACATCTCATGAGTCATGACGTATGATTTATAACTGGCGCTGATGAATTCAATGAATTCAATATTACACAATTTAGTGCTATCGTAAGCACTTTTACTGCTGCAGGGACAAAAGG
The DNA here is from genome assembly GCA_947652115.1 of Blastomussa wellsi. Classification (NCBI taxonomy): domain Eukaryota; kingdom Metazoa; phylum Cnidaria; class Anthozoa; order Scleractinia; family Plerogyridae; genus Blastomussa; species Blastomussa wellsi. Next base: position 7,742,402 of record OX393571.1, read on the forward strand.
CCGAATCAACTCGCTGATTTTAGATCATTTCAATTAAATTGAATAACAATCTTGAATAGTTGCTATTCGTATTGAAATCAGCGGTCCGCGTTGATCCGTTCCGACTTTTGTGTTTGCCTCTTTTACTGTGGTAAATTTCAAGTAAAAAATGTTGAGTTTTTCGGCGATGACAGAATCCCCAAAGGACAACTGAATGAGCGCGCGTGGAAGGGAAAACCCCCTGGTCTCGCTTTACTGCACTCATCTTGAAGCTGGTTTATAAAAATATTCCCTTGCCTGTTAAGTCTATGAAAAATTATAATAAGGCGGTATCGCCACCACAAAACCTTTTAAAAAGCGATTTGAAAAGATTTGTCTCACCTATTATTTTTGCTCTAATAAAGGATTCTTTGTTTAGGAAGTCAGTTCTTTTAGCACCCACGGCGGTGTCAAGTAAAACCAGGAGTAAAACGGATCAGACCTAAACAGTAAGAACATGAATGCAGAAAACTAGCTTGAAACTAAGAAACTTGTTAATTTTGTTTTATCAACTAGGTTGATAATGTGAATTGGCCACCGTAAAGAGATTCAAGAGCTGACGTTTCGAGCGTTAGCCCTTCGTCGCTCCAACGTCAGCTCTTGAATCTCTTTACGGTGGCCAATTCACATTATCAACCTAGTTGATAAAACAAAATTATATTGTTATACTTCCCACCGACGCAGCACCACAGTTTCTTTAGAAACTTACCCCCTCTAAGAAACTTGTTAAATCGATTGAAAAATGCGTACGCAGAATATTTGTTCTTCAAGAGTCCGGGAAGAGTTTACATGTCTTGTCCGAACTTGTCCTCATAAAAATTCAGTGTTGTTTTGCACGGTTTATGATCTGCTTTACGACAACAAAAGCAAAAAAGTGTTTAAAATAATAAACTTTAAACAAAGTACTATTGACAGGAAAAGGCTGTTGTTTCCGTAGAATTTGAATGATGGGTGGAAACTGTGGGTGTATTGAAAAGAATCACATGACTACTCTGACTCTTTGATAAACTCAATATTGTTATGCGACTAACTGGACGTCTTACAAAAAAAAATCGGAAGGGCAAAACGCCAACTTTGAAACGGTCTTGAAAACACCTTTGTTAAAACTAATTTGCGATGGTGGAACAATGGCTTGTAATGCTTACAAACCACAACTTGAGTGAGGGAAATGAATATGATTGATGCAAGTACGGTCAACCAAAATTTCCTGTAGGCGATCACACTTGTGCATAGCTATTTTTGATATGTTTGATGGCCTGGGTCCAAGATTGTCTAAATATCAACAAGTTGTGGCTAATTCTTTCTCCGGTTTGGTTCAGCTCTGCCTTATTTCTGCTGACAATGCAAACCAAACGATAAAGACCTGTTCCAGGCGAAATACACAATCAATAGGCAAATAATAGTTTCGTGGGAGGCAATATCGCTGCATAAAAAGGTACGTCTGATATTGGAGAAAAGTTACTTGTTTTGATCAATTTTATCAAGATTTAAATCCTTGTAAAGAGAGATCAGACTGTTAAATAGTATAAAGCATGCACATCTTTACAAATTTAAAGCGAGCGTGAGGGAAATTAAGTTCTTTCAGCAAGGAAAATAGGTCACGGACAGTGAATTCGATGTCACGTTCGCAAAACACGTACGAGTCCCAGGGTACATGAGAGTCGTCATGTTGACTCAGAAGACGTCGTAAAGAAACCCTTGGAAAAAGAGATCTTGGAAAGAATCGATCAACGCAATAGTTATAGTATTATTTTCGAGCCTTTTTCTTCTTTCAATGAAGCGAAAGAAAAAACAATCTTTAAATCTTTTTTAATTAGTGAAATTAATCTCGGTCACAAAAGTTGATAGAACAACTTTGCTTTGTATCCGAACCAACCTATCACCTTCAAGATCAAACATTTAATTACCTTTCTCACTTTGTGTGTTGTTTTTCCGAAATATCACAAGTCTTTTGTCTAATGATCAGAGAATAACAAGCGCCCGTATTTAACGTGATGTCTTTGTTACACTAGTCATGAATATTCTAGTCAATTCTTTTATTCTCATTACAAAAACTTACCGTCATCTGGGCTTGAGCTACTAAGTCAATAACGTCAATACAATATTGTTTCAAGAACCAATGAAAAGGCGAGATTTTAATCGAAACGTGCTAGGTGCGAGTATTGCATGATGAGCTACTGTCATGACGTCACAGAGCTTGTCAAAGCGTATAAAGTCTGGGCGAACGAATAGTTTGCAGTTTGCCGTGCTTGTTGTTTTGCACGGTGTGAGAAAAGGCTTTGTTTGACGGGAAAGGGATTGAACGATCTGATCTTGAATAAGATGTGCAAAGGAAACACAGCAGTTCCTAGTTATAGCCTGGTAAGTGATTGCTATCGATTCAAATCTGTCTTTTAATTTTAAATCCGTGGCGCTTCGATAGTTGTCCGAACACATATGATCGATCGCTCGGTTGTTTGTTTCAAAGCTGCCGTGCAGTGTTGAACGCTCAGTTTCTTTTCGGAAAACAAATTCACCAGCAGAGAGAACACTTTGTACTAAGAATGAGCGGTCGATTCAATTCTAGAAAAAAATTTAGAAGGTAGAAAACCTCGAGCTTCACCGATGGCACATTGTTTTGGAAAGCGCTTTGTTAGCACAATCGAAAAAATTCATGCGTTTGCAATTTCGTCGCACGTTGGGCGAACTAAGCTAGTTTTATTTTGTAGATTTGTGTTTTGGCGTGGTTTCCTGAGTTGAATTGTGCAACAGGAGAAAAAAGTACGTGACGAAGATTTAGGTCATGTTGTTGAGCACGGTGTAGGATTTTGGCAATTGACCAGCCGCGTTTCAAGAAATGATGGACAGATTTGTTGATTGGAGCGATTTCCTGCCTGACCTGCTGAGATCTGTATAACCCGATAAAAGAGATCTATTCTTAAAATAAAGGCTGGTTAAATTACATCGACTGATTTTTGCCCTCGATCGCGCGTGTGCCTTCATTTGATCACGGATCTTCGCGAAGCAAAGTTGTTTTGCGTGGAGGACTCCAAATATTACTAGTTCATTTCACTTTGACGTTCGAAATCCACTGACTTGGCGAATTTGAAGACTACGGACGAGAATATTTTGCATTGTGATCACACTGAGAAATTTTTTCTTATGCAAAAGTCCTCGCTGCAGCTTACTTTGGGCCATTTAGGTACGAAATTTTTTTTTAGAACCGCGGACGTGACGAAAATTTTGACAAATACTAAATTATTAACGCTTTAAGCATAGTGTTTAAAAGCTTGAGCCATAATATTAGGTGACTTTGAAAACATATCTACAGGGAATTTTCGCTTACATGTCCTTTTCTCGCCTGCGCTTTGAGAAGATCAAATTTATATTTGGCAGCTGAAAAATTATTCTGCACGCTCGCGTCTCGTGACAAGTCATTTGAATGCCACTTTCATCTTTCATGATGCAACGTTTCCATTTTTTTGCATCAATTGAGTCGACTGCAGTATTATAAAGCGTGTTGCTCATTCGAATTTGTTCTATCTGATACAGGGTTGGGATTTTAAGAACTCCAAGGCTCCGAACAGTATGAAGATTGTATTGTTCGCGGATTTTGTATCCAGCAACCATGGTCTTAACCAAGCTCAATATATGCTGAAACAGCTTTGCAACGAAGGACATCAGATAACACTATTTGGTAGGTATTATAGGCTGTTGTGCTTTTGTAGGTATATATTTTTCGCTTTAGATGGGAAAAGCCCTACGTACAGTATCTCAATTATTTTTTCAAAGTTGGCTGTGATCCAACCGTTCAAAGATAAACAATTGTTTATGGAATTAACCTCGATTTTGCGATATCTTCCATGGAACTTTATTGATACAGATTCGTTAGATCTAATGATCTAATCGTTAAAAGTGCAGGAGGTTGCAAAAATTTTGCCCTTCCTTGTCATGTCCATACATAACAACTGACTCAACGGTTTGTCTTTGTAGAAAAACGTAATTAGTGTTGAATAAACACAAAAAGCGTGATTTTATAATTAGCAATTTAAGTTCGCATCAAAACATTTTGTCAAAGAAAAGATCTAGCTTAACTTTTACTTGTTGTCTGGTTTTTTTGGAAATTTGGAAACTTTTCATCTTTGTTGCCCAATCCCAAAATTGTTTCCATTTCTGAAACGGATATGGTGCGTTTCATGTACCGACAGCTGCGAAACGGATGACGGGTTCCGATTAGAACTGTCAAACAAATTTGCTATTGCAAAACTGATTTCTGTTAAGGCAAGATTGTTATTTCCTAAAATGTTAACGCTGTTCGTCGGATGGAAGTTTCATTTGTAGAAGCTTTCCACGGATGGTGTTTAATTTGCCACGTAGCATGGACCTGAAGTGTATAAATATTCCCAGTGAAATTACTGAGTGTATTTGGCTTCCGGTAGCAATACCAGGCAAACTAAAAGGGCATGTATAAATATTTCTTATATCGTTTCTAACATCGACTCTTTTTGATCTTCTCTTGTAGAGTGTGCCAATGTTAGTGTTCCCTTATTGATGTATGAAGACACACAAACTTGCTTGTGCCAAGTATTTGAAGAGCCCCTAAAAGTGTTGGAAAGGAAAGTTGCTGAGGCAGATGCCTTTCTTCTTGTGACAGACAGAGCTGGATTTCAGATTCCTTCTTCACTTGCAACAGTAAAACACCACTTTACGGGGAGCAATTTCACTTGGAGACCGTATGGAGTACAGTGTGTTCTTCTTGGTGGATCTGTACACAGTCGGAGAGTTGCCATGAGACTACGAGTTCTTCTTGAAGGTTCAGACTATCCTTACATGTCAGGGGTCCTCCCTCGGAGGTGTTCCTGGACACAAATGTATGCAGTGGACCCAAGTCTTGAGACTCCAGGACCTTGTGTGCTATGAGATTAATTTGAAAATATCTCAAGAGACATTCACTGATTGTTTATACTTGAAATGTTCATTTGTTCTATTGGTCTAAACTTAAGCTTGCTTTATCAGAATTATTCAGAGGTTTTGAAGCTGTAAGCTTGAAGTTTTATTGTTCTCTTCATTCACTCTTAAAAGCCACTTCTTTTTCGCTCTGTTATTGTTATCCATGGGCATTCATAGGATGAAAGAAAGCACCAAAAAAATGTAAAAGAGAAGACAAATTCAGGTTTTGGGTTTTGTATATAATATTTGTGCAATTATATACCATATTGGTAATAGTGTAAGATAGAAAGTTTTATTGAAAGTTGTAAATAAATTGAATAGATTTTATATTGCAGTAAATGTGTGTTATTAGAGTCAGGAAACCAGAGGGTGGGAAAGAGGGGGAGGCATCTGGTTGTGGAAAATAGATGAGGTGAAAAGACAATGGAATTGCAACCTTGCAGGAAATATTAGTAATGAAAAGTGGGATTAAAGTCAACTAATGTTTTCCTGTATCTTGAAAAAATCAATGACCAAACTTTATTTTCAAATAGTAAGTTCGTGTGCAATTTTGATTTCCCCTCAACCAAAATCTTTGCGTTCGAAATGTCGTAAAATAAGCATAAACAGCAATGTCTTGTCTTAGGTTCATGCAGCCACTAGAGTGAGTGGATTTGTTTGCCCTGAAAGCATGCTGGAGCCCACGTGTTATCTGAAACCTTACACATTTTGCAATAAAAAACAGTTTCTGAAACCTGCTTTTCGTCAAGTGAGTAATGTTTCCTGCTCCTGTAAACGTTGCGTTGCGTGACACTGAAAACGGCCGCGAAGGAGACTGGGAATGTTTTTAATTATTAAAAACTACCTACATGTATGGTGTATTGCATTTCCTGAGTTTTGATTGGTTTAGAGGCAATGGTATCTGAGCTCATATACCATTGACGTACAAATATTGTTTATGTGTTTGTACAATATTTTTTGCGCGTTTTTAATAAAACAATTGTTCCACTCGTGCTTGTTGGATATGAGATGGTTATCTCGGCGCTACGCGCCTCGTTGGCTATCTACCATCGTTGGCTAACTATCATCTCGTAGAATAAATATAACCTTAAAAGGCTAAGATTTATACTGCAGGACCTCTGAATTTTGACCTTCATAATTTTGCTTCCAATTTTTGCTATAAGTTCGCAAGTTCGGACTAAAATTATGCCATCGATGTATCATGGCCTCCCTTGCTGACGATGACCACCTCGAGAAAACGTCGAGAAATCGTGACGTCATGCGCGTGCGCTGTGCGTTTCTTCGCGGTGTCGGGGTTTTGGGTTGATCCTGCCCTTAACCACACCCCTTCCCAGCCCTCTTACCGCCCATTGGCCTCTTCACTCGCCGTATCCACCATCCTTGCTCACTGTGCGTAGACTGCCAGCAGTCCCTTTCCAGATAGTCGCGAGGGTGTGCGAAATAGTCTCTTCTGGTTTTTTTCTCCTCGCTCCAGTCTCGCCGCTCTACGCGCTCTCGGCTATTTCACACGCTGTCGCGACTATCTAGAAGGTACTTCAAGCAGTTCACACTGTACGTGAACAAGTTGATCACCTAAATCAAAGCACGCGATGCCCTATAAAATAAACAAATACAACAAGATAACCTGAAAAGTACGCGAAAGCGAGTGCGAAACGCAAAGAGCTCAGCTCCCAAAACTGCCATGCCAGGACTAACACCTTTTTAAGAAACAGCGGTCTATTTTTAGCACGGATTTTTATTGCATTTCAAACGAAAAAGTCTAGATCACCAGATCATGGCTAACTCAGCAAGAATAGTTCGTTTTTAAAGCGTAGTACCGTGAACAAATGATAAGAATGAAGGGAACACGAAAAGGTCCGAAGTTCACCGTTGTTCAACTTTACATGTAAGCGCGCGTGAATTCCACACTCTACGCGCGCATGGCGCCAGAAAATTGACACCTGCACGTGCCCTCTGCAGACCGGAGTACGGTTTCATTGCAATCAGAGTTATTTCAGAACCCAATCGACAGTTGTCAGCGTCCGATTGCACAATACAATTTCGAAAGAGTTCTGGCTATTTGAATGCAGCAAAGGAAAAAGGAGACGACCATACTACACCAATCTAACGGACTCTAAAGAGCTAAATTGACATGGAGGCTTAAGCCACGCCCATTTAAAGACCGCGAAAATCGCGGAAGTTAGTTAAAATAAGGCATACTAACCGGATTACACGTGCATTCAAAGAAAAAGAACAAAGGTTATTTCCAGCCCTTCGACGCAGTTACATTTGCACCTATTCTGAATTTTAAAGCACGTGGATTTCGCCCCCACGTGGATCCCGCGCATGATGCACGCGCGTCTCCTTCACTTACGCGCGCTCTCGTTTCAGCCCATTGGCAGTCTGATCTGTGTTTAGAAAATATTTTCTTACGTTTATTGGATTGGAGTAGGATTTCACTGAAATCAATGAGCTCTTTCATGAATGTCATGTTGGTAATATCCCAGCTTTTATCAGCGCTGAAAACTTGATTGAGATCGATTATCATCGAGCTGAAAGATTTTCTGATTTCTGCTCTGCATGCTAATTGGCTTTTCCGATTTCGCAATATTTGCAGTTAACTTCGTGTAGTTACATATCATTTCATCCTTACATGATTTTGGTTCCAGAAGGGTCCAAACGAATGAGAAGAAGCATTTTCTCCGAGCACAGCAGGCTACCTTCGTCGGCACCAGTGACGGATTACAACGTTATTGCCTTATAACACGTAACAAGATACTGTCCCAGATAAGCAATGGCTTTCTGATATTTTTGCGGACGATTTCACAGCCACTTCAAATGTTGTGGTCTATCAAAGGAAACCAGTTTCACCAAGGTTTTGGTTTAATTAATCAATTGTAAACTCAGTTTTAGAAATGGTCCGAGAGGTATTCTTACTTCTCTTGAGAAATAAAAATAGACAAACTTCTCATATGACCTCTGGATCCAGGGTACTGACTAAAGTTATGGAATGATCCAATTTCTCGGATTTCGGATTTACAATCAGCTTGTCGACTCGTCGTATCTAGACGATAGATCAGACAACAAAAACAATAGTTTTTAGAATTCATGAGCTCATTTGCATGCTCTATTCCTGATCCTCCACGTGGAGTAAACAGTCTTAACACTGAAGCCTGTCCTGTGAATCTACCCCCACCCCCTCCCGGTTGGGTAGCAGGGATAGCATGACTTTCAGGCGAAATAGAGGTGTCGGGAGTGACCTCTGTCTGACTTCTCAATTTTGTTTCCTTGTTGGGCAAACCAAAAATATTTCATGCGGAAGCAAAACTGATGTACGGGTGCTTTGAACTGAGAAATATTCTAAAATGGAGGAGTGGTAAAAAATTTCTTTCCCGGCAAAAAGCAGTCGGGACAAGCAGTCTTAAAGTTTGATGTCCTTTAATCGTTTTTCGCAGCATAATGAACACTGGTGTGTTCGGGGGTATTCCACCATCGACAGAGGACCCCTTTGGGAAAGATAAATGGTGGATTAACCGAAATTCACCTGAAACTTTCTTTTGCATCAAGAGAGGAAGGTGCCCGCACGCCTATGACTCGATTTCGTGTTGCCTAATAATTATCAAACACCAAAGTTCACATATCACCAACTACTTTGATTCTCGCTGACTGGCATGATGCAACTAGATCAGTTCTCTCTAAATTGCAGCCGGATCAGTGCTCTCTGGACCTCTAAGAAACGCTGTTTGAATGTGTAAATGTTTGAATCTATTTGAATGTGTAAATGAAAGTCGGCCCGAAAAACTTGGAATATCCAGCCGGCCTCGAGAAATCTTAAGCTTCCCGACATTTTAACTATGTTACTTCATGTTTTCTCGAAAATTGTCGAGTCTCCCGATTCCCAAAGTCTTTAGCGTAGAGCTGAAACCCTCCACAACATTTGACATTGTCAATTTTGACGTTTTACCTCCATTCAATAAAATAGAACTTGGAGGTAAAACGTCAAAATTGATAATTTATGTCAAATGTTGGCTAACTTCATATCAAGTAAACTGGGCAAAGAAGGAAACATTGCCAAAAAATCAATGAATTAAATAAATCACTTTAGTCAAGTGTCGATATATTTAGCACTGCTTTGCTTGTAGACCTTTTTCATGCGCATGGCACTGGAGGTATACGTTAACCATGTCTTCTCCGGCGCCCAATCCCCGCGCGGCATGTAAAAGGTCTGTTGGGGACACCGTAAACAACGAAACAAATGTTGCAAATGAAACAAAGATAGTGGGGGTAAGAGCAATGGAGGAAAAGAAGGTTGAAAAATATCAAGATCTTGCAGAGAAATCCTTAGAATGTGAGCACCGAGAACAAGAGTTGTACCAGTTGTGGTTGGAGAATTAGGAATAGTGCCATTAAGGCAAAAAGACAATCTGAAAGACATGGCTGGGAGTCGATACATCAATTGCTCTCATCCAGAAATCAGGATTGTTGGGACCGCGAGGATACTGAGAAAAGAGTTGGACATGTAAATATTTCCATTGGCAACTTGTGCTCGGCAGCAATGGGTGTCCAGCTATTACATAGTGAGCTGAATATAGATTAGATTCTGCGCGCGCTCTGGTTGGTCAAAAACACCATGTTTTAGCAGAGTATAAAACACGGAAAAGCGCGTTTTATTGTTTTTCGCAAGCTTTACTCGAATGAAAATTCGCAAGAGATGGCGGAGAACATTTTCTATGAAGAAATTCCGGACAAAATTCTGAGTCAAGCTGCAGAAGTTGTCGAAGAAGCTTCTAAGTTCGAGAGGAAAGTAAAAGAAGCGAATACAATTGCTTCAGTTTATCGATCGTGCGTGTTTTGTCGTTTAATAACGATAATAATAATATAATGTTCTCGTGCCACTCGAGCGTAAAATTCGTATCTTCTTGCTACCGTGTAATAACCTCTATTTAATTATGCATGGAAAATAACAGCCGAAACTTGACAAAACTCAATCGGAACTTAGCAGCTTGTTCAAAGCTATCCGTTAGTTTTATTTCTTCTTTTCTTATTATCATTATTTTCTGGGGGGGGGGGGTGGGGACGAAGAGTATTTTTATACGGGGAGGGGTGATACAGCATCACAACAAAGGCAAAAGAAGAGCAAACACAAACATTAGAAGCGAAAAATATTTTAATAAGGATATAACGGCTGGGAATATATGTTCTACTTGGAGAAAAATTACAACATCCCTACTGCAATGCTGGTAGAAAAATAGATTCCTTTGTTCGCTGCCTACTTCACAAGCACTCCCTTGAATGAAAAACAGAATTGCACTTTGTACAGCGAGGATGGACGTTATAAATATCAGAAATTCGCCTGATAAATTACACGAGCTGAACTTGGTGCTTTTTACAACGCAAATAAAATAAATACCAAAAATATCGCCTTACTTATTTCAGAATCGAGTTTGCACACAAAGCAAATCGAAGTCCGAGAAGTTCCAGAGCACACTAGAAAGCAACGTTTTGCAGCTTTGAAATTTCGAGATGTACAGCGAACAAACCTTGTTTTTTAAAGCTTTGGAAATATAAGGACTTCACTATTTTCAATTCTCTGCAAATTTCCTTGCGTGGAAATTGAAATAAATTACTATTTCTAACTACCGTATTTAATTGATTAAGCGCCCTGGGCGCTTATTAATTTTTTTGCACCTTTGGGGGGAGGGGGCGCTTATTCAAGGCGGGCGCGCTTATTAACTTTTCCTACCTTCAGGGTAGGCGCTTATTCGAGGTGGGCGAATAAATACGGTATTCTAACCATATATTCTCATAACAAATGAGACATGTTATTGATTGAAAGACCTCAAAATTTTAAACCTTGACACTTAAAAGCAAACCACATTTCCCTGGGGGTAGAGAGGAAGTTGTAAGAAACTGCATTATTTAATTTGTAGCCTGTCTTGTTATCGCCATTATAAATGGTGAGCAAGAATTCCGTAAATGTACAGAGTTTTTCGTAACAGTTTATACTAACGTAAAATTGCATTCCATCTATAGATCTGGGAAGCGATTTGGATCTTCCTGCAAGAAAAAAAGAAAAATTATAAATAGGAGACTTCGGTTACCTAATCTGACCCTTCCCGCCCATAGACTATATTGAGCAAGCTGGTCACACAAGTGCTTCTTACGAAATTGCGTGACTTGTTAAAGACTACCTGGTCAATACTCCAACCCTCCCGCTTAAAGAAAATGCTTTGATATCTCAACTAACCTTGTAATCTCGAGGTATAAAGAACATTGAGGACGGAATGTTACTACAGGACTTAAAATCTCGAAATGTCACACGAGCTGTGATGGTTGGAAACACTGGTATCTCTGTTAAATGAGAAAAAAGAGAAAGACCAAAGAAAAGTCATTACATGCAGGTAAAATAACTTTGTCACACAAGAAGAAAAGTCGCGTGACTGTCTCCTTGCGTGACGACCCAAGTAACGCTGGAAAACCACACAAACCTATTCTGACAGGAAATCCTGCTGGGAGTTTCATGGCCACAAATTCTTTTAACTTGTTGAAGTGCTTAAACGGAGCGACAACCTCTAAGACTTTAAGGATGCTACGAAAAAGGAAAGAAAATTTATAAACTAATTAACATCTAGAGTGTGGAATAAAAGGCAAATAAATTATTATTAGAGAACAGTGTTGGCGCCTGCACCTAACGATTTACATCATAAAAGGCTCTTAACAATAGTGCAGAAAAACTGATCTGGTGCTTTGCACACTGAGTTTTCCCCCGCCTGAGCAATGTCTCAAACCTAACTCTACAAATACTATATGTACTGTTGACTTCTCACACACAAATGGAAGCCATGCTAAGCTAACAATGCAGTCTGACATCAGTGATACAACCACAAACCAGTGATAAATCTGAGACCAGTAATACAACTTTTAATGATTCCAAAGCTCTTGAAAGGTTGGTGGGCAGGGAAGGTTTCTTCGGTCAGGCAATGGTGGAAACCAGAAACAAGTGAATACCCCCTGCAAACTATGAGACTAAATGTGTGTGTGAACAACATTTTTACTTAATTTATTACTCTGCCAGAGAAAAACCACAAATAACTGTTCCAAGACCAGTTTGCATGTAAGTAAACTGATAAAAGTAGGTGCATTGATTAATTTTGAGAAATTTTCGTAATACTAATGACTGAAATGTAAACTTACAGGTCTACAGAAAGGGGGAATTCTTCACTCTGCAAAAAGAAAAAAGTTAGATAAAAAAGTTCTGTTGTTTCAAACTAAAATTTATGAAAAAACTGATGATAACATGTAAAGCCGAGACCTACCATAGCTACATGGGCCTTAACAGATTTTTTGTCTTCTTTAAGTACCATGGGTCGACCCAATGGGGGCAGCCTGGGAATGAAAAGAGAGCTATATTTACTAATTTGTCCCGCCAACAAACTGTTAAACTTCTGAGTATGAAAAGCAGCACTCAATAAAAGACAGGAACCCGTTAGAATGTAACATGGTCATGGATGGGAATGGATTACAGACAGACAAACCTTAAGGTGATTTCCTGGTAAAAGAACCCGTCATAGATTTCCGTTGAAACTTGGCACATGTTTGCAACAAGTCAAGAAAATTATAAAAACGTAAAAAAAGCAGGGGTCACCGTGCTTGTTTCCATGTGACAGTGCTG
>OX393571.1:7759999-7794999 GCA_947652115.1 Blastomussa wellsi
TATTCGTTTTGTTGGTGAGCAGGGTATAAATAACAAGACAGCCAGAAATTCCTTGCATTCCTGCACAAGACCCAGTTAGCCGCTAATTAAAATTAAATTAAAAGATATTTTCAGTGATAACACTGACAGATAAAAATACCTTGAATGCCGAAACGAGAATAACATGTTGTGCATGTCACGCTACAATATGCAAAGACGTCCACCAGGATTTTCAGTTCAAATTTTGTAACAACTAGGAAACCTCTTGAAAGGCGTGTTTTTGCTTTGATCCATTCATTTACGAATATTAGACAGAGAACAGAATTTTAATACACATTTACCAGGACATCACAGCCCATACCATGTAAACAAAACACTTTTAACCTTGTGGTTCACGTCCAAGGATCGTTTATCGTATGTCGGATGTCACTCTTCAATATAACACAACAACGGTTAATATTAAAGCCATGGGGCTTAAACAATAAAGGAGCAGTTGAATTAAATGAGTAGTTAAATTTTAATAGCGCAGCTTCAGATGATTTTCATCTTCTTGTTAGAAATGACTCACTTCTGTCCTGAGTCTTTGAAAGACTTTTTTCTCATTGTCTAACACAGCAAACGAGTGCTTTCCTGCAATGGTGGAGGGGACAACAATCCATTACAACAACAGACACTGATAACTATTTCACAAAGGAGAAACAAAATAAACTTACAAAATGTAAACTTGTCCTGTAGATTTCTCCTTTTTAACAATTTTGCAAGCTATTATTATTAATTCATTGGATTATAAAAGTCAAAATAATTTCATTTATTAAATCCTGGAAATGTTTTGATTAATCCCTCAATAATGGCTATGTCAAATTGATCAGAGAAGTTACTTAATATTAAATTATAAACAGATATAATTTAACAATACTTCATTAATAAGACGTCATACAACACATAACTTTTAATTAATTATTGCTTTGTTTTGTTTTATGTTTCCTGGTCTAAGATTTGCTTTCCAAACCCCCCAAACTTTGAACCACAATGAAAGATTTTATTGAAGATTCCATTTAGCTTTGTATAAAGCTAACAAAATAGTGCTATACACATACCTTTAACATCACCATTGAAAGTAAACGTTAAGTCACCTCGCTGCCACTTCATGTCAGTAAAATCTACTAGTGTGCTATCCATTCTGAGGAAGAGAAAAATAATGTGCATCAATGACAACTCTTGGAGACAGATTACTCAGGCATAAACTCTTCTTAAAATTACATGTATGTACAGAGTTGCCTATTTCACTGCCATCGATACAATCTTAAAAGTTTACTTACTTGTAAACAAGTTCAGAAGCCTAAGGTCACATGTGTAGGTTGTGACTAAATACAATTGACCCATTTTGTTTCTATACTAGGAGTTTTTATCTTTGTCGTAATATGATTGGCAGTGCAACCAAAAATATAATCATGAATTAGGTTTTAAGGTCAAAATATGAATGGTATTGAAAGGTGCAATAAAATACTGAACTTCAATACTACAGGAATTCACATACGAAAGTAGGCAGGGCAGTGGAACAAAGTGGATGGGACAGCAAGACAAAAATTCAGACCTGTCCCATGGATCAAATGACCTTTGCAGTTGAGTTTACTCAAAAAGTCCTTTGTAAAATGAAAGCATACCTGTCTGTACACTAGCATCACTGACAATTCATGACATTTTTGCTCAGGCATGTACAAAAGGCAAAGTTTGGGGATAGCTTTTGGGTTAAAAGTGACCTACATCTTCGGGCTTTTCGTTTTTCCATTTTTTTTAACTTTTCCTTTTTCTCCTTTTTCTCCTTATCTTTTTGCTGCAGTTGTTGACCTTCTACTGGGCCTGCTTTCAGTTCAAGAATTCCTGAAAGAGCATCAACCAAACAGGAAATTTTTGCCATGGAGTAGCCAAGGGAAAGCCAAGGCAAGGCAATTTTTTCCTGTGTTTTTCACTAAAATGTCTAAGCATTTCTGTGTGTATTTGTGCTCAATTACCTCTCAATTACCTCTGTCATACTGGTCAAAGATGATGTCGGAAGAGGAACAAAGGGCAATGTTCATCATGGCCGGTCTAATTGGTACCTGTGCTGGCCAACAGCACAGGCACCAATTAGCCTGCGTCGCAGATGGACAAAACCGCCAGTAAAGTCCGTCTGCACAATGGCTCCCTTACAAGAATCTGTGTATTCATTTCTGATTGGCTAGTATCATATTGCTTTCTATCGAGCTTTTCGATTGGTCCAATTTTAATTTACTTCACATGCAGTAGACATGCAGTCAACTGTGCAGTCACGCAACGAGTTAATATTCCTTGTTTTTCCCGTGAAAACAAAACGACGGAGGTCAGTGATGAATGTTTGAAATCGATCAACTTCTACTAGAATGAGAAAACACACTAAAGACATTTCTTGAAGGCCACAATGTATTCGTGAATTTGACAACAGGATACAGCAAATCTTTTACTTTCCAGTGTCTTCCTATCGCACCGGAAGCGCTAGTGGTTCCAGTGTTGTCATTGCGATATCGCTGTTGCGATCGCTTATGGAAGACTCAGGCCGCTTATCTTTTATGATAATGGAGTCCAAGTAGACATTTAAGTTCTTCTTCTAACTTGTCTTCGTTTTTTCAGTTCTGCAACACAGTTTTTGCAGATGTACTCGCTTATCAATCGGATTGATAACTCCAGACTATTCAATTTGGCAAGCATGTTGAATTGTTTCCACCCTTTCTCGAGCAATACTCTTTTGTGACTCTTATCTATTAAACGACAGCATAAATTACAATATATGGACAAATTAGACACAGGCTTTTTGACCTTTACAACTTTTGTTTTTCAAAGTGTAAGCTTCTCAAATTGTTGCGTGACAATTACGCGATATAATACGAAACTAGCCAATCAGAAATGAATACACAGATCCTTGAAAACCTGAAGGGGGTCGGAACAAGCTTTTGGGAGCCGTTGCGCAGACGGACTATACCAAGGATTATGTGACACGTCCGGCTGCAAAGCAGGCTAGCGCCAATGGGTTAATGGAGTTTGAACCCATGACTTCTGTGTTACTGGTGTATAGCCTTGCAATACTGTACCAACTGAGCTATAAAGCCACACATTGAGAACAATTTAATCTTGCTTCATGGCTCCAAATGTGACTTTTTAGCTCAGCTGGGAACATTATGAACTCATGGTTATATTTTAATAATAACATAGGCCTTGCCCTTCGCATGCAAGTTAGGAGAATAAAGAAAACCACTCATTGGCCAGGGTTACAGTGGTCATCTCACTAAATTATAACACTATAAAATCAGGTTGAGATTATACCTTATGGAGCATCCTTTCTTGTACACTTTACAAGTGTCTGATGGCAATATTCTTGACAATAGTGGAACTGCAAATGGAGAATATGAGAAAAGATTGTGCCGGGTAAAAAATTAATGATTATGTTGAGTTCTTCAATGCTAAGTCTTTTCAATTAGTTTTGAGTGCTGCATAATATATGACCACAGTTTTATGAAAACACCACACATTCTAAATTGTGTGCATGGAGCTGGATGGCTCAACTGGACAGTATGGAGCCCTGCAAATAACCGATGATGGAAATCAGACAATGATCGTCCAAAATTTGATAATGTCCGACACAGTCCCAACTGCGGTTTGACAGAATATCCTGACAATTTTTTACGCCTCCCAGTGAAAGTGTCAATGTTGACAATGCACTATAGATGAGTTCTGTAATATGATGCCTGACATCACTATTGTTTTGTCTGATCATGTTCATTCACAGGATAAAGATTTTGAACCCCTCGGACAATGGCACATGAAGGTTACAAATTTAAAAGTTGGGGCACGAAATCTCTAATGCAAGGAAAATAAATAATCATACTGTACCCCAGCTTTGAAAATCCCAGTTAATCTCTACATAAAAGTCTCCAAGCTGGATAGAAGAATCAAGAATGAAGTTAGCATTTATCATAAATATTATATTATATAATAATAATAATAATAATCCCAACGAGTGAGATCTAGAACTCTTAGAAAAAGTTCCGTACACTTCTTTTGACACAAAGTTTGAGAATTTGGTGGAACTTAGAACAAATAAGAGAATATCCCTGACATGATAATTACCTTTATTCTCAACACTTCTTGGTTGACTTTGTATTGATATTGAAGAGAGAGAGCTTAAATGTTAATCACTCTTGAAAAACAAACCTCTTGTAAAGCTGCAGTCAGCTGAGGTCTTCTTTCTTCTAAAGCTTCTCTTGACTGTTGTTTGAGTTTCTTCAATAACGAGGTGACTAAAAATTTGTTGTGTAAAAAATTAGAACTATATTATCAAGTTCTCAATATAGAAATTTCCTCCTGAAGTTTTCTATAATTATATTTAATTGGCTGTAAATTACACTATCTACACTATCATGCAATGTTTTAATGAGGCTAAATGGAATTTAGGCAAGGTTAAAACTATGCCAATGCAGTGGCTGCATTAATATTATGTGGGGGGTTCCAGGGAGGTTTGCAGGGGCACTGCCATGTGCTTTGCTTCATTGCCTGCTAGCTTGCTCGCTTTGTTTGCTCGTTCCTCGCCTTTTTTGTGATATTGCCTGTTGAAAGTGTTTGCATTTGCTGCTTGGCCTTCGTAGGAATGTTTTTATCGCTTTTCTTCACTTCTCATGCCAACGAGGCGGTCCACGAACAACAGTTCGAGCTCTGCTATGGATTTGGCCTCCGACGATCGCAAATGTGGGGATTTCCCGCCAGTCATGTCACAATCCCTGCTTCGAGTTCTGGTTCGGAATTCAACTCGCACGTTTCACTTGGTTCATCATCTGGCCCTGGTTTATCCGTGGAGACCTTAACCGCTTCCACTGTCAATACACTTCGACTGCTTCTTGCCACGGCAAATGTAAATCAATCTGTGGTTTCGTCTCTACCGGCGGCCTCACATACGGTCACGTCATGTCCCGCTAGCTTGCTCGCTTTGTTTGCTCGTTACTCGCCTTTTTTGTGATACTGTCTGTTGAAAGTGTTGGCATTTGCTGCTTGGCCTTAGTATCAGTGTTTGCATCGTCTTTTCTTCGCTTCTTATGCCACCGAGGTGGTCCACGATCAACAGTTTGAGCTCTGCTATAGCTTTGGCCTCCGACCAATGCAAATGTGGATAATTTTTCCCGCCAGTCACACTCCCTGCTTCGAGTTCTGGTTCAGAATTCCACTCGCACATTTCATTTGGTTCCTCATCTGGCCCTGGTTTATCCGTGGAGGCCTTAACCACTTCCATTGTCAATGCTCTTTGGACCGCTTCTTGCCATGGCAAATGTACATCATCTCTCTATCTCTCGTCTCTACTGGCGGCCTCACATACAGTCGTCTTGTCCTGGCTGATTTCCAACTCGCAAGCGGTAGTCTCCAGCGCTCAAGTACCAGCTTCAGTGCAACCTCCGAGCATGAGCATAGGTAGGCTAAATGTTGTTCCTTCCTTTGTTAACACTTTCGCATTGCCATCTGTTTCGTCGCTCAATTTGCCCTTAAGGTTAAGCTCGTCTCCGTTGTCAGCACCGATATCCTCGACATCCTTTGCCGCCAATTTAGCATCCCTTGGTTCATCCTCAACATCTTCCAACAACCGTTCATTATTGGGCTTGGCTTCTTGCCTGTTCCTTACAAGTTGGTCCCGTAAATCGTCTCGGGAAAGTTTGTTGATCTAGCCGAACTACTGTCTGACAATTTAAAGGATGCCGAGTCGGAACCCCAGTTACCTTCTCTGACTCGTGCGTTAAAAATGTACAAGAAGATCATGGCGCGACGTGGGATGCGTTTACAAACTTCAAAGGCCGTGTTTTCCATTGTAAACATGGAAAGTTCTTTCTTTGGCACTTGAAATGAAAAAAAGTGACACCGATTGGTTTTAAGTGGCTCCACAATAGGAAAATATGGAGTAGAGAGTGCTAAAACGTTGCTGATGAAGGATCCATCTTGTCCTCCACGGCCGTGAAGACATGATGTCATGGTGTTTAGAAATGTGTTTTGAATGCCAATCACGGACCTGCACGGGATTGGTGGGGCTTCTCGAGACTTTTGAAAACAGAATGGTAATGTACAATATCGCATTAAATTTGGATAGAAGTTTTTAGAACGATCGGAAAAGCCATTGAGTTCTATATTGACTGCTAAAGCAGTCCGCTAAAATTGGGGCTTTCCGCTTTTAGTGTGAAGCTGGGTGGAATGCGAATAAGCTAATTACGCATGCAGATTTGCTTGGCGGAAAAATTTTCGATATTTTGATTATTTTCAGTACATTTCTCGCCTTCTTCATAGGTGAAATTTTATTTGAAGTGATGTTTGTTTCAAGTTTCTTTCATGTTTCGGTCTTTGGTTCGGAGTTTTATGCTTTTTGGAGGGAACAGATTTGGCATATTTGCACGTGGTTATCTGATAAAGACGCGACTTTTGTGTGTAAAAGTTGTATTTATTTAGCCGCTTTCAGTCTTCAGCTGTTTAAGATTTAGTTCCTTTGCTTCACAAAGTAGAAAGGAGCATTTTCATTAAGATTTAAAGTAAAGGAAAGTGTTGAGAGCGTTGACTTATTTTTTTTGGTTTATTTTTTTTCATCTAGTGGAGTGAATTCTGCGGCTTTCTGGCGGATTCCGGGCTGTTTTACGCTGTTTTGCTTTAACTCAACTTGTTTATTCACAGGTTCACAGCTTTGTTACATGTCCTTTGTTTCACAGCTCCTATAGACTACTCCTATGGGCTACAACACACTCAAAGAATTTATCATCTCTCATTTCCGCTTTACTGTCAGGACAAAATACTACAGTGCTGTTGAAATATTGTATTTCAAATTCTTTTAAAGATCTATATGAAGTTTCGACCTTTTTTTTCCCGTCAATAAAATAACACGTGAAGCTGGAACAAATTTTGTGGCTGTTGTCAAGTTTGATTTGAGATCAGTTTTTTGCGGCTGATAAGCTCTTTAATTCGTTCAACATGTCTAGTTGAAATAGGGGTTTACTTCAGAAACTAATTAGTGGTCTGAATTTACTACGCATATGGTTTGCCTGAGGTCAAACTGACATCTCTCCTTGAACTGCTACATCTATGGTCATCTTATCGTTAGTGTGCTAAACAAAAGTGTCAATTGCTTATCACCCATCTTCACTATTCAGAAAAAGTGGTTTGGCGTGTCCGTGCCTTCACTTGCAGCATGGTAAACCTGCTCCGCAGGGTCACACTGGTTATTGGCATTTCAATCCTCATCTATCAAGTATCAGGAACTTTTCCCCATAGTCGTTTCAGCTCATGTGTGGGGTTCATCCTGGCTTTGCTAAGTGGTGGTTTCCATTGTGACAATGAATCTGTGAATCTCTAAATTCTCGTACCTCTAGGGCTCCTGATGTCATTTGTTTCTTGTGTTTGCTTCTGATGGCAGATGCCAAACATAATTACTGTACATATTCTCCCTCAATGCATCGTGGGTTCTGATAACATAGTCCCTGATGCCTTACATGTATCTCGTTTTTCATTGGCAGACCTTTCGTCGATTGGCCCCTCATGCCAACCGTCATCCTACAGTTATCCCTGCTCACTCCTCAACTTTGGGAAACACTAATGGTTCATCCCCAGAGAAGGATTGCTTCGCTCTGATGTCACAAGGATTGACCCCGTCCTTGCACCGGACTTACAAATCTGCTCAACTTCGTTTTCAAAACTTTTGTGCTCAGTCTGGTTGTATGTATGCAAATGGCTCGCCTTGCCCAGCAAATAAGTGGATTCTTTGCTTGTTTGCAACCCATCTCAATTCCTCCTTGCTCAGCTCTTCCTCCATCAAGATATACTTGTCAGCAGTTCGTTCCATGCACATAGATCTTGGATTTTCCGACCCTCTTTCTGACTGCCTTCAGTTGCAACGTGTCATGCGAGGTATAAAGAGGACTCAAGGACCCTCTGGCTCTTGTCGATTGCCTATCACTGACCACCATATGCTGACTATTCACACGTCGCTGTCCCTCACCAACCAGGATCATGTGATGATTTGGGCCACCTCCACCCTGGTTTACTTTGAGTTTCTGTGCTCTTATGAATTTACTGTTCCGTCCTTGTCAGCCTTCAACCCTCTCATTCACTTAACTGTCAGTGACATTGCTGTTGATTCTCATGAAATGCCATCCTCCTTACAACTCAACATCAAGGCTTCCAAGACTGACCCTTTTCAAAAGGGCTGCTGCCTCTACATTGGCTTGGGTCATACTCCACTTTGCACCTTATCTGCTATCCTGGACTACCTTCCACAACGTGGCCAGTCTCCCGGTCCTTTGTCTCTGCTCTCCAATGGTTAGCCTCTGTTTTGCGCTCTTTTGATACGTTGGCTAAAAGATATTTTTTGCTGCTGCTGGTATCCAAGGGTTGTTTTCCAGTCACAGCTTCAGGATTGGTGCTGCCACAGTTGCTGCTCATATGGGTGTCCCAGATCACCTTATTCAAGCCATGGGGCATTGGAATAGCGATGCATACAAGCTCTACATTAGGACTCATGCAAAGTCTTGCGCAAGTAACTTCTCGCCTGTCTCACTGACTGTGGCGGTTGGTGAGTTTGCATTGCTTATCGTTAGCCTGCACTCAACCCTGTGTGGCATTGGGTTGCTGGGTACTGGTGCTTGGGGTATTCTTGGGAACAAGTAGGTCCCATGGCCTCCTGGCCACAGGCCCTCCTTTCTCCAAGCACTTGCTGGCTTGGAGGATACCTTGGGAGGTGGGCTGTGGCAGGGTTGCCATGGTGACCTCCTTGCTGCTGAGGAGATTGCTGCTCTCCTCTGTCGCTACCTTTACGGCACCTACCCTCCAATACTTCAATTGGCTTCAAGTTTTAAAATCCATTAAACAATGAAACGCTTAAAACATTATCAATGATTTGAAAATGCATGGTACCCATAGAGAAACTCATACGTTATGCACAAATCTATTTAAGGTCATTCCCCTGAAATAGAACTGACAATAGATTTTCGTTCAAACTTTGCTCATTTGTTGTTCATCGTAAGGGAATTTAAATTTTGTAATGAAAAAGAGGGGTTCCCATATTCGTTTAGGAGCAGGAGCACCTTGAAAATACCCCATAATTTGTTAAAATATCAGCTTCAGAAATGTTTTCATTTAGATATACTGTATTGCCTTCAAGGAACAATTTAATATATGTTTCATTATGAAAGCACGCATTTCCAGTCGACCTTGATTCAACTTGTTACTAGTATGCAGTGATCTCGAGGCCACAATATCTGTTCAGTAAGTTCACGTTTCCGTCGATTATTTATTTTTCTGCAATGGGAATTTGTTTATATTCCTGTTATAGGAAGAAAGTGATTGCTAGTCTCAGAAAAAGGGTAAAAAAATGTAGGTCACCATACTCGTTTACGAGAAAACGACGATTTATCTCCTTCGCGAGCAAAGCCGTAAATAAAATGCCACAGTTTTCTTTAGGTGCGCGCGCTGATGGCGCAATAAATCGTGCGCAGTAAGGATGCGCAGTGCAATACAGGGGAATGACCTTAAATCACTTCAATCTTTGAATATCAAAAGATTTCAACTTGCTTTAGCTTTTCTCCACTCATTTAAGGCGATTTGTTTTAAAACACATCTGCCACTTTTTCAACCAATCACAAGAAAATCCAAAAGTTAATATGCTTGCTAGATACATGCATTTAATTGCTCCGAGTTTTGATTGCACCGCTGAAGCATCAGCATCCTGTGAGATTCACCAGTCAGGAGTGATTATTTTGGTTTTAGTTTTACAACACTCAAATTAAAACTGCTCTATATTAACTGTAAAGTATTGTGTTTTAACTAAGCTTTCCTGCACCAGTCAACTCACAAGTCCCAGTATTTACAATTCAGAACGCCCACCCATCAGTCAACCATACATTTTGCTGTAATGTTTTTGTTAACTCTCATCTGAAGGCATGTTTTTAATATTTTACAACCACAACCAAACACTCTGAGTTGGTGAAGCAAACAGGCAAATCATGGACAGATGATCACTCAACATATAATAAACTGTTCTGAAGTCTGTATCACTCAGGCAGATAATCATTATGAGAAACAGCTTACTTATTTGTCTATCTCCATAACTAATGGCTTCTGCAAGTGGGCTCCATCCAAAGTTGTTTTTAACCTTAACTGGTGCTCCATGAGCCAGCAGTAAGTACACACATTCTAAAACGAAAATATATTGAATTCATTAGCAATCAATATTAAAATAATTGCAGTAAAGTAACAGCTACTGAAGTTTGAATTCTTTCTTTGCATTCAACAAGGTGTAACAAATGAATATATAGAATTTCACACCAAAGCAGAGTTGTCACCAAGGGCTGCAGGCCAGGGAATTCCCCTGGCTACTAAGAGTTTGAGCCCCGGCTATTTTGCAACATGACTTGTAAAACATCATACTCATACTAAACAATTGTCCTACGAAATTGTGATACTAAACTGATGAGAAAAATGTATACTGCTGCTGACCTCTATGCCCCAAAAGAACTGCCAAATGAAGAGGGGTGTTCCCTAAAGAAAAAATTCAACATTTTCAAATATTAGAAGCTAAACAAATCAAACTCCTGGTTACTAAGAAATTTAACCTATGTTGTTGCCATGGATGAGTAACCGGCTTAGTATCCATGCAATAGCAACATGCTAGTGCAAATTAAAAGAGAAGCTTGACAGATGACCATTGGCAATGGTTGCATCTAAGCATGAATGTGTGATGAGGGTTGAGACATTATTTTATGGTAACGTGCGCGACATTCGAATTTGCGTGACATTTATTTTGTATGCCCCCTCTCCCCCATACCATGTTGAATTTTGACGGAATGTTGAATGAAACATTTTTAGACAACATTGAACTGGGGGAAGGGGAGTGTAATGATGAAAGATCTGTTTTAGTATTCTTCGAGTGTCTCAATAGTTTTGCAAAAAATTGAAGCTAAAGCAAATTGTCAGACGATATTGTGCTCACACTACATGTAAGCAATGGTCAACTGTCATACGTCGCTTTGAATTCGCACAAGCATGTTACCATTGGATACTAAGCCAGTCACTTTATCCCTTAACTTTCTGTGTGCCTTACTCAACTGATAATCCTAGTATGTATAAATCAAACCACTTGATTACTCATTAGACTACATTCTGTACAAAATCCCAAGGTTATCATGCCAAATATGATTAGGTTTGATTGGTTTCTGTAATTGAACACAATCTAACTTTCACAATAATTTTGAGGAATCAAATGCAAATGAGCATTATTCAACTGCCTTTGATTACACTGGATTTGATTAGTTTGACTGATTTCAATTGGGGTATTTAGGGTGAATTTTAGATTTCTAGATTGTATTTGTTGCGTAATAGGCACGTAATCGACACCTGTGTCATTCGTGCATCAGTTGCATACACTGAGATGGGTTCTTTCTTGCTTTTTGCATATTAACCCATTGACTCCTGGAGATTTTTGAAAAAAACTTGTTTTCCAGACAAGTCATTTTGAACATTTTCCAGTCCGTTATAGGCTAAATATACTTCAAATTTCTCTAAAATGCATTTGCAAAATAAAGGCATGCCAGGTGTTTCACTAGCATCGCATTTAACGACAGTTTAGGTCGGGCATGCGCACAAATCAAAATTTCGAGATAGATTTTGGATGAGAAAGTGACCCACGTCTTTAGGCTTTTCGATTTCTTTATTTTTATTTTTCTCTTTTCCTTTCTTTTCCTGTCATACAATTCAGAGAGTAATTGTCTTCATAATTTCAAATCGGCCGAGGGTTGTGCACTTGGCCGATTTGAAATTTCTCGCCAGATTACTTCCTGGGTTGTACTCTAATTAGTCCTGTTACCATCACTAATCATGCTCATAAATTCAAATCGGCCTTGCGAAAATACTTGCCCAATTACTCCCTGAATTGTACTCCACTCAGTCCTATTACTATTACTAATCAAACCCAATCATTCAATTGAGTTTGATTTCATTCAAGTAAGTTCAATTACCAAAAAACTTTTCCATCTTGTCTCTTGGAAAAAGTAATCATTTCTTTTTATCTTGGCTACATGCCGATTTTTTATATGGTAAAACAATATTTAACTGCCATCGTAAGCCTCCATTCTGATGAATCATTTGATATGCACAATCGTTACTTTACTTTAAGAATTTGTACTTTTGTACTTGTCTTAACACGCAAGGTTGTACCGCAAGTCCAACAGAACAACAATTTACTATGTCAACGCTGTGACATGGTGATCACTAGAGAAAACAATTCATTATTGATGATATTTTAACTTTCTAGGGTAAACAACCCCTGTCATCGATCGAGTACCAAAAATTAGTTCATTGGTAAATATTTCACGAAATTTATCAACTTCCTTAGGTAATGCACTGCATCTCACGGAGAAAACAAAAAATCTTAAAGTTTATAGCTACGAAATGACATTTGAAAACGATTTCACCGTCTGACATGTTAGCTTTCAAATACAGGCAAATTAAAATTTGTCTGGAAGCGACTTTTTGTTGTTCATCGAAATAACTTGTCACCGCGCGTCCTTCCGACAATTGAGAAAGCTACTTATAAAGTTAGTACTCGAAAAAAAGATTACCTTTGGAATAAAAGTAACAGTACTCATAAACGTCTTGGATAAACCTTCGAGTGTCAAAAACTAAGAAATTCAGCCGGGTTTTAATAAAAAAATTGGTAACCGGCTGTCCGGCCGGGGATGGGCGGCAATGATAACATGACACATATTAAGTAGTACCACAACAAAAAGGAACATTACCATGAACATCTCTTTCTTCTATATCGCATGTCCGTAAACAGCCTGAAACCTTCCGTAAATTTCCCTCAAAAACCGCTTTATGAAGAGGAAATCGATCGCATAACGACTCCATTACTACACAGAGCAGCGTTACTTTTCCTGATGACGTCAGCATATCCCACGATTCACGAGAAGATGAGTGAACATGGCCGCCGCCGTGCACAAAAGAGCTCGCCAAAGATGGAAGATTTTGGCGTCAGTCATTAAGAAGCAATGCCCAGAAAAAGAGGATAATAAGATATCTGTACGCAGATTTACAGGATTCAACTTGTTTTCTAAAAAAGTCATTCATTTTGATAACGAATGTGAATGGCTAGACTATCAGTATCAGTGTAGAGAAACTGCCAACACAGTTGAGCAACCATTGTTCATCAAACAGCGGTGCAGGAAAATCGCATTAGAAGATTTAACTGGCTTTGATAACACTGGGAATGTGTGCTTGTGGCCATCGGAAGAGGTTCTAGCTTCTTATGTGCTAAAACACAAAGATCAGTTTCACAGGAAGGCAGTTTGTGAGCTTGGTGCAGGCATGACAGGCTTAGCAGGGATTTGCTTAGCTTCCTTTGGTAACACGTCTAAAGTATTACTAACAGACGGCAATGAAGCCTGTGTGGAAAATATGGAAGCTATTATACACCAAAATAAGCCATCCTTTGGTTTAACTGCAGTGTCATCACAAAGGTTATTGTGGGATGAACAAAATGATCTGTCTTCTCTGGAATCACAGTTTGATTTTATTATCACTGCAGATTGTTTATTTTTCACCGAGTGTCACACTGGTTTGTTGTATGTTATGGAAACTCTTCTTAAAGATAATGGCTCTGCCATTATTATGGCACCACAAAGGGAAGGTACGCTTAAGTTATTCTGCAGTAAGGCAGTAGCCCATTTTAATGTCATTGAGACTGAAAATTATGACTCAGTTGTGTGGTCAAGACACAAGCTGGCAAAGAAACAAGACCCTATGTATGATGGAGACATCCATTACCCTGTTTTACTGTTACTCTCAAAGAAACATTAGTTTCTAGATTGACAATGTGAGGATAGAGTACATGTAGTGTACATCTGTTGCTGCAAGGGTGCTGCTTCAACCAAACATCTCCAAAACTTTGCCTGAAAAGCAAATCCAGTGGTAATTCTCAAGAGATATGGGCTTGAAATTATTGAGGTAGACCTTTCATGATCATCCTAGTCAAGTTGGTGCAAAAAGTTAATTGCAAGCAAAGAGTGCATTCAGCGTTTAGCGTCCTGCAAATTACTCCCTGTCCAACTATATATGCCAGGTGTGGCACATATATATACATTGCAGGGCAGCAAGAAATTAACTCGTACTCGTACACTTGCTAGTCCAGTCCTGGACCTCTCTCTCTCACAAGTGCTACTCTCTTGGGAGAGAGGATCCAGGGTCATTTACTGTAAACACCCATAGATAAGCCGCACCCTGAATTTAACAACTCAAATAATTTTTGGGAAAAAAGTTTTGAAGAAATCCAAAGTTGAGTCTTTAGAAGTCTTCATCAAACATAAACTCACTATTAACATTGAAATGGAAAACACTTCAAAGTCTTACCCACAGTTTTAGCACTTTAATATAATTAAAATTGTTTCTACCAACTTTGACATGATTGATCTTTTTCTGGTATTTGTTAACAGGAATTTCTTCACGCAACGCAGTTTTTCCGAAGATTTTTGCTTGACAACAAGAACATTTGTGGAATGTTCATAGCTTAGCAACCAGGCATTTGTTCGGACGTGTTCTTGGTTATTACTCACAGCCAGAGACACCTTTTGCAAATGTTCCCACAGATACTTAAGCCGCACTCCCTACTTCAAGTGACAATTTGCTTTCATGTTTTCATATCACAGTCACCATTGTTCAACAAACATTTATTTTTATTAATTATTCACAATTCCGATGATATATTCTGATAATAATTATAGACTTGGGTTTTGTAAACCTATTCCATCACATTCAATAATACATCCTTTCTTGTCAGAAATCTCTTGAACCTTGAACTTTGCCTAAAAGAAAATAGGTAAAGTTTATGAAGTTAGTTAACATTATTATTTACTACATGTTGCAAAGGAAATGTAATTTTCCAGGCTTTCGTTTGTAAGTGTCTGTAGCCATTGTGTGACAGCCTTTGAAAAGTCCACTTGATCAGTCTCCTAGGATGAAGCCTGCATTTGAGGATAGTGGCTTGTCAGGCCAGAGCTTATCCCGGTTTCTTTAGCTTTAGGCGACTAGGAAGATTTCTACTCCCCCTGGATGGGATGCTAGTCCATCACAGCATAACCCCAGCAGTTATTTCACCAATACCCATTTATTAACCTTGGTGGAGAGAAGTACTATGGGAGAACAGTGTATTTGTTAATAATAATGTAGTGCCCTGACCAAGGCTGGAACCACACCACCTGATCAGGAGTCCAGTGCACTAACCATTAGGCCAGCCTACCTCTTACAAAGACCTAAGCCTCCTATGCTACTGCTGCAGGGCATCACAATCCTCCTCCTCACTAAAACACCAACCCACCCAGTGGTGAGGTTCAGTGTGTGATAACCCAAACAGCTGTAGAGGAGACTAAGCTAGACCAAACTTTTTTGCATGCAGTGAATGTTGTATTTCAGCACAATTACATATACGGTACTTCAATCATCATATCTGATTAAATGGGCCTTTTATCTAGTCCTGTTTCTTTGGAAATTGCCTGAAGGAGGATTACCTAAGCCATGTGTTCAGTTCTGGAATAAATCATATTTTTAACATAACCCAAGGCTTGATTTACGGTATGTTGTTCCAAACATTTACGTTGCTTAGGAATATACATGTACCAGTAACTAAACAAATGTTATTGTCAGACATACACACAAGGTACTTACAAGCACCTTGTACTAGTTGAGCACAAGAACACAACAAAAAAGGAAAGGTTCCTTTTTAAAGTGCAAAATGGTCTTTAGAACATTTTTTTTACATTGAGAACCTTTAGTACTAAACACTTTTATTATTACCTTGATAACTTTTTCAGCCACATGAATTGCTGTTTGAGTGTGCATTGTGAGTGGTCCACATCTGATGGACGAGTGACCTGCGGCCAGTGCCATAAATATGACCAACTGAAGATCAATAAGAATTAAGCTGAAGATCAATAAGAATTTAAAAATACAATAACGGTTGAATATGTTAAGAAGTAAGATAAGGATAGTCTGCCATTCAAGCCAAGTGACCCATCGGAGACCTTTACCTCTAAAGGCAACGTGTCAAGTAGGATTTCCAGTGGTTCAAATTCCCACTGCTCCTAACTACAAATTAGAGTTAAGTCTGCAAAAATCTTAAGACATCTCTGATCTATTTATAATTATGACACTCTATTGTCTCTCCATGCCATAAGACATATCAGGCTTTGGCCTATTCCTTCCATGTACCCTGATTTGTAGCTATCTCTCTGACAGTCACCCAAGACTGCCACCCCGCCATTCTCCTTTTAATGCTTGACCAATACCTCAGCAGGTAAGGCCCTATGTGCCCCAAGGCACGAGTACGTTAGGTGAAGGTGAGAAGTTGGGTTAGGAATTAGTGTCCCTTTGGCCACACAAGCTCCTACCCCAGTTTTGTGTGATGATGCTGAAAATGGCTACGAGGCATAGACATACAAACTGGGGTGGCTGCACACCCTCCAGTTTTGAAAATTGTCAACAATTTTCAGGAAAAATGCTTAGCATTTGGGCAACAGCAGTTGGAAGAAAACTAACAAAAAATGGCGTTCTGTATCAAGCTAGTGGTCAGATGTCTGATAGATAGGATCATGTGCCACATCATGGCAACCTACAACATGCTTGCAAGTTTTAGTGTGCAAATTCCAAAATAATGTCTTGCTTTTTTGCATTTGTTACTGGTTTAATGCTAGCAGATTTGGGCATTTTAATTTTTTCCGGCTCCCCAGGTCCAAAGGAGCCCATACACCTATCCTACAAGGGAACTAGTCTGGTAGCCAGCCCTGCTGGGTTTTTGATCACAAGACCCCATTTTATCTGGAACAATAAATACCCCCTGGTATGGATGGAATGCCAGTGAATAAATCACACCAGGGTTCTTGTACCTGGATGCTGTGGGCCAGAGGAGAGAGCAAATGGGAGTGTGGTGTCTGTTCAACAACACAACTGTTCTATTAATTTTATAGTCACCTGGTCCTGAAGATGTTCATCAACGCAGCTTTCATATTGAAGATTATTTGTCAGTTCCTCAACAGCATTTCTTGCTACTTCCTCTGCTGGTACACCTTCAGATTCATGACAAAACAAACCTGTTCAAGCTTACTCTCAAACTCACAAAACTGTGAACACCTGAAATATTTCTGGAATGTTGATTGTGTGGTGACCAATCACAATCACCAGTAACGTCAGGACATGTGAGGAAACCTCAAAACCACAAACTACATGTACATGTAATTACCTGATTGCTTTTTGCAGTTTAGTTTTCTAACACCTGATTGGCTTTTTCCTTAAAACAATAACATTCCAAAAATTTCTCTGGTGCTCACAGTTTTCTGGGTTTCACACTAATTACAGGGGCGGATCCAGGAATTTTTGATAGGGGGTCCAAAGTTTAATAATAATAGACGATCCTGTTGATGCAAAAGTTTTAGCATCAAACAAGTAGTAAAAAGAAAAAAGTCGGTTTGGAAGGGGGGGGGGGTCCGGACCCCTCTTACCCTCTCCCTGGATCCAAATTCCCACGTACATTTTCTCTTCTTTATAAATCATATAGCTTGCAAGAGAAAGGGCAATTTATACTTATATTTATAGAAAAAGCAATATAAACAGTTATTGAAACAATAAAGGATTGTTGGATTCTTTGGCAACATTCTGTTTGTTCAGTGTTGACAGTGTCCTATGCCATTTACGACATTTGAAGACTGGGTTTTTGTTATGCGATCACACAAGCTCATAGCTCATTTTCAGCCTTGTAATGGCATCAAGTCGTTTCGCGGCAGCAACTGTAAAATATCAGAGTGTTCAATTATATTGCTTTTTTCTTTCAAATGCCGGTCAAAATCAGCATTTTTCCTTGATCCTCTTCACTGGTGGATTTCCTGTGGCAAGTGAATTTCTTTACTTGTCACCTGTATTAGAAAAGTTGAAAACTAGAGTTGAACTGAACTAGAATTGAACTGTTGACTGTAAAACATAAAGAATGAAGTTAAAACATTCAATGATACTGATATAGCCTTGGATCACCTTTCCTTCCAATTGCTGAGCCAGCCATTCTACATCCAGTGGAAGATTCAGCCATTACCCTAAAATATGTAGTTTCCAACACTATCAGCAAAAAAGTTATCAGTGAAATGTCCCCCAGACACCCTAATATATAAGGGACCAGAAAATAGTGTCTGCCTCAGGGACGTGTCTGCTTTTGAGAGGTTGTGGCTGGGGGGGGGGGGGGGGGGGGTGAGGGGTGGGGCAGAGCTATGACTAACCATCTACTAATTTGAGGCATCAGCTGTCAGAAGGTTCTGTTAGTGGATGTTCTACTTAAATCATGGGTGTAACATCCACAAATTTGCCAAACAAGATTTTTCCTCTTTTTCTCTGTTGTTTCATATCACAGAAATGTGAAAAATAGTGAATCAGGTGATGATATTTCTTTTAAGTTAAATTATTAATAACTAATATTAATTTTTATGAAGTTTTCTTACATTATCCCAGTTCCATTTCCATATGCTTTGTCAGCAGGTTCTTGCACCGGCTCTACATTTATTTCAACATCAGGATATGTTTTTGTTAACAACCTGTGAGCTTCTTTGGCCATAGTTTGAGCTATCTGTCAACACAACAAAACAAATTTTATTTTATTTTGAAAGGAATGGGGTATTTATTATCTCTACAAAAAACATGGAAATGATGAAACAATTATTAATAATTATTAACATTTATAACTCTAGTGCCACATATTTTCTACTTTTAATTTTTCAGATTTCCAAGCCTCAGACCCTTGAAGTTAAGAATTTAATATCTTGAAAATGGTCTATTGAAAGTTAATATTTTACCTCTATAGTAATAATAATAATAATAATGATAATAATAATAATAATAATAATAATAATAATAATAATAACAATTCTTTATTAATTACTCCAAAAGGGCTTTTCAGTAATTAATTACAAATAAAATTAATATTAAATTGCAAAAATTAAGAACAAGATATGTGAATAAATATAGATTATTTTCAATTGTTAATTGCAACATGTCTGTGCTATATTTTTTGTAAAGGTGTTAAGGAATTGGGGGGGTGGGGTGGGTAGTGGGGTACTGATCAGTGAGGTGGTAGAGCATGAATACAGATACCCTGTGAGCAGAGGTCAACTTTTTCTAGGAAGATCGAAGGGACCTCTGCTTGCAGGGTAGAATGCAGATCGACTGCACTATTTCTCTAAGGCAGAAAAAATGTATTGATCCTGGTGGTTAAGACTTGGCAGGTGAGATTAAAACAGAAAGAATGAAACAGCAAGTTGTGCTCACCTTTTTGTTTAATTAGACATAATGATAAATGCAACAAAACTAGCTGTCTAGGCAAGAAATGATTTGAAAACAGAAAGCTACTTTGAACAATGCAATTACAAAGAACAAAGGGAAAATAATGGAAATCACATTCAAATGGATCCTGATGAGTTCCCTGTTACATGCACAGCCCAGCTATCCCCAGTTTGGAACCTTGTGGTGTAGTACACTGTATTTGATCCAAAAGGAAGTAAAATTTCACTTTTTCAAGCAGATAAAATGTGGTGAAAGAAAATTGCTAAATCTGTCATAGGCATTTTAATAGTAAAATGTTTTTAATTACCGGTAATCCTTGACATATTCCAGTCTTACCGTGAACATGTTTCATCCAAGAATTGCCATCATTTGGCATTCACATTGCTTCCAAAGAAAATGTCCTTAATACGTTATTTGACAGTCTCGACAATTAATATCAGGTCAAACATTGTAGATTACAAACCTTGAAAGGAAGCACACCAGCGACAAATGCACAGCCAGTTATCCTCGCTAATGATCCTCTCTCCAGCAATTGTAATGGCTTTACATGCTTGACTGGGTTCACTTTCACATGAATTTCTCCTCCTCCTTTGGGGTAATAGCCTCTTGTGGAGTACGTAATGGAAGAATATTAGGTAAACTCATTGAGTATTTTTCACGCTCTCTATAGTATTTTGTAGTTCTGTTGGGTAGTGACAGTGTTTAATTTTATATATCATCTTCAGTTAATAAACTGCAAAGCCCGCTCTCCACACAAAGGTATCATAATGAATGCAACCCGTTTATTTTAAGATACCGGTACCCAGTAGTCTGCTTCCAAGCCAGAAAAGCCAATAGCTGGTGTTTTCATAACTTAGAAACTTCATGCACAACTATTTCTGCTTCTCTCCGTTGATGGGATGTTATTCGGATATATCACCCCTTGAAGTATTTTGTTACCTTCCCCCAATAGTTTAATAATAATAATAATAATAATAACGGTTATGAAAACACCAGCTGTTGGCTTCTCAGTGGTGTTGCTATTAATAGTCCAAAGTGTCAGACGTCTTCTCGCCCTAATCCTCTGGGGTCAGGTCGAGATGATGGCTGGAATTGCAGACTATGATATGTATTGCCAGTGAGAACACTTATGCAGGAAACATTATCTTAACATGTAAGATCAACTAACCTTCTGACAATGTCACAATCAAACTCCACACCAAATCTTTTTACAATGGGTCTCAAAACCTGTAGCAAGAAGTAACAAAAAAAATACAAGGCAAGCACTATTTGTTATGATAATCATTGATGGCTGCAAGACTTATCTGCTGATTTGTATTCATATATATCTTTATAGGCAAACTAAGATGACAAGTTTTAAATAAACCTAGCAATTAGTTGAGCAAATCCAAAAGTATTGCCACTCTACAGGAAAAGTTACAAACATATTCAAATGCTTATAATAAGGAAACTAAACTGTGTGCAGCCATCACTATTTCCTATGGCCACACGCAGGCTATAAGGGAACCAGAATTAACAACCGTTAACTCTACAATGGGGTTCGGTAGGGGGGTGCAGCTTCCTCAGTTTTGGGCAACAGCAGTTGCATTTTTTGGGTGGTCGTATATCAGTTTAAAACCAATACATTCGGACAGAGACGTAACAGCCCCCTTCCCCCCAAGGTGCCTGTATGCTTATGCCACTCATGAGCTTGCAAATGGCAATTTCAATGGAAATGGTTTCATTTTATATTTTAGTCTATATTCTTACCCTATAGCGAGTTTACCCTTCAATATTTTGGAAGTATGGAAAGTTTGATTGCTGTATGTCAACCACAAACATATCTGAAAGTTCAGGTAATGATATTGCATTTCCCCAATTTACCGTAGGTGACAACTTGAAAATATTAACTTACATCAGTCATGTACTCGATAGGTGGTGCCATTTCTGCATTGGTGCCTCCCTTGAGAATCAATTCTGATGCTTTAGGTGCATATAACAAACAAGGAAGAGCCAGCTGCATTAACAGGCAAACACTCCTGCACATTCAATAAAAACAAAATATTACCCTAATTTCTTATACATGAGTCAGACTGTGTCTGTCTAGTACTATTAAGTTAATACTCTTGTTCAATACTCTTGTTCTATTCCCATGTTAGTAGGGGAATAAGTGAGGCTTTTTGTTTGTGCACCTATCCTGAAGTTGCGTAAAACCTGCCACAGGGCTGTGTCCCCCTCTATTACGCCATATTGTTGTTTGCTTATTTTGTTGTGTTACCTTTTACCCAGTTATGTTACTTTCACTCTTAGTTTGAATAACGGAATAGTGACATTAAAAACCAGTTTGCTAAAAATAACCTTTGGGTACCCATATGCATTTACGACAGCACTTACAATTTAGTCCCAGTTGTTTTATCCACTATAGATTTAAGCTGCTATCAAGAAGACAAGTTTTGGTGTCATCGATCGCAGCCACAAAAATATAAATTTCATGCACAGTCTGATTTCAATCAAATATGGTGTAAAGGAATTTGGTTCATGCAGCTTTTAGTTGCGTGTATATCAAGTTATGGATACACACAGGAAGTTTGGAGAACACTCGAGAAGCTAGAGTTGCTCTCAGCTATTGCCTCAAGGAACCCTTACACAATGCCATCTAAACTGTCCATGTGAATCCATAACCCAGTATACACACAGTAAGCAAAAAATGGAATTCCAGTAAATTTCTATCTTCAGGTTGAAGCAGATTACCGGTAACCTAGGCTTAAAACGAATTTTATCTTTAATCAAATTAATTTCACCTGCAACATCTACATTGTGTATACTAATATGATTAGCAGTTGACGATGCAATAGCTTGCTGTAAGCCTATGATAAATCCACTGCACCTAACACATCAACTTACCCAGCTGTTCGAGTATCTGCTGAAAATATCCCTGATCTAATACTGACAGGATGTAGAGTAACTGATGTGGAGCCAATTTTGTCACCATCAAGTCTTCCAGAAGTGATATCTCGAACCAGCTGCAGCCCTAAAATACATTGAGAAAAAAATTGTGTAGATTTGTTGTGAATAACTGTTAAACACTTTAGTCTATGTATATATTAGGTGGACAGTATATCTTCAGAAACCAGATCAAGAGTTACAGGATGACTCAAGCTTCACGATACTGAAGGTGAGGCTAAGTCGCGTGGGGGAGGGGGGTGGGCGGGTCATGGGTAGTACTTCGTGGGTCGTGGGTTGTGCCTTGTGTGTTGTGATAGACTGGCTAATCAGGAAAGAAATTATTCTCACTGATTTAGTACCCTTTATTCTATGCTGAGTGAATGATCATATTGTTAGTTTCTTTTTTAATTTTATTATGAACACACTCTAGGCATTAACATTTACAATTTAGGGACAAACCATTATTTATTTGTGGGGCGTGGGGGGGACTTAGGCAATTGATGAAAAATATTGCACAAACTGAGTCACGCAAAAGAAACAAATGGAGGAATAGGAAAACCTGATGCTGAACAAAAACCTATTCTGGGTCAGAAACACTGGATGTTGATTTCATGAAACATCATGAAACAAAAAGAATTCGCAGTTGTTGATTATCTAACATTTATCTAATTAGCAGCATGGGAATGCTCGAGTATGATTGATTAACAGAATAGCAGAAATGTACATGTTTGCCAATTCTGTCCAGCATGGTGGCGGTGAGTAGCACATTAAATTTTAATCCACCTATCAATGTTAAGCCTGAGGAGGGGGGTCGGGAATGGGGTGGGGATTTTGACATTTTCTGAAAAATTAGTCAAATTTCCCACCCCCTGACAACATAATTGGTCCCACCTCTCCACTATCCAAGATGGTGGCCATGTCAAAATTCCCCACTGTGGGGATATCACATATGATCAAAATCCCCACCCTGGGGATAAACCTCACAGTCAAAATCATGTGGGTAGCCCAAACAACCCACCTCCCTCTCAGGTGCATAAGTACCAAATAATTTTGGAATTTTAACATGAATGAATGAAATGTTGTTATAAACAAATGACATCCCCTTATTGTCTTTTATGTACACTGAATCGAAGCTGGTTGTTTAAGATGAGGTTCTTAATTTTTCAAAATATGATTAAGATTTGAGAAGCAGTGTACCAGGTGACCATTGTGGTAAATAAAGACATTCATATTATCATTGGCATATTAAACTCAGCGGAAATATTTCAACACCAGTTGGCTGTTGAACCATACATATAAAAGCATTTTCACAGTTGAGCTGGCAGCAATTAGAAGAAAGTTATCAGTCAAACTGAAAAAATATTTTCCTTGTCAATACAATCATTTGGAAGGTTATGTTTGCCTGTTTGAGATTTCAGTCTTGTAGAGAAACAATGAAACAGAAGTAATGTTATCACAAGTTGGCATCTCAGTTGGAGAACATTCTCTGTAGTGAATTCATAAATTACATGATCAAGTAAATTTGCCTATTTTAAGATATCTTAAAAAATCAAAGACTCGAAAAGACAATTGATATCTTGGGACACACTACAAAACCACTGTGGCAAGATCCTCTGTTGCCAGATAGCATTCAAGACAACATAAACAATCTATATGACAAGTAAACTGATCTACGACCAACGACCCACAACCCACCCACCCACATAGTGTAATCAGTCTCTCTCCACCCAGGTGCACGGATGATTACTGACAACTTTTCAGGGAAACATGCCAAAAATATTTGGGGCATAATCTTGCAAATTATGTACTTGCAAGAGCAGAAATAAAAGACTAGGGAGATAAATCATGCAATATGTTAAACTAATAATAAACTTTAAGCTTATATTACCAGTCATATGCTGAGCTCGCAGCCCTGCAGTAGATCTGCCAGCTCTGATATTTTGGACACAAACTGAAGAATTCAAAAGACAAGCAAAGCTCACTGCATTTCTGAGGATTTGACCGCCCTGGGAAGAAGAAAGAAAAAAGTGCTGCTAGTTTGATTCATTTGGGATAAAAGTTGTTCATGCCATGAGTGATTGTGATCTGGTATTGTGGTTTGACAGTAGTTTAATATTAAAAATATTCACATTACCCCTTCCATTATGCTACCGTCGATTATTATAGTCTCATTTAAACCGTCTTTGCTTGCAGCCATTTTGGAATATCTTCTGTTTTTGTATTCGATTCAGACCTGCTAGCTGCGTTTATGCCAAACCCGCCAGGCGTCATAATTTTAGCCAACAGAGACCTGGGGCAAGAGAAACAATGTAACCACGCCTTTCTCCTTTCGTTTGTAAACAACGAGTGTTTGTCATGTGCTTGTCACGGACTTTTAGAAATGTAATCTTGTAAAAACCATCAAACGCTTAATACGGAAGGCTTTGAACAAGATGTCATGCATTAGTAAGACCGTATTTCTGCCGATAGAGACACGTCCTAGCTTGTTTTTTGGCGAGCATTCAATGCTTAGCAAAGCACTATTCTCAGTCCCTCTGGCACTAGTACAATTAACAACAGTGGGTCATTTGACGAAGATCTACTGTGTCGCTCGAAGTGTCTCCACTTTTCGACTTGCTTTGGAAGGAACAACATATCTAACCCATCAGTTATCTAACCGAGCAAATCAGATGTTGCTACAGCACTGTCGATCTCTTTGTCAGGAGAGTAAACCGACAAAGAATATTCATTCAAAAAACATTAGCTTTGCTGTCACTGCTGAAAACTTTTTAGACTATGGAAGGACACGATTAAAGGAATTAATTGAGGAAAATACACCGGAAAGTCTCCAAGAAAGCGAACTATTGAGGATTTTTAAATCCGTTGTGGGGCTACCTCAGGAAAAAAGTCTCAGTCACGCTGAAGATGTTTCAGGCTGTATTTCCAGTGCCCTGTGGCATGTTGCAGAGGAAAAGTGGAAGGAAGCAGCAGAGGCGCTTTTCTCGTACACACCAGAAAAGATTATTCATTGTGCTTTAGAGGTACTTCAAGATAAAGTAGTTGTGGGTTGATTCAATTTTTTTTACAAATAATTAGGTTTTAGAAATTGAGAGAAGCCCTTTTCAAAAAAGAGAAGTGTTCTACATACACACATTCTTTTTAATAAACCAATTCTGATATATTAATATTCTATAGGCCTCCCATGCAGGCGTAATAAACTTGATACCCTAATAACGCCTGCATGGGAGGCTAAGGCTTGGGGAAATGAAATAAGAGATTTTTCATTGAGGCTTAGGAATGGATAAATAATTTCTTTTGTTTTAGTCCCCGAAGCCTAGGTGCCATGTTAGAATTTTAATATATTGGAATTGGTCAATTTGAACCTCCCCAGTGGGGCTTTTCAGGAACAATAATGATTTTAAAATAATATATTCTTGGTTTGCAAGTGATATGATTGACATCATGTTGGAGGACATGTCATTTGAATCTCTGGGGATCGATTGCAAACCAACAATATACTATTTACAAAATTAAAATTATTAGTAGAGACTAACTGAAAAACTAATTACTCTCTAAGAATTCCCTTAACCCTTTGAGTACCCAATTTTAAGTGGCTCAAAGTAATTTAGGTGTGGTTGAACTCGAGATAATGCTGCCCCAGTTGGTGTCCTTTGCAGCCATTATTAGTGTCTTCACGCATTGCTCCTCCCCACTAACGGGTACTTCAACCCGAACCACATTCCTTTCTGTGGATTAGCCAATCACAACTTAACTCACATATTCCTGAGCCAGTCGCACCAAGACTAATTGTCCATTAATGGGGTGAAAGTAAATCACTTGTTTTTCTTTTCTTTATTATTCTTATAACACCAAACAACCAAGATTGGACGTGAAATTACACAACGGTGGCGCTCCGGATCTGGGACGAGTAGAAATGTGTCAGGCGTTCGCGCTCTTCGTTGCAACAACGTTGTGACGGGTTCGTTTTGGTTCGTTCTTTAGTATCTTGTTCTTTGCGTTTTCTGCTATAAAAGGACCTGTAAAGAACTTAGATTATTATTTATGTCAGGTGAGAAATATATGAACAAAATATTTCTATTGTTTTCAGGGTCTGAGTAATGTCACCGAACTTAACGTTCGAATCGCTTGAACTATCGGTTGAAATGACCCCTGAAGAAGACTTTTTCAAGTTCAACCCCGCTCTCGCCTGGATTTCCAGAGTCTTTGACCCCCCTCCCCCTCCTCCGTCAGGGGGGAGTGGATTTTTTCTGGAACAACCCATTGAATACCTCTACAATTTCTTGCTTTAGTTGTTTCAGATAATCTGATGCTCGGTGAAATTTTATCAATCGCTGGTAGCATTTGTCTCAAGCTCTACAGACGAACAATTTGTTACTGTATTCTCTGAGTAGCAACTCACATCCACTGATAGTGAAGATTGGATTATTTCAGCAATGATGAATGAACTTTTCCCAATTTTGTTATTTTTAAGAAGGCGACGAATAAATGAAAAACACCCAGATACTCCTGCAGGCTAATGCCCAGTGACCAGCTAGGACTAGTGGTCTCCCCTGCCCTCACTGAGACAGTGGGGAAAATACACAGATACTCCTGCAAGCTAATGCCCAGTGACCAGCTAGGACTAGTGGTCTCCCCTGCCCTCACTGAGGAAGGTACAGTGGGGAAAATACACAGATACTCCTGCAAGCTAATGCCCAGTGACCATGGTCTAGTGGTCTCCCCTGTCCTCACTGGGAAAGGTACAGTGGGGAAAATACACAGATACTCCTGCAGGCCAATGCCAAGTGACTTAGGACTAGTGGTCTCCCCTGCCCTCACTGGGAAAGGTACAGTGGGGAAAACACACAGCTACTCCTGCAGGCTAATGCCTGCTGACCTAGGACTAGTGGTCTCCCCTTCCCTCACTGGGGAAGGTGCAGTGGGGAAAATACACAGATACTCTTCCAGGCTAATGGCTAGTGACCGAGGAATAGTCTTCTTCCCTCCCCTCACTGGGAAAGGGGGTCATCACGAAAAATGAAAAATGCAAAGTCCCAATGCTGATTTCAAATCATTTGTTATTAATTTGATTAAAATGTTTAAAGTAAAGGTGCCACAGTTTATGCGCACCCTGTTGTAATGGCTCTTTACTTGGCTTTGTTGGGATCCCCTGCTGAGTAATAATTGTGACGTAAGAAATCTGTATACCAGTACCTACAATAAATGAAAGGCCCTAAGATATTAAAGAACGTATTTGTTGACCTTTTTTTCCATCACCCTTGCCTTGGAAATTATATGCTCCATTAGGTTGTGCTAAAAATGTCTTTTTCTTTGCAGATAGCACAAGAGAAAATAAACAAGTTAATGGATAACAGCTCTCTGGTTTCACAGATACTAGAAGTTGGGGATCTTCTAACTTCAGCCACACAGTCTATCAAGAATGAAGCTGAAATTCTTTCTCAGCTTATCTGTGAGAGGAGAGACTACACATTTGCTGGCGTGTCAGGGCTTTTGAAAGGATACCATGACATCGAAACCGCACTGTACAGCTTAGTAAATGATCACATTCTGGGTCATCTTGACTGTGAGGGAATAGAGTTGTTTTCAAAGTACGTTTGGACAATGAAGCCTGACTTCTATGAAGAGGACATTTTGGAGGCAAACTTGCAGCCCATTGATGATGAAGGATTTCATTTTATGGCAGAAATACATGTACAAGTGCCTAGGCGGTCAATACTGTACATTGGTGAAAGATAAGCTGTTACAAAAAAATCAGATTTGTTTCTGTATAGACAGTTGTTAATGCAGGTTTGGGATGACTAACGTACAGTAAGTTAGCTGTCATTCTAGTCTCGTAGTGGATCATAAACCTTCTAATGGTCAGAACACAGCTTGCATAAACATTGTCTTCTGAGGTTAATTCATTTGAGACTCTATAATACAGTGTATTTACTGGTACATCACACGTTGGTAGCAGGCTAGTTTGAGCTGGGTTGAAAACCAGCACTCTAATTAAAGATTCCAGATGTTAAGTGGATATCTGCTTACATCTGGAATCTTTAATTGGAGTGTTAACCTTTTGAAGCTGATCTAATATTGTACTCGTGCTGCATTAATGTTCAAAATTATGCACACTTTCCCAAATTATCTGCGAGTCTCCCTGATACAGACCAATCCGGAAATTCTGGATAAAATGTAAATAGAAAGGCTAAATTTGTCTCCCCGAATGGAAATTTTCTCGGGAAAACAGGATTTCTTGAAAGGTAGTCCAAAATTCCCAAACAGAATTTCCGAACGGAAAATGTGCTTACCATTTGCCATTCGCCACAAGTTCCAGGCCCTACGTCAATATGTCAAACTCGCCCTTGGCTTTCTCGGTAAGTTGGGTCTGGTTTGTAAATGGAACACGTCATTTCCAAGTGGAAATTTCCATTGGGGACTTTTGATCTCCATTTGCACAAACCGTCAACCAACCGGTTTCCCCGTGTAAATGGTAAACAACCCAAATCTCCTTGTCTCCTGTAAGGGTCATAAAATTTATGAATGATGGTGTTTTGGATGATGTCAGGGGCACATACTGAAATAGGTGAAGCATGTGAACTCCATTTGTTAATCTGATTTGGGAGTTGAAAAAAGGTACATGTAGCTCAACACCAATAATTGGCTATCTCCCAGATTTCAATTTCTTTAGCTTAGCATCTTGGGTCTAGTCTGTATCTTTAATGAATATGTTTATCACAACAAATTTGAACTTTTGCACAGATTGAAAATATATGTAACATGTAACCTTTCAAAAACGAAAAACAAAACGCAATTCTTTGTGGGTATATGGTACGCCACTTTTATCAGGCAAACTAAAACGGTAGTGTAGCAGCTCTCGTAATCTTGTAATTCTTCTGGTAGCAGTTGCTATTGTTTTAGGGGCTAGGGGCATTGTTCATGTTGTTAGTTTTATTGTTTTCACACAGGGTATTGAGCCATTCATGTGAGACCTTACGAGAGCTGCTACATCGCCCAACTGAAAGAGTCACTTTGTGCCTCCCCACTCAAAGTGGGAAATCTCTCCAATGCTCCAAGTTGTATTGTGCTAAAGCGCTGTGAACTTCCATGAAGTACATTATGGCAAACAATCATCACCAATTCTCACTTTTGTAGCAGTTGTTGGACAACCTTCTCGAAACAGCTATACACTGTACATAATATTTGTTTTCACTACATATCAAATGATATCATTAAATTGATGTTGTGGAATAAATCAAACTTGAGTGTACAACACAACAAGGGTTTAATCAAAACATGGCGGTTCGATTCAACAACAGGCGCACATGGCATGCATGCACATAATAGTTATAACAAAACCGTATATCAACATGTGCGGCATAGCATAAAGGGAGTAAGAATTATTTTATCCAAGGGATCAGCGTGTAAAAATTGCTGTGATTTCTTACAGTTCTCTTGCTAATGGATATTTAACAACTATTCCCAGAAGTGGAGGTGGCTAGAGGTAGACATTTATCGAGCTGCAAAGCGGTGAGGTAAATAAATATCCAACACTAGCTACGGACACTGGGATGAATAGTTGTTTTAGTATATACTAAAACAGTGAGTTATTATAGCTCAAAAATGATTATTTTAACTCATTTATTCGACTAAACTATTTACGCGAGGGTCCAGGAGGCTCAGCAGTTGCTTGTAGGTGAATAGCAAAGGATATCCCATGTTTGAATAGCCAATCAGAGTGTGCCGACAACGCCATCCACTGCTTTAGTATATACTAAATGGTAATGAGAATGAAAATTATGAAAGGATTTTATCTTGATTATGTCACCAAATACTCTTGGTATCAAAATGTTTACATGATGTATGACATTTCATGGACAGAATAGATTGAATGATCAGTTATAATGCCAGTGGTAACTATAGGACACAATCAATGTACAAGTTTACAGCATTAAAACATTTAATTTTTTTCAGTGTTGTTTTGCCTGTATACCTGTCAATGTAAATCCCGCAAGGGTAAAGGGCTGGGGATTTTTAAAAACTCTTTGTCAGCAGGTCCCACTGCAGTCACTGCAGACCTTGTTCATCACAGAGCAGCTGATCAGCTACCTTGACATATCGCTAGGATTGCGTTGTTGACAAAGGAGTTCACGGTGTTCGCTGGTGAATTCCTCTTGAGTAGTGGAACTTTATCAAATAATTTGAGACAATAGTAATAATAAAAATGAGATGATATCAATGACTTCACGTTCGATACCATGTTTGACCCTACTGAACTACAATTTTTTGGTTTTTTGTTGAAACATCTTCGGATGTTCCTCGGAAGTCTTCGGAAACCTTCTGCAATCTTCGGAAAATATTCGGAAACGTCCGTGTGACCTTCGGGCAACATTCGAAGAATCTTCGGAAAATGGTCGGAAATCTTAGGCAAATTGTCAAAACTTCGTTAAAACATGTTTATAAAATAAACAAAATAATACATGGTTGCTTGGAGATATAAAATTTCTCTTCTGAGAAATTTCATCTCCTAATTGACAGTTATTCTTCGAGGACGCGACGGATGGCCCCGGATATTTAGCTGATATATATAACCAACGAGGTCGTAGGCGTAGTTGGTTATTTCAGCTCATATCCGGCAAGTCCGCGAGAAGAATAATTGTTTTAGTAAATGATTTTCAACTCCGGTTACACTGAACAGTACACTTGTTCAGTTTTTTTCATATTAATGGTGCGGATATTTCAGTGTGACCTAAACCATATGCCTAAACGAAGCGATTGTGTGAAAAGGCGGCAAAATTAGTGCCTGTGCGTTGCTCACTCTGCAAGTTGAATGAAACACGTGAGAAAACGCGAGCGAGAGAAAATCTAAGTAAATATTCTAGGCTCAATATAAAGTTTTATAAAGTCTTATAAAGTTTTCCCTATCGTGGAAACTCAAGGCAAACGATGTGGGTTAAGTAATATATCAAACTGTGTTTCATCACATTTCCAAACACCGAGAAGAGAGTTAAAAATACGACGCGCAGCGGAGTATTTTTGTGATGAAACACTGACCCAACACTGTCTCGAGTATTCGATATACCTTCTCAATCGAAACTAAAACTACGGAGAAAACGAAGAAATAAAATCTTAAAAATCTATGCTGATGAAGATCACATTTCCAAACCACGGTTACGGTTCTGATTTTCTTTGTATTGACGTTTGAGAACTGGAAGATCCGAAATTATTACAGAGCTGAACAATGCATTTCGGGTGTGTACAAAACGAAGACCCAAAAACGAAGACCCCTTGAAAATCGATTTGAAATCACTTGAAAACGGCTGAAACATGATTCTTGACCTAAGCAGAAACAAGGAACAACACGATTGGCGGTTTTTAGCGAATTTGACCAGGGTCTTCGTTTTGTACATAACCCCACCAAAACTACAAAACGAAGACCCCTTTAAAAAAGTTTGGAAATCACTTAAATTAGGCTCAAACGTGATTC
Source organism: Blastomussa wellsi (assembly GCA_947652115.1). Taxonomy (NCBI): domain Eukaryota; kingdom Metazoa; phylum Cnidaria; class Anthozoa; order Scleractinia; family Plerogyridae; genus Blastomussa; species Blastomussa wellsi. The sequence goes on from OX393571.1 coordinate 7,791,759, forward strand.
TTCACCCAAGCAGAAACAAGGAGCAACAGGATTGGCGATTTTTAGCGAATTTGACAATACTTTTGGTGGGGTTATGTACAAAGCGAAGGGGTTATGTACAAAACGAAGACCCCTTTAAAATCGTTTGGAAATCACTTAAAAAAAGCCTCAAACGTGACCTACGCAGATCAGAAGCAAAGAGCAGCACGTTTTGAGATTCGTACTACGAAAACTAAGACACTAATATACAAAAATCAGAAATTCATTGAAACTGCGAGTTACGTGCACTTAGCACCAGTCAAGGTTTTATTAAAAATAATACGTTTGTATACTTCGCGCGTGGTGTTTTCTTGATCCTTTTTACAACCGCTTTCGGCTCTCTGCTTTGTTTTTCTATGCAATAAGTGCGTCCCCGTCGATAGGGCGTTTGGAATTGTTTAGGGTTTGAATATTAAAGAGATTCAGCAAGCTGAAGTGACCTGAAGTCTGGAGCTCAAGTGTACTCTCTTCCTTGGCCTAGCGTTGCGTGACGGAAGTGTACAAACATGTAGAAAGGTCGGCTATCGCACGTGAGCCAGGCATCAACACTTTGGCGCGAAACTTGAGTCACATGTGAAGATAGAGCTGAAAAAAATTTCAGCTATGTCTGTCTTTCGAAAGTTTAAGCTACCTCAGCTTTTACGAAAAGGTGGAAGTGAAATTGGCGAGGAAATTCCACGGTTCAAATGCGGCGAACTTCCTATTAAACAGAGAATAGGACAAGGTTCATTCGGAGATGTTTATACAACGGAATACCGAGGTGCAGGAGACACGAAGTGCCACACTGTCGTCGTCAAGAAAATGCTGCATACTTTCAAGATGTTATCTAACGTGCTGCTTAGAGAATATATATTAATTTTAATTTTCCCGAAGAATATAGACATTGCTGTTTGATCCACCTACCAAAAACCTACACCACGTTGCTTACGTCATTTTTCCTCGAACTTTTGTTGGTGGCTTATTTGGAGCGTACTATAATACTATGGCATAGCCGTCGTGCAAAAATGGAACTAAAATTCCCAGTACATACTCTGCCTTTAATGCCGAGATCGGTGTGAGACACCGATTTTACGCCAACTCCACAAGCACATGTTTGTTCGCCCAGAAAAATAGCACTTGCACGTATTGCATGCCTATGAACACTGATCATCGACAGATATAGAGGAACATCAAGGAGTAACAGTATTGGTTCATCACAGCAAAAGTCCCGTAAACTGATGTAAATGAAGGTGAAGAATGATCATCGCAGTGAAGAAGCAAAGAAGAAGCCTGAAGAAATCAGGCTTCTTTCCAATTGCTTAAATTGGAAATTCACTGCAATGATCATTCTTCACCTTCATCTACATCCGCAGTTCAAATATGAATTATTTCATATACTACACAAACTGATGTAATCTAGTAAGCTAGAAAGATTGATAAAGGATGTGATTGGACTGACTCAAGACAAGTTAAACAGAGATGCTGATAGCGATGACTATTCAGCCTTAAAGGGAACCCGCCACTCTTTCGACAAGTTGACGTTGACTTGCTTCAAATAGTACCTGAATTTCATATTTTGCCGGATAAGCGAGAAATATCATTCAATAGCAACAAAAAATGGACAATATATTCCCCGCGCCGCCATTTTGGATTTGATGACGTGTTGTGGTTGCCCAATTGTTTCACACAAAGGATGCTGTGCTTCATAACAATAGCGGCAACCACCACACGTCATCAAATCCAAAGTGGCGGCGTGCGCGAAATTTAAAAGCAATAATCTTTTCCATTTTTTTTGTCCGGAAAAATTTGAAGTTTAGGCATTACTACAAACAATTTAAGGTCAATTTTTCAAAAGAGTGGAGGTTCCCTTTAACCATTATACGATAAAAAGGATGAAAGAAATTACCGGAAATATTCCATTTATTTGCTTCTGTTGTTTTTGTTTATTTTTCCTTTATATTTACATGTACAAATCTCTGTTTTTGTTTGGAATTGTTTGCTAGTCAAATGCTTAAGTTTTATTAATTTCATCTGTTTATGGTTGGTCTATTATTAACTTTTACATTTTGCTCTTATATCGCCGTTGAACGTCCGGTTTTCACTCTTTGTAAATTTTGTTGAATAAAACCTTCATTTGTAACGAAACTTAACGATTTGGTTTTGTTCACTTCATACTTCACATCACCATTGTTCATTCAAATAATCTCTGTTACAGCTGTAGACGCAAAATCTCTTCCATTGTCTTCAGAAATAAAGCTCGTAACCATCAAAAGTAAAGTCGATTTCCGCGGTTGGGCAATTTTTCTGAGCAAAATTTTTTTACACCAGGTTGTGCAGCATTTTTTCCCCATTTCCTCCATGTTTCTTTTGCGTGGCTCGCTTTGCAAGGTATTTGTTTTGGCATTTTTGAGTTATTTTTTTCAAAAAAAAATAACTCTTAGTCGGCGTAACGACCTATGTCGCTATTCAGTGGATGGATGGATGGATGGGTGGGTGGACGAGCGATGTATTTCACACCAATCAGAATTAGGATTTTATCGATCAATAACCAATGAAATTGCCGCTTGTATGTATCGTTTAATTTTGTATCAATATTTGTTTCCGATTCAAGGGACGGCCATCTTTATTTTCGTATAAACTTGGCCTTATTGGGCGGTGTTGGTATGATGTCTCTATTTCCAGCACTCGGTGTTTATGTATCTCTGGTGTACAACGTTGTGTGTGGGTTTCAAGCGGAAAACTGTTCGGAAATTTTCATGGTGGTGAAGAAGGTACGAGGATGTGAAATTTTACATGCTGCGAGCAGTCTGTTTTGGCGGCTTTGAGTTGAGGGATTGTTTTTTGATTGCGGTTAGTTGTGAATAAGAGCCATGTTGAATTTTAAAATGTTTCTGACTGAAGTAACGATAGCTTTAATTTTGGTTAAATTTGAAGTTGCGGATGTACGCAGCTTCCTATTTCTCGGAGATGAGTTGTTTGAAATCAGTAGAGCTGAGAGATCAGACATGATCAGAGACTGCTTCAGGACATAGTAGATGTCATACGGCATTTGAGAATAGGCCATTTTCGAGTTCCCTTGAGCCTCTATTTCAAAGCGAGTCTAAGTGCGAAAGTTTTGTGATGGTAATTAGTTTTGCTTTCTGTCATAATGTCATTAGAAATTAGCATATTATCTTATGCGCATGTGCATATGTAATAATTACAGACCTCGTGCTTTCAGTGTAGACGTGCTATAGTTCATGTT
>OX393571.1:7799999-7802499 GCA_947652115.1 Blastomussa wellsi
ACAGGTAAGGATTCAATTTAACAGAACGCAGCATGATCACCACTAATCCCTTATCGACTTGAAAAGTGCTCCTCAGTTATTTGGTTACTCTAAGAGCATAATCACGTGGGCACCCCAGACCCCCACCCTACCCTCCCCCCCCCTTCCTGAAGCGATAAAATGTAACTGGGATTGGCCTGTTTTTACCCTAGGGAAATGGGATATCAAATTCTCGAACACACCGTTTTCCGAAACGAAGTGGGAGATTTGATAAGCACTATAACTTCTCTACTTACACCGTGCTGTGACTCTGTCACTAATCTTTGGACAGGAGCCATAATCGGGGTTGGAGACCGCAAGTCGTGGGATCCGCGCTGACCTATTATATGGGACAATTTTACTATTTTTAGAACAAATTGCGCCACCCTCGATGTCATATACTCGCGCGATTCCGCGCAAATTTGCGTGGATTTCCACGTGGATGTCGCCGTGTTGCATGATCAGTGTCACGCAAGTCACGAGTAACAGACTGCCGCGCATTCGAGTGTCTGCAAGTATCTGCAAAGGTTGGGAAGGAAAAGGAAGTCATTCTGTTAACCTCGAATTTCGTTTGGAAGATATAATACACTAGAGTGGCTGTACCACCTTGTCAAAGAAAGTTCCTTTCCTGGATATTTTTTGCTCTAATTATAAAGCTGAAATTCCGTTGCAAGGGGGTGATTACATGGCGAATTTCCAACCTCGTCCCCAGGGCCATCTGCGGTTTCAAAATGGCGTCCGCAGAAGACCCTGGCGAATAGCGAACTAACACGTTCTTTGATTGGATGTTATAACGGTTTATTCTTATACGCTTTTTGATTGGCTCAAGTTTTATGAAGCAAGATGGTGGATGTTTACTGGGGAGTTTACTGGGGTCAAAGTGATGCACTTTATGAAGTTTTGAGGCTCCTAAGAAGATTCTTTTTCCAGTTCCTAACACGTTCTTTGATTGGATGTTATAACGGTTTATTCTTATACGCTTTTTGATTGGCTCAAGTTTTATGAAGCAAGATGGTGGATGTTTACTGGGGAGTTTACTGGAGTCAAAGTGATGCACTTTATGAAGTTTTGAGGCTCCTAAGAAGATTCTTTTTCCAGTTCTACCACGAAGAAAGTTGCAGTTTTTTCCATGTGCTGAATCTGGAATGTGCCGAGCGTGGGATTTGCCAAATATTTCCCAATATTACGCCGCAGCACGTTCCTTTGCCTTCCACAAAGAAGTCCCCAGGACCAGTGTGCAGCCGTAGTATAATATACCTGCCAACTCTCACGCCTGCGGGCTGAAAACTACGTTCTCACGCCAACTCACGCCTATCGAACCAAATTCTCACGCCTCTATGGAAAATGTGAGCTGTGATATCTCTAAATAACACATTTTAAAAATATGTAAACTCCAAGCAATGCGAGAAAAGAAAATGTTATGTAAAATGAATAAATAACGATTCTTTTCCTCTAAATTTCTGATTTTTGAAAGCAGACGTTGGGGACGAGTCGCTGGGATATTTTAAATCTCTTTTCCAGTGGCCGCGATCCTTTTGGTCTGCGGAATGTCATCGAAAACCTTCGTACGTATTCGGAAATCTTCGTCCATATTCGGAAATGTTCGGAAATCATCGTGACATCGTCGGAGATCCAGTTTCCTTTGGGGTAAAAAGTCTCACGCCTTTGGATAAGAAAATGTTGGCAGGTATAGTAATGTAATAGTATAACAAAACGAGGTACTGCGATTAGTTGTTCGAATGTGATGATCAATAGACGCACATGGTGGAGCGTGAAATAGCTAAAGGTATTACCTACAGCTGCAGTTTGTTTACATTCGTTATAAATATTAAAAGAATGGAGTCAAGCGGTAAATGTTAGCCAGTTTTGAATAGCTGATTTCGGATATAAACTACGCGAAAAAAATTAGAATTTCAACACTTTGATTGACTGTGTCTAAACAGAATTGTTTTTCAGAGCCTTTTATTCCGTGTTGCACGTACAGTCAGATCACATAGTGTCATTAGCCTGAAATATTTCTGTGATACAAAGTGTACTGTCAGAGACCATACACATGTTACTTGAATGAATTATATTTTACTGTTTTCCGTCTTTATTCCAAAAATAATTAATTATACACATTATTTGCCTTTAAATAACAGTTGGATGTATATATTATTTTGTCGGTGGAAAATTCAGCAAATATGAAATGGCATATTAAATTTGCTTTTGACTCTGGGTAAGTCAATTTGATTTAATTTTAAATATGACTTGTGCACTTCACCTGTTTTATCAAAGAATTTGCATAAACAAAATTGCAAGTCATTTTTTTGACTGAAGACAAAAATCATCTCAATGTCAGCAAATTATTCAAAACTGATCATTTTCTGTCAGTAATATAAGTAGCCAAGTTCAAATTTTCCTTTGCCAATTATATTTTTGATGAAAATCTACTGGAAAATGTAAACTTACCTTTCAACAGCTGTTTAGGCTCGGAGCAATG
>OX393571.1:7807499-7825295 GCA_947652115.1 Blastomussa wellsi
AAAAATTCTCTCTCAAAACTTTGTTGGGTGACTAATTCGCAGTTAATGAAATTTTTAAAACTGCGAAACATTCTCTCAAAACTTTGTTGGGTGACTACTTCGCCGTTAATGAAATGTTAAAAACTGCGAAACATTCTCTCTCCTTTTTGTTGGACGACTACTTCGCCTTAATGAAATTTCAATAATAGACCAATTCCGATATCTTAAAATTCTAACATGGCGCCGAGGCTTAGGGGAATAAAACAAAAGAAATTATTTATTCATCCCTAAGCCTCGATGCAAAATCCTTTGTTTTATTCCCCTAAGCCTCGGTGACATGTTAGAATATTAATATATCGGAATTGGTCTATTGTGAAATATTCTCTTCTAAATGTTTTTGGATGACTACTTCGTCGTTAATGAAATTTGATTGACTGCGAAATATTGTGTCTATAATTTGTTTAGTGCCTTTGTCTCGAAATTTTATTGCTATCTATAGAGTAGAATAATTGCAATTTTTGTATTTGTCAAAGTACCATTTAAACCTCACGATCGAATAATGAATTAGAACTCAGTGGCTAGTAAATGTAAATGAAACTGAAAAAAAAAGAAATTATATACATTAAATAATCTTACCAGACCTTTCACTTTCCGTCTTTCTTATTCCACGGTAAAAAGGCAAAATGAATCTTCGGATTTCTGTATATTACCGATAACCCCTATACATCACAACATATATCACACTTATCCGCTATTTGGGAGCTTAAGCAAACCACGACGGCAACGTCAACGAGAACGTCGCTAAACAAAAGATTTAATGAGCAGTACAATAGCTCGGCACGTTCGTTATAATTTTATGTACATTTCTTTGCCGTCCAATGCAAAACAACAACGTGAAATGACCAATTTCTCAGTACTTTGGAGAACGTGAACCTCGCAGCTAAATTTTCGGTTTTCTGTTTGAAAATAAACGCCGTCCTTATATTTTCTATAAGAACTATGTTTGAAAGCGATAAATGCACCAAATACATCGAAATTCGTGCGTAAAATGTTAATTCATTTTTAAGCAGGCGTCGTCCTAGCCGTCCCATCGTTTCGATCGCCTCGATCGTTTGTAACCTCCGAGACGATCGGAAGCAACACAGGCGATTCGGAGCGATAAGGGGGTTCTCATATAATCGTTGCGATCGTCTTGTATGAGCAAAAGGGCGCAGTCAAGGACTAGGCCCGACAACAATCCTTTTGGCGCCATGTTATGGCGGCCATGTTGCTTGTGAGGCCGTGTAGAGTTGTGGGTGATATTGATGCACCATGGGACAGTTTGGATCGCTTCCATCGTCTCCCTGCGTCAGAGTAGTTCTCATAAAATCGTTCACGATCGCCCTGGTCTGCGACCAGTCGCCCGGATAGAACACGGGCGATCCAAGCGATCGCGGTCGCCCCAATCGCCGCAGGCATTAACGATCGTTTATGTAATGTTCTCATATAATCGTCCCAATCGTAAGACCACTTTTTGAATTGACAGCGGCGATCGAAACGATAGCGGCGATTATATGAGAACCAGCCTTAAAGCTCCCTATTCTCGACGGGGGCTCGTTTCTTGGACAGCGGCCACCTTTACGCCATTTTGAATAATTAAAATCTCCAATATTTTTGGAGACACGTGACCTGCTGTTCGCCAGGGTTTTCTGTGGACGCCATTTTGAAACCGCAGATGGCCCTGGGGACGAGGTTGGGCGAATTTCAGCCCGGTTAGCCGGGCTGAGATTTCAGCCTGGGTTCTGAAAGAAATCCTCTTGAAACGAAAGTGGCGATTACATGGAGAAGGTTTTTGCCCCGGTCTGGATTTCAGCCCGGGCTGAAAAATCCGCAAAAAGTCCATGTAATCGAAAAGAAATGCCAGCCCGGGCTGAAAAGGCAACGTGAGCATGTGCAATGAGGTTGTTTTCTATGGATTATATTTCAGCCCGGGCTTAAATTCACCATGTAATCACCCCCTAAATCTGGAGAAGTTCTCCAGAGATGAAATTCACTTGTTTCATGATCAGTACTCCAAGGATTCCGGAATGCAATCGATCTTCTTTTATGCTCTACAACATCACCAAAAATGAAAATGCCAATTATTATGGCTGTTACACTGACAACGGCAGCAAGTTGGCTGTCTCTCCATTCAATGGGAATAATTTATTTGTTGAGAGAGCAATGCCGTACAGCGTAGAAACGAGACGAGAAAGCAAACACGATCGTGGTATAAATGACTGTAATCGTGTTTGACGTGTTTTAAAATGCTAGCTTACTAATTAGACACTATGAATATATGCAGATATATGATAGCTTTGTATGTGGATTCCCCTTTGTTGGTTACTTGTGAAAGTGTCCGTGGGGTCTTGTGTGATTTGCAAGACATCGAAATGATGTTATTGCTTATTCAATTTGTCTTGAAATTGACATTTACTTGAAAATTATATTTTTGCATTTCAATTTCATTAATTTAGAAACTGATTAGCTGTCTTGAGATGATTGTGCTTTACCTACCGGTAAGCTTAATGGACCATTTTCGCATGGCCCATAATACACCTTGTTTATCCCCCGGATTCTCTTGGGACTACTGTAATCCCCAGGAGAATTGGGAAACAAAGGTTATGCAAAATTTTGGGGGGTAAACAAGGTGTATTATGGGCCATGCGAAAATGGTCAATAGGTTTGACTACGATTCAACAGATCAGAAGCCACATTAAGATATGCCAATTTTAATATTTATTTTGAAATTGTTTCATTCCTTAAAATAATCTGTTTACATTATTTGTATCTTGCGGCAGCACTTTTCCACGGGTGGCGGGTGACGAGTGACATCATCATCCTTATTTAAACACGGTTAAATACATCAGGCAATAATAATTTAATATAAAAGCTACAACTTATTAAGAAAAACTAGGTTTACAGATTAATCTTCTATAATTTAAGATATGACTAACTATTAAAGAAAGTAAACTAAATTAAAGCCTGTTTTACATGAATGCCGTGTCGGAATTAATTAGCAATCGTCGGAAATCGACCGGTGACGGGTATCAGGTAACTCTCGACTTTCATTCCATGCGAAAAAATAAGTACACCTTGCCTTTTAGATTACGTTTCCTCTCTTTGTTCCTGTTTTCTAAATTAAGTCAGTCAATTTCTGTTAGTTTTTGTCATCAAAAAAGTAAGTTTCTCATCCATGCCCTTTTTATTCTGACCCACCTGCCGCTCCGCACAAAGTGTTCCAAGGCGAAGCTAAAGTCAGGATCACCAAAAAACCCGAAGCTAACCTATTTTCCTTGTCTCTAAGTTCGTATTCTGTGTTGAATGGTATAAAAGATCTTTTAAGTACTGCGGCGTTAGCTTATTCAAGGTTTTAAACATTAGAGAACTGAGAACTTGGCACGTCTGTTAAACGCAACAAAAATCAACTTCGCGATTACATGACAACCGGACCAGCCCGTTTAGCCGACAAAGCAACCCAACCCGGCGATTCGGGCCGGCCCGACTCATGTAATCGCTACAATTAGACCCACGCGAGACAAAGAAAGCCACGACAGAAGCTAAGTAAGCTATTTTATTTTAATAGTTTTATTAAATATTATTTTTGAATACTACTGTTTACTCATAAATTGAGCTTGGGCTACCTTTGATTTGTCAGTTGTCAGTTCCTTCCCGTTCCTAATTCTGCATCTTGATATTTGACTAGTTTTGATGCACACTGAGATACATTTTGATCGCTCGATATTTTTCGGTAAGGGAGTTTGAATAGTGATTAATCTCTAATGGATAAGTTTTTCGATGGTTCTTATGTATCATTCCAAACGTTATGCGATCGGAGAATTTATTGTATGCTATTAACAATGTATTAAAGTCAGTGCCTATGAAATGAAAAACTGAGCTATTGAAAAATAAGCTTATTTGAAAGGCCTGTAAAAATGAAGTAAAATGGCGTTTTCCTTTTCGTGATATCTCCTCTGGTTCCAGAGGTATACAAGATTTTTGTTTTATGCAAATTAGGGGCGGATGATGTCATAAGGTGTGATATAGAATATCTCTGCAAGTAATGATGTGTTGCAATTGAAACTTTGCAAGTACATTGCTCCTAAGAAATACATATCTTGATGCATATTTTGATGTTCCTATGGCAACAATCTTGGTTCCAGTCTCCTTCCTCTTTAAATCAAATATTACTCGTTGTGACTGTATAGGGCAAATGATTGATCCCATTTAATGCGTGTGCAATGCCCATATTGCACTAGCTCTCCTAATTAACCTTTAGCAAGTGGACGATGTTTACAGGAATAATCATTCCTGTATATTAGAGATCTGGAACCGGATGTGTTGCCATAGCAACACCAAAATATACATCATCTGATGTATTTCTTAGGCTATAACATGCTCACCAAGTTTCCATTACATAGCATCAGTACTTGCAGAGATATGCTATATTTTGCGTTCGTACACCCATACTATCACACCTTATGACATCATCAGTGCCTAATTTGCATAATTAAAAAATCCTGAATATCTCTGGAACGAGAGAAGATATCACAAAAAAGAAAACACCATTCTAATTCATTTTTAAAGGCCTTTCAAATAAGCTTATTTTTCAATAGCTGGTTTTTTCATTTCAAAGGCACTTTAAGTTTCGTTTTCGTGAAACAGAGGAACAGCTAATAGTAGGTTCGATGAGGAACATAGAGACGAATTCGAGTTAGAGGTTTAATTCAAAATCCGTGAGAGCATTTAATGGGCTCCTGGTGAAAGTCGTGAAAAAAGAACCTAAATCCGCTGTAACTTGATATTATTTAAAACGATTTTTAATGTTGGGCGGTTTGTATTTTAATCACCCGCCACCCGTGGAAAAGTGCTGCCGATATTCTTGAGGTTTGCATATCTAGACCTTCCAACTCCTGACAAAGGAAAATCTGGAGACCCATGAAAAAATCGGGAGATTGTACAAAAAGTAATGAGATTCTATTTTTTTCCGATCAAGATTAAACAAACCCGTTTTCCATCGAGATAAAGTTCTAAGCATAAGCAAAAATCACAGCAGTTCGGTACAAAATAGTAAGAACAGTGTTCTCCTTTATTAGTTTATACCTTTATGGCACTAGCATTCCACGTTAATTTTCCATATTTATTCAACTAAAAAATGTATTTCATTTCAGAATGATTTTTCCCCAAAAGCCGTGAGATTGGGAGCCTTGTCGCGAGACCGTGAGAAATGACAAAAAATCGTGAGACTCACGGCAGAACCGTGAGAGTTGGCAGGTCTGGGTTTGATATTTCCTCAGATTGATAACAACATAGAAAACATATTTACCCATAAAAACTGAAGTCGGTTTTTGTGTTCACTGTTTTGCCATTGATAGCACTTTCAAAGGTATGCGATAAAGTGCCACATTTGATGGTGATGTTCTGTATAGATAATTTAACATATGCCTTAATAGCTTTATTAAATATAGCAGTTTAAACTGAGTGACTAAACAAGTGAAGGTAATGTGGCATTGTTAGAAATGAATTCAATAATTTTGGCCTTGTATCACCAAACAACTGTTTGATACAGAGTTTGTATTTTTTAAAACTTCTTTCATTTGCAAATACTATTCAAGCCCAGTACAAATCTTTTGAAGTAAATCCAGTATTGCCACAACATTTTAATGAGGGAATTTTTCCTTCCTCCATGGCTATCGTCATGGTTTATACATTCCTTTTTTGGTTGTTGTTGATAATAACAATAATTTTGATGTGGTTAGCAGGAGTTGATCCAAGTTGGATTGAATCCCAGAGAAAACAAGCTAACTTGCATAATATTGTTGATAATGTTAGCTTAAACAAAGTAAAGAGGTTTGTTTATAATCCAGGCGGCCCACAAAACAAACCTGTAACTAAAATAAAACAGTAAACACATATTTGCTAAAGACCATTTCTACCACTAAAATGGAACTAAGTCATTTAAATTAGGTCAAAAACATTTTCCAAAGCTTTTGTGTCCATCCAGCTAGAATTACACGGTTATGGCAATTAGATAGTTGAAGGAGTTAACATCTTTATCTGTCCTCTATGCATGAATAGGGATATTCCTTGGATGGGAATGGGGGTGACGGTCAGTTGTGTGGAATGAATATTTGAGCTTCATTTTAGGTATCAGTTCTTCGAATGAAGGGACTATATGTATTCAAAGGGGTCAATGAAAACTAAGAATCTCAGTATCAAATTTGTTTACTACAACAGGGCCGTAGCTAGCATGAGGCAAGACGAGGCAATTCCCTCGTCTTGATTTTGATGAGGTGTGTTGCAAGAAGCAACCAAACAACGAAGGTTGAAAGTTGAATGTTGCAAGAAGCTTGAAAGAAACAGTGAGCCATTGCAATGAAGAATTCTATCCAAATATATCAACCATTTTACAGCTACTGTTGACCCTTCCAGTTGGCTCCTGTTCATGCAAGCGTTCCTTCAGCTCACTTAGAAGGCTTAAAACCTAGTCCCGAACAAGCATGGCTAATGCCAGGCTGAACGGGCTTGCATTAGCGTACATTTATAAACCAACGGAAATTGACAGCAGTTCTGTTTTAAAGAGATGGTATGCCTCTGGCCACAGACGGATTGCTTAAGCTTTTAGAAAAGAATAAGTGACGGGCAAAAAACTTTCGCAAGCAAGATTGTATCGAAAGAGATAAGTGAGCGTGATTCTGTATATCATCTAAGAACTAACTTCAAAAACAGTGCGGTTAACCTAGACTTCTCCTACGTCCTAATTGTCTACAGTATAAAATCCATAAACGTTGGCTCCTCTCGTAGATTCATTTTATTGGCACTAGTATCAATAATAGCAATAGTAGCAATAGTAACAATAAAAAAGTGAACTTCTACACTTGCCCAAGATCGACTTTTCTGAAGAAAAATTCCGTCACGCAAAATGCTTAAATGAGCATTTCTGAGCCTCTAGATTTCAAAAATTTTCTGGGGGGCATGCCCCCACAACCCCCTAGCGGCTCGCGCCGTTGGCGCTTGAAACGTGCCTCGTCTTGTTCTAAAGTCTAGCTACGGCCCTGTACAATTCACTACATGTAATTAGCAATTTGTTCTAAAAATAGCAAAATTGTCCCATATCATGGGGACACCCCCAATACTAGAAATGGCACGCGCTTACGGTCTCCAACCCCGATTATGGCTCCTGCTTTGGACCGTTGTTGGGCAGTTTGTATGAAAGAAGAAGAGCTGGTATGAATAACGCAGGGAACGTTTCTAAATTCTGCTAGGGGAATGGGATTTGAACAATGCGAAGTGGAATTTGGAAAAAAATGCACTGTGACATGGGCGTAGCCAGGATTTTTCAAAGGGGTGGGGGGGGGGCACCTAGGGTACTCCCCAGATTACCATGTCGACATCCACACTGTGTTTTACTTGATTACTTTAAAAAAGGTCTCACAAAGGGTGATCTAAGTGATCTTCAATCTTTCTCAGGCTTAACGTTTCTAAAATATGCTGATTTTTCTCCTTTTTGTAGCTCGTCGTTGTTCTGAGATGTTAAGAGATCAACCATGTGTGGGTAGGTGTTTAAGTTTTGGGTCTCCAAGCTCCCTCGAGATATGTCCAGGATTGAACGCATTTACGAAAATTACTGAAATAGCGAAATTTTGCAGAATTCGCGAAAGGCGATGTCAAGAAGGACCCGCGACGAAACTGCAAGTTTAACTAAAATTGCGAATCTTACGAAAATTACTAAAATTTGAAAATTTTGCAAGTGCGTTTAATCCAGAATTCGCGAAAAGAGATGTCAAAACAGTTCAAGGAGGGCACTCGACGAAACTGCAAATTTAACTGAATTTGCGAATTTTACGAAAATTACAAAAATCTCAAAAGTTTGCAGAATTCGCAAAATTCGTAATTGCGTTCAATCCAGGACATAAGTGATCATAAGTGCCAAGCTCATCTGCAGCTAACCGTTTTCCTCGTTTCTGGCGCATGCGAGTAAAGGAGTAATTACTGTATTATGACGGCCGGAATTGGACCTGTCCAGCCAGAAATTGTTGTTGAATACTTCCCTTTGTCTCGTTCAATAAGCTCTTACTAGTCACATTGCAGGAAATTAATCCTAACTTCTCGAATTCCCGGCAAGAGACTTCAGGTTATGCGAATCTTCAACTAATATTAAGCATTTCACTGTTTCAGTTGAAGGTTCTATTCCACTGAAGTTACGTTGTGACCGTAAAACTGGAGAATTCTTCAAAATAAAAAGTGTTTCTGTCGAATACGGCTCTCGAGTCTGGAGTGAGGTGAGCGAGGCCCAGGCTTTGGCAAACAGAGAATGCCGGAACAGTCGAGACCTGGAGGTCAATCTGGAGTATTACTGTACAGTAAGTGCAAAAGGCTTGTGTCCTTACGCAGATCACAAGAGAAAAGTAAAGATCGAGTATTTCTGCTGGGTATTAGGTGAGTGAATGTTTGCCAGTGAAGCTGTTACGTTTTATGGACCAATGTTGGATACACATTGGTCAAGATCCTCACTTCAATGGAAAATAAACTCACACAGTTCATTCGTTCATTCGTGGCCTTTTGCGTATCTATATGGCGCACTGAAGGGACGCCCCTCGTACCTTGAGGCTGTCCTCGTCCCAGGGGGCGGTCGGTGAAGGCGGTAAAGTGATAAAACAGGGAAATAAGAGAGATAATATCTTGATATATGACGTTGATACAAGCGCTAAAATGCGTTTTGACAAGAAATCAAACATTTTTGCCTAGAAACCGAACAAGATCATCCAGGCGTTCGCATCAGTCCTATGACGCCAGCCGCATCAAGGAACGACGTAACCCTAGATACAAAAATCCCAAAATAATCGCCTAAAAATCTATCCGGATAATCCCGCTAAAAGTTCTGTAAATCTCCATTTTCTTTCTAAATTTACCCCAAGTAGCCTGCTTAGGAAATAGGAGACGGCTGCACGCAGGCTAACCCCAAGGGGCCGTTCTTAGTTGGTGGAATGGTTTGTCTGGCTAATTCCGTTAACGAACGAGACCTTAACCTGCTAAATAGTTACGCGAATCCCGATTCGCGGTTAACTTCTTAGAGGGACTGTTGGTATCCATCCATAGAATCAAGAAAGAGCTCTCAGTCTGTCAAATCTAAAAACCATCTAAAAACCCTACAAATCTAAAAACCCATGTTTTTGTTGACGAATATCTCATTATTTGTGGCGAAACCGCTGAACTGATATTCAGATACAGGGACATTGGGACAACACCGAATCAGAACTGACAAAATGTAGACGATGGAGCCATAAGCTTGCAAATATCAAGATTATTCAGATTGATATAGATATATTTCACACCATAGTACTTAATTTAAAACTGATAATAACTTTCTAGTATGATTAGAATTTTGCCACAAAAATTCCCAGTTACTAAAAATTTCCACATATTCTAAAAATCTTTTTAAGGTCTAAACATACTAAAAAATACAGATTTTTGTGTCTGGATCTAAATCGAGTCTGGGGACGAGGTAGCCTTTTAGGGGTAGACCAGTCCCCCGTCTTCGCCCTTCCATTCGCATTCTTGTCCCCATAGCCCTTTTCGTTTCTCTTAGCCGGCGGGGCCTTGGCACGAGAAAGGTATCCTGAACAAACATTGCACGCTATAAAAATTAAGTTTCGTTTTCGTGAAACAGAGGAAAAGCTAATAGTAGGTTCGACGAGAGATAAAGATCGGACTTGAGAGTAGAGGGTGGGGCAAAGGGGTTGTTGTCACGAAGTCACGATAGAAAATTTTCGATTTCACGAATCACGAAAAGTTCACTACGGTCACGGCAAAAAATCTGATCACAATGCAGTGAAATTCAGCTACAAACTCAACTTTAGACACTCACGATTTATTTCTTATCTATTCACGATTCACAGCCAAGGACTTTTGCATTTCACACCTCACGGAATACACTTCATTCACGATTCACGGAACAGTTTTTGATCAAATCATGATTCACAGAGCACAAAAAACCGGATCACGGCGTCACGAAAATACCCTTGCCCCCCTCCCCCCTCAGTAGAGACGAATTCTGCTCAAGTTCGAAGTTTAATTCAAAATTCGTGAAAGCATTTAATGTGGCTCATCTCAGTTTTTCGGAACCACACTAACCAAGCTTTAATAGGCTACAACTTCGCTGTCTTGCGTCGGTCGGGCAAGATTTTTCGCACATCAACTAGAGATTGAATAAGGTTTCCAAAATGTACATTTCATTGGCATCGGTGTTACCATAGCAACGAAATGATGACTTCATGGTTTTTTTGTTTCAGAAGTTTATCAGAAGTTTATCTTTTGTCTATATTCTAAATATTTGTGTGCTTTGGGATCAGCAAGTTTGTCATGCTTGCCGCGCTTGATGACAGCCTGGACGATCGTGAAAATTTCATTCTTGATACAATAGCAATTAGCCAGTCTGGCAATTAGCACTGGGCTGTGGTGACGCCTGTGAGACTGCGATGAGCGATGCAGCAGCTCTCGTTTTTGAAATGACAATAAAACAAGCAACAGGAACGATTCCCCTAGTCCCTAAAAGAATAACAACTACTAGCAGTACAACTGCAACTTACGGGAGCTGCAACACAGCTGCATGTGATGCGTCACCGCAGCCTTATGCTAATTGCTATTCAGTATTAAGAATGAAATTTTCATGATCGCCCAGGCGGTAATCAAGCGCGGCAAGTCAAGCCTGACAAACCTGCTGATTCCAAAGCACAGAAATGTGTAGAATATAGACAAAAGATAAACTTCTGAAACAAACCAGCTGTCAACAAGTAATCGGATAACGAAACTTTCCGCAGCGAATGCAAAAATATCCTATATTTTTATAAATATTTCGCGCTCTTAAAATGGTTCAATGCCTTTGAAATTTTCAGGGATGGCACATAACATGCTAGACTTTCGATCTAGAGATTTTAAAATTCTATCGACTAGTTTTTAAATAGATGCTCCCATATCAAAGACGTTCCTTCTATGAGAAAAATGTGAATATTAAAGACATTACTTTTGAGTTCGCAGAGAGAAATCTGGTGAAGCAAACTAGATGAAACCTTTCAGGAAAGTTGTTCTATGCCAAAGGTATAAAACATGGAAAGGACATTGTTACAATTTACAGAAAGTCGCTGGAATCACGAACTAACAGATACTAAGGCGAACTTGTTAAATTTTGACAGCAAAATATTCAACTAGCTGTTTTTTTTTCAAAAACGCTCTCATAGAAGTTTTTCAAACTTTGCAGTGTTGAAGATCTACATGTATACTAGAAGGGACGTTGATTCGTTTTAAATGTTTAGGTCTGGATTTCGAGAAAAATGCTGATTTTCCGAAACAATAACGTCGTCATTTCGTTTCTATGGTAACATCGATGCCAACGAAATGTAAATTTTTGGAAACGTTATTCAATCTTTAGTTGATGTGCGAAAAATCTTGCCCGACCGACGCAAGACAGCGAAGCTGTAGCCTATTAAAGCTGGGTTGGTGTGGTTCTCAAAAACTGAGATGAGCCACCTTAATGGGCTCCTGGTAAAAGTCGTTAAAAAAGAACCTTTTAAATTTGTAATGCTTTCGCTGTAACTTGATATTAAAACGATTTTTAATGGTCACCCGCCACCCTTCACCCGCCACCCACCACCCGCCACCTGCCAACATCAGCAGCGAGAAGCTATTGTTATTTCCATAGTTAATTAACTATGCTATATTTGATTACTGCAGCAGATCACCTTTTGTTCTCAGTCTAGGTTCCAGACAAGTATAAATAGTTGTCGAAATATTTTAACCGTTACTTTTCAAAATGTATGTAGTCTAGCATACGAAACGTCAAGTCGAATCGTTATTTTGGAATGTTTATCACCGCGGTTTGTTTATTATTATTATATTCTAGGACTTCCGGACTTCAAGTATATAGTATTCACGTTTTCTGCATGTTGTGTGCTGCAATATGGCGGCCGATGAACATTCTGACTTCCGTTTAAGATTTAGTTTTTCTTGTCCCCAGAGCCCTTCGTTTTTTGAGCAAAGGCCCCGCTGAAAAGGGCTATGGGGACGAGAATGTTCCGTTCGCTTCGCTCGCATATCTTTTTCGCGTGTCCCCACCATGTGAGAGCCTGGAACAGGATAGACGCATCAAGAAGTATGGTTTCTTCTCAGTCTTGAGTGGGATGCCAGTCCACTATCAGGTTTATCCCAGGATTTTGTCAGCTTACCCTATCAATCACTGCTTAAGGAAACTATCTTCTGTTCTCAGTAGGCTTGACAAACTTATGGTATACTTTCAGTGTAAACAACTAATAAAGTCCGTGCAGAACAAGAGCCGCCCAGGCCACTGGCCGCGCGGCTAATTATATGTACAAGGCTAAAAAGGTGCAGTTTGGGTTTTTATTTTTAGCTTCACCTTTTAGCCTTGTGTATATCATTTATATTTACTTTCAGTATAATTTTATACTACATACATGCATATATGCATACATAAACTTTATTTCTATTCGGATACAGGTTTTATTTTTCTCCACTAAACAGCGTTTATTGTTGTTGC
The DNA here is from genome assembly GCA_947652115.1 of Blastomussa wellsi. NCBI lineage: Eukaryota > Metazoa > Cnidaria > Anthozoa > Scleractinia > Plerogyridae > Blastomussa > Blastomussa wellsi. The sequence goes on from OX393571.1 coordinate 7,820,047, forward strand.
TGTTTTTTTAGATCCTGATCTACTCAGCGGTTTTACCACTGACCTGGGTGGCTGGGTCAAGTAAACAACTTTCGTTCACTTTCAAGTTGTCTTCAGGAAGCAACACATCGTGATTTATCATGGTCACTGTCATGTTTGATAATCAATAAAGCGTTTTTATTTTTATACGCAGTTATTTAGCTATGTACATGCAAGAACTATCTGAAACTCGAGGTAAATATCCTCAAACGTCCATTGTGCCACAATACGACATTTGAATATCCAACATTGATTGAATGATTGGCGCTTGGTTAGACCCGGTTCAAACGTCGCGCTATCGATCTCAGTTGCATTGAGTTCGACTTCAGCACGATTGCAGTGCGACAGTTGATTCAAACGTCGCACTTAATAGCTGCTGGCTCGTCCCCAGTCGTCGGTCAAGTCAACTGCAAAATTTAAAGATTGCGGACACCGATTCGGTCGTAGGCAAATGGAACGGTCTTCCTTCCAGCCTTGCCGTCGATAAGCTGGAACATTCCGATAAATCTGACAGTTAATCTTTGTTCTTTAACTCCAAACTTTCGTCGTCATTAACATTGATATAGCTCCGAATACGAGCATAGCTATTTCTCCATTTCTCCAAGCATCTGAAACATGTCTACGCATGCGTTTCACGTAATCCCGCTTTGAAAGTGTTCGTGACTACATTATCATAACAATATAATTTGGTTTTATCAACTGGGTTGATAATGTGAATTGGCCACCGTAAAGAGATTCAAGAGCTGACGTTTCGAGCGTTAGCCCTTCGTCGGAGCGAAGCTAACGCTCGAAACGTCAGCTCTTGAATCTCTTTACGGTGGCCAATTCACATTATCAACCCAGTTGATAAAACCAAATTATATTGTTATACTTCCCACCGACGCAGCACCACAGTTTCTTTAAAAACTTACCCCCTCTGTACATTATCATAATGTGTGCATTAGGTTTCGCATCAGTTTTGTTCGACTTTAGCGCGACCGTGGCTTGACGTTTGAATCAACGTCGCGCCAGTATCGTGCGGCGCCACTCAGCCTGTCGCGCTACCCGACTCTAGCGCGACGTTGGATTCGACGTCGAGTTACAGTCGCGCTAAATTTCGGACTAAATTGATTAATTGAGTTCGACCAGAGCGCTAAAAAGGATTTTATCCTAACTGCAGAGATTCTCGCGCGTTCATTGGCTAACGTTCGCGGTCTAAAGTCCCGATAAAACGGCGCATGATAGTCGATCATAAACTTTCCCAAACTATCATCGACTATCGTGCGCGTGTTCAAACGGGAAAACTGTCATCGACTATCATGAAGATTTTGAACAAGTTCAAAGTGAATGATAGTTGATGATAGGGCATGATAGTTCGTGTTCAAACGGACGTGATAGCTGGAACTATCATGACCGTTTGATCGGGCCTTGAATATTTATCGAAACACGATGACGCAGTATGACGCCATCACGCGTGCTTCAGTTGAAAACTTTCAAAAACAACTTCAATCACTCAAACTGTTTACAGTCTTCGGTGCTGTTAGTTCTCAGAAATAAGGGGGGGGGGGTCATCAAATTCGTTTTCAAGATGAATATGGATCGGGATTGAATTAATCTGTGAAGGGAAAACTCGAAAGTTTGACGTGAAACTCGTTTAAGGGATCGCCAGATTATTTTTGCCTTGTTCTGCCGAAGCACAGCGAGTGGACAGAACTTTGTATTAATTCATCTGGTTTTCGAGAATTTCAGAATGGAATAAAGGTTAGTTGTTAAATTTCTGTTCCTTGAGTTACTTTATGTAATTAATTTCAAGTTTGTGGTTCTGTAAGTTTCGAATCGGTTCGCTCGTACTTTTACTTCGTGAAAGCAAGTCTTCGTGAAATCATTTTGGCGTTGTTTTGTTATGGTAAAAACAAATAGACGTGAGCTTGTTGTGGTACGGTCCTGTAATCGACCACTTATTTCTTCATCACATTGTCAAATTTGGTGTTTGCTCACGGGACCGCCGCGGCCGAGTGAGTCATCACCAAATTTGACAATGTGATGAAGAAATAAGTGGTCGATTACAGGACCGTACCAAAACAAGCTCACGTCTATTTGTCAACGGGCGGTGAAACGCGCCCTTGAGCTGATATGTGATGCGGAGTGGTACTGGGGCGAGAGCGCTTCACTCCACCAAAGTTCAAAATATGGCGGCAAGTGAAATTCAATGGCTGGCTGAGAAAAGTGATTGTTACACCAAAACAGTAAGATATTTCCACGGAATTCTTTTAGCCATGAAATAATGACATGTTTCCCAAACTGCAAGAAATTAGAAAGGGTTTGATTCTGTGAATACCGTGGCCTCGAAAGGCCTTTGACCTTTTCTTCTTAGTTCTTAGTTCGTCGAGCGCGAAGCGAAAAAATGGCCGCACGAAACCCTGGAGACGGCGCGTCTCCCAGGTTTCGCGCGGACATTCGCACGGACTAAGAAGAAAAGGGTCTGCTCGTAGTCTATTTATTGCTTGAAAATGGAGCCATCTCCCATACTTTCCATGAAATTGATGATTGGCTTCTGGCGTCCGAAGAAAAGGTCAAAGGCCTTTCGAGAAAGTGTAAGGTGTAAGAACCTGTGACTTTTTTCTTTGTTTTTGAGCTATTGTTTCTGTGTTATGTACTGTTTCGAGGTTCAGGGAAAATGTTAAATGTTTGATAAAGTCAGAAAAGTCAGGGAATTTTATTTCCTTTTGGTAAAACATGGTGTAACGATTTATTTTGATACTGTTCGAGTGGCATTTGTAGAAGCAGTAGTTTTGGCCAGTAGTTTCTGTTGTTTCTTTAATTTTATTTATCTATTCTAAGGTCAGGGAATGTTTTAGTTTCTTATAAGTGGCAACCCTGAGACAAAATCAAAGCAAGCACTTATACATAATACCATTTGATAATCTTGAGTGATGGCTTTCGAATTGACCTATATTTCGGGGTTTGGTATATATGGCTACTGAGCCTGAGGCAATCAAAGGAAACTTTGCAGCCTTCTATTAATAAGGGCATGACTATCAAAAAGGTAGCTTTTCATATTTTTACAAACCACTCTACCATGTAGAATATACTACCATTGTTAATTCCTTGAGGTATATTCTAAGAGCTTCTAATGATCATTTCAATTTTGTTGTAAATTCAGGTTTTTTTGGTTAGCACCCAGTGCCCAAATTGGTGCATATTCATTCAATAATCTTTTCTGTACCAATGAAATAAATCAGTTTTTCAGTCTTTTGTAGCTGCAACTGTAGTCTGTAGTCCAAAAGTAAAAGCTGTGTGCCTGTTGGGCTACACGCACGTCTCGTGAGGGTTTCAGCGCAGCTTTGCCAAAAAGGCTCGGACAACCAAATGGTTAGCTTTATCACAGCTTTGCAATGTCTCGGATTCCCTCGATTTTGCGAAACTGTGGCTAGAACCCTCCCTGTCCGTGTGTCTATTATGTAAACAATAAGGCAAAATATCCAAACAAACAGCCCTTTATCGAAGCACGTGACTTCGCGGTCCAGTGAGCCCGTTATCAATAAGAGCGGATGTGCTAGAGAATATTCTTGCCTGCGCTGGCATAAATAAACGGATCTGCGTCCAATAATTTTTCTATTGAATATTTCCTCCCGCTATGGTATACACTGAGATGACCGCCGCAAGGTATTCGTCAGAGGTTCTGGAAATGTGTTACGGGCCAATTACGTGGAGGGAAAACAAAAACCTCCCAAGGGTATTAGTTAATCCTTAAATATTCGAATTGTCCCGCGAATGGCTTCGAGTTTGGAGAATGTACGTAACCAGAGAAGAGAAAGATCTTTTACTGTTTGCAAAGGGAAACAAAAACAAAGTTGCCGCTTTGGTTGAAAACGAAATCAAAAGGTTAAGACGCGTAAAAGTAAGTTTTGGGTTATTTGCAGAGTTTTCAATAGAAAGCTGTGATAAAACTATTTCACAGAAAATGAACCACATGTTTTCAACAGAAATGATGATGAGGACAAGATAAAAGAAGAATTTGGTGGATTTATTTATCAGAGCGGAATTTTGGTTAGGGCAACCAAACTTTCGGCTACCATTTTCGACACACACCAGCTGCGTCAGTGGGGCACGAGGAGAGCCTTCTTTTATTGTCCCTCAAAAAACTTCCAATTAGAAAAATGGTACCCAGAGAAAATATAGCCACAGACGAAACACACCCTTCGGCGACAATGGCACTGGAGTCAACATTCCAGAGCATGGGCATCCGTTCGAGAAAAGCTGTCTCCCAACCACCTTTTCGAAAACGCGTACGACAGCAACCTCCTTCCAGACATTGCAAAACTGTAGTATCTTACAGGAAACCTTGGCCAAACAAATCTCCAGCCTCTCGAAGGTTTGCCCCCATTTGTGGACGACGTCTTCGTCTTCGGCTTTCTGCACCGCTCGCAGTTTGTTTCGAAACGCGGCAGAATTTCTTGCACAGAAGGGGAAGAAGGAAGCGCCAAACAGGTGGTGGCCCGAGTCGCGCTCGCAGTGCAAGAGGCCTTTGGGCGGCCACCAGACCCGACAAAAACGCAGCCACATCGAAACAAGCATCGTGCACACCATCGAGGCAAGAGGCGAGGTCGGTGGCAGCACGATTCGAGCGACAATCGCCAGGATCGAGCAAAACACGAAAAGGCCAGGGAGGCTTGAAAAAGAATCTATCCCGAAGACGAGCCAGAAGGCTTCTTAGTGGCAAAAATCGAGCGAGAGCTGCTGGCGCAAGGATACGGGATACACTCGATCGACTGCATACAGGATTTTTCGTGAGTTCTCGATCGAGAGGCGTTGGTTGCTTTTCTAAGGGTTTGGCGACAAAGAGAACTTTGTAGCCGCAATAGGAGAAACAAAGCTGACGATACTGGACAACACAGCCAGCGTCGGCAAACACATCTGCACGTGGGTTGAGACCACCGAGGACGGCTGCACAGTCCGAACGAAGATCTACAACAAAATAGTTTCGAATTTTGAGGCTGGAGAGGTCCGCAACCAGGTTGGAGGCCATCTTGCCGAGTATGCGGACTGCCCCAACCAACACCTGCGGCGAATATTCTTGCACCCGGCCAGTTCCATTCTTTTTGGGGGAGGTACCTTTTATCTTGCAAGAAACGTGAGGGGGGTTAAATTTTATTACACAGCAACGGAAGTTTAAAAAGTTTTACAACTGAGACGATCTTGTTACCTTTCAGAATGCAGGAAATCGCATCTTACGCAGTGTTCACACTTGG
>OX393571.1:7825495-7902995 GCA_947652115.1 Blastomussa wellsi
GAAGAAATTCGAGAAATTGTCGCTGCAAGAGGAAAACTATCACCCAAGGAGATACAAAACAAATTCGGTATTGGCACAACAAGGCTCTACAGAATATGGAGCAGGCGTTTTCGATGGAAAAACCTCCAAACCAGCCGAAACAACGGCTGCAAGGCCTGCAACAGCAGAAACCGCGGCTGCAAGGCCTGCAAAGCCTGCAGGATTTTGTTTTCTGCCTTCCTGGCGGCCAAATTGTTGTCGAGACATGTTCTTGGTTTCTACGCCAGAACAACAAGTCTGTCCTTCATTTTTTGTGATGTGGTTCTCTCTTGCCCGATTCTGCAAAACAATGGCGTTGTTCTTTTTTCGAGGAACTCGATGCCTCCAAGATTCTCCACCTCTTTTGGCAGAAAATAGCCTTGTATTGGGGTTTCCTCGTCTGTTGTTGGCTGCCCGTCCTCTCCAACCTGAAACACAAACAATATGGCTCGCGGAGAGTTTCGAAAAGTTGTGGAAGCAAACTTCTTGCACCTGTATTCGCCTTTCCGACGTTGCAGAAAGAAGGAAGCCAGAAAGTCGTTCTGCCGTACCAGTCCGTTTCGGACGTTTCGAAAATGTCCAGGCATTCCGAAACAATTTTTTGTAGAGCTTTTGTTGCAAACACATTGGCGATTTTCCCGTCGTTTCCAGACAATACAACCCGAAATTTTCTTTTGGGGTTGTTTCTTTGCCTGCCGCCAACAACTTTCCACTTCGCGCATGCAAGCTCCGAAACCTTGGTTGCAGATTCTCGCAAACATTGTTCCACCATCCCCCGCACCTCTTGGCTTTTTTGTTCGAACACCTTTTTCGATTGCACAATTTTTTCCACCCTTTCCAGCTCTGCTTTGCGGCGATTGTACTCTTCATCGTCTTTTTTTCGCTTCGCATCTTGCTCGGCCGCTTGTTTGTCCCAAGAAAATCTTCGCCATTCTTCTGCGCTTGCCGCGTCCTGTATTTCTTGCATCGTTTTTTCGCGAGATCTGGTGGAAAGTGTCGAAATTTGTCGCTCTTGTGCGATTTCTGGTACTTCTTGCAGCTGGAATTTGGAGACATTTCGCCCAATAGCGCTGCATTTGGTTTGCCGCCATTCCCAAGAAACTGTTTTTGTCGATGGAAGAAGTACAGACGGGTCTGGGCGCCTGGGTGCAGCTGGCATGGCCTTTTGCTTGCCGCCAATATTGTTTTCGTTTCCTCGAATTTTGTGTAGCAACGCAGAGGCCCTATTTCCACACCTTCTTCCTGTGTAGAAAGGATATCTATCCGAAAAATCGGGCATGCGCGGAAACCAAAGTCGGCTGCTGCCCACACCACCGAATTTTCCCATTTCGCGTCGTCCTCCACGTTCGCTTTGGTTGGTTGCACGTGCACCCCCGATATTCTTCCTGTTTGTGTGTGCGCGAACCAGCCGACAAATATGTGGCCTTGCGGGCGGTCCGCCAAAACGAGGCAGCGGTCCAGGCAAGAAGCCAGGTTTTCCCATTGTTTGTTTGGTGGTTGGACCACGAAAAGACCTTCTCCTTCCGGCGAAACCTTTGCCAAAGTTCCCTGCACCACCTGGTCGGCTTTTTCTTCCGAGAGCTCGTTTGCGTGGCACCCGTATATGGAAACTTCTATTCTGGTGCATCCGCGAGCTTGGACATCTGGGTGTTGGAAAGTTCGGGGCAAGTGCTTGTTTGGGCAGTCTGCATAGTCGGCAAGATGGCCGCCCACTGGTTCTCGAATCTCGCCCGCTTCGAAGTTGTAAACGATCTTGTTGTATATTTTTGTCCGGACCGTGCGGTCTTCTCTTTTCGAGATCCAAGTGCACACGTGCTTCCCCACACTGTCGATGTTCTGAGAATCGTTGGCGCACCCGAACCCATTGTGGAACAAAAGTCGCCCTTCTGGCGAAAACCTTCGAATTCTAGGTGCGAAACAAGGGCTTCGCGGTCCAACACTCCAGAAAAATCTTGCGTGTAGTCGATGGAGTAGATTCCAAAACCGAATGCGAGCAGCCGCCGTTCGAAAGCTGGCAGCGCTTCCTGCAAATCTTCCAAAGATATTTCGGAAACGTCTACCTTGGCCACGAAGTAGCCCGCTATCTCGTCTTCTGGATATAGCCTGTGCCAGTGGGACTGTGCCTGTAGAAACGTGTCGGCTTCTATCGCTGCTATTGTTGTACGTATCGTGCTTCCGCTGGTTCCTTTTGTTTTTGCGAGGGTGTGGACGATGTTTGTCTGCATGTGTTTTCTTTTGCTGCCGTCCGGTCCTGTGCCCAGGCTCTGCTGCACAGCGAGGCCGATTTTTGCGACCACGAGTTTTGCAGAACCTTTCTCGCCTGTTGTGCAAGAAAAGCGACCTTTTTGGAAAACGCAGTCTTCGCCGCTGAGATAGCCGAACACGCAGATGTCGTCGACAAACGCGGGCAGTCCTTGCAGAGGTTGCAGGTGTGTCTTGCCGAGGTTTCCTGCTTGGTAGTCGACTTTCGAGATGTCCGGCAAGAGGTTGCTATCGTACGCGTTCTCGAGAAGATGGGAGGCCACGTTTTTTCCGAAACGGAGGCCCATGCTTTCGAATGTTTTTTGTACTGCCATTTGTTGCTGTAGTATTGTTTGTTGTCAAAATATGCCAATATTTTTCGGCTACATATGTCTAATTGGGTAAAAAATTTGCGAAAAAAAAATATTTTGTTGTCTGGCTGCTGCTTGTGCAAAAGTTGGTAGCCGAAATTTGGTTGCCGCCGATTTTTTTTCCGCTCCTATAAGTAGTATAGCAAGTGGGAAATGAATACACACCTGAATAGCCACCGTTATAGTTTCCCATTTTAAAGCTCCCAACGGTGCAGTTTGTTTGCGTATTTGCTTCCTTATTTGTTTGTATATTTGCTTCCTCATTTGTTCAAGACGAGATTTCGCTTGCTCGCGGTCGACTCGCTCCGACAAGTCGGAGCTGAGTCTTCAGACATTTCAAAATCTCGACTTCAGCGATAGGAAGCGATGTGCCAACGATGAGGAAGCGGATGTGGAAACTGGTTTGCCGTTGGGAGCTTTAAAATGGGAAACTATAACGCTGGGTATTCAGGTGTTATTCATTTTCCACTTGTTATACTACTAGACCTTGTACTCGGGCACTCTACAGTACTTGGTTCTCATAGTCTGAACACGGCACACTTTTTTCCTAGTGTCCAGGTACCAGTGCTTGGGCACCAAGTGTGAACACAGCCTTAGAGGCCTACGTTTGTAGAAAATTTTCCGGGGGAACATGTCCCTACAGACTCGCACCTTTTGCACTTGTGTTCGCTACAAAAACCTACCTTTTTTCTATTACAAGAATTGGAATACAAACAATAAACGAGATATAAAGCAAAGAATTTGTATTATTTCAAAACATGGTCAGGAGGAAGGTACAGTTTTGAAACACCACACTTCCCCCCCCCCCCCCCCCTCGCGTCGTAATAAACGATCGGTCCCTAAATATTGGTTTCCTTCTCATTTTTTGTATAAACGTTATGCGATATTTTAATAGACCAATTCCGATATATTAAAATTCTAACATGGCGCCCAGGCTTAGGGGAATGAAACAAAAGAAATTATTTATTCATCCCTAAGCCTCGATGCAAAATCTTTTGTTTTATTCCCCCAAGCTTCGGTGACATGTTAGAATATTAATATATCGGAATTGGTCTATTTTAATAACACAATCCATTTTCAATGACTGCGCCTCCATACATAACTCTGTAGTTTTCTGCTTTTTTGAGACAGGCGTTTTAACATCTTCAGTGGTACTCTGCTTGCTTCAGAATCACGTTTGTACCCATGACATTCGCATACAACACTTCTACAGTCGAACATTTCTACAGTAGAGACAATAAAAACTACAAAAGGCACTACAAGGATAATAAATTTCTTCTTTGGTGGCATTGATATTTTTTTAAATATTTTATTATATTGCAACACAATACTTACAAAACCGCACATCCACGACTACTAATACGATACTTACAGTTCATACTTCTACTGCAAACATTGTATGGTGACATTATAAACGTTATTATACACGTACCGTATTACCAGGAGGTCAAGCATGGCCTATAATAAAGCTACGAAATTCATGTCGTCGTAGAATGCATTGCAGGGATGGCGCCAAAAAAATGTATAAATAGGGCCGTTTAATTTCACTTTTGAGCCCTCCAACTCGAAAAGTTCAAAAAAGTTCCAAATGAAATTTATACCGTTGAAAAACCCATACATACTTTATTCTTTGCTTGGAGTTAGGTCCAGTTTTTTCCTCTCCGCCCCCTATCACTTTGTGCCTCACGTTTTGCGCTGCTGAAATCCAGTTCTCTCGCGATAGCGGACTATGAACAGTCTGTTCGAGAAAGTTGGTTTTAGTTATAATATTTCAGGACGGTATTCACAGAATCAAACCCTTTCTAACTTCTTGCAGTTTGGAAAACATGTCATTATTCCATGGCTAAAGAATTTCGTGGAAATCTCTTACTGTTTTGGTGTAACAATCACTTTTCTCCACCAGCCATCGAATTTCACTTGCCGCCCATTCTCGTCCCCAGAGCCGCCTGTCCCTCTTAACCGGCTGGGCCTGTGCACCAGGAACAAGTGGCTCTGGGGACACACGATTTGATTCGCTGAAATCAAACAAAGGGAGTCCAATCACATCAGCCGTTTTAAACGTGCACAGGCCCAGCCGGCTAAGAGGGACAAGCGGCTCTGGGGACGAGAATGCTTGCCGTCATGTTCATTCTCGTCCCCATAGCCCTTTTCGTTTCTCTTAGCCGGCAGGGCCTTGGCACGAAAAACGAAGGGCTCTGGAGACATACGATTTCCAGTCATTCTCGTCCCCAGAGCCACTTGTCCCTCTTAGCCGGCTTGGCCTGTGCGCGAGGAAACAAGTGGCTCTGGGGACACACGATTTGATTCGCTGAAACCAAACAAAGGGAGTCCAATCACATGAGCCGTTTTAAAATCCCAAATCATTGTCACGTTTAAAACGGTAGATGTGATTGGACTCCCTTTGTTAGATTTCTGCCAATCGAATCATGTGTCACCAGAGCCACTTGTTCCTCGTGTACAGGCCCAGCCGGCTAAGAGGGACAAGTGGTTCTGGGGACTAAATGGATTTCCAGTCCGATATTTTAGGACTTCCGGACTTCATAAATGTAGCATTGATGTTTCTACATGTTGTGTGCTGTAAATAAGGCGGCCGGCGAACATTTTGACTTCCGTTTAAGATTTCTTTGTTCTCAACAGCCAATAAAAAAAATTCTAATTTTTTTGAAAATTGTATGTTCCTAGAGCCCTTCGTTTTTCGTGCCAAGGCCCTGCCGGCTAAGAGAAACGAAGACTATGGGGGCGAGAATGCGCCATGTTGTGAAGTGCTCTCGCCTCAGTACCACTCCGCACCACACATCGCTCAAGAGCTCAAGGGCGCTTTCGTCGCTCTTCCTTTTTAGCGCCCTGGTTCGAAACGAGGAAAGCCCGACGTTTGAGCCGGGCCTAAAGAAGGGTCTGTATAGTGGAAGCTCGATTTTACGCATTAAAGTTATACAGCTGGCGCGGATTCAGGGTTTTAGGAAAGGGGGTTCGATGAAAAGGGGCGCTCCAGTATGGGGGCCAGGGGACATCCTCTCCCAGGAAAAGTCCTCGGAAAAGTCCTCGGAAACGTGGTTTCTGCTATTTTGAGGCATTTTTAAAGTTGAAATGCCATTCTTATTTTCTCAGAAAATATAACAAAGCTTTGAAAAAACATGCAAATTTGCATTAATAAAAGTATGATAAAAATGTACTGCATTTTATCTCATTTCAATTTTGTGTTTCGTTGACAAAAAGCTTTCTTCGGGGATATCTTTCCGCAAAAAGATGAACCACAGCATCGTAGTCAACGGGCTTTTCACTGGGAATGTTCATCAGAGCCAAGCCTGACAGTCTTCACAATTTTCTTTTAGATATCTCGAAGGAACTGAAAACTCGCTTTTTAACTCAAGAATAAAAACAGATCTATATCCAGGGTTCGTCACAAAATAAATCAATTCTTTCTAATTCGCCGTTCTTACTTATTGCGGGCACCGCTTGTTGTAAGGACTGAATTTCCGTGACAGGACTGGCAATAACTGAAAGGTGCAGCAAGCTAGACAAACTGTCACTTTTAGCGTGAAGCAAATCCCTGAAGAAGTCGGGCCGTGCCCGACGAGATATTGGAAAATATATTAGTTAATGCCAACTGTACGGTCAGCCCTTCTGTATGAAAATAGGGACAACTAAAACAGCCACATTCGCAGTGAACCAAAAATTTGTTTTTTTAATGGAGAAAACGTTTTAGCTTTATTGAGCATCAGAGGCTTATATTAACTCAGCTATGAATTTTTTGCATTTAAGATTGACTGTATTTATTTAAAGTTTTTACAAGTTGTTTTAAGTTAGCTGTTTAAATTTAGGGGGTTCGATCGAACCCTCCGAACTAGATCCCCCCCCCCCTAGATCCGCCCCAGTACAGATATAAGAACTCTTCGCCCCCAAGCCTTCTCTACTGGCTACGAAAGCAAACAATTGAATGGCAAGGCATTTTTTCGTGTCTCCTATCAGTTTTGTCACACAGGAAACAATTTTAAAAACATGCTTATGCAAATATGTTTCCCCCCGTCTGGAGGTACGAAGAACTTTTTGCATCTGGGATTTGGGAAGTCTATAAATTTGACAGTGTTTTGTGTTTTAGCAGAGTTCCTGCTGTAGTATTACGAATCTTTTTTTGATTCGTGTCGCGATATTTACATTGAAGGCATTTTGCACGAATCGAAGCCCGCGCTAGCATGCGTTGAATCACAACACCTGGCGTGTTGAACCTGTGAATATCTGCAGGTCTTGTCAAATTTTGTTTCCAGTTTACCTGTTATCCTCTTTAATAGCACCACGTGGCCCATAAGTGTTTTTGTACCTAAGCACGATATCAGAAATATGATATTCTAAAGCCCACACCAAACTAACAATTTCAAGGTAATTTGTATTGCTTTTTGTATATATTCCTTTCATTAAAACTTCTCCCAAAATTTCATACTACGGATGGGTATGATGCGCGTGATTTGCTTACACTCCGAAAAAATTCACCTCACCCAAAAGCATTCATAACTAGATGATAAGCACTTTGTTGTCCTTTGATGATTTTGTGGCTCAGTGGAGCTGGCTTCTTGTTTGAGTGAACAAATAACAAGTGACTCTGACTGTTAAGTGTTTGTTCCTTCGTTGTTGAGCTCTGTAAATAGAAAATAATACACCATGCCTGAAAGGTTTCGTTATGTTGTCAACTTAACTGCCACTAAAACAAAATGCGAGCAGCACTTACATGCATATCAGCTGTGAGGTCGTGCTCAAAAGGGGCATGTGCCTTATCGCCTGCAAACAAATGTATTCTTTTCACCTTTCCTTGGCGCTGTGCCGCGATAGGAAACACAATTAGCCTAACAAAGCCATGTACCAGTGCTCGCACTAACATCAGTCTGACAGGGGTTTTCATAAGTGAGAAAGCCTATTTTAGCTTTTTTACCAAGATTTCTAGCATCTCAGTAAAAATTGATAGAGATTTAGTGAAATAGAATCAGGTTCTCTCCTTAAACTAAGGTTGACTTATGACAATAGCACTTAGTTTCAGATGGCTAACGTTAGACGTGTTCGTGACAGTTGTGCGACAGTTCAGGAGTTTGGCAGCAAGTTTTTGCAAGTTGATTAACATAAGCAAAGAGTGAAATAACTGTTGTTTGTTATAGTTACTCAACTCGACAGCCTGATCATGGCCATGTATATTTAATCAGACGAATAATAAGACTCAGACCTATAATACAACTTGAGTTAAGTGCATCAAAATAAAAACAAGACGTACAAATTTTGTATTACACATGTATAGTAATCAAGAAAGCGAGAATCATCATTATTTCTTTGACGATTTCGTTGCTTCCTACTTATTGACTGAAAAAGCTGTCATGTTGTTGCCAGACAGCCACATAACACGATCAAGACATGCTTTATTTGCGTTCTTAGGTAAGTCAGACCTATGTCAACATTTCCATTGCTTCTTCAGTCAACATTACCCCCTCCAGGCTTACAAATGTATCGCTCCCGCTATCAAACGTGCTGTTGTGCTCTCACAATACAAAGAGGCCACCGAGAGAGATGACAAGAGGGAGAATTAGAATTAGTTGCAAGGATTTTGTTAGTTACACTGTTTGACATTTCTTATGCTGTCAGTATTAAGAATTGTTTTGATCAAAACACGAGTTCTGGAAAAAGAATCAGGTTATTTCTGTGTTGTCATTCTTAAACCAGACAGTCCATAAAGGAGAATATTTAATGTAGGAGGTGGAGTCAACGGCTATTGGAAGTTAAGAATCGTGACAAGGGCTCATGCATAAGGACTTCGACTCCGCCTCTATTATTATATGTAGAATTTTATCTTTATAACGAACGTTATATTCTGGAAAAGCACAGTAGCAAAGCCACATTTCAGTAGATAAACATCGAAAGACTACATTCGATATCAAGCCTAAAGCCCGACAACTTGTTACGGAGATTCCGAGTCTTCATCATAAAGCACGTGTTGTCAAGTGTAGCTGCCTTTGTGTAAATCAGTGATAAAAGGTGAGTTTCTAAGGGGAAAGTTTCACTGGCAAGCCGTTAGGGATCGCTTAATCATGAAGAAATTCGAAGAGACTAGAAAACCAAACCTGCTTTGATTTATATGTTTGGCATATGGTGAATTTGTACTCGCTTTCAAGGGAAGGGGACATATTTTAGTCCTGGTTTACTGTAGCTCCAGCAGTCGCAGGAGAGGTGTATGATAGTCTTATTTTAAATTTGATCTGTAAGACATGTTTAAGCAGCAGCAAACGCTGCTAAGTTACAAGATCAATTGCCACAATAGAAAGAATGCACAGGAGTAGTCAAATGGAGGAGATATTTTATCATTATCAAGTGCAAACAGTTTTAGAGGTCTCCCTCTTTCTCTCTCTCCTTTCCATGTCCATGTACATCTCTCCTTTCCTTTCCTTTCTCTTTCTCCTTTCCATCCGATATAAAATTTAGTGATGACAACGTAAAACTACAGAATCAGTTGAGTTTTCAGAGTGAAATAATAGATTTTTTAACACTCCTACGCAACTAGCGTGCAAGCACGAGAAAAATGTAAAATTCCAGTCGCCTCAGTCATGTTCATTGTAAACCTTTCTTTCTTGAACTTGTAAACATTTTTTTCTGAAACCACTACATAATAGCCTGCCCAAATGCTTTCACGAAACCATACTTCAGTGCAAGTGATAATAATAAAGTAGATGAAGACCAAAGTCTCGTTACTCGTGCTACATGCCTCAACACCGAACACGTGCTGTAGAGTGTAACTGCCTTAGCCGTTGCCTAGAGTGTTGATTTTTACCAACACATCAACCGTACACGCACACAATCTTAGAAACTCTCAGATAAATTACTATGTCTCCAGACCAAGAACGGAATACGCAAAAAGTAGCCTGCACTACGGAGGGTCTATGCTGTGGAACAAGATCCCATCGGAAATTAGACACCTACCTAGTTTAAAACTGTTTAAAACCGTACTAATTGGGAAAGATGATTTTTAGTGCACTGTATACTAGAGAAATTTTTATTACATAGGTTTTTACTGAAGGTTAGTTAATTAGTTTGTTAGTTAATGTAATGTTATTCTGATGATAAAGTTAATTTGAACTTTTTTCATTTTTTACACGACTCCTAGGAAGACCATTTTGTATGATAAGATTTCGTGTTTAAATAAAGATTGATTGATTGATTATTCCAGCACTTCTTCCCCGAACTGATGTCTTTGTTTTACGTTCATTGTGGTGAATAGATTGCGTGATTGTTAGGCACAAGAGTTATTTTCCGGTCCACTTCAAGATTTAACGAGATGAGAACGCACACGTGGAAAAAATAGTAGAAGAGAGTTACTGCTGGTGATTATTACGATCTTTTTACTTAAACATGTGTTAACTGGTAAAATGCATGATATTGGGTAAAATGAATGAAGATCCTGTTGCAACTCGGATTGGCTTATAAAAGCCTCTCAGGACTTCGACACCGTTTCTGCTGTAAAACTGTTTCTTTATCTTGAGAACCGTAGTTCATAATCCTAATGGAGCAATTTGTTGGTAGTCTAAGATGTATTAGCACGTGTTACGTCGAGCAGTGTAGCTATACACGTAGCACACTACAATCGCTGCCTATGTCTGTAATTTGAATGAGTCTTGTCTGTATGTGTTTACTTTTCAACCCCCCACTCATTGTCTGAGTTTTAACCTGACATTTCTTAAAACTACCCGTGGCCCAAAATCGGGTGTCTTCTTTTCCTTAGTCCAGTCACTACACTACCGATCCCATCCGCGTGACGCTTATAGGGGTTGAAGCCAGGTGCAATAAACAAGTTGAGTAATATGCTAGACACCACATATTTGTTGACCCGTTTTACTGTATCTATATGTATAGGTAATCGCATGTCAACAGCAAAAAGTTTTATCTCTATTAGTTTGCATGTTTTTTTGATATGCAAATGTTTTCATCTATTGTTCTTCAAATGTTAATTAGCTACTTATCTTAGATTTAAATTTAGTTGCTGCTTCTATTTCCAACAGCTATTTCTTAAGATGTATGTTAGACTACGAGCAGTCCCTTTTTTTCTTATTCCGTCGAGCGCGAAGCGAAAAAATGGCCACGCGAAACCTGGTAGATGCCCACGCGGCGAGGCACGAACAAAGGGCACTACCGACTAAGCCCCACAGCGTTTGACCTTTCACGGCCGAGTGATTTTTTTGCTGTTAATTTCAAAACTAATCAACCGCGCCCAATGATTTAATCCTTATCTTTTCTTCGTACCTCGCTGCGTGGGCGTGTCTACCAGGTTCGAGGGACTAAGAAAAAAAGGGATTGCTCATAGTCTAGATGTATTTAGAAACATACGAAACGTCAAGTTAAAATAGCATTTTTTTCTCCAGCAATGCGTTTGCTCGCTATATTTATCACCGCAGTTTGCTTGTTATTTCTTATCAAGGATTAATATCCTTAATTTTACGAGGAAACGTGTGATTACTTGTTACGTGTGATTATTAGACAGGAATTTAAATTTCTGAAAGCCTTCAAGGCTCGTAGCTAAATCTAGCGAAAGGAACGAAAACATTAATTAAGGGCTTCAACGGGTTGGAATCCCGTTGAACCTGAATTTTTTTCAGGCTTCCTTATTCCAATTGCATAAATTGGAAATTCACTGCGATGATCATTTCTCACATTACGATGTCTTTTGTTGTTGTTTTTCTGCGTGATGTTAGTGACTTATGTTTTCGTTCCTTTCGCTAGATTTAGCTACGCGCCTTAAAGGCTATCAGAAAATTTTGCCCTCTATGTCATAAACAAGTAATCACATGTTTCCTCATAAAATTAAGGATTAACACCACTTGACAGTTGTGTTTTCAGAAGTTGCAGAAATTGCCCGTGTCGCTGCAACTTCTGCCGAAAACTGGCGAGATATTAAGACGGAATCCATCAGGAGGTTGAGTCATATTTCTTTAAGTTGGACAAAAAAAGAGAACCAGAATAATTGAAATCATATTTCGTTATTTTTTACCCTTAATAAAAGGTAATTATTTGTGATAACACCGACAACAATTTCTTATCAGAGCCCGAGAAAATGAATTTTAAAGATCTTAAAGATTTAAAGATTTTAAAAATCT
This sequence comes from Blastomussa wellsi, assembly GCA_947652115.1. NCBI lineage: Eukaryota > Metazoa > Cnidaria > Anthozoa > Scleractinia > Plerogyridae > Blastomussa > Blastomussa wellsi. Next base: position 7,837,245 of record OX393571.1, read on the forward strand.
TACGTGTAGCCATTTTGTAAAATCGTCGTCAAGCGATTCAGTGGAATTATCGTGGAACTTCGAAATTTGTTTTCGATGTCTGGTGTTGTTAGAAAAGATTTCTTTTGATAAGATATTTGAAGCAGTAACTCAAAAGTTTGCAATAAGGTGTAAATAATTTTGGTACAACAATTTCTTATCAGAGACTGAGAAATGAATTTCAAAGCTCGCAAGTTATAGGAAAAATCTCACATCTTTTAAGCGATTCAGTGGAATTAAGTGGAACTTCGAAATTTGTTTTCGATGTTTGGTGTTGTTAGAAAAGATTTCTCTTGATAACATATTTGAAGTAGTAACACAAAAGCTTGCAATGTGTAAATCATTTTGGTACATAATTTTTTCCAATGAATGCTCGAAGTCCTAACGGATTCCGTCTTAATCCTTAATTTTATACACTCTTTTTCTTAGAATATTGTTTTTCCGGCCCAGACTGAATATTCCTATGTTTCTGCCGATTAGGCTAAAAATATTCTTATGAATATTCTTAGATTAAGGAGGCAGTTGACCCTAAATCAGTTCACAATCAGTTCACAAACAACTACACTTATAATTGCTTGCGAAATGCCTCAAACTCAACCAAATTTGGCATGGTCAAAGAATAGTAAGTGTGAGCTTTAATTCGGTACTTTTGATGACATGACAACCTAATGTTTCCATGGCAACCACAATAAACAAACTCAAGTCTACTACCTTCCAACATTAATTTCTCTGAAAATATTCATGTAACTGACTCAGAATTTGCTGTACAAAGTCAACATGTAGAGTTGTGTGCAATAAATTATGGATTTTGCATTTGCGACAAAAATCCATAATTTATTGCACAGGACATCCCATCAGAAACAAGTCCTGAAAATTTCATGCCAAAATATTAAATAGAACTAAAACTGCAGCTGTTACAAAACTTCAAGTGCAAATTACTGAAATTTGAGAAAAGCAGCTTTTTACCATAACATGCTTTTTCTCAACAGTAAAAAACATGAAATGAAGATAAACATTTGTCTCACTGCAGCTAATGAGTGCAACATGTCCACATTAAAAAGCCAAACAGTTCCTTCATACAAAGAAAGCAAAATTAAACATATTTTGAAGCTTTAGTCACTGCCACTTAGTTCCTGCGCTTTGGATGCAGCTACCACTTCCATTTCAGGTACCGCAAATGCAATTTCAATGCCAGACGTGCCTGAAGTAACAGCAGAAACAATGCGCTTGGTCTTTATTTTCTTTCTTATTTTGCTCCGCTTGTATTGTATTTGCACATTTTCAACACAATATTATATTCTTTTCAAAATATCAGCCTTGGATTTCTTCTTAAAATATTCTCAAAATTTCACACATTTCAGCTTCGATATTCTTATAAAATATATTCTTATAAAAAAGAAAGAGTGTAGATTATAGAGTTTTGGTCTTTGGGCCTTGCATCTAATAAATTGCTCCGTTAGGATTATGAAGTACGGTTCCCAAGATAAAATGTTCTCAAAGAAACAGTTTTACAGCAGAAACGGTATCGAAGTACTGAGAAGCTTTTATAAGCCAATCCGAGTTGCAGAAAGACATTTTACCCCATATACATACTTACCAGTTACACATGTTTAAGTAAAAAGATCGTAATAATAATTTGCAACAACTCTCTTCTACTATTTTTCACGTGTGTGTTCTTAGCTCGTCCAGTCCATCCATATATGAATTATTTCATGTACTTTACGTTGTTGTAATGTAAGTCGTGAAAATAAGAGTAACAAGCATGCACTCAGTGAGTCAAGTAAAACGTATTTCTGTTAGTCTTATAGCCGATTCACACCAAAGCTTAAATACGTTTAAAAGCTGTTTAGTTAAACACGGTTTAAAATTGTTTTGTCCATAAAAGTTACTAAGTGATGATTGTTGATTTCAAATTTGGCACAATGAAAGAACACAGTAGAACTTAGTTGAATCCTATGCAAAATTCAGTCTTTCAGTCTTCTGTTGCTCATTTTCATTTTGTCTAACCTGGTTTAACTAAACAAGTTTTGTTGGTGTGAATGGGGTATTAGTCTCTTTTTATGTCTGTACAAACACGCCCTCCATGGAAACCAGCTGAGTGTTGTTGGGGCTAGCGTGTTTCTTTTAATTAAATAAAGTATACCTACCTACCTACCTGTTTGCAAGTTTTGAAGATTTCCGCTGCGAAATGCTTGACATGTCAATCCTTAGATAAAAGCAAACTGCGAGTCCAAACGAGCTTGTAAAGGTAATTTCTTCTACCTACCTACCTACCTTTTCGAAGATTATTACTCTTTTTCATTGTCTAGATGCGGCTTAACCCGACTTATACGCACAGCGGAGCAGAAATAGAAGTGAACCATACTCGGAAGGAAACTGACTCCAAAAAAGTGTTGGCCCTAAACCATACGGATTCTCCTTCAGCCCGGCCAGACCAGCTTCATCAAGAAAGACAAAAACGAATGTCAAACTACGCCAACACAAAGCCAAAAGTGGCTAATGGGCGGAAAATAGATAAACGACGAATAGACAACACCAACAGGGAGCGTCTAAGACAGAAACGTATTCGGCAAGCTTTTGATGTCCTTCGAGCTGTCATACCAGACTATTTTTCCCAGAGGGAACCTGGAGACAGACTTTCTAGGATTAAGACTCTGAAGTTGGCAAAAAAGTACATTGTTATGCTGTGTGAATTGTTAGAAAGGACTCAATAAGCATAGCGAGCCAGTAGCTGACCCTGCAAGGTACAGTGGTTACCATGGTAACAGCTACATTATTAACCATGTATTACGATTTTGTATTCTAGCTGAATAGAATAAAGTCAAATGCGTTCATTGTTTTCCATCGTTGCACTGCATTCCTTTTCAGACTTACTTGAAGCGCTAAGCCGAGTTTTGAAATTGGTCAAACAGCTCTCTATTCTAGGTCGATTATTCGTTTATGAACTAGTTCATTTTCTCTTATTTGTTAAAAAAAAAATGAAAGCAAGTAACACTTGAACCCACGGTCTGGCCAGTGCCTCACGCATGCCCTCATCCGGGCAGCGGCAGCGATTGACAGCTGTTTTGGCCTTGTTATGCATCATCAGAATGGCAAAGCCTTCGGACAGAAACAGGACAAGAAGCCCTAGTTTTTACTCTAGTTTCTGGGGCATCAATTCTCAACTACGAATTGTTAGTTTTTCGTATTATCATTAAGCTCAGTTTATTACTGTATATATCACTCTATACTAATTAAGAGTTGTTCGCCGCCGCCATTTTGTGCGCATGCGGAGGGCCAAGGTAAAACATGTGAAAAGGGGAGGTGTTAAGAAGAAATGCCCACTAAAATCGATCAAAATTGAAATTTCGCGGCCACGGTCAAAATTTTGTTGTCGCTCATGTTTTGGCAATAGATAGGTATTAGTAAGTAACGTAACGTGATGTAGTTTGTTTTTCGAAAGACCGCTTCAATTTGGAGAAAATCGAGAAAATCTATTTTCGCTGTCGGCGACTTCAGATCAACCAAAATTTGAGACCAAATTCGCCGTTCGCAAAACTTCGTTGGCTTGCGAAAGGAAGGAAGATTGGAAAAATCTCTTCCGATCTACTTATTCAAGAAGAGTTTTTCTTTTAGTCTGGTGGTAAATTTTCATCTTGGGGATAATCTGAGAGGTAAACAATAATAGTTTAGAATCAATAATTTTTAGCCGAGAAAAATTTCAATTTGACCGTCATGTCGCGATTAAATTTTTAAGCATGTGCTACATCTTGGTTTGTCCTAAAAATCGAGCTGTAAGGTCTCTAAAGATCCTTCTAGAACATACGTAAAAACTAGCTTGGGTTATTTAGCCTACGCTTCACACGAAGTCTTCAAAGTTGATCCAATTTGAGCTAATTTGGCTGAAATATGAGACATCTCACAATGTTGTTGTTGGAATGAGCTGGTTTACCTGACAGAAACAGTCACTGCATGTTGTCTCTTTTATAGACTTTTGTTGGCAAATAACTTACCTTAGTCAAAAGTTCTGTTCTGATTGGCTTTAAAATCCATGGATCTCAAAGCTGTTGGCACTCAGGATAGCGGCGATGATTTCTCTCAACGTACAGCCCACGGCATTTCATTGCAACATTCCCGGAACATTCCAACTTGCATTGAGCCTATTTTTACACCCGGAAGGCACTATATATAGATCGGAAGAGATTTTTCCAATCTTCCTTCCTTTCGCAAGCCAACGAAGTTTTGCGAACGGCGAATTTGGTCTCAAATTTTGGTTGATTTGAAGTCGACGACAGCGAAAATAGATTTTCTCGATTTTCTCCAAATTGAAGCGGTGTTTCGAAAAACAAACTACATCACGTTACGTTACTTACTAATACATATCTATGGCCAAAATATGAGCGACAACAAAATTTTGACCGTGGCCGCCGGTCATTCGATATTTTTGAGCATTTCTTCTTAAATACGCAGCGATCGTGTTCGCGCTCTGCTCCACTAAACCACCTGTTCTGCAGGCTGCTCGATAAAGCGTTTCTTTTTGGAGATTCAAAGATTTCGCGTTCACGTTGCTGTCATTTTAGCGGAGCTCCAGCCCGTGAAGCGCGCCAGCGGAGCACCATAGAAATTTCAGTATCAAGCAGAGAAAAATATGGTGGTCACGTGACCGTGTACGATCGCTCGCCCGCCCGCTTGTACGGATTCTGAGGGAGTATGACGGGAGTCCCTGTGAGTTTTACGTAACGCGAGGAAAAGCCTGCATGGTAGAACTTTTCTGCATTATTCTGAAGTGGTCTGTATTCCATTCAAAGTGTGGCGCGATCTCACCTGGCGTTGTGTTGACTGTGAGAAATGAATGAAACGCGACGAAAAGGGAGTGAGAAAGAACACACCAATTTCGATAATTTAAAATTCAGCCAAAAACAATAGACATCACTGCGAGGCTCTGGGGAATAAGGTCTATTCTTTTAGGCAGAATTTCTAAATATCGAAATCGGTCTATTATCATCCGAAATATTCCTGTCAAAATCTCCTCTAAAGTCGTTGCTGAAATTGTGTCAAACGAGTATGATTTCCGGGACGATCAGCAATGATTGTGTTGCTGAAAGTTCTATTCTTCGGCAAGTCAATGAAGCAGGTTACCTCGGCCCTCGGGTGTACTTGTTAAGGCTGATTTACGGCTGAAGAAAGCTGTCATCTTCAAGGCTACAAATATGCTGAAACAAAGCTAAGTTAAGCTGATCGACAACGTTCGCTGAAGTAAAGGACAGGCCCCAAATGTAAGCTAACAAACATTTTTGTATATCTCGTTATAAACGTCGCGACCGGAAGTCTTCTTTTAACAAGACAGCCAATGTCGTCGTGGCTATCCCTCGAGGTCAAGGATGATGGTTTTCGAAATTTATTGCTCAGTGAACTGCAACGTTTACGGCCAATGAGAGAACACGATGAACTCACAAGCATACTTCTCGACCAATCAGATAAAAAGCCATAATATTTCTTTGTTAATGTGATCCGAAAAGTAAATGTATCATGGCCTCCTTCCCCTTCTTTCGGTTGCGCTTGATCATGATCAAATTCTCTGCAAATGCTTGGTCAACTGTCTCCGGTGGTGCGGAAGTTGCTTGCTCCTGCTGTAGGTGCTTGGCTTAAAGCAGCGAAAGAGTGACAGCCATTGGTGACTCGGTCAATGGCCTTATCCATATGTAGGGCATACAAGTATCGCTTCACGACGTTCTTGAGATGGTTGGAGGAGAGCAGTTAACAGGTCGCCTAACACCTGGCGCGGAATTATTATGCATTCGCGGGCTGGCACAAAAGACTCATTGCGTTTGACGACCATACGCTCATCGCTAGCGACATTCAAATACCTCTTGTCGCCCTTGACGTTGGTGATCTTTCGGTAAGGTCTTGTGCCTTGAACAAGGTGCGCGTAAGTGCGTCGGGGGTCAGCACAGTCAACCTGTACTGCCAACCAGGCCGACCGACTTGTAAAAGGTAGGCGCACACCGCCTGCTAGTGCATCCTGCACAGACGTGGGTCAGACTACGGATTCTTATGAAGGAGCAGATCTGGCATTCCTCATCTTCACAAGGGGTAGCATTACGGCTAGCAAAGTCAGACGGTAAAATTGCTGCGCCCGATACATGCCTGACTGATGCTTGATATCTGCTCACAACGGACTGGAATGCTCAGATGCGAGGGCTTGCCAAAAACTCACCACGACATAGCTTCTCAATCTCATAGGCCTGGACACAAGGCTTACTGTCTGTCAAGATGCAAGCGTTTAGGGAAGACTGAACGATGAATGGGCTAACGTGCTTGGTTGCAGCTGAAATGGATATTGCTTCCACCTCACACCGTAACCATGTTGTCGGTGACCCGCGTAGATTGGCGCTAAAGAAGCCAGAAAGGCGCAGTTTCCCCTGGTGGGTGACATAAAGGATAGCACTTATACCTGGTTTTCGGATGGCTCCGTCAGTCACTGTGCGACAGGTTGAAAGTGCCTGTTAGGTGCTTACGAAGGACCTTTGAAGCTCGTCACGATGATTTCTTGGCACGGACGTCCAGCGGTGATGTTATCTGGTGGCTGGCAGAAATGCTCATTGCGCTTGGGCTCACGGCTGGGACCACATCGCCGGAGCAGATGGTTTCTTTGCACGATGGAGCACGTAGTACAAATGCTCAACGAGCGGTAGCGTTGAAACTGGAGGAGGGGGATGATCCACCAGTCTCTTCGAAGGCGTGGGTTTCGTATCCGATAAGTCAAGACTGTGCCTGCTCCAAGCATCACTTCACGCTTGGCTGGGCGTACGGCCACGTCGTTCGTCGATCTCCATGAGCGGAGTGCCAGCAAGAATGTCCATGTCCAAATTTTCGACCAGTAGGCCTTTGAACCTAAATTCGTTGTTGTCACGGGTGAAGGTGAACCGGGTTTCACCGACTCCGTGAAGTTTGTTGTCACGGGTGAAGGTGAACCGGGTTTCACCGACTCCGTGAAGTTTGGAAGAGCCGTCCGCTTGGTGAACCAACTGAGCGCAACTCACTATCTGAGACCCGAGGTTTCTTGCAGTAGCGTGTCTAATCATATTTCCTGTAGCCCCGCTGTCCATGGTAACTCGCACAACATGGTGATGGAAGGAGATATTAAAGTATGGGGACTGGCGGGTCTGGACTCGGTAAACTACGGCGCCTGGGCTGAAATAATCACTTTCGTCTCCATTACAAGCAGTTGGGGTTCCATCGAAGGCGTCGTTTGGTTTAGTCTTTTAATAATAATCTTTATTGAGGAAATCAATTTCACTGATAAGTGATTTACAAAAGAGTCCTCAAAAGATTAAAAAAGAACAAAAAGGAAAAATAAAGACTAATATATGAATGTATAAAAATTAAACTAAAAACTATTTACATTTCTTAACACTCTTTTCTTCTAAGATGCCAGCAATCTGGCGAGTCTTGACCATGTAACGTCTGTCACTGTCGGGTAAGGAAATGCCTGATATCTAAGCGGCCGGCTTGCTTACAGAGGAGAAAAACCTTGCTTGGCTGAGGCTTTCTGGGGACTAGCTTGACGGGGCCTTTGCTACTCGATGGAGTGCGATGGTATTCATTACCGACCACCGTACGGAGAATCTTTGCGTCGTCGGATGCTCAAATCTCGCCCAGTAGGGACGTCAGGGTCTGTGATATTTCTGGTTTGATAGAAGTGAGTGTCCGGAGCATTTTAGTACCGGATTGGTTTTACACAAGTGGATGAATCCGAAATAAAAACTTCTTCGGTTTGGTAATGTCTCCGGAGATTTTGAATCAGGAATTTAAAGTGAGAACTCTGAATCCGATCACTTTTGAATCCGGAGAGTTTTGTCGTGTAAATGATTTTCTCCCGAATCCGGTTATTTTTCCGCCTGTGATCTTTTGAGGTTGCGGTAAAACCAAAATGGAGGACCCAGTGCTAACATTACTGGCGGTCTCCGGTTGTCTAATCTTGTTGCAGGGTTCAGGCGATAAATTTTATTATGTGTATCGCAATATTTCTGAGGAAACGCAAATTATTCTCACAAGGAAGTTTAACGTCAGCCATACTTAATCGCCGATGACGTAAATGGGAGGATCGAAGGTCGAGACGGTTTTGGGTGAGGCCAGGTCGAACAAGTGCCTGGTGGGACAATATAGTCAGCGAGTAGAAAGAAAATTTCAGAATGTCCCACCCTACCTTTATGGAACTTTCTGACCATTCCATCATGAATGTTCCCGGAGTTGTCGTTGCGTGTAAACGGTCAGGAATCCGAATATCATTTCAGTGTAAACGCCTACGAATCCGAATACTCTAAAATTGTTGAATCCGGAAACTTTTACGAATCCGGAAAAATCTCCTGTAGTGTAAACCTAGTCTTAGTGGCTGGGCTTTCGTCTTTTTCAGCCAAGTAACCCCTTCAGCCAGGAAAGGGGAAAAGTTATTATCCGAGGACAAGCAGTATAGGGAAGATATCACTGACGTCACCCATTGTTATAAATGTACCAACCAGAAAACTATTGGCTTGTAAAACGAAGAGCTCTTTTGTTTGACTTACTGGCAATTTTAATAACAAAAACAATGTGTTTAAACACATGTCTTCCCTATAACAAGTTCTTCTTCCAATTCTCAAAGCTGTTAATCGTCTCCACCTTTGACAGGTACCACTGCTTCGGTGCAAGCGGAGTTTAAGCCATTCTGTAGAACAGCGATTTATGCTGGAACAACGGCAGGATACGCTGCTATTACGTTTGGTTTTTCGGGCTGATTTTAGCTTTGGCGAAGAAAAAGGCTAAGGTACGACCACAAGCTGCCACCACGCCAGTAAGGAGGATACACCAGGAGAAACGACGCGAATCACTTGAGTAGAACGGCTTTATTCTGGTGTGGATAACACGACCATCAACTATATACAAGCTGATGAACCATAGATGGTGATGCGTCACATGACTGGCCATATACCGCTGACCGGTAATAGCGAAGGCTATACTAACCAATGACGTTTAACGGACCACACTTATATCATAATTGACTGACAACAATGTTTCTGTCAAGTTGACTTGGAGGATGGCATCCGGAGAGGTTAGTCACCAACAGGTTAGTCACCAACAGCACACTCAGCTCACTCAGCCGATGACACCATGCGAACTACTAATGCTAATTGGTCCAAACCATTTTTTGTAATAATATAAACTGTAGAACGTTTTCACATGACGTCACGGCAGCCATATTGGTGTCCCAAAACAAAGAAACGGCGGCCATTTTGTTGCTCCAAACTAATCCTACTGGAATTGAACTCTATTTCATGCAAACATCGTCTTTTGCTTCAGTAATCAAATACGGCCGCTTGTGACATGAGTGAAAATTCTCCTTTAAAATCATCCACAACGGTTGACACCGACGGCCGCCGAACTGAGAGAATATTATGCAGTAATTAGCACACGGCAGTCCGTTGCACAAGTAGAATCAACAAAAGCATCAGAAAACGCAATGCAAACGGCTAATTTGAGTTTATCGATCTATTTCCTGCCGTCACGCACATGGCGAGAAGCACATGACAGCTGCTGCTAGAGTATCAGCAAAACGGCAAAACTACCAGAAAACGCACTTTCAAGCTTACAAGGTAACTTGTTTACGGTTGAACTTGAGTTTATCAATCTATTTGCTGTCAGACATTTACGGTTCAAAAATTCCCACTCACGAGATTTCCGGTTGTCATTCGCTATAAGCAACTTGAAAAATCGCTCGTGAAAGCACGGCCACTGAAAGATGTTGAATTTTGAAGATCGCCGAAAAGAAGGCCAATGACAGTTTGCCCTTCTTTACCTCTAAGTGAAGCACCAACAGAGCGCAATGCAAACTCGTCGCTGCGCAGTGCATTCTGGTCGCGGCGCAGTGCATTCTGTCAAATCTCATAGCTTTGTTATATATTCTGATTATAACTGCTGCTCGCTCGCTGCGCTCGCTCCACAGCAATTAAATCTCGTTTCGAAGGTTTCACGAGTCCCTTAGCAGGCAGAACAGCTATCTGGGAACGAGATTGTCAAAATGAAATTACTGCGGCATGCGCAAGGGAAACTTTACCTCGAGAAAAATTTAGCGGGATTGTAAGATTAGCGTCTTCCACTGTTAAATGAAAGCTTGTTTCAAATACGGAAGAGATCAACTAAACACGACTTGTTTTCCCAACCGTTTTCCTCCGTTTATTAAATATTAAAAAAACGTAACAATCGAAACATTTTGTAATGGCTTTGATATTTTCCACGGTGTCATTTAAGCAAGAAAAGAGCTTTAAGCTGCCGATTATAGTTTCGTTGACTTTTGAGAATCCAATATAAATTGCTGACAATAGAGCGGGCATGTGCAAAGCATGTGTTACATGCAGCACGGAGTTCAGAGACAGAAAGACCAGAAACAGGCCCAGTGAGATTGGATTAGGAGGTGTCACCTTAAAAGCGACGCATTGCACAACAATCACGGTAATGAATCAAAGGCGATATTTTCCCGTTTATCAGATAAACATTTTGCGCGCATATGAAACGACACACGTGCATTGGTTTGTGGCTATGAGAGTAATTAGTTAGAGTATTATAACATTAATTGCCTTGACGCGGCGTTGTAAAGTCACCTTCCTATAAACCTAATATCAATTATACTCGGTAATTTAGTGATCTCTAAAAGACAATTTGCGACACATCTAACTATAGCTGTGGTTATTTACTGATACTGACAGTGTAATATAACTCATATTGACCGCCACTCTCTCTCTCAGTTGTCAATTTTCAACAAAAACGATGCTAGAAAAAAACTGGCTTACCAAAAGTCCCGAACCAGAGACACCGAAAAGAATTTAAGCTGTCTCCAGCGGACTGATGTTTGAGTTGTACAGTTGTAGCCGCCATTTCAGAGTTATTAAAGAAGGAGGAGACTCAATGCATCTTTTTATTCCCTTCATCTGGCAAGGGTAATGATTATATGATACGCTTTATGTCGGGTAGTGATGGATTATTTACACGCAAACATATCCTTTTAGTGGAACATGAATTGTTAGCACGAAAACCAGTCCCTTTTAGGTTTTTAAAATGCCCGCTTAATGTGAGACAAACGGGAAAGTCTACAGCAAAAAGTACTTCCGCCTACAGTTTGAACAGAAAGGAGAAAAAACTAAAAGATCATTCTTGTTTTCTTTCACAAAGCGTCTTCTTTACTCACAAAGTCCATAACAACCTCTTAACTCCAAGTTATTTTTTTATAAATTCGAAAAACCTTAAAAGATTAGAATTGACTTTTAACTTCACAAACACGTCGGCCGAATTTTCAACGGCTTTTTATTTTTAGTTGTCGAGAAACTACGAAAAATAGCGAAAAGTGTCAAGTTACAAAATATACAATTCACCTGGCAAGGTACTGTTTCCTAAGAGTGTTCAAGGGTTGCTCCTTTGTAAGCAAATGGATATAAACTAAATCACGAATTATTTTCTGTCTTGGTAAGACAATTCCAGACCCGAGAATTGTGTAAAGGAGATTGCCTGTACTTACGATCGACTTATTTCAATTAAAATGAAGTAGTACTACTGGGGATTTTTCCTACTTATTCAGTTTTTAATAGTGGCACACCGATATTTTACGTTGGGCAGATGATTTCTTTTATATTGGCACTGTGTATAAGATACATATTGAATAAAATACATAAATTCGCTTCAACCTGTCTCAGTGTTTGGCTATTTATATTAAAACGTACGTTTTACTTTGAGAAATTGTCAAATTCACGACATTCGCTTTTGGCAAGCCCCGAAAAGAATCGATGTGATATAACTAAAACATACTTAATAATATTAGTTCTGCATCAAGCGGTACAGGACTATAAAATTGATTTTATTTCTCTTCTTCATTTTAAGACGTTATTCTTGAAGTACGCTCTGTGGATATGGAATAAAAGATTAGAATTGCTTATGCATCGAAAGAAAATTGATTATAATGGCAGAAAACTACCACAAAATACACCCATCAACAGAAAAAGAATGTTTCATCCCAACGCGTGTCCGTGCCTCAATTAACAAATTCTTGTTATTTATTCGAGACGTTTCTTCGAGTTAGAAATCCCATTTAGAGCCGTGAATAGCCTTAATTACTACGCCAGGTGAATATTGTCGGGTAACTCCTCCCCAGCCAGTTTAATTACTTAAGTACGTGTATATATGAAAAACACAGAAAGCGATATTACCAAACAACATAAACCTGGAGGGATGCATGCATTAAAAAACCAAACATATAGCTAGTGTTGCATGCGTTGTTCTCATTGCTTCGAAACGTTTTAAGAACTATTTGTGATTTACAACTCGCAATATTGAATTAGCGTTGGAGTGCGGTGCCATTTTATTTGATCTTTTTATTACGTTAAATTTAGTCACTTATCTTGCCAATGATAATGGACGCTTTTAGTTGACAGAAAAAATACTCAATATGCCATTGAAAAGGTCTTCAACAGTGTCGCTTGTCCATTGTCACAAGTTTATGAATCTCTTTTTTTTCTTCCTACTCAAAAATTCGCAACCAATTTCCTGTAAGGTTGAAAAATATAATGAAATTCTCCCCAAAAGCTCGCGGAACACGACAGGGATGATGGATTGTTAAAGCTTTTTATTCTCGCCTTGATAACTTTTAATGAAAGAATAAAGGTGGAAATGAAACATTTTTCGATTAGCATATACACGGTACAGGTGTTGGAGGGCTTTGTCGATATGGGTCATCAACAAAACAATATAACAAAATTACGACCTTTGAGAAGATAATTTTTCACTCGTCATATTAATTTTACTTGAATTAGCTTTACTCTAAAGACTACAACATTTAACAACAGCGATTCACTGGAGGAACAAAAAATCGCCTTGAGGTATCCCAAGCGAACGCCAAAAATTATGTATTTTTTTATAAACCTCCTGTAAACATATACTAAAGCGGTAGTTCCGGATTTATCTCTGTTTTCGATCAATACAAAAACTACTCTCAGCAATTTTCACATATTCAGTCCTGTTTGACAATTGTTTGTATATTTCGGAAAGAATAAAAGGAAATTAAACCACGCAGAAATTATGGCTTTTGTAATCAGTCAGTTTGAGAAATTAATAATTGTGAAGTGACCAGGCAAATAAAAACTCCTTGAAGATGTCAAGCGATATATTTGATACTGTTCGCTTTCAATGATCAGTTTCATTTGCGACAAAAAGAGTTAATTAAATTTCAAATTGATTCTTGCTGAACTCAGTTCGCTGAGTCTTAATTTTCATTTAGTGCAATCAAGGGCAAATAGTGAGTTTTATTTGTTTAATAACCTACACGCTCAAAGGATTTAAGGCCAAAACAACAGCCACTGAGAATGAAAAACGATATATTAGGATTAGTTGACTTTCACCGCTTGCTTACAATTTTGGTCGAATGATTCTTATGAAAACGAGAAACCATAAACGGGTAAATTTATTAATCAAATTGTGTTGCCCTCGAGCGGCTGAAATCCAATAGCTTCCTCAGTTTCACAAAACCCAACGAACAATTATTTAGCTTGATAAAATGAGTGCATTGCAGCATGTTTTGTCATAATGAAATCTAACTACTTTTAATCGCAGCGAGCTGATTTATCGCCATCATCACATCCAGTCTTATGTACATTTACTTTGCTGACACGAGCGGGCCTTGAAGTTTCCGACAATTGTAAGTAAGAAACTCAAATAAAACGACACCTTGTTCTTTACCTACTACAGCGACGGCGATTCTCAACACTGTATCAAAGCCTTGTTGCCGATTAATATTTGACATTTCCAGTCTCTTTTAGACCATATACACTGTTAATCTGTCGACAAGGCCATTTTGTTCTATGCAGAGCCTTTGCAAATATCACCTTGCATATTTCTTGCAAGAAATATTTTGTACATAAAATCTTTTAAAAAATCATGAGTAAATTGAAGCCAAATAAATTTGTAAATCAAAATCAACTTTTATTTTTGGGATTTAGAATGCTGTTAAAAGTAAAACCTACGCCTGCACAACACGCTTTAAAAAGTTATTATACACCGTACTCGTAAAGAGGGTTTCCTTCTATAAATAGTTATTTTTGGTGAATTAGAAAAAAAGATGGCCCTCGAGGAAAAGAAAACACAAAACCATGTAATAATTCAAAAGATATTTTAATCGATATCTTTGTGGGGTCAAAACGAAACTTGGTGTTTCCGCGGCACCGTTTTGGGTTATCATGTTTCTTGTTTGCAAATGGTTAAGTTAGGATTAAGCCCTCTCAAACGATCACAATTCAGATAGATGCACTTGGAATATGTCTCAGCTAAACTTATAATTCCAGTCGTGAAGATCTCGTGCTATTATAAAACGAATTGTTCAAATAAAATTACTTTGGTCAGGATGATTTTGGAAAACTTTTTACCAAATTTTTAGACCTCTTTCTACGGTTTTCGTTTCGTTGTATGGATTTCCTATTTTTACTAGAAGCTAATTTCATGCAGATGATTTCTCTGTTTATTTACCTTAGAAAAGACATAATAAAACCATTTTATCTCAGAAGTGCATTGTAAACAAACTGCTCTTAGCAAAATGAAAATCAAACAAGAATTGATAGCGCTGTTTAACAAATGGTTACAATCTTTCCCGCCATTGATTGTGCTATTGAAATTGCCTTCACGGTTTTCCAACTAATTTCCGTCCGTCGCTCCATGACGTGATACCTTTTAGCTTGACTTCCAAAACCTTATCTGATATTGTGAGTAAATGGCAAGACATCTGTGAATAATTTGAAATAGATTTAGGCTCGCCTTATAAAATTTGTTTGCGTAAATTTGACACCAAGGCTGGAATTCTCAACAAGTGGGCGAGCATAACCGAACACCGGTAACAAACTTCGGAAAATGTAAATTCCACATTTTTCTTCTGAAGAAATATCTTTGTGTCTTGAAATCACATGCGCGCACGAGATGCTGATAATCAGTGTTGCTTTCTTCCTGTTTAAGTTTACCGACCAAAGAGAAAGTTTTTATACGGCCTAATTACAAAGAACACCACCTTAATGAGGTAATTATTAGATAGGATGTAGCAGAGTAAACCTTTTTGATGCTAATGTGTGAATAAATCGCCGATTGCCCCAGGGAGAGCAGTTGTTATAAGTGGTTATAACTCAGGTGGGTGGTCCCCGTGTATCTTGACTTATTCAAACAACTTTTGCCGACTGAAAACACATCATTCCTTCGCCACCTTTGGCAGGGTAAACCCATTCAGTGTGTGAAAGATCAGTGCGTCAGTGCGTGCAGCACAATACTCCGTGTAGCGTTTGGAAGAGTTCAGTGCAGCAATGGCTTTACAAGAAAATCACAAACAAGAAGACGAGGAAAAGACAGCAATACAGAGAACAAAAAGCGAAGACGACGAAGTAGACGTCTTCACAGAAAAAGAACCAGAAGAAGAGGAAACTAAACAAGATCCTAAAACATGCCAGCAGGGCTCAGAAAGTGACAACCGAAGACAATCCTGCATGTCAAAACCGCCCTATTCCTACATTGCTCTGATAACAATGGCTATTCTACAATCGCCACAACGAAAACTCACTCTAAGCGAAATCTGCGACTTCATCAAGCGCCGTTTTCCGTACTACCGCGAAAAGTTCCCATCGTGGCAGAACTCAATCAGACACAACCTGTCTCTCAACGACTGTTTCATGAAGATGCCCCGTGAACCGGGCAATCCAGGAAAAGGTAACTATTGGACACTCGACCCAGCGAGTGAGGGAATGTTTGACAACGGCAGTTTTCTGAGAAGGAGGAAGAGATTCAAGAGACCTCGAGCACCAGAGGGAGCTGTCGGTGCGTTTGGGCTTCAGTACTACTGGAACTGCGTGGATTCCGCTTCAAGCTGGCGGCCTCCGCTCTATTCGCATTTTCCCGTCCCAAGGTATTTGGCATGTTTACCGCCTGTGCTAACCAGACCAAGCGACCCACCACCTGTACGAGAAAGAGAACGGCCTGTAAAGTTCTCAATCGCGAGTATCATTGGCTCGGACGCCGAAGAATACCCAGCTCCGACCAGCAAAGGGACCGCATCGTTGTCGTGTTGTTCATCTGTGCGATCGACTTACGGCAGCACAATCAAGCCTTGTATTATATCCCCGACTTCTTACTGCACCTACTGCAGTCAACTGGCTGCAAAACGGTAAGGAATGTCTCTGACTGCATGAACAATGCAATACTAAACGTAATAACGTAATATAGATGATGTAGCAAAATAGTTTAGAGTGCAATCTCATTTGCCAAACTTTCCTTACTTAACTTCAAGAGTAGCGAGCTGCAACCATAATCTTATGTTAGTGTTTAGTAAAAGCAAGACTTAATACTGAAGTATTCCTAGACGTATTCCTAGGATCGTCGAAATAGCGACCCTACCGAAAACTGTCAATCTTTAATACGATGTAGGAACACGACATTATTGACACACATTTGCCAGCGAGTGTATGGTTGCCTGCAATATTCCTGTAAAATGAATTTTACATTTTCTAAGTGCTATTGTACACTTAAATCAGGAACGTTCACATGTAATGCACGGCGAATGAAGTACTTTTTATTGAAAACGAAAATGAAAATGCAACAGATCAAAATACGAATAATGGAGACTGTCCATAACGGATGCTCTGTTCTCCTGGTTACCAACACATTGAACTAAAAGAACAGAGTTTTGTTTGTTCACTTAGAATGCCGTTGCGAAAGTAAGTTTCTATTTGTAGAAATTATTATAGATAAATTGTAATTTTAACCGTCCAGCCGACCAGAATTTAGTGAATTGTGTAAATAAAGAATGATTGTGAAACAATATAAGCCTTTAAAGGGATGGTTAAAAAATAAAATGAAACATTGAAGAAGAAGCTTGAGCATTTGTTTGTATCCAAACGCTGCAGAATTCCCTATCACCACTAAACACAAATTACCTTCTCATTTCGATTTATTTGTTATTTTTTCTCTGTGGCTAAGTTTTTGTAATAAAAACGTATTGTAATATGAAATGAATGTTGCCGCTACAGATGTTTGCCAAACCTTAAATTTAACCATTTATCATTTGACGAACATCAAATGTAAACAAAAAAGTCATTAGACACTCGGCATTATCGCTATCAGCTCTAATATGTAAGTAACCAATTCATTTTGCAATTGCTCAAAGCTGCCGAAAAGCAGAATTGAAAGCTCACAAAGCAGCAATTACAAACATTCATTAATACGTAACACGTTTGATACTTGGCATTTGTATTTCAATATTAGAGGAAAATTAAGAAAAGAAGAATTGCGAAATTACTAATTAAGTCTTCGAGCGATTTTGGTTGGGACATGTCCAAAACAAACCCTTTAGTGGCGCAGTTTGGCAGCGCTTATCTTTAAATGTCTCTATTCGATATAATCTTGAGGAAGTCCAAGACTGTATTAAGCTCGATGAATTTGGAAAAGTGCTTTAATCGATCAAAACATCAGGAAAAGAAAATATATACATTTCAGGAACTTGGCGGTTTTAGAAGACCAAGATCTATTGAATCACTGCAGGGGTAAAGGAACACATAGACTAACATCTGCTGTCGATTGTACGTTTTCACATAAACTGCTTTTATGTGTGCCCTACGGTGAAAAAAACAACCATAAAATACAACAAAAAATAACTTTGAATCCTTACTTTTCTCTTTTGAGAAGACACACAAAGAAAGCGTTTGAGTGTTACAATGTTCCATGTTATTATTTCAGATGTTTTAATTGTTAAGTCAGAGTGTTTACCTTTTGGAGTTGTTTTTGAATTGGCGCTGTTCGTTTTGGTAACAAAAACAGTTCTAAGGTATAAAAGCCATCAAAATATTGCATAAACATTATACGAAGACATATTGTATTCTGTAGCACGAACAAAGGCCGTCATCACTCAGTCCCGTGTTCAGTTTATGTTATATCAATTTTATCGAAAATTCCATTCCAATTAAAGCACAAAATCTCCCTCACATCAGCAGTTATTCAAAAAGATATTTTTTCAAAGTTTTGAACAAAACAACAAACGTCTTGAACTTAAAAGTTACTTTTGGATTTAGAAAACTTTTGCACTGTTAATAAATTGAAAATGTCTTGAATATATGTAGAAATAACAGGCGAAATCTTTTTGAAAAGAAGTTGTATTACATTGGAAGAGTTTAATACATTGCCTTTGGAATAAGGATCATCACCCTAGATCAGCTTGGTACAGCTTGCCGTATTTTTTGGCTCATTCTCCACAATACTGAAGTTGTTTTTATTTTTTGAGGGATTTACTAAGAAGTGTAAAATCCTGGAATTTATGGCAACATTGAAAGCTTACTACTCGGTATGCCAACTTCGAAGACACGGGTCCCATGTTTTCTGGTCACCATATATATCTGCCAATAATGAACAAATTTTGATTTCACATTGCACTACGTTGTCCAACAAGACCATAAGTTAAAATACCAGTGTTCCGAAACATATTTCTTTTCTTTTTACGCTGTTGACATTACGATTCAAAGGCGACAGACCACAATCTCAATGTTGGCTCCTGTAAAAAATATCTAATTGCCATAACCGTTCATCAGTTGGATGCCTAAAATGCTTGTAATTCAGCTTATAAAGAACAACAAAGCGACTCTGCTGGAAACAACAACTCGTGCGCCAAAAAGTCTGGAGTAAAAATTGCCAGCAATCTTCACTCCGTGCGAATTTCGCACTCTTTCCACAAGTGATATTGCTCTCCAAACCGAAAATCAAATTAAAGGCTCTCCCAATTCTTGGTTCGTGAGAGCTCCGCAATGTCTTGCAACTGGTCCGCTGATGAAAGAACTCCGATTCTTTTGTCTGAACTCTTCTTGTGATTGGCTTAAAAACGTTAGGTTGCCCGCTTGCGTTCGTTGCAATGTAAGTCAGTTATAAATAAAAACTGGCAAATGGGTCAATTTGTGGCTAACGTATATCACGTATGCCGGTCAGAAAAAGTAAGAAATCTGTGACAGAAAAGTTTACGCATAACACTCCGCTAGTTTATTGCAAACAATCCATACATGAGTTTGTCTTCTCCGCACATCTCGCGAATTTCAAGGGGAGAAAAAGACATCTATTTCGATCGAATTTCAAATTAAGTAAAATATTCCTATATAAAACCGAACTAGGCTAATTCTCAATACCTAAAATCAATATAAAACCTGTTTGACTTGATAACATTACCAAAGAGGAAAATGTACAGCTTCCCTCCTTGTATTTGGCTATTTGTTCATGAGGCGTCAAACGTTGTTGGTCCAAAAACGTAGCATGCCGTCCAAAAATAAAGCTTCAGTCGATTGCGTCATTCAAAAAGGAAAAATGATGGATACAATATAAGCAGTAGGTCTTTGGTCATTTTGTGGCTCTAAAGAATAACAGTTTAGTTTTCAGTCGGGAAAAAATTGGTTGTTTTCGATAAAAATACACTTTCGCGGTTGCCAGTCAAACAACACATTTAGCTTAGTTATGGTAGACAATTTTTATAATCCTCTTGAAGTTCTGTTTACAGTTGAAAAGTGCAAGCAGTGGCCGCCCTCGTTAATTGCAACTTTCGCAATTGCTCTAACGTTTTCTCCTAAATCGCCTTGTTCGGGAGTAAGAAATCGACTTGTAAGAATTTATTTTCAGTGATATTGTTGTCTAAATGAAGACTTGTTTTCGTTCACTTCAAGTGATCCTAAACACACCCTGTTATGGTGAATTTCACTGAGATAGATGCAATTTATTCATTTGTTTTGAAAACTGTAATAAAAACGTTTGCAAAAGAACACAAGTGTCGCACAACTAATTTCCCACGACAAAGATTAGCTAACTCCTTATAAATAAAAGCTAATAAAAGCTTAAACTTTATAAGATTTTCCACAACAAACTGTATGTAAACCACTCAACAGAGTCGATAATCGTTTATAACCTTGAAGCAAGCAATTTGGTACTAGATTTAAAAAAAAAAGGAAAAATTAATAATTTAATGCAGCGAAACTTTATTACACTTGTAGGAAGCGTGAACTGTGCAATAGATAAAATATTGATAACTTAAGATAGTTATTACAAAAGACTCCTCGAGACCGTAGCATCTGTTTATCTTCACTTTTGTGTACTTAGAAGCGGTGAACTGTTTGCATAGCAAATCATAAAATACGTACTTCAAGCAAAACTGAATAACTGAAGTTTTAAATACGGTAAAACAAAAGTTTGATTCAGATGACACTCAATGAAGTAAAATCACTACAAATATTGCCTTCTCCACTCTTCAAATTATTATCTCTGGCTTTAAAATGAACAAAAGTGATATATTTTCTCACACCTCACGTCTTCCCAAGAATTATCATATCCTTTAACAAAAATGTTTACGTTTAACAAAAGTTTCTTTTGTTTGAAAGCTAACTGCAATCACAATTCACGATTTATTGAGCAAAAACGGTCTGTATTTTGGATAAAACACACTGTACTCAAACGACGCATTAAAATCGATTTTAGCCGCAGGCTAAATGATTTCGCTGGGCAAATGTTAGAATATGTCTCACAGAATTCTTGAAAGCAAGTTTTGCTGTACATTTTATATTCATTTTAAAAGATTTCTTTAAAATAGCGTATTCTTAGTATTATTCCAAAACATTCAAACTGCGAAAAAATTAATTTAAATAAAATTGATTCTCACCTCGATGCTATTCAACAAGAAATATTAAAGTTGATAAACTGTATAAATGTTCTTTATTAATGCCTCGCCCGCTGACAGTCGCGCCAGTGCATGTCTGGTTCCCTTCGACATAAAAATAAAATTTGCGGATTTTGAACACTGCATAAGGTGGAAAAAATGTGATTAACCACAAAATATTACTGTGTGAAGTAGTTCAGTATTTATCTTGTATACAGAAGGCAATCAGCTTTATTTTCTTTCTGATATCCCATGTTGGTCTAAGGCGGGCCGTGTCCAGGAAAGTAGTCAGTCAAATAGTATAGCTGTAAATTACACTGGGTAATAAGGCTTATTGGGTCAATAAAACATACGGATTTTATGCTTGGCTTATATACACACACGAATCGGCTCCTATCTTGAAGAGCTTTCTCGTAGCACAAATTTAAGCTGTTTTTATTTTTGATCATTCTCTATGAATATTCTGCTTTTGCCATGAAGCTAAGGCCGACAGATAAAATTTCCTGTTCATTTTAAAATGGAATAAAATGGCAATTAATGGATTGTTTGAGCGTCTTTTGCTAGTTAAAATCCCATTCAAACAAAACAAACCGTTTTGGAAAGGTTTCCTGCGATAGACAATGACAGTATAAATTACTTCTCATCAAAATGGAAAATAATGGCAACTTGTTTAATTAATAATTCCAAAAACCCTTTCGGTCTAGTCGTTGTTCAAAAGTAGTTTTACAGTTTAGTCCCAGTTTATTTCGTTAGTCAGTTTGGAAAATTAGAGGCACGTCAAGAAGATGTGCTTCTCCTTCCTACAATGCATAATTTTCCTTATCCTCTTTTAACTATTTGCTTCACAAAATACTGAGGGTATAGGGAGAAATTAGACTTTCATTGTATAATGTATAATTTGTTAATAAACTGCTCTATATGGCAATATGATTGAGAATGCAGTGTGCTGGAAGCGAGATTTTTCTCATGGTTTTATTGCATGCTTTGAAATAACTGTTGCGGTAAAGTTAGCGCTTCACACTTTATTGACTTTTTCATTAAACTGAAATCAGCGTTCATTGTGAAAACATCGACTTTAGGATTACCGGCGGCGTTATAACAGAGAACGATCACTCACAACTGAATCAGTTTATTTAAGCAGAGGTTTGCCCGAGTCGAAACTCTGTTGTGCGTTCACTGCGATAACTCAAGACAAACTTTTCATCGAAGGCAGATAACATCCGAGTTTCCAAAGAGGACTGTCACTACAAAGAAAGCCATGAGGCGGGGAAAAACCAAAGCCACGTGTAAGGGTTTAAACGGATCGGTGGACATATCTGAAAGGAAGAAGAGTAAGCCTCCATACTCGTACATCTCTCTAATAGTAATGGCCATTTTAGAGTCACCCAATCAACGCCAGACCTTAAGCGGCATCATCGAGAACATCCAGAAACGGTTTTCGTACTACAGCGATAATTGTCCCGCCAAAGGATGGAAAAACTCAATCCGCCACAATCTCTCACTTAACGACTGTTTCGTGAAAACTTTTCGGAATCCAAAGAACCCCAGTAAAGGACACTTATGGAGTCTTCATCCGGAAAGCGCGCACATGTTTGAAGGGGGAAGTTTCATGAGACGGAAGAAACGTTTTAGAAAACACTCCGATGTTGAACAGGAAGACAACCAAGGCACGTCACATGGTGAACTACACCTGACGTCATACCCTGACGTCATCGCATCAGCAGCAGTGTCTAATGACGCCCCAGTCAAGCCTTGCTCCACTCTTGAAGAAGACTGGAACCAAGAATATTCATTTCGACAACAAGGTAACAGGGTGATTGCGTCCAGCTCAGACTGTATCCCGTATCGGGGTGGGCCTGGGAGAGTTATGTTTCCATCTGTTCCCAGCAGCACGCTTTGTCTTGTTTGTGCTGGTTGCACTTGTTATGACTGATCGTTAACGGACAATAATCTATATCAGCGCAGCTTTTAGATGAATTCCTGATCTATTATAGGGACAAAACAAACCAGTAATAAACATATACAAAACATCAAGGATCTCGGTCCAGTTAATTCTTTTAACAAGCTTACTCCAAGAATTTTTCCTTCAGTAAAATTACGATCTTTAGGACTCTGCTACTTGATTTGCCAAAATCAACAGCTGATCGTGGCGCGACCCTTCAACAGGGTATGGTTCTTTAGAGGGGGTAAGTTTCTAAAGAAACTGTGGTGCTGCGTCGGTGGGAAGTATAACAATATAATTTGGTTTTATCAACTGGGTTGATAATGTGAATTGGCCACCGTAAAGAGATTCAAGAGCTGACGTTTCGCTCCGACGAAGGGCTAACGCTCGAAACGTCAGCTCTTGAATCTCTTTACGGTGGCCAATTGACATTATCAACCCAGTTGATAAAACCAAATTATATGGTTCTTTAGGCCAGGCCACTTAAACGAACGGTTTTCTACACCAGATTAACACGACCTGCCACACGGCAAATATGTTGACGAGGTTCAGCCGTAGAAATAGAACAATTTGTCGTCGTCGTGGTTGCTGCTGCTGTTCTAGTTGTATATTTAGAAAACAACAAAATCATCTGCATAACACAGAAACAACTTTATTAAAGTTGGAGTAAACTTTTTAGAGACTGTTTCATTAGTATACGCAAAATCTACATTCGTTAAAATAACAAAAAAGAACCCTCCCAATACACATGGAATAAATTGTAATGCTGAAATTAAAACGATCACGCCATGAAGGACTTCAATGGGGTGGAGATTATCTAAAAGGAACTAAACAAATTGAAACTTAGTTTTATAGTCCCACTGCATTAAAAGCCGGCAATTCCTAAAAATAAATCCCAACGCGCCACCCAGGTGATACCAGAAACCTATCACCTACCAACACGGACATTAGCCAATGAGCAAGCTATCGCCTCGTGGAGCCACACCTACTTTGACAAAGTGATGACGAAATTCATTTTCGATTAAAGGACGGACACTTAAAAACTGACGTCAATTTGTTAAATAGCGTAATAATCCGAGTTTCTCGACCAATCAGAATGCCCGATTTCTTATAATCACCTCTGAAATTGTACTAAATTAGCACAAACTTAACTACTGGATATTTACTACAAGAAATCGAAATCTTCCAAGTAGAGTAAGTTAAATCTAACTGGAACCAGACAAAATGTAATTTAGTAAAGATGACAATGTATTGTAAACTATGCAGTGTCACATGTTATCTAGCACACATTAACATATTAACTCGGTTAGAGCAGATCCAGTGATTGGATTACGATGTTTTCAAGAGCAATAACATCAAAGGTAGTTCGTTTCCTCGTCTTAGCTGCCTTGCATAATTTCTTTCGTGGAATCATACTCTGGAGTGAAATATTTTAAGACTTGATAAAACTAGCCTGCATGGTTTTTGTTATGAATATATTACATTTTAAGAGAAAAACTTGAGATTAAACTTTGAAAGATTCTGAGAATTTCACAAGTATATTTAAGCCAACGTTTCCAATCAATAAATATTATAAATAAGAAGGTTAATCACATGCCGTTATCCATGGACTGACAAACTCCTCCCACCAGGACTCCTCCTGGGGTGCAAATCCAATGATCATCTGTTGTCTTTTGCCAAGCCAACATCTCCTGGCGTAACTCTTTCAACACTTCCTGATATACCGGTTTGTCAATCAGGTTTGTCAGTTCTTCAGGGTCACCACTCAAGTCAAACAATTCCCACTGTGGTCGGTAATAATACTGCTCCAGTGTGCGAAACCATCCCGTGGGCCTCCCCTCTCGTGTGCGATTCAAAAGGTCCTGATAAGTGAAGGAGGTGAAAATGTCCAAGGCAATAGGATACGGCATCTTGTAAGCAAGGTTGTGAACTAGTTTCAATTTTTTCTTCTGCAATACCCTCATAGGGTAATACATGGTGACTTCATGTAAATTGTGGCTGGCAAAAGCTGTATCCCATCCTGACTGTGGTTCGTGATGTAACACTGGCAACACAGATCTACCAGTCAGCTTCACCTCTTTTGGTCCAAACAGTTTGTAAGAGGGGTAATCAATTTTAAACCAATCCAAAACAGTAGGCACTATATCTAACAGGCTCACCACAGCGTCACTTAACTGGCCCCAACGTTCAGGAGCAGAAGGGGAGGAAACAAGGTAGGGTTCAGCCATACCAGGATGATAAAGGTTTGTCTTTGCACCAGGAAATGGGATTCCATTATCAGAACTGAAAATAACCAGCGTGTTGTCTTCAAAGCCTGCTAGGCGAAGTTCTTCTAATATCAGCCCAATTCCCTGATCAAGACGACTGACAGACGTGTACTGGTTAGCAATCTCTTGTCGTGCTGCTGGTGTGTCTTGTATAAAATATGGAACAATCACCTCCTCAGGGGAGTAGTGCAGTGGTTTCCAATCAGGTATTAGTCCCATACCTGGCTCACCATTTCCAAACTTCTCACAAAACTCTCCTACAACAAGACAGATGCTTACTGAAGCTGTACACGAAACTTGTATTGTTAGCGCAAGCATTGCGAATGAAGAATAATTTTAACATAAACAACGCAAAAATAGCTGAACATGTAGTAATATGGGACCATGCGATCTTACACGTTATCTGCCTGATTGGTACAATACCTTCACGGGTGTCGTTCAGAAAAAAGTCGTACAATCTACGTTGGTTTTAAGAAAACTACCACAAACTATATATCACTGAAAAGGTTTTGAATTGTAGAATTCCAAAAAATGGTGTTCACAGCGAGCGAAATGATTTTCGTTGGAATTCTGGGATAACATTATAGACAGACACGTTTTTCTCATTCACTTGCCTTCATCCCATCGATACCGTATTCAAAGACACGTTTGTTTGGTTCAGTCCAAAGTGCCGAACTTTTTACTTAGTAGTATAGGACTTGGGGGAATAAATTTTTTTTTTTTTATTTTTTTTTTTTTATTGGTTTATTTAAACACACTTACAAGTTTAAAAGAAGGAAAAAATAAATAAATAAATAAATACATCGAATCAGTTGATAGAAGAAATGTAAATATAAATGATATAAATAATATATAAATATGAAAGATTACTTGAAAGATTACTTGAGCTATAATTAACATAAGCATATTTACATGAATTTCTCTATACAGTATTTTTTACAAATTCATTTAGGTCAGGGTTCGTTTGATTTAGTTTCTGGTGGTATAGATAGTATTTAGCAAAAAGCATAGAGTAATTTAATTTCTTGTAAAGAGGCTGGCCATTGTCTGCCGATCTTCCAAATAGTAATTCTTCGACACTTAGCGAAAAGGAGGTGACGTTGACTTGATTGAAGTATTGCAGCACTTCATTGAAAAATTATTTAGAGATGGGGCACTCGATGAAAGTATGGCTCATCGAATCAGGCTGACCGCAAAAAGTACAATTTGGGTTATCTGTTATACCATAAAGGTGAAGTTCTTTCTTGGAAACAAGTATCCTATGCACAAGATTAAAATAAAATTCTCTAAGTTTGTTCTCTTTGCATATATATTTGAGCTGTTTAAAGTAGTCTTTCCAGTGAATGTCGTTTGATGAAAGTTCTCGCTCCCATTTACTGGTACCAGTTATCTTTGAAATACTTTTTTTCATGAAAAGCCAGTAGTAATCTTTATTTTTCATTTTCATTAGATCGATCGATATTGAAGAGGACAATTGAAAGTTAGAGCCATGGTTTAAAAAGTGGTTCTTATCTAACTGGGTATTTCTGGCCTTTTCTAATAAAGGTTTCGGAATTGCATTAATGACTTGATAGTAATTTAAGAAGTTACAGTTTATGTTGTAGTTTTTTTTAAATTCTTTGAAAGGCAGAAACTTTCCATTCTCATTGAGGATGTCTTGAATAGTCAGTATTGCGTTTTCGAACCAGGATTTCAAGAATATGGTTTTGTTTTCAATACAGATCTCTTTGTTGTTAAACAGGATCAATTCTTGACCATTACAGTAACCATACAGGTTTTTGAGTTCTAAAAAATAGAGCAATAATTGTTTATAAAAAGCGGGTATATCAACCTGGTTTATAAATTTTTTATCATAATTGCACCGAAGCAGAAAGTTTAAGCCGCCATATTTTCTTAGGAAGTAATCAGGGATTGCTTTCCAATTTTCTTTTCTCGACAACATATCAGTTGTAAGAAATCTTGAAATCCAGGCAAGTTTAAGTGATTTAGACATAACTTCCATATTTGGTACCCTCAGTCCTCCATCAATGAAGTCTTGGTACATAACTTGCCTTTTAATTTTGTCAGGTTTTTTACACCAGATAAAATCGAACAAAGAGGACGTAACTGAGGAAATAGTTTCTGGAGGAGTTTCGAGCATTGATTAAGAATAAACTAGGTGAGGAATACCGAGGCTTTTGATTATCAGGACTCTTCCAAATAAGCTTAGGTATCTTGATCTCCAAATGTCCAAATTGGTGTTTAAGTTCCGGACTTTAAGCGTGAAATTTCGTTCTTTATTACCATTTTCATCATAAGAGACAAAGATTCCAAGGGTTCTAACGGGCTTTTTTGTCCATTTTAGGTTAAAGGGTTCATCTACTCGATCACGCCATGAGCCTAACCAAATTGCTTTCGTTTTTGAAGTATTTAATTTCAGACCTGAAGATTTTCCGAATTCGTCGACTATTTCAATCAAATTTTTAACAGTCGAAAGGCTGTCACAGAGAGCTGATGTATCATCGGCGAATTGGCTTATTTTAAACTCATTTCCGAAGATTTTTATACCTTTGACAGATTGCTCTTGTCGAATCTTAGTAGCTAAAACCTCCGCCGCTAAAATAAAAAGATAAGGAGATAAGGGACAGCCTTGTCGTACACCCCTCGACAACTTAAAGTTATTTGTACAAAAACCGTTGTTCATTACACAGCTCTCGGAGTTATTATAAAAAGTAGAAATCCATCTTTTTACGCCGTCTCCAAAGTTAAATAAGTTAAGGGTTTTCTGTATAAAAGACCACTCCAAAGTGTCGAAAGCTTTTTGAAAGTCTAAGAGTAGTAGTATCCCCGGAATTTTTTGTAGTTCCGTTTGCCGGAGAATATCATTAATTAACCTTATGTTTTGCCCTATGTATCTACCTTTCATGAAACCGGTCTGATCAGGATGAATAAGGTATGGTAGAACACGCTCGATCCTTTTAGCGATAACTTTTGATGCGATCTTATAATCAACGTTTAATAGCGTTATTGGACGCCAATTCGACAGAAGTAACTCATCAGAGTCTTCTTTTGGCAGGAGAGTGATGACTCCTCTTCGCTGTGACACCGACATTTCACCAAATTCAAAAGCCACATTCAAACTGTCGGTCAGGTCTTGACCTAGAAAACTAAAAAACTGCTTATAGAATTCAGCTGTGAAACCATCCTCCCCTGGTGATTTACCATTTTGGAAGGTTTTTAAGATGTTTTTACACTCTTCCTTGGTTATTTGTCCCTCAAGACTCATCTTATCCTCATTTGATAGTTTCGCGAAATTTAAATTGTGGACAAAGCCATCAAAAGCATCACTATTAGTTTCAATATTTGAGGTATATAAGTTTTTGTAAAAGGTTTCAATGTCACTCATTATTTCGTGATCGTTTACAGTTATTTTCCCATCAGGCTGCTTGAGCTCTGTGATAACCTTTTTATTGTAATTTTTCTTCTCCATATTAAAGAAATACTTGTTCGGTTTCTCCCCAAACTCCACCCATTTCACTTTGGATCGTAGTATTGCGCCTCGTGCCTTGGTTTCATACAGGCGATTCAATTCGTTTTTCAGTCTGTCGAACTCTTTCAACTTTTCTTCGATGTGATGATTATCGGCGCAATTATTAATAAAATTATCGACGTCGTCAAGTCGTTTTTGAAGGTCCAATTCTTGCTTATGAAATTTTTTTGCTTTGTATTTAGCAAAAGAAATTGTGACACTCCTTAAATCCATTTTAATCATCTCCCATTTTAGCCTTTTGTCCGCAATATCAGCATATTTCTCACGGATAATTGGATATTTGTCAGAAATAAGGTTTAGATATTCCGCGTCCTTTAAAAGTGAGTTGTTGAACTTCCATAGTCCCGGACCCCTTGTTGACTTAAAAGGTTTCAGACAAAGTTTAATCGCTTTATGATCTGGAGTGATTGCATTCTTTGTGCCGACATTTTGGACGAGATTAGCGAGATTTTTTGCTATCAGAAAATAATCAATTCTCGATTTAACTTTCAAAAATTTGGATTCATACGAATAGCTTTTGACATTAGGTTTCAGTATTCGAAATATATCAATCAAGTCCAAACTGTACATCATTGAGACAACGCTGTCCCGATAAGCCGTTTTTTTCCACAGAGTGCCGCCTCTTTTGTCAATACTCTCTAAGGTGACATTCCAGTCTCCACCTACAATGAGCTGCGTGATATTTAAATTTGAGGTCAAGAACTCATTCAAAATCTGCAGAAATTTCCCTTGGAGTTGAGGGCTAGTCGGAGCGTACACATTGCAGATAGAAAAGCTTACTTCATTGCAAACTACATCAATTGCAATAATTCGACCGTCCATATCTTTATAAGTATTTTCTACCGTCGTGGCAGCCAAAGGGTTCACGAGAATACAAACTCCTTTACTGTGATTTGTCCCATGAGAAAAGAAAACGTCACCTCCCCATTCATTTCTCCATATAGCTTCATCTTTTGGTTCAGAGAACGTTTCTTGCAGCAGATAAAAGTTACAGTTTTGGTCTTTCAAATAACTAAAAAATTGATTTTCTTTTAATACGATTTTTTAAGCCTCTGACATTTAGAGTCAAGAAGCTACACCTTTGGATTGCCATATTAGCTCAGGTAACAAAAGCATGTATTGCCATAATTTTGGTTCCGATGTAACCTAATTAACACATATACACATGCATACATATATAGAAAAAGAGAAAACAAAAAGATAAAAAGACAAACAGACACGTACAAAACAAACAATAAGCGACAAGACAAAAAGCTAATATTGAAAGGGTCGTCAAATTTGAACCGATGTCGACCCCTGGGACTTGAGACTTACAATTAAATGCGAGAATAAGACAATGGCGGGTTTGCCTTTACCATAATTTAGTGATACTTGTCCATTTTAAGAGATGCAAAAATAGAGTCGTCTAACCTATATTATTTTTCGCTGCCGCTAGCTAAATTAAGATATATAACTGAATTTGAACTGTTTTGAAAGCTCCCTGTTTAAAGAGAAACACAGCGATCCTGTTGATGGACATCCACAAAGTTTTAAATAAAACTAAAGCAGCGATAGCATAGGAAAGTTTCGCCGAAGGAAAAAAACGGCGAATGATGAAAAGAACGAAACATTGTCATAGCATAAAGGATCGCTTATGAGTCGCCAGCATCGTTGTTGACAGACACTTTCTTTGGTACAAGGTAGTCTGGTAAATTTTCCACTGTGTACCTACTGCTATTAATTGTAAGAGTTTTACCTTTTATAAAAGCTTGATCGATGTTGAGTTCCTTCGCTTTCTTGTAGGCCGCCCGTAGTTTTGCCCTCTCTCTGGCCGACTCTTGTGAGAGATCTCCATCAATCATTACTTTCGAAAAACGGGGGCTTTTAAGCAGTTCTTTCCTGTTTAACCATGCTGCATCGGCGTCCATGCGCGATACAAAACGTGCTAGAATTGCTCTTGGACGTTCATTATCTGCTGATGCGGCCTCTCCACTGGTGGTTGGTTTTCCAGTTCGGTGTATTGCATGAAATTTAACATCGGGAAGACCGAGCTCCGCCAAAATCTGCTTAACCTTTTGAATACATTCGCCGTTGATTTCTTGCGGATTTTCTGGGACGTTGTAAATACGCAGGTTTTCCCTTCTCGAGTAGTCTTCTTGCCTTACTACACGTATCTTTAAGGCCTCAAAATCCTTCTTTAAGTTGGCGTTTTCCTCGGTGGCGCTGTCTAATTTCTCTTGCAGAGACAGATTCTTTGCTTTCAGTTGGGCGACCTCTTCCCAGGCTGCTGTTAAAGATTTCGTTGCTTCATTTAGTTCCTCTTTAACGGATTTTATGTCGCTTTTCAATTCGCCTTTTAACGCTTCAATATCATTGTTAATGCGGCTAAAACCGACCGCCATATTTTGCTTTATACTTTTAAGTGATTCCAAAATTTTTGAGTCGCCGCCATCTTCTTCAATAATCGGTCCATCGCCTGAAGAACTTGAACCTCGCGGACGCTTCTTTTCTTGCTTGGGAGGCATACTTTTTAAGTTAAGTTGCTTGCCCACGGCTCTTCTAGCCTTCAGATGACTCTTTGCATGCGAAACACTGGCACAAACGGGTTAGTCCGCCAAAGTCTGTAGACTTCAACTAAAACGCTCCGACCGCCATGGTGGTCTCCAGTCCCCCCTTGGGGGAATAAATGCATTTTGCCATCAGCTGATTTTGCGCTCATTTTCCACCAGCTGATTTTGCGCTCATTTTCCACCAGCTGATTTTGCGCTCATTTTCCATCAGCTGATTTTGTGTTGATGTTGGTGACGTAACACCACAACTGTGGCGTGACGTCATGACTTGTTCCACCAGCTGATTTTGCGCTCATTTTCCACCAGCTGATTTTGTGCTCATTTTCCATCAGCTGATTTTGTGTTGATGTTGGTGACGTAACACCACAACTGTGGCGTGACGTCATGACTTGTTCCACCAGCTGATTTAGTATTTTTAATTAATCAAAATCCTCATTATTATATTCATAATCTGTTTATATCATTTGTTCGAACATCCTATCAAATGACTTATTATGTCTGAGATAAGATTGTCTTACTTCTTTTTGTACATCTTTTATTGATCTATTTCTAAGATCATCATCACTTTCATCTATTCCATAATAATCATTATATTTATATCTCATTAAAATTCTATCACGTATTAATTTGTCTAATAGATCATTCCATTTTTCATCTTTTTTTATTTCATTATCTATATGTTTATGTGTATTTAAATGACTTTTTTTACTATTTAATTTGTAATCTTTATTACAAATTTCACATGCCCAATATTCAAAAGTTTTTGCCATTATATATTCTATATAAGATGAATTATACTAATAGACTTAGTTGTTATGATAAATATTATGATGATCTAATAATTGGCGATGAAATCATAAAGTATTGTATACCTAATGATAAAGTGAAGTGAAACAAAAAGGGATATAAAGATTTGGCATGTTATAAAAATAATAAGATGTATTGTAACTCTATAATTCATGATGAACTAAGTAAAACTGAAGTTATGTGTCCTTTTTGTGAGAAACAGTTGACATATAATAAGATGGAAAATGAAAAATGTTGCGATAATCAAAATGTCATTGATTTAAATGGAATGAATACATGTATAAGTTGTGGTTTAGTTGATGGTTATAACTTCAAAATGAATAAGTTTAATTTCTATGAAAATATGTATAAAATAAAAAGGAAACCTATATATAATCGCAAATACCATATTGAGAATTTGATTAATAATCAATTAACTTATAATCAAAAGGAACGGATTTATAAAGTATTCAATGAGATTGATAAGGTTCTACATTTAGTTAATAATAGTCGTAAACGAATGATTAATATTAAATTTATAATCATAGAACTGCTTAAGATGATGAATATTCATTATAAAGATATCACTTCAACAAAATCAAAAAAGACACTAGCATTTTATAATAAATATTGGAACGAAATAATGAATCTAATTGGTGATAAAATTAAATCTATTCTTCAGAACTAAATATCTGATCATATTTTTTATAAAATTTATCAACAACAGGTCCAATATCAATAACATAACTATCAATATTATTCATTGAATTAATTAAACATTCTCTGTTAAATTCACCTAATCTCATTGCATATTTTATCATAATTAATAGATGATTATAACTTTGATAAGCATATGTTGAATTTTGTATTTTCAAATCAAGGTCTTTATGCTTCATCCAACCTTGGATTAGAAGTGCTGTAGTACTAATAGCAATCAAACTAACACCACCCGTTGCTAAAGTTGAGGCTATACCTCCAGAAGCAAAGACGATAGACAGTGAGTTCCCCAACAACTTCCATTTTTTAAAGTGTTTTACAGCTTGTTTATATACCCAACACTTTCTATGATATGTGTGGTAGTATGATTTTAATTCCTTTATCTGATCTTCTGTCAGTTTGTTTGATATGTGATTCCAGTTAAATATGCTTTTATGTTGATCTTTCATATATAATATATTATATTTTCTTCCATCATATAATATATTATATATTCTTCCATCATATTATATATTATCTATACTTTCATCAATTTGTTCAATAACATCCTCAACTTCATCTATTGTTTTTCTGCAGCAAAGAATGAAATCTTTTACTTTCTTCAACCAAATTCTTATCTTTTCAGTTTTCATATATCAATTGATTATATAAAATATGTTCCTCTCAATTTCTCGAGAAATAATATTTTATGGAATTCTGGGTTATTTACAGCATAAAATTTGGGGCTGAATCCAATACGTTGAACATGTTGAAAGAATACAAATCTGATTCTGCTAAAGTTGACATTTATATTCAATGTTTCATTGATGAAAACAGCGTTATCGCATAGACAAAGCTGCCAAAGATTGCCTCTTTTTGCAAACCAAATCATTAATTGTTTATTTTTATAATTTGATGATATTGCTTTAGTAAAGTTATTTCTACCAATTCTAAGTTTTAATGAATCTTTATAAATGTGGATAAAGGTGGGACTTTCCGACCCCTCAAAATGAATAGATTGTATAGCTTCACTATAATTAAAAGTAACCATCAATGTCATATCACCATTTATGTCTATATTATCATATAAGTCAAAATACGCTCCTAACACAAAACCTTGAGATTTATTAAAATTATCTAAATCCTTTCCTGAGACAAAAATCAACCGGTTATTTATTTTGTTAACAACAGCACCATTTGCTGTTTGATTAATATTAAACATATTTGGGTTAAGACAATCAAACCAATAATCAAATAACTCTTCATAATAACTTTGATTCTGTTTTTTATTGATTAAATCATTCAATTTTGTTTCAAGACTCAAACAGTATGCAACAAGTTATTTATAATTAACAGCTCCAGAATCTACAGTATCTTCTTTTATCCCAATAATTTCTTTACTACCCATATCAATAACTTCATTCATTACAATTTTACCATCACCAACAGCCCATAAAGCATCATAAATACTTGGTTCTACATTTGATTGAATCCCTTTAACGCCATAAAATAGTATGTATGTCTGAAGTTTTGTAGTATATGATATCCCAGTTCTCATTTTCATAATAACATCGATATATAAATAGTTGTTTCCAATATTTTGTGTTTTAGTGAACTGAACAATCAATCTGACATAATTATTAAAGACTTTTTTAAAAACATTATGAATCAGTATCACGATCGATACTGTTATCAGTCCAAATAAGTTCAAAAGCCATTGTGTAATCATTGTTAGGTAAAACGTATAGATTAACCGCTATTCTCGAACTATAATATCCTTTATTCGAGTCCAAAAGTAGTTTTGTGTCAACAGCATTTTTATTTATTGAATGAGGACTTGATTGCACAGTCACCATATCTCCAAATTCTATGTCATCTTCTTCAGTTAATTGTCCACCAGGATCATCCATAATATATTTGAAAGCATTTAATCTGTTGGAAGCGGTTACATGTGATTGACTCACATGATCTTCCATATACTTTTTAGTGGTTAAATCATTATCATTTGTTGGATTTGCTGAATTGATTATTTTGTGAGTATTATTAAAGTTTATATTACCATTCATATTTCCGCCTGATATGTTGAGTTTTACTGCAACTTGATTATCAACATATGATTTATTAGCACCATGACGTGCCTAATCTCAGTCAAGATACTGACGTACTCAATATTCATTGTGACCTCATCAATGATTCACTTGTAGACGGTCAAGATACAGATATCATTTATTCCTTCTCAACCAGCGTGCTTCGACCAAGTTACTCCTTTGCCATCGAACCGCGAAGAGTCACATTCAGTCCCGTCAATAAAATTAGTATAAGTAGTATCAGGATACATATCACAGATGGAAAAAGGAGATTAATCAACCTAAATGGAGCAGATACAGCTTTTTCACTGATTCTGAAAAGGGTAGAATAATGTAACATAATAGTATAAAATGAAACCATATGAATTTAAGAGGTTTTATCATCCAAAGCTTGGTAAATTTGTATATGCGCATAAAGGGTCTTGGATTATCATTGATAATATTTTCAAACCAATAAAGAGCGTTGTGTCGTCTGCTGCAAAAAAGTTTGCTAAGAAAAATGTTGGTAAAAAGTTTGCTAAGAAAAATGTTGGTAAAAAGACACCCAAGAAGTCAGGAGACTTGATAATGAAAAAGCTTAGAAATATGTATGCAATTACCCCACCCATTAAACATCAACAGCAAAATGAAAGTACTGATATGTTCATCAATAGATTGATATCAGGTGATGGTGTAAAAAGAAGGCGGAAATAATTGCAAAATTATCTAATATAATAGTATAATGACTTTCAGAACAAGTGAATATTTACAAAGATATGAGTTAGTTCGATTTCAACTAGATGATGTCATTCGGGCTCCAGATAATGGTCAGCACCAACAAAAAAATGGATATAAGTTTACAATTAATGACAGATCTGCATTCTATGATTGGTATAATGCTTATTTCGAGGTGCAATTTCAGTTGCAAGACTTAGCTGGTGGAGCTGGAATTCCAGAGGCAACACGTACAACAATTATCAACGGATCCCATTCATTGATTAATCATATGATGATAAAGAGTGCTGGTAAGATTGTGTATGATACTGATAATCTCCATAAAGTTACTTTTGTTAAGAACCTCCTTGAATATAGTGATGATTTCAGTCGTAGTGTTGGTAAAAATAGTCTATGGTATTTGGATACTGATGAAACTACAACCAATAATAATACAGGGTTTGAAGCTAGACACAGTTTGACAAAAAGAATTGGTGAAGGTGGTGGAGCTGAAGATGCAGCCAAAGATGTAAATGTAGTAATACCACTCAATCGTTACAGTTTCTTCGAAGAGTTAGAAGGTTGAATGTTGGTTCCAATACAACTTCAGTTTAATATAGATTTGCAGAATGATGATGAATTAATTTTTAAACCAGCTGCTGCAGCTGCAAGTCGAGTGGTTATCAATAGATTTTTACTATGGGTCCCAAAAATGATACCGAAGGACAGCTTATATGATAAGTTCGTCAACTCATTTTTAACAAAAAAAACTTGGAAGTATAACAGAGAAATGTATGAAGTTTCCGCACCAGCACAAAGCAGTGGATTTTTCCAGATCTCCTCCAGTATTGACAATGTTAAGACTATCTTAGTGTATCTACAAAGAGCTAAAACAAAAAATGCAAATGCGAATCCATACATATTTGACACTTTTAAACTAAATGCAGCTAATAATAATTCTAGTCTTACAAATTGCAGATTGGAATATGGGAATGGAGTATTTTATCCAGAAACCGAATACGACTCAGAGTCAAAAGTAAGGATCTTCAATGATTTGATGTCCTATGCCATGAGAAAGAATGATTACAACACCGGCACACAACTCAACCTGGCTAATTACAACTCTCTTTATTCCATCATATATTTTGATCTGTCATATCAAACAGAGAAAGTAACAAGAGATCCAAAACAGTTGATCTTTAGGTATAAACTTAACGCAAATAGTGCAACTCCTTTCAACGTGCACGCTATTATCCTATATGAGGAAGAAGTTGTCATCGACAAGGTTGGAAATGAATTAGTCATAGTGTAAAAAGTATTGACAGTAATCAGATATTCCTTATTTTGTATATGTTATATAATCAAAAATTGTATAACATATATTATATACAAGAAATGACTCAGCTTTTTGAAATAAATGTAAAACTATCTGAAAATCAGAAGAAGAATATCATTGACGCTCACCGTAAAAGAGAAACAGTTGTTATAAGGCTAACAAATAACTCTCTCAGCGGAAATGACATTTTATACGTCCCAGCAACAGTAAAAAAGAGATTAGAAAAAAATCGTAAAGATAAGAAAGGTATGGATATCAAGCTGTCAAAGACCAATATCAGAAAACAAGTCGGTGGAAGTTTGTTAACTACCATTCTAACCCTTGGTCGTGCAGCTTTACCTACTATTGGTAAAACCCTTGGTCTATCAGCTCTTGCTGGATTGGCTAGTGAAGGTGCAAGTCAAATTGTAAAAAAATATCTGCCAAAGGACAAACAGGAGGTTTCCTAATTCCACAAAACAAAATTGAAACACTAATCGCAAACAAACACCTATTGTCTTCAAAACAAAAGAAAGACATATTGGATGCTCTTCAATCAGGTTCAGGTGTTGTTGTGAAGCCAACTAAAACACAATCTGGTGGTTTCCTTGGTACTTTACTCGCCAGTATTGGAATTCCCCTGGTATTGAAAGCTTTGACTGGAAGTGGTGCTCCTAAGATTGGACCTCCACCTTACCCCCCACAAGGAGGTAAAGGAGCTCCAAGAATGGGTGTATGGCAACCACCACCATTCATTGGATCATGGCCTAAGACACAAGCTGGTATGGGAAAAAAAAACAACCAAAAAAAAAGATAAAGGGAAAAGGTCTACTATAAGGACCAAACAGCCCGTTCAATTCAATCCCACTCGTAGGGGCAATATTGTAAAACCTAAATTTGAAAAAGACATTCCGATGAGCAATCATGATCTAATAAGATGGTGCAGATATCTGAACATCCCAATTAATAATGTTCTATCAAGGGATGAAAGAGTTCCACATAATCATAGCCAAGCATTATTCATTTACAATCTTGAACCATCATATATGAGTGGAAGCCATTGGGTAGCAACTTTTGTAAAAGACAACATTATCAATTATTTCGACAGTTTCGGTATGCCTCCTTTTCAAGAGCTTGTAAATCATGCGAAAAGAAAGAATTTGACTTTGCTTCACCAAAATAATCATATTCAGAACATAAAAACAACCACATGCGGCTACTTCTGTTTATACTTTTTAAATGAAATGAATAAAGGTAATTCATATCATGATTTATTAAAAGTGTTTGACATTCATAATACAATGAAAAATGAGAGATTCATAACAAATTATTTCAAAAATATCTAACATATATGTATACATGGTAAAATCATATTGCGTAAAAGAAAAAAAACAAACTGAATGTGTTCCAGGTAGTGAACGATATGTTAAAACCAAAAATGGTCGAACAATGATGAAATGCAAGTGTGCCAGTTGTGGTATCACAAAAGCTAAATTCGTCAAGAATCAGGGAAACTAATTGAGCCCTCACAAGCTGGGGGCAGCTTGTTTGATATTTATGATAGTCATTCTATTGGTGAGATTGCTTTAAAAGGTTTGGCTAATTCTGGGGCTTACCTTGCTCGACAGAGTGCTGCAAAGGCTATCAAATCAGATTATGCAAAGAAGAAAATAAAAAATGTTGCAAATAAATATTTGGATCAAGTCCTTGACAGCTTTACAAATGACTTGAGTAAAAAAATAAAAGGTGGTTCAATAGATATACACAAGGCTATATTGAAAGTAGCGCCAAAGAAAGGTTTTGTTATGCCTGGACATAGATATACAGGTCCTGGTAATCCTTTAGAGCAGCAGCTGAGATATGATCCAAAAACTGGTCAAATACTTGAGATATATCAACAACCAACTGGTAAAACAGACGCTGTAAGTATGCAACATGATGTTGATTATTCAGTATGTGGAAATAAGAAAAAAAGTGATCAAGTTAAATGTAAGAATGAGGCGGATAGAAAGATGGTAAAAGCTTTGGATGCTATTCCATGGAAAGACAGACAATGGGGACATGCAATTGCAAGAAATACTATAGCAGCTAAATCAAAATTAGGTATGGGGGTAATGAATTCATTAAATGCGATTCCTGGTTATTCTGCAGCAAATAAAACTCTTTCTTCAGTCATACCAAAATTGATAAAAGAAGAAGGGGTAAAAGAATCATTTGATGATTTTGCAAGTGGAGACACTATCAAACGTGCTTGGGCTGGAATTACTGGACAACAGGGAAAAATACAAAAAGAAAAGATGAGGAAGCAAGGATATGCACCAGTTGAGAAAAAGAGTCAGCAAGAGGTATTTAATACTATGGCGCGTGATTATGGACCAGATTGGTATATTGGTGGGCCATATGAGAATCATTGGAAATTTAATAGATTCATTTGGGATGTACAACATGGGAAACATCTAGGTATGGGGGTTAAAAAAAACGTCAACAGCCGTCGAGTGAAGAAAACTGGCAAGTAAAATTAGCAGATGAATTACATACACCAATACATCGTAAATTTACTCGGCGGCGTGTGATTACAAATCATATCGATGAAATATGGGCAAGTGATTTGGTTGAAATGCAACAGTTTAGTAAATGGAATAAAGGCTATCGATATCTTCTAATGGTTATTGATCTATTCAGTAAATATGGTTGGATTATTCCATTGAAGGATAAGAAAGGTGAATCTATCACTGAGGCGTTTAAAACAATATTCAAAAAAGGTAGAAAACCACAATATCTTTGGGTTGATAAGGGAAAAGAATTCTATAACAAACATGTGAAAGATTTATTAGAGAAAAATGGGATACATATGTACTCAACTGAGAATGAAGAGAAGTCCTCAATGGTTGAAAGATGGAATAGAACAATTAAATCCAAAATGTGGAAACAGTTCACTGTTCAAGGTAATACACAATATCTAGATATGTTACCAAAATTAGTAAATCAATACAACAACACAAAACATTCAAGTATAAAGATGACACCTGTTGAAGCTTCTGATAAGAAGAATGAAGGAACTGTTTATTTTCATTTGTATGGTAATATAGAAACATTGAAACAGAAACCAAAATTTGAAATAGGTGATAAGGTTAGAATATCTAAGTATAAAAGAAAGGTATTTGATAAGGGTTATACACCAAATTGGACAGAAGAAGTTTTTACAGTTGACAAGATCCAATACACTAATCCAATAACTTATAAGGTAAAAGATCTCAGAGGTGAAGATATTCAGGGAAGTTTCTATGAGTCTGAGTTGTTGAAAGCTAAGCAGGATGTTTTTCGTATTGATAAAGTCATTCGTAGAGATTATAAAAAGAAACAAGCTTTAGTGAAGTGGAAGGGATATAGTGATGATTTCAATAGTTGGATTCCAATGAGGGATTTATTTAATGTGTAAATAGGAAGAAATAAACAGTAAAAATAATATAACATATATTTGTAGAGACTATACAATATATGTTGTATTTTTTGTTATCTAATTGATAGCCAAGAATATAATTATTGTTGGCTATTAACAGTTTTTATTTTAGAATCAAGACTAAAACCCGGGATATAGTCTGATACTAAAATTGGAATCAGAAATTGGAATTAAATGGAATTAGAAATTGGGATTAAAATTGGAATTGAAATTGGAATTAAATTCGTTTATGACCATATGCATAACTAGTCTGGCCATCTTTATGAATATATCTTTTATCATCAAAACAGCTGAGTGATATTTTATTAATCTCATAACTATATATCTGATGTTTTTCACTTCTAATTGTTTTCATTGAATGATACATCTGATCATCATTAAACAATGTGTCTCTGTAGTTATCATGTTGAATGTCTTTTTTAATTACATTCTTCTTAATTCCTTTTGCAGTCTTGCCACCTTTATTATCATCTTTGATATAGCTATACATTTTTGATTTTAAACCAATAAATTCAGTGATTGGAATTCCAGCTGCTTCATCTTTAAACTTTCCAATTACTTTTTTATTTGACTTATCAAAGTAAGGTGAATTCTCTGCGTAGTCGCTATTATAGAATTTATCTTTATCAGCCCAAAAGTCTTTATAAGCATCTTCAGTTTCAATTTCATACATTAGGCTGTCAGTATCTGTAAATAGTAATTTTGTTTTATTTTTATATTTTTTCTGTATATAATTATAATGGAAATCATACATTAATGTTTTACTTAGTTCTAAAATACACATACCAACATAAGCAGGTCTATTTAAAACTAGTTTTTCTTTAATTTTATGAACAGCAACTAAATTTTCATTAAATATCTTACAGCTGACATAAGTTGGTTTGCTTGTGTATTTTAAAAGTTTCTTTTCATCTGTGATAAGTTTGACGTCAACACGCTTTCTTACATTTTCCATTGTTTTTCCATAGACGCTGTTATTCATTAGTTTGAAAAAGTTTTTCTCAAAGTTATTTTTAGCATTTGTTCTTTTCTGTGTATTGTAATCAATATATTCTTTCAACCATGGAGATTGATTGAATTCAAGAACTCTATGAACTTTTTTTACTTTCAATCCTAGATCCATATATAGTTGCAGATTTCTATAATGAACAACATACTTTTCTTTGTTATTAAGAGTTGTAACTAATTTATGAACAAGACCAGTTGATATGTTGTATTTCTCAGATATATTTTTACAATATTCAGATAACATTTCTTTATTGATTTTGATTTTTTCTGGTGCAACTGGATAATCATTATGTTGGTTGTGTAATTCTTTGGGATATTCTAAGTCGACTTCAAATATTAATCCTTTTTTACTATCTTCATTGTATTTACCTAAATTTAAATTATCTATCTTCTCTCTCTTCATCCATTTAAATCCACCAGTTGGAAGAGATTGACTCATAGCCCAACCGTATAGATTATTGGCGTCAAGATACATGATATATTTAGATGGTTCATTTTTATTATAATTTTTCATATATTTATTATTAGCTTTTCCATAACGATTAGCAATATAACTGATTCCACCTCTCATTCCCTTTTCAATGAATAAAAACATATCGATATCAGTCATTAATTCTAATTTAATATCAGTCATTTTTAACATAGCATCCCATGATAACCCTGGAGATGAGAAATAATGACATGGATCAAGTCTATAATATTCAAGACAGGTTTTTCTGAAATTTTCAAATACATCAGCTAGTAGAAGCACATCTGTTTTTAAATATAAATCATGATAATCACCCATATTTTTCAAAGAGAATGTTTTCCACACATTTTTAGCATGTTGATAATCTTCATCTGAAATATCTTCATTGTTTAAAATACTGTAAAACTGTTCTTTTGGTGGAAGTGGAGAATCAAACTTATCAAAGCTGTCCATATAATCATATGGATAAACTCCTTTTCTCAACATAAGATTAAATTGATTTTCATCTTTGAAAGCTTTTGATATATATTTGAATGAATCTTTTGGTGTATTGTTAACAAGTTCTTGTAAGCTTGAACTCATAAATTGGAAACTGTCAATAAAAGTTAGATGATTACCAAGCATGAAAGCCATATACTTTTCCATATTATTTGGAATTGCATTTATATTCATCTGGCATTTCTCTCCATTCTTATTTGTATATTCATGATTTTTAACGACATTACCAATTTCTTGCATAATAAAATGGCTATCATAACCTCTGAGATTATGAAATATTACAGGAATTTTAATTTGTTCTGGAATTATTTTAAGTTTAAGATTACATTCCTGATGAGCAGAACCTCTATATTTGCCAGTGATATGACAATGATCTCTGACTTTGATGTCTTCATCAGTGTATTATTTATTACAGATATAGCATTTATCAGCTTTTTTGAAATCAACTTCATCTTCTTTTGTCATTTTAAAGGTTTATTAAATTCATTTTTCATAATAGTTTTACAATATTTAACTTCCATCAACATCCTTTTCATGAAAATGCTGACAGCTTTATCACCTCTATAAAGTGTAAGTGGTTTGCTATATTTATCATTATAACAACATACCAATTTATAACCAAAACCACAATCTTTATGTTTTTGATATGATTCTGTATAAGATTTATTATTATCTTGTGAACAACTTGATATTTTCTCTGTTATTGCTTCAAAATCTGCGTAAATTACAAATGGTATTGGTTGTTGTTTATCAAAGTTATTAAATTTTAAAATATTCTTTCCCTTCTTTGGCATTTCAATAGCTTGTTCACCATTTAGAAGTAAACAGTTTTCTTTATGTTTTGTTAAAACTTCTTCAGAACTAAAACATTGAAG
Source organism: Blastomussa wellsi (assembly GCA_947652115.1). Classification (NCBI taxonomy): domain Eukaryota; kingdom Metazoa; phylum Cnidaria; class Anthozoa; order Scleractinia; family Plerogyridae; genus Blastomussa; species Blastomussa wellsi. The sequence goes on from OX393571.1 coordinate 7,880,138, forward strand.
ACAGTGCATGCAAAAGTGTTTCTTTTCATTGTGTTTTGTTTTATTACACATAAATCTATTAAAATCTTTTATTAAAACATAATGTTTGTTCTCATTTTCAGATATCAATAACAAATTTAATTCATTATCATTTTTTTCTTTTGATATATAAATAGGATATGTTTGTTTATTTTCATATCCAAATACATTAACATTGATCTCATTTTGTTTTTCAATTTTATTATATTGTTTAATAGCCACTGGAAATTCAATTCCAGAATAATCTAACTTATTAATATATTTTATATCTGATTTTTTAATCCTCTGTGGATCTTTATCTTGTGGGTTTAAATACCGAATATGACACCATCTAAAACATTCATTATCATTATTTTTCAAATTAATTAATCCCTTCTTATGATGGTTAAGTTCCGATGGTAGCGGAATATAAGAGGATCCCTTCAGTGGTTCATATATTACAATATTAAGATAATGATTATCAATAGATTTAATAGTCCAACCAGATCCTTCAGACACCCATTGAGCAGTTTTATTTAATATTTGTTGTTTTGATAAATCAAATGATTCTTTTATTCCAGCTTCATTTATAATACTTTGTGGTGTACTATTAAAATAAGCAGCTTTATTAATTTGTCCATCATTCGCTATTTTTTCAAATGTTACTTTTAATGTTTCAACAAATTTTAGCCCTTTTTCAGTTGTGTGAATATTTCTAATATAACGTTCAAGAGCTAGTCTTGTTGACTCTAATTGTATAAGTGGGTCTTTATCATTTTTTATACCAATTTCATAAGATTTTGTATAATCTTTTAAAGCTTTATCAATTTCAGTTATTCTTGTCCTTGGTAATGGAATTGGGGGTTGAATTATATTTTCTTCATATTCTTTTACCCTCTGTTTTACACTTTTCCTAGGAGCTGGAATTGGTTTGTAATCATCTCTAAATTCTGGTGGTGGAGGAATGATATTTTCTTCATATTCTTTCACCCTCTGTTTTACACTTTTATTTGGTTCAGGTATTGACTTTTGTTTCAATTCATTTTCATATTGTTTTATTTTAAACTTTTGTTGAAGTACAAGTCTTATTAATTCAGATTGACTGAGTTTTTCAAGATTACTTCGATTCATATAATTATACGTTATATTTTTCTCCATCTTATTATTTTTATAACACGCCAAATCTTTATATCCCTTTTTATTTCACTTCACTTTATGATTCAAGCCAATTTAAGTTAGCTTAAATCAATAATGTATATAAATATATATGAAATTTGTTTTAATTGGTAATGTAGATCATGGTAAAAATACATTAGGTGGTCAAATATTAGTAAAATCTAATACCATTAATAAAAGAGAGATTGAAAAGATAAAGAAAAATGCTAATGATATTAAGATGTCAACATGGTGGTTAGCACACATTTTAGATGAAGATAATTATGAAAAAGTTAAAGGAAAAACACATAATTTCAATATAGTTTCATTTAATTATCAAGAAAAAAAATATAGTATCATTGATGTGCCTGGTCATAAAGAATTAGTTAATGAGATGATTTTTGGAACATCTTTAGCAGATATTGCTGTATTAGTTTTATCAATTAGAAAAGGAGAATATGAATCTGGTCTATCTGGTCAAACTTTAGAGCATGTTCTTATCACTCGCGGAATGGGAATCAACTGCTTAATAATATGCATAAATAAGATGGATACTATTAATTGGGATAAAGAACTATATAATGATGTTGTAACTGACTTTAGTAAAAAGATTAAGAAATTCAGATTTAAGAATGTTATATTTGTTCCAATATCAGCTTATTTTGGAGATAATATTATAGAACGATATGATAATTCAGTTAACTGTTCTTTATTTGAAGCTTTAAATACTATTGATATAGTTGATTGTAAAACTAAACTAATTCAACCTCATAATCAAAAAGTTAAAAGCAAATTAATTTTTCACAATATCAAAAACATCATCACAAAAGGTTTCATTTGTAAATTACATACAAAAGATAAATTATATGATGTTGAAATATTGAAACTAAAAAATAATTTATTCATAACTAAAGACAACAGTCAAGGAAAAATAATTGATGCCGTCTTAAAAATAGATACTAATAACAGTATCAATTCCAATATTATTTTAAGAGATGGGAATAAAACTATTGCTATTGGTGTTTTATATTAATTTATAACCCAATTAAGAAAAAGGGGTTTAAGTCAGGTTTTGATTCTAACTTAGGATTGACTTTGGAAAAATCTTTATGGAATTCCACGCCCGCGGAATTACATTCCAGCGGCCTTTGGAATAAGCTGGTGGAAACTCTCACACAAAATCAGCTGGCGGAAACTCTCACACAAAATCAGCTGGTGGAAACTCTCACACAAAATCAGCTGGTGGAAAATGAGCGCAAAATCAGCTGATGGAAAATGAGCGCAAAATCAGCTGGTGGAAAATGAGCGCAAAATCAGCTGGTGGAAAATGAGCGCAAAATCAGCTGATGGCAAAATGCGCTTATTCCCCCAAGTCCTATACTACTTTACTTCACTTGCGATCATTTGTGGGCTCGTTCCCAGTGCGATGAGCGATGTAAACTATGCGCTCTCGCAGGAATTGGGAATGTCGGCGGCCGTTATCGTACATGCCCCCTTCACGATTCAATCTCACTTGAATATTTTGGAAAAAAGACATTGTGGAAACCTCCACACTCCAGAAGGGCTGACTTGCTATGACATCAAATCATCTTACTGGGATCATAATTTTGACCTTCATTATTTCTGGAGACTATCAGGTTCAAAACTCACCATATTTTTGTGTTGTTCCACAGCGATGTGCATCAAAGAAACCAATATAAAGAAAGAATGGCCGGGAGTCATTCTGTGATCCTTGAAAGAACTTGCGAGCAAGGTCTTTCATGTGAGTGATATTACGTCCACACTGAAGAAGATTACAGTTCAATTCAGTGTAGGAAAAATCAAATGGATACACCTGAACAAAAGAGAATACGAAAATAATGAATGTAGGATTACAAATTGTTGATGCAGATTCTTTACTAGTAGGCATATAAGGCAGTCCCATTCGAGGTTCTTCGTCACCGTTATTCCACAGGCGACCCATTTGTTGTATGTGATGTTGTACGTGATCTTGCGTTATTTTGATATCTCTGTGGTCCTGGGGTCGATTTAAAGACAAATTTAGGCGAGTTTCCCTTCTGAGGTTTGCCTACTAGAAAAGCGATTTACTCGCGTGGGCAAACCTCAGAAGGTAAACTCGCCTAAATGTCTTTAAATCGACCACAGGACCACAGAGACATCAAAATAACGCAAGGAAAACACAAGGTAAGTCATTTTTATTTGCATTCTTTTCCACACGTAGAATTTAGTGCAATTCTCGAGCTTTTCTGATATATTCTCTTACATAATGTCACGTAAATTACATACAACGTATGGGCCGCCTGTGGTTATTCAAGCCTCCACTCAGCCAACACCCCGGCACAACCAAAGTTCTGTGAGGGAAGAGAGAAGATTAGAATGCAGGATGGGCCGGGGGGGGGGGGGGGGGGGAGAAGCAAGAAATGCTGCTACGGAAGGGAGGGAAGGAGCTGGTGAGACCATGATCCTTACCCATAATGGAGTCAGAAGAAGGGTTAGGGTTGTGTTGTGTGAGAAGAGGGATTGGAAATGTGATAGGCTAAGGAGAGGGGAAGGTTGGATAAAAATCTATGTGTGGTTAAATAATGCAACCTTTGACTGTTGCTGCTTTCTTGCCAGAACACATATTTAAAATGATTCCACATTTTGTGAAGGCTGTCCTTTGGTACATGCAAGTTTTATAAAAATATTTCAACAATTAATTTACGTAGTGGTGAATACTGAAGTTTCATTAAATGTTTGCAATCGAACTTCTTTTATCATAACGTTTGAATGTGTCCTTTAGTAGCATGTCGTAATGATGTGGGATATAGTTCAAGTGAAGCCTTTGAGTGCTACTTTGGTTCTTTAGTTCTTTATTGACTCCGAGCTTTCGCCGATCTACGGCATCATCAGGGAGGACGATAAAATATTTGCGCTATGGTTTTAAACGTTGGAGGTGCCACTGTAAATTAGCATAGTGTAAAACTAGCCAGTAGGACGCATGGAGACTATGGCGTGATAAAATGTTTTAAAATATGTGTTAAAAACAGTTAATTAAAATAGCTGATTAAAATAGAAGATCGTTAAGTTCAGTGCATTCCTCACGGGAGTTCAGTCCCGGCTTGTGTTTTCTGATGTAAAACGCTTCGTATAATCGCAGATTGACGGGGTCATTTTCACGCGTGATTACTTTGACTTCAATGTTATGGCTGTTGTTGCGATGGTGTGTTGTGAGATGTTTTTTTACCGACGAGTTGTCGTTGGTCAAGTGTTCTTTTGTTCGGTCATGTAGGAATCGTGTCGTGCTTCCGATGTAATATTCGCCACAAGCTTTGCACGTGAGCTGATAAACGGTGTTTCTCTGTAGGCATAAATTGGTGTCTGCGATGGGTCAGTTTGGTCTGTTGCATACGAAGCGTTTTACATCAGAAAACACAAGCCGGGACTGAACTCCCGTGAGGAATGCACTGAACTTAACGATCTTCTATTTTAATCAGCTAATTTAATTAACTGTTTTTAACACATATTTTAGAACATTTTATCATGCCATAGTTTCCATGCGTCCTACTGGCTAGTTTTACACTATGCTAATTTACAGTGGCACCTCCAACGTTTAAAACCATAGCGCAAATATTTTATCGTCCTCCCTGATGATGCCGTAGATCGGCGAAAGCTCAGAGTCAATAAAGAACTAAAGAACCAAAGTAGCACTCAAAGGCTTCACTTGAACTATATCCCACTTCTTTTATCATGTAAGGGATTTAAAACATAAACGGCCCACTTTTAAAGTGGTTCACAATGGTTTAGAGCTTCCTGTCTCTGGCTTTCTTTTACAGCTAGCCCAATGATGTGGGTTAAAAACAATCACAGTGTAACAGCTAGCTTGTAAAGTACTTATCAGTGAACAACATCAGATCAAAGTGACAGCAAACTTTATTACCATGGCAACATCAAAAGAAGCCAAAGATGCCCTATATTTGACCCTTTCAAGCTGATAACTTTAAAACTACAAGGTGAAAGTTTTATTTCTGATATATTTTTATTTAATCAAAAATACGGCAACTCTGACCCCTATTGATAAATTTTTTTCCAAATTGGCAAAGATGTTCCTTATGATGATAAGAAAAAATATGTACAAATCAAAAGCTTTGATAGAGTAGTTTTAAGTTAGTAGCCTAGAAAATAATCAAATATTTTGGATGACAAACAGAACATAACTGACTTTGTTTGGCGAAAATATGGATAAAAATGTTTGAAAAGGGGGGTTTGGGGGAAATGCTTTCCTCACTTGTCCCACCGGGCAAATATGCACATCAGACACAGTAAACCATTACCCCTAGAGATAAACATAGCCAGTCTGATTGTTTTGCAGTCTCATAGAAGTTAAATTCCAAAAGTGTTGGGACTTTATAACCAAAACCTAACTCACTGTCATCATGGTCTACCAGAGAATAGCTACAGAAGCAACAAGATTCATGGATAGAACATAATATCTGTTTTAGCAGATATTATAAAGTTACTCACTGATTCAGGTCCTACGTGTTTCTTGCCAATAATGCCAGTGCGCACATTTTCCTTCTGCAACACCAAAGGTAGACTCCTGACCTCATCAAAGGAGTTAAAGTGATGAAACTGATGATGAAGACCATACATACCATTTTGATGTTGAGGAAGACCTGGTTTTATAAAACATTATAATTTCAATTTTTCAACCTTAATGAAATTCAGAGTGTTAAACAACTAATTAACTGCACAATGCAGTGCAGTTCTAACTCTGCAGCAACTTTATTTTTTGTGTTTTTGTCACCTTGTCAGTGAGCAGACCCATAACCCTACTCAACCAGACTTCTAGTCATCCAATATTTTAAGTTTCTAGCAAACAGGTATAAATAAGTTACCTATGGAAATTTAAAAATACCCTTCTTTCTCATTAGTATTATTGCAGCTATGGTATTATTGGAGTTATGTTATGATTACAACTAAATATTAACAATGTGTCTGAGTGACAAAAACACTGCCAAAGGTGTTGACCTACTGTATATCAGGACTGAAAACTAAAATTTCAGAGCAATCACCATCTGGGTGAGCAACCTTCAAGCTGCACTTGCTTAGATAATTTTTCACCCACGCCGTCTCCTCCACACAATAAAAAATATTTGGGCAATTAGCCCCTCCCCACTCCTCCATGAACATATAAAATATTCAAGACAAGCTCCTCGGACATATCTTCAGATGTCTCAGGCTCGGTTGTGTTTTCACTAGGCCAATTTACTAGCTAAACTAGTAAGTAGTAGATCCGGGATTTAACAAATACCACCTGATCTTCAGCCATTTATTTTCCTATTTTAAACCCCTCTGACGCACGAAGCTCGCTTTGCTCACTTCGTGCGTCAGAGGGGTTTAAAATAGGAAAATAAATGCCTGAAGATCAGGTGTGTATTTGTTAAATCCCGGCTCTACTACTGAGGAAGGAGAAGGGGTATTCAACAACCAATTTTCGACAACCATGTGTGTGTGAAAGAAAATATTTACGCAGACACTAGTAAACAAAAGAGCGTGACACCCAGCCAAGCGAGGGGTTGTGTCGCAAAATTATTTTCCCTTGTTACAACAGCGGGCTCGCCAATTGAAGAATTATCTGCACAAGTATATACGCCAACCCTGTTCGCGGAGCAAACAACTGCGTGTGGTTAATGCTTAATTGGAAAGAGAATTGTGGTAAAAAGTGTGTCGGTTCATATTGCGGCCAGCATAACTATCAACTCAAAAGAGGAATGAAAATGCCCACTCCATGTCACAGCTGTGGCGTTGGAGTTTTGTGCGATTACCGTCTTTGCCTTTCTTGCAGCAGGAGCACGCTTAAACAACGGCTTATTTGCAAACAAAAAAAGGCAAAGAAAAATTTTGAACTTGTTTTGCACGAGCTTATGTCAACCCAATTAGAGATTTGAATACCTGTCATTATAACAAAGTCATACAATTAGAGATTTGTATACTTGTTATTATATTAAAGAAACTCAATTTTTTCTCGCGTATTATACAAAGTTGCCGAGGGCTAATATGGAAATTGGTCCAGCAACGTTGCAGAATTTATAACAAGAACTTGCGGAAATTGATCTATCGACATTGCAGTATTTAGAACAATTACTTGCAGAAAACGTGCCTGCAGCTCAAAAGATGAGATTTTGGATCTGTACGGCGAGGCTACATGAGGGTGAAGAGAGCAAGGGTCGTCGTTTCATTCGATGGCGCTTCATCAGAGGTCTGGAAAAAGATCTCAAACCTGACTATATGGAAAAGATTTGAGAGAACGTTCATACAGCGTTCTACACCAGACATGTCTACTCGTATCAGCTACGCCACATTGAAGATGGCACCGTTATTGTGTACTACAATAACCACGGCTCACCCTGGTTTAACGAACTGTCTGAGGCGGAAAAATAGCTGAGTGATCAGGAAAAAAACGTCTTGACTCTGACAATATAAAAAGACCGACCACAAAGTGGGAGTTTGTAAGCTTCTTCAATGCTGATGTGAAGGTTGTGCTTGACCGCCAGCCTTTGTTGGGCACAGGCCCCTTGCCAGACTGGCTGCACAACCTTGCACATGGCATGCATGGTGGCACAGTAGCGCTTAATTGCAGGAATGGCTCTGGGCTCGGAATGCACTGGGAACAAGTTTGGTTAGCTAAATTAGACTACAAAATCACCCTGGTTAGCCTATTACAACACTGCGGTTAGCCTACTAAGCAATCCGTTTAGCCTACAGAGCACTGCGGTTAGCCTATTAAGCAATCCGGATAGCCTACTTTTGCACTCCGGTTAGCCTACTAAGCACTGCGGTTATGCAGTTAGCTCTCAAGAATGGTAAGGGTAACACGATAAAATCTTAAAATTTTCGGTGTTCGGCAGCCGGGACTTGGTAGTGTAGTGGTTAGTAGGAATAGCTGGTGTTCTGAGTGACCCGGGATCGATTCCACCTCTGTGCTTTTATAATTGACTTTGTTTTTTCTCTTTATTAGATGAAAAAATCAAAGTCTAAAAAAAAAAGTGTCCCGGAGCCATTCCTGCATTTAATGCCATGTTGGTGACACTGGACACCTACCACGATAATTTGTGCCTCCGGCGCTGCATTGCTGTGCACAGAGTTGCCCGGCTTGATTGAAGTACAGCAGCAGCTCGTGGGCTTGCCAACATCATTGGCGTGCGAGATTCACACAAGCTTGCCATCTTCAACGGCATGCCCAAAGGTGTGCCCAAGGGAATACAATAATGATTGCCCGGGCGAAAAAGTCGAAGCCCCGCAGACAGCTTCCGAGAAGGCTTTCTATCCAAAACATTATGCTTCCCAAGAATCGCTTCAGTGGCTTGACCATGAAGCAAGGTGGCAGAAAAATTCACATTCACCACGCAATGTGTGGTCACGGAGGTGAGAGGTGGGTTGAGAGAGCATCTGTCGACCGTATCAACCATGAAACCAAGACTATATTTCAATACCACGGTTGCCACTGGCAAGGGTGCCGAAAGTGTTTCCCGCACGATCGCGACAAAATCATTAGCCATAATGACCAAACACGGGAAGACAGGTTCATGGCCACAAGGAGATGCACAATAGCGCTCCAGAAGGCCAGCTACCAGGTTATCGAGGCTTGGGCGTGTGAAGTTGGGAGAATCGACGCTGACCCCCTGCAGGCCGAAACAAAAAGCTACCCGCACGCAATCTTGTACGATTTCGAGGAATACGGTGACAATAATCAGCGGAAGGAACCCACGCCCATGCTCACGATCGAGAACGCGCACATGCCAATCTCGGTGAGCATCGGAGACACTCTTGAGAGAGAGCCCACCCACATCTGCGAAAGAGACCCCGCTGAGTTGGTTCGCAAGTTTATGGAAGAGCTGGAGAGACGCGGAAAAAACATCCGGGCCCAAGTAAGGGTGGAGTTTATGCCAGAAGACGTGGGCCTGCTTCTAAAAGCGCAGCAGCAAAAAATTGGTGAATGGTGCGACCAGGTGCCTGTCATTGGGTTCAACTCGGGCAGTTACGATCTAAACCTGATCAAAAGCCACTTTGCCGAGCAGCTTGCTGACACAACCGGCAAAGTCAGAGTGGCAAAAAATGGAAGAAAGATAATGTTCTTGCTCACCTGGGGCTTCCGTTTCCTTGATATAATTAACTATCTTGGCCCGGGGACCAACTACGAAAAGTGGGTAAAAGCCTACGAACACACAACGGAGAAATCGTGGTTTCCGTACAAGTGGTTTGATTCGCCCCAAAAGCTCGACTATGCAGGGCTCCCAGACTATCCAGCGTGGTTCTCACACCTGAAGGGCGACCACGTGCTCACGATAGATGAATGGGAGGGGTGTAAGCGTCTGTTTAAAAAAAGGGCATGCGCAGTTTCGCAGACTGGCTGTGCTACTACAACAATCTCGACGTGGTTCCGGGTCTTGAGGCTTTGGAAGAGTTGTGGGCCTTCTACACCGAAAACGGAATCAACATCTTGAAAGACGCGGTCAGCATCCAGGGTGTGAGTTTGCATTACTTACTCCGGGGAGCGGTAGAGAAAGGTGCGGAGCTTTACAGTCCAGGCAAAGAAGCGTACAAGATGTTGAAAGAAGCTGTGATCGGAGGCCCAAGCCTCGTATTTACGCACTACCACGAAGTTGGGGTGACAAAGATAAGATTGCACCAATTTGAAGACTCCCGTCTTTGCAAAAGATCTTGGGTTACAATGCCAACGCCCTGTATCTTTCGACCATGCTCAGAGAAATGTCTTGCGGGAAGGAAAGGGTCGTGCACTACGACAATGACTACCAAGAGGCGGCAGTGCCAGTGCTAACGCACAGGCTCAAAGAAGGAAAATGGTTTGGATTTGCCGAAGTCGATATAGAGATTCCGGAGCCTTTGCGGCCAAAGTTCGAGGAAATGTGCTCTTTCTTCTTTAACAAAAAGGTGCCGATCGAAGTTGTCCTGAAGCACATGCTCGATTACTTGCGACGTACAGGCAGAAAGCGCGGAGACGGGAAAAAAACTTGTGGGCGCACTGTCCGCAGAGAGACTGTTGGTGTACGCCCCTCTGCTGTGTTGGTACGTTGACCACGGGGCGGTTGTCACAAAGGTTTACAGAACAATAGACTACCAACCGACCAAGATCTTTCCCTGGTTCGTGGAGCACGTGACCGAGGCGTGACGGACAGGAGACGTGGAAAAAAGCAAGGCGCTGCTGGCCGAGGTGTTCAAGCTGCTGGGGAACAGCGGGTATGGGAAGCTCATCAAAGCCTTGGAGCGGCCAAAAAACATTAGTTACACCAAAGATGAGAAGGTGGTCGACAGAGCCTTGCGAAGCACGTATTTCTCTGATCTTGACGAGATCGAGCAGGCGTATGAGCTGAAAAGCCGCAAGCCAAGGATCACAATCAGGCGACCGTTTCAGGTTAGAATCGCTGTCTATCAGCTGGCAAAGCTGCGGATGCTGGAATTCTATTTCGACTTTCTCAACAGGTATTTCGACAGAAGAGATTTTGAGCTGATCCAGATGGACGCAGACAACAACTACATGGCCATCTCCAGTGAGCGGCTCGAGGACCTTGTCAGGCCGGAGCAGCAAGCGGAATTCGAGACACAAAAGAAACAGTGGCTGGCTTGGGACAAATGGAGCGGCCACACGACCGGGCTGTTCAAACTCGAGTGCGTGGGCAGCCGGATGATCGCACTCTGCTCAAAGTGTTATTTTGTTGACGAACCGGAGGGCGAAAAAAAGAAGTTCAGCACGAAAGGGATGTCGAAGAAGCAAAACGAGATAACCTGGCAGCGTTTCAAGGCAGCTTTGGAAGGTAGCAAGGACATGGTAACTAACAGAGGTTTCAGGATGTGGGACGGACGGATGGTCACTTATGAGCAGCAGAAACTGGGGCTGAGCGCTTATTACGACAAAAGGTGGGTGCTGCCCGACGGGATACACACTGAACCAATCGAATTTCACATTTAATTCGCGTCAGACGGAGGAAGAGTGGTGTTTGGAGGGACAACCAGCAGTTCTTCACGCACAAAGCCTCGCTTGGGCCCATCGTGCAAATAGTAGAGAACAGGCTCATTTGATCGGATCTGTGGCCCTTCTTACGCCTCCTTCAAGCTCACCGGGTTGGTAGAGATAGCGAACATTAACCAGGGAGGGAGCTTGTTTTTGTTCACCCCAACCTTGAGTTGAGGGCTTCGCAGAAACAGTTTTTTCTTTGATTGCTTCCGCAGGTTTTTTCCACGTCAGCCGGGTGACTTTGTTGTTTAAAGCCAAAACAACTTCAGGAAGCCTTTTCACCCACGCAGTGGACCGCTGGCCCTCAGGGAGTCGCATTTCCACGGCGTACTGGTGCCCAAACAATCGTTCGGCAAGGGTGCGGTTGAAGCGTTCAACAATGGCCTGGTCGCGGTGAATGTCAACGGCCCGCGCCAGATATAGGTTTTGTGATTTTCCATGTCTTTTGTAACAGCGCCCATGAATTCGCACCCGGGGTCAACCTGCAGCAGTTGAGGCCATTTGAGAGGCGCGCGCTTGTAAATCTTCTGAAAGGCCTGGGCGACCTCATCAGAACTTTTCGAAGTCAAGGGTTTGGCCTCTTTGTAGCGGCTGGCCATGTCGACAATGGTCAGCACGTATTTGAAAACTTTGTGCCCACGGGGCAGTTTGTCATGTGGCAGAAAAAGAAGGTCTGCCTGGTGGACTGCGTTGGGTGTGGACACGTCGAATTTTGGTCAAGGAATGCACCTCGGAGCGGGCAGGTATATCTGCCAGAGGGCTTGCTTGACCAGCCACTTTTTTTGCGGTGTCTTCTGGTACCTTGGCGGCCTCGGATAATTTATTGATAGCGGCAATGCCTTTCCAATATCCCCCAGGGCCGTAGTATATCTTTCCGAGTTTTGCATCCATCGCGCTATATAAGTAAGGAGTTAAAAAGTTTAAAGGAACCGGAAGGCTGCGTAGCCCAGAGCGAGTGCCCCGGCACCCACAAACACGAGTTCACCATTTTCTGCTGCTCGCTTGGCTGATAGAAATCAGAGAACTTGGGCCCTTTGGGAGGTGTCATTCTTTCTTCAGGATGCGCCTGGTTGTAGAGTTTGAAGGCGTAGTCAGTGTTGGTGAAGTTCTGCTCGGCCTCCTCCTTTATTTGAGAGTTTGTCGCAATCCAGTCGATAAGTTTGGTGAGGTCACGCGTGTATTTTGCGTACGCAGCTTGATACGCCTCGAGAGCTTTATCATGGCGCACTTTTTCTTCTTGTGCTGCTTTGTCACTGCCCCCAAAAGTCCTCGCGAGATAATTACCGCTGATAAAAGCGAAATCGATATGTTTTGCGGTAACCAGCGCCGGGTTGGCAACAGCGAGTAGCCTGTCACACTTCAAAGAAAGGTTGCCAGCAAGGTTGGACAGCTCTTTGGTTATTATGTAGTCATTTTTAAGCTACTTTTGCAAAGCTTCAACGTCTTTGATTGGTAAAAAATTACCAACTATTTTGGATGCAAAGGTAAGAAAGCTATCTACCAGAGTATCATTTGTTTTTGAGCTCACATAGGCCTCATACCTTTTGACGTATTTTTCAACATCCTTGTCGCTTAATCGCTTAACCTGTTCGTGAGTCAACAGCACACCTATTGTCTCTTTGGTTTTGCCCGATGAAACAAGTGTTGCCAGCTGCTCACGGAGAGCAGGAATATCAGGCTGCGTCGAAGCAACTGCTAAGACATTGTCAGGCGCGCTCGTTGGCTCAGCTTCAAGCAAGCTCAAAACGTCGGTCAATATGGAGTCTTCGGTTTCTACCCAGTTTGCACTCGTTGATGGGGTCACCATTTTGTATATTTTATTAATTTTTTTAATTGAGTTTTAATTTTATTCCGTAAGGGTGCCGAAGTGAGAACACAAGGAAGGAAAACTTTTTTTTTTCAACATCGAAATATATTCTTTGTACTCATCTTGAGAAAGTTCGCCGGCGTAATCTCAAAAAACCGCTTTCAAAGTCTTCCATGAGGGAGTGTGAAAAAGCACAATTGCAGCTACGTTTTTGCGGAAAGAAGCTGTGATGCTGGTCATCTTTTGGGTGAGCACCCACACGCTTAGTCCTGTGTGGCGAGCGCTGAATGCGAGATTGACCAGCTGGCCTGTGCGCTTTTTCACATCTTTCGAGGCTGCGCAGTCATCGAGGATTATGAGCACGTTGGTGCCCTCCAAAAACCAGCAAACAAGCTTCAACCATGGTTCAACTGCATTCTGTTCGCAAATGATAACATAAAAACGAAGGTCCGCCTCAGCGAAGCGATGAAAAGTCTTGTTATACGCGAATGTCAGGCAGATGAGCATGATGAAGTCAAACTTGCCACAGAAAGAGCTACAGAGCTGATCAACCACAAACCTTGATTTGCCCGAATTCGTCGGGCCAATAACAAGAGCGTTGAACGGTATGTTTCTGGGGTCCATTTCTATATCAGTAATGCACAGATTCTAATTGCTGCCCCAATTTGTTCATCTGCGAGTCACTGATAACAAAGACGTGGCAGTTCACATTGCCAGAGCCACTGGCGTTCCGCTCGAGTTCAAGCTGGACCCCGTCTTCATGAGGCGCGTACCGCTGCTGTGCAGCGACTGATCTACCATGGAGTGCAGATCGATCAAAAGCCCGAACTTGCCATCTCTGTAGAACTTTGTCAGATTCATGTGTGGCGTTTTTGTCTGTGGAAAGAAGCGCGGGCTGTCTCCCACATGTCCCTGCCTACGATGCCATTGTTGTGCAGCATGTTAGGCGAGCCATTCACCGTGACACTGACTTTCGTCAGGTCAGGGTTGAAGTACTTTTCTGAATCTCTGGCTCCTGCAGCGTAAGGCTCAATGAACAGGAGAAGGATTCCTTTCAGGGACCTTCTCTGTGGGTTGACTCCAAGGTTAATCCTTGTGTCCTTGGCTTTTGCGAAGGTGACCACCTCAGCACGCATCACGTGATCGTACATGAATTTCTTGCCAGCGGAATAAACACCGTGCGAGTCTTCCGCAAGAGTCTTGCTTCTAATCATTTCATACTCGAGCTGGATGTTAGTCAGCTTGTATTTCAGTTTTGTTGGGTCAGTGCCTTTGACAACCTGTGAGGCCGGCGCAAGGGCCAGCTCAAACACGAGCTCGCTGTAAAGAGTTTGGGGGTAAAAGACTACGTGGTCGGTCAGGATCTGGTGGTCTAGTCTGATTCGGTATTTTGTTCCGAAAACCTCGGTTAGCGTGTTTTCCGTGTCGACACAAGTGGTTTTCTTATCCCCAGCGCTTGAGTGGATCTTGCAGAGGTTCTCACTTTGAATGCCGTCGAGCAGCATGTTGTTCCACTCCTCCTGCGAGAGGAAAAGGTCCTCCCAGATCTTGAAGATGTCATACCCCACCGTGTCCTGCAGTATGGTGCCCGCGTACTTCACAACTAGTTTGTCGACCAGAGTGTGCCCCGCGTTTTGAACGAGGAAGTTGTTGGCTTTCCCTCCAGACAAGTCGATGTTGAAAAGCAGTAATAGTAATAATAGTAATAACTTTAATAAATACTCCTAAAAAGGTTTTCAGTACCTATTTACAAATGAAAATACAAACTATATCTAACAAGCTAATATTGTCATTCAAGCTAGTACAGTCATTCAATCATTCATTCATTACAAGTTTCAGGGCTTTCTTAAAGGCCTTTACAGTTTTAGCGTCTCTCAGATCTTCGTCTAACATGTTCCACAGAGATACTGCTCTATAAGCGAAGGTCCGTTGGCCGGTGGCTGACCTGAAGAATGGGATTTCGAACTTCTCATTATTACGGGTTGTGCGATTATGTAAAGAAGATCGTTTTTTAAACTTAGCACAAAGGTATTCAGGAGCTAAATTGTTGGCACACTTACAAGCCATAACAGCATCTCTGAATTTGAGCATCTTACTAACTGGAAGCCAGTCGAGTTCATCAAGTAATGGCGTCACGTGGTCATATTTCCGTGCGCCGCAGATGATTTTGCAAGCGAAATTTTGAATGAGTTGCAGCTTTTGAATGTTCTTAGATGAGGTATTAGACCACACGGTCGAGCAGTAGAGCATTTTGCTAAAGACAAGAGATATAATAATTAAAGCCAAAGTCTCTCTGTCAAAGCTGTATTTCACACGGTTGATCTGGACCAATTTAGTCAGGCACGAAGAAACTAAGTGGGAGATATGAGTGTCATAGGTCAGGTGTAAATCTATGTATACTCCTAGATCTCTTGCTGATTCGACGGCCATAAGAGTCTTTCCAATAAACGAAACAGTGAAATTAACTGAATGTTTACTTATCATTTGCTTTGTGCCGATCAACATGAACTTTGTTTTCTCAGGATTTATTAACAAATCATTTGCGCAACACCAGGTGGCAACATTACGCAAATCCTTTTCGAGCTTGATCTTGGCGTCAATGACATCGGCTACGGGAAAAGATAGCAAAACTTTAGAGTCGTCGACGTATGACTCAAGCTGGCAGAATTCAATAGCGCCTGGCAGATCGTTTAGATAAATACAGAAGAGGAGCGGCGAAAGAATCGCTCCCTGGGGGACTCCGTGTGTGATTGGTAATGGATCTGATAGCACAGAGTCGATGCGCACTGATTGTGTCCGGCCTGAAAGGTAGCTCCGGAACCACTGAACTACGGCGGGTGAGGCACCGACAGTGGAGAGTTTCTGGAGTAACTTCTGATGGCAAATACTGTCAAAAGCCTTTGAAAGGTCGAGTAAGACTAATGTACTTATTTCCTTTTTGTCCATCGCCTCTAGAATTAGGTCCGTGGTGTAAATATTCAAGGTCTCGGTTGAATGGAGTGACTTGTTACCGCTTTGGTGGGATGACAAGCGGTTGCGTGAAATCAGGTAGGTGACAAATTGCTCCAGAACAATTTTCTCGCAAACTTTAGACGCGACATTGAGTAGTGACAATGGTCGATTGTTCGAAGGCTCTTCGTGATCTCCCTCTTTTAGGAGTGGGATGACCTCAGCGATCTTCCAGTCTGATGGAAAAGTAGAAGTGCCGAGTGAGCAGTTGATTATCTCAGTAATAGGCCCGAGTAATACTTGTAGGGCGTCCTTGAATACTCTAGCTTTGGTTTTATCAGGTCCTGGAGCTCTGTTCAATGGTAAAGACAAGATGGCACGCCTTACATTTTCGATGCTCACGGGAGTGAACCTGAAGCAATCGTTGGGAGATGACACAAGATCTGGTATGGATGAGTTTGAACAGGTGATATTATTATCTACTGCTAGCTTTGCAACAGTTTCAGCCGTGCGGCTTCCAACAGATGAAAAGTGTGAATTAAACTCATCTGCCAAGATCTTGAGGTCTTTCGAGTAGACGAGTTTCTCTTTTGTTTTCGATGGAACGATGTTGTTGATCACTTTCCAAAGGGATCTCGAGTTGTTCATATTATTCTGAACTTCTTGATATGTATGATGTTTTTCAGCTTCAATGAGAGCTTTTTTGACATTATTCCGGGAGATTTTGTATTCTGCCCAGTCAAATTCATTGCGCGTTAAAAGAAAGCGACGAAGGAAACGGTTTCTTATTTTCATGAGATCCTTGATCTCTTCGGTGACAAATGGGCATGGGTGACTTCGGATCTTGACTGTCTTTACCGGAGCGTGTTTATCAAGTACTTGACGAAAAGCATTATTAAAAATGCCGAGCTTGCTGTTTACATCAGATGCAGCAAACACTGAAAGCAAGGAGTCAGAATAAGACGCCAAGTCGGAGGTAAATTTTTCAGGATCATAGTTCTTGTAGCTGCGCACTGTTACATAGTGAGAAGAAATCTTCGGGGATTTCAGTTTCAACACAACGTAAACAGGAAGGTGATCGCTGATTGGATTGTTAATGACACCACTCTTGCGAACAGACGAGGGGTCCGAGACTAAGATGACATCTAGTAATGACTCGGTAGTGGCCGTAATCCTGGTAGGTTCTTTAATTAGCTGCTGTAGGTTCATCTCACGTGTAAAACTATTGATGGCTGCATACTCACGACAAGAGCTATCGAGGACGTCGCAGTTTAGGTCACCAAGGATAATTATTGGCTTGTTCAGTAACAGGGCTTGGGTGTAGACCGGTTTCAATGTGTCTTCGAAGAAGCTGAGGGGTGTGTCATCGGGGCGGTATGATACACAGAGCACAATCGACTTGGATTTTTTAACCTGAACGCTAAGCCAGAGTTGATGGAAATTGCAGCCAGAAATGCTCGAGAAATTTTTAAGAACCTTGGACTTTAGCTCACTGCGTACGTAAGCACATACTCCACCTCCTCTTTTATGCAGGCGATCCAAACGGAATAGTTTGTAGCCGTCAAGTTGGATCTCAGTGGATGTGATGGTGGTATTCAGCCAAGATTCAGAGATTGTTATGATATCAAACTGTTCACGACTATTTAATTCTCTGAGCTGAGATAGATGGGAGATGTTTCGAAGTGAACGGATGTTTAGGTGAAGGACATTGAGACCAGTTCCTGACCTTTCTGTGGCCGGAATAAAAGATCGTTCGGTGATGCGGACATCTGAGGGACCGTTGTGCTCACAAATGTTGACATTCGAGCAACGCTTCAGTGATCGTAGATTATGCAAATTCGCTCTTCGGTTAAAATTGCGTTGTGCGATAGATCTTTCTTTATTAATAATTGGTATTTTGGTAGCTTCCTTGTTGACTCTCGTACCACCAGCCTTCCCCCTGTACTTTAGGATGTTTAAATCTTTCAGTTGACGGATGAGCTGTGGATTTAAGCGCTTGGTAGAAAAACAGCTTTGTCTAAAACTCATAAGCTGGTCGCGAGAGTAATGGAGTTTTGGATAGTTATCCGTGGAGAGAGTATGAATAAAATTCGCTGTCTGACGGCCACAGTTTGGTAATGTAGCTGGTCCTGGATTAGCTTGAACATCCATATGAATAGTTAAGTCGAAATAAGCTTCTTTTCCAGGCACATGGAGGATGGTAGTTCCATGTTTAGATATCTTGACCGCGGCGTAACTGAACCGTGTAATATTCCTTCCACGTGGGCTTCCACCGATCGTATAAAATCTCTGACACCAAAGGCCTTGGGTCGCAAAAAGTCTCTGGTTTGCTTGTAATACATGAAGAGAACTCTTAGCTGCCTGATGGTGGTCGTTAGCAGCTTGAATGGCGAAAAAATTGATAACAAAATGATATAAAATGACGAGCAATAAAAGAGCAGCCATAGTGCGCTAATTACATGCATGTTCTCCAATGCAGTGCGAGCGAGCCGGGCACGAGGACTTCCTTCTCATTCAGCTTGGGCACAGAAACATACAGGGTCTCGCTGGGCTGGCGTCACTACGATCAAAGGTGATGCGCTTTGCTGCACGCTCGGCTTTCATCGCGCTGATATTTTTTTCTTTGTGCGTTGGATGAAGGTTTGCTTGCACCGCCATCATCTATATGAACAAAAAATATTTTTGTTTAATATACAATGGCGGAAGGTGGTTTTGAAAACCCTGGTTATTTCCCAACTGACTATGCTCCATGGGAGAAAGTCCCCGACGAAACAACTCCTTTTGTGCTGGGCTCCGCATCCACACCAGGCCCTGGTGGTGGTGAAGAAATTCCAATGCAGACAATGCATCACGAAAAGAGCGGACTGCTAGAAAGATCTTATGCCGAGACATCTTTCACCCAATCACCAGGTGCACAGGCTTGGGTTGCTGCAAAAGATCTTTTTCCAAACATGAGCTCAAGTGAACTTGAGATATTTTACAACACAAAAGGAAAGCTCCAGGACAAAATGTTTGGCGCTGGCCAAAAGGCATATGACATTTTTACCACAAAAAGGGGTACAGGTGAAAAACTGCTCTTGGAAAGTCCATATATGAAATGAGAGATGAAAAACAAGAATTTAAACGAAATGAATCTCTGGCTGCCGGAAAAGAGAAATATAAAAAAGTTATGGAAGAGAAACGAGAAGAAATAAACCGATTACGTGCAGAAAGAGATGCTCTTGAAGAAAATGGCGACCAGCCGGAACAAATTCAAAAACTGGACCGGCAGATAAGAGATCTTGAAAAAGAACACAAAGAAGCGACCGACAACTATTTCAAAAGTTTCGAAGCTGAGAGAGCGAATAAATCATTGAAAGAGGAGATTCAGAAGATATAGAAGACAAAGAAGAGGTTGAAAATGTAAGTGAGGCCCTCAGGGCAATAAGAAAACGAAAAGCAGCACTCGACTGGCGAATGAAATTGGAATTGGATAAGTCATTAGACCAGGATGCGGCACCTGAACAAAGAGAAATGGCAAAAAAGAAAGTAATACAACTTAAAGAAAGTCTTAGAAAGATTGTAAATGATGAAAATGAGTTTGAGAAAAAAATTGGTGATAAACTTTTTTAAACTGCAAAAAGACAAAGAAGTACTGGAACACCAAAATGAAGAAGACAGGAGGGTTATCAACGATGAGAACACCACATCTTTTGATAGAGCTGCAGCAGAAGAATGGAACAGCGCAACGAAGAGATCAAACAGATAACAACACGGATTGAGGAAATCGATCGAAACAGACATCTTTTGGAGAGGATCAAAGACATCTTCAAAAAATATGGCGTGACATTAACAGCAGTCCTTCTTGCTGCTGGTGTCATGATTGGTGCTGTCATTGTTGCCATTAGCAACTCTCTGAAAGCTACAGGGAAGGCGTTGGGAAATGGATTGAAAGAGATTGGCAAAAAACTTGCTTCAATCCTTCCCGGCCTCATTGGCTCGATTTCAAAGCTGCTGGTCAGGCCATCGGTTTTCTGGCTGAGCACACCTGGCTGCTGATTTTGGCTGTTGTGGCCTTTCTGGTCAAGAAGCAGCGTTAACGAAATGACAAGAATGCCAAACCCGCAACAGCAACCGTGCCAACAGTGACAGCTATTTTGTTCACGTCATGTGACTCACTGCCGGAGCCAACCGTTGGCATTGGTTCAGATTCAGTTTGCTCCACTGGAGTTTGCTCTTCTGCAGCTCTTTGGATCACAGGCGCTGGCTGTTTTTTTGCACGAATGCGGTCTATTTGAGCAATTTATTTCTTGAGAGATCAGTCAAGCGACTAGCTCATTAACTTTCTCGACTCGATACTCGATCCTCTAAACTCAAAGTATCGAGAATCGAGGATCGAGGCTCGAGGGACTGTCAACTTACTTTTGAGTGGTACTGTAATTGAGATAAAAAGTAAAGGTAAGATTCCTGTTAGATGACCTTCATAACCATTGTTATCCATGCATGAGGCAACATCTTATGAACTGCTTTTTGGCGATCAGATTTTTTCATTTGGCGACTGGAAAAAAATTAATGTTCGGTCGCCACTTGGCGCCTGCATAAAAAAGTTAATTTCAGACCCTGGACGGTCGCTTCAAGTGGCCATAGGAGTTTCACAAGTTCCATTTAAATATGTCTGAGCTGTCCTTTGCAACTCACCACGCGGAAGGCCTCGCCATGGCTACCAATTTTCTTCTCCATGAAAAATGTTTCATGGTACCCTTTCACAACACACTCATTCTATCAAATATCACATCCATGTTTTTTTGTCGCTGCTGCTTTGTGTATCGGATTCGAAGGGTGACTGTTTGGCGGGTTTATTTTCGATTTCCCGCTATCCATTAGCTGAAGCGCTGCTTTTTTTGTGCTGTTGTTTACCCCGTCGTTGACACCCAGCTTCATACCCGGCGTCGCTTGTTTGAGTTGGCTGTTGTAGCCAACCGTGCTCTCTGCGTTAATTAACATTCGCGCGGGCATCAGCCAGGCCCCCAGGCACACAGCAAGGTTGAGCCTCACCTTTGCCTCGTCTACGGCAAGTTGGTATCTTTGAACTGACTTGGCCAGATCCGTTTGCCTTATCGCGTCTTCCACCAAGACAAGGAACTCGCTCTGGGCTTCTTTTGCTCTGCCCCCAGCACCAAGAATGCTGCTTCTCACGTTGACTTGCGCACCCAAGATGCAATACACAAAGGCTTCAATTGACTGATTGATACATGAAAGCCCTGCCTGGGTCAAACCTGCCGAGGTTTTGGGCGCAAACCAATCGAATTGCTCTTCCACTGGGTCGTTTCTTATAAAGCATACTGAAATTCCCTTTTCTGACGCCTCAGGGTCCTCGTTGTTGAATTTTGCTTTTGCCAATGGATAGGGCACGTCCAGTATGAAAGGGTCGCGGCAATAAATGTAAATGCGTCCCAGCCCGTGGTTTGCCCCGTATGTGAAGCAGAAATCGGTTGACGGGTCAATGCCAAACTCTGCGTACAATCTTTTGAAAGAAGCCACGTCGTAATGGTTGTTGATCTGACTGAATGTAGGGTCACCCGGCAATGCGCTCAAGCTTTGGATGCCTCCGAGCTGATACAGGATGCGCCGAACTTTGAAGTACATGTGGAAGATGTAAAAGGCCTGCACCTGCGGCGGCAGATTCAGATTCTTTGTCAAATACTTCACGTGAGATTCCGCAACCTGTCGCCGCGCACCAAACTGCAAAGTTCAGCTGCTGTTCCCAGAAAGATAGATCAGGTCCTGCAAGCCATTTTTTGTGGGCTGTGATGTTTCGAACTTTATCTGTTCCCTTCGAAATATCTCTCTGAACTTTGTTGTAAAATACTGGTCAGGCGTTACATAAATATCCATCAAGTTGTTGAATATTTTCTTCAAACTTGGTGCAGCATCTTGAAATTCAACTGCTGGAACAGGCAGCAAACTTTTTTCTGTGCTGGGCGATAACTGGTAAGGAAAGCCGCCAACGGCATCCAAACCCAGCACGCTTTTCATGCCTGCACTCCAATATTTGCTGTCTGAACCGAAGACACTTTGCAGACTGCCTTCACCCTCTTTGTAAAATATTTCAGCTGTTGCTGTGTGGTCCAACGCAAAAATTGTCTGTGCTTCAAATTTGCTTTTGTTGGCCCTTGGAAACCGTGCAGAAAAAGCTGCCCATGCCTTCTCTCGTGCAGCCTTTGTAATTAAGATAAAAAGTAAAGGTAAGATTCCCGTTAGATGACCTTCATAACCATTGTTATCCATGCACAAGGCAACATTTTATGAACTGCTTTTTGGCGATCAGATTTTTTCATTTGGCAACTGGAAAAAAATTAATGTTCGGTCGCCACTTGGCGCCTGCATAAAAAAGTTAATTTCAGACCCTGGACGGTCGCTTCAAGTGGCCATAGGAGTTTCACAAGTTCCATTTGAATATGTCTGAGCTGTCCTTTGCAACTCACCACGCGGAAGGCCTCGCCATGGCTACCAATTTTCTTCTCCATGAAAAATGTTTCATGGTACCCTTTCACAACACACTCATTCTATCAAATATCACATCCATAGTATAATTATGTGCTAAATTGAAAGTATCCCTCTTTCAAGACTTGCTGATTAAGATCAATGACAATGGATGAAAATAGATATAATCAATAGCAATTATGAGGATATGAATTGTGAGTATTCTTGGTTTTCACCCACGTGACCGGTAAATTGACCACGTGCGGCGTCCGCCATATTGGTGCCCCTGACATGTAAACAAAGCTGACTCGAAGAGACGCACGACTGGAGAAAGACCGAGATGTAACAATGGTTATGTGTATTGTTGTAGGCTGTGCGAGCAAAAGCGATACAGCAAAAGGAGTTGGTATGTTTCGTATACCTTCGGTTGTTTATAATCAAGGTGAAGAAACGGAGGAACTAACGAGAATGAG
>OX393571.1:7910495-7940495 GCA_947652115.1 Blastomussa wellsi
TATCGAGACTCAACATGGCTTTCAAGACCTTTCACGTAGTCAGAAAGCACGGGAATATTAGCAGCAAGGCTTTGCAAGTCTTCACAAGCTTTTTCTTCGGATAGGTCCATTTCCAAACCGATTTATAGCGCAGAAAACTAAACAGCTTTGCAGAATTGGCCTTCTACTTAACATAAATTTCACGGGCCAGGGGCACCAACATGGCGGATGCCCAAATATGGAAACTCTAATCATGTCAGGTGAAAACCAGCAATTCGATTAATTGAGGCAATCGATAATAATCGATTATATTGATTATATCGATTGCCTTCCAATGATTGATTTTCATCAATTGGGCACACCAGGTTTGAAAAATGAAATTCAAAGCGTCCAAATTTTGTTAACTAAAAAATTCGAACCCCACCTCCCCTTTCCGTAAATCCGCCATCCTTTGGCGAGCTTGGTCCCTATTGAATATGACCTTTGAATGCAGTAAACAGACCCTAGGATTACAATATAACAGCTGTTTGCGTCATAGCTGATTATCACTACGCACAGACACTGCAGACAGTTTGCAGAACGTCTTTTCTTACCTGTTAAGATGGCTGACCTACTAGGAGAACAGCTACTCACGGATGTGAAGGCGTCCCTGAAAACCACACTGCGCTTTGCCAAGGCGTTTATGTTTGGAGTTTTGCAAACCGTGTTATTGTAAACCTGGGTCTCGAAACCTACGTCGTCACCAATCAAAACCAAAACATTTCTTCTTTCATCGTGGCCTTGTGTCTTGGAAAGGGTTATCGCGATAAAGGTTAATAACAAAACAGATCCTACTTTGGACATTTTTCTGCACAGCAGTCATTTGATTCGGACAACGATAGTCTGTTGACAGTGAGCGAAAGCTGGAGCTACCGGAACTAAACAGAGTACCTTTGCGTAACCGGAAGCGTGGCTGCAAGGCTGTGACGTGTCGTGTAAACCGGCACGAAAAAGAAATATGGCCGTGGGATTTCGTACCGAAGCATTTCGAATCATTTTACTGTGTTCGCTGTGGTACACGATCAGCTCAACAAACAGTGTCATTGGGAAGAAAATACTTACAGAATTTCCTTTTCCTGTTACCGTAGCGATGGTTCAAGTGGTATCTACGGCGCTATTTTTGTCGCCAACACTTCGTGTTTGGAACGTCCCTGCGATGAAGTCGTTACCCAAATCAAGTCTTATCAAACTGATCTTACCTCTTTCTTTTGGGAAGGCTTTTGCTGCGATAACAGCACATGTTAGTATATGGAAAGTACCCGTTTCGTACTCTCATACAGGTAGGTTGCTTTTAAAAACAACAATAATATTTTTAGCACTTAATTTTATCTAAAATTAATCTGAATATGAAACTTAAATTATATGCTTAAAGATTTTCAGGCATCTTTGCAAGCTTGAATAAAGATGGTATATTATTTTAGAAATGATTGATTCTAATGGTACAGCATACCAATCAGTGATAACTGACCTAGCTGGAATTATCCCTGGAGCAATTTTATTAAGCTGAGGTCCTGATGACTTCTAATAATGTTCATTCAGGTACATTATTAAGTAACCAGTGCTGTGGGATTTCAGCATGCAATTGTCACTGTTTAGCCATTAAGCAAGTTGTTTACAGAGCAGGATTTTTTTCTCCCAACCAGATTAATCGATCAATCAATCAATCGATCGATCAATCAATCAATCAATCAATTGTAGTTGGTCAGATAGTCAATCAATCATGACTTTATGCTCCTAACCTTAAAATTTATTGATATACATGATTTACAGTAACTATTAACTGGACCTTGTTTCAAACAATTCTGAAAGCAAGCATAGTCATAATGTTGTTCCAAATTACATGTAGAAATTGATTGCTCCCCTGATTACTCCCTGAACTGTACTGCAATAAGCCCAATTAGTAATAACTCATGATAAAAATGTAGCTAACTGTAAAGTTGACTTTGAATAGTTTCATGTTACTCATAATGTTCTTTCTTTTTTGTTTTGCATTGTGTACAACTTTCAAGTTAAGGTGAGTAATAAGTTTACTTTTGTGCAGTGTTGAACACTAAATTCCATTCAAATGTAAATAAATTTTAGTTTTAAGCATTAGTCAATAAACAGTTTTAAGGCATGTCTAAGATTGATGCTCTCTTGAGATATTCACTCTATTTCATGCATGTAAATACACTTTATTGAAGCTTAAAAATGCATTTGGTTTTACTTGCATTCCAGGAATCGGTATGCAATGTGTACAGAGGGCATAGTAGATGCAGCATTTTTCATGCACTGCAGGCCTCCAAACCTATATTATAGGCATGCAATGTGTACAGAAAGCTTTGTAGCTATAACTTCCCCCCCTCCAACTCATGCAGTCCTTTTAATTAGTACATTAAAACACAATGTACTGTGTTAACGTACTTATTATTTTCTTGTACATTAATTTGGTGGGTGGAATACCAAGCAATTTACCTGATAGTCTAAAATATGAGTTAAGTTGTGACTACGAAAATCTGCAGTCATTTATTGTTGTCACTAACAACGGAAACTTGAAGTTCAATTAATTTCAGTGCTTGTAAGACATCATTGGTAATTTGCAAAGTTCATGAAAACAAGGCAGATGTCTGTTTCATATCCCCTGGTTATTATGATTGTTTCTCATTAATGCCATATAAACTTTAAATGAAAGCATGATGTCTGCATGACGACTTCAACATGGTCAAAGTGTGTAATTCAGCAAACCCGAGTCATATTTATGAGCCTTGTATCTTAGTAATGCTCGATGCTTTTCAAAACCGGTTTTATTCAAGCCAAATGTTGAATATGAGTTCCTCAGCTTTACTTAATTAGTATATGTGTTTTGAAGAATGAACTGAAATCTTTTGCGTAACACTATTAATTTAGAGTTGTTGGCAAATACAGATGACATGCTAAAGTAAACACGCAAGATTTGTCGTCTGTGATTTTATTGCACCACGATCGATCCGCTTCGAGAACAAACGAGCAGATGAAGGTTCGGAATTTACGCTTGTAAAATACAATGTTTTGCTTTTAATCCGCAGGAAACAATTGAATTGCAAAAAGTTAAATATGCAAATGACTGCGAATCTTTCTGCTCGCTGAAGTTGTCTTGTCTGATGGAAAAGCCTAAAGATGTCCGTGTGTAAACAATGGCTGCAACGATGTTTCGCACATCATGTTTCTCGATCTGGAACTCTTCATGTACATGTAGATAACAGAGAACTATTGACGATGTTTTCTGTTTTGTTTACATATTCATTTCAAAGTGAAACTAAAGTGAAGATTTACACGACATGCTGCCAATGGCCAATGAAAGCTTGAACCTAATGTTTACTGTCACTTTTTGCGGAAGACGTGGAGTTTAGTCGTAGTCAAAACAGGTTTTTGCGATCAATCAACCAGGCACTTTTCTGTATCTGGTTGCCAAGAAACTAAGCGGTGCCAAGTGTCCCCGGAGGATTCTAGCACTAATTTACGCATGTGTAAACTGAAAACATAATGAATTACACACTTTGAGCGTGTTGTAAGTCCTAACGGGCCAGATCAATATTACATTATTTTATTTTGTAGGCAACAATGCCAGTCTTTACAGTATTTCTCTCAAGATCAATTTTAGGGGAGACACAATCAATAGAGGTGGGTTCAATTTATTTGAAGTAAATATTTTTTCCTTTATATTTTGATGAGTACATGATAAGCACTTAACTAGAAAAGGGAGTAAATAATTTATAGTAGATTACGCCATTAGGCCACCATGCCTCCCCTTTATGTCTATGGTACTTATGGTATTTTCTGGGAAAATAAATTGTTAATAATATGATTAATAATTAAGAATAAGTAATTATAAGGTTATAAAGGGAGTGAGGGTGGCACAGTGGTGAGAGCACTCACCTCTCACAAATGTGGCCTGGGTTCAATTCTGGCCCTGTACCATATGTGGGTTGAGTTTGTTGTTGGTTCTCTACTTTAAGTTCTCTACTCACTTTGAGGGTTTTTCTCCAGGTTCTCCAGTTTTCCTCTCTCAAAAATCAACATTTCTAAATTCCAGTTCGACCTGGATAGAGGACCCGCATGGAAACCAGCTGAGGCTGGTGTGGCCATCCTCTTTAAATATTGTGTTATTGAAATTAATGGTTTCTTTCTTCAACCAACTTTCAACTGAGTTTCATAAACCAGAACCAAAGTAATTACTCTGGCAAATCACAAAGGAGGGAAGAAATCCAGTGAACCAATCAAAACTGTTAGTAATACTGAGCACGGGAAAGGGTACAATGTATAATTATGTGTCCACAGGAAAGTGTACATGTGCGCATGAGTCACAGTTGGTTTTGGCTTTACTTCTGCTTGGCTGAGAAAGTCAGGTGAGATTTTAAACTAATCGCTAAGCGTGGTGATACAAAACCAAAGCAGTTTGCTGATTACTCTCAACACTCAAGTGAAAACCAGTCTAAATACAGTTGGTTTAGTAAGTTAGGAAAGTCAAACCCAAACAGATTTTGCCATAGAGATTAAAATTGCCAGCAGAGGAAACAATCACATGCATGTGGCAAAAAGCCTGCCTGATGCAGCCTACAGAAAAAGGAATTAACCTTGCAGTATTTGTATGTACAAATCACCTGGGGTCTAAAGAATTGTTCCAAGGAGTTTGAATGAAGTTGAAGATGACAGCAACGACATTAGGAGGATGGAAGTCAAGAAGAACACACTGTTGCAAATCAAAGGCTCCTAAGAGCGAACTCATTCGTACATAACAAAAATCATGGCAAAAATGTGATTACTTGTAGGGGATATTTCGACACATACGCCACCCTCATCTCTATCTATAATTATGCCTTATTATCAGGAAGAAAATATTGAGGAATTTTTGAGTTGTTGACATGAATTTGTTGAAGCAGAAACAAAACAGTACATTCACAGCTAGAGTACTTGTAGTTGGTCTTTTCTCTAAGGGTTGGAGGAGTTGTTTTATATCAGGAACTGGGCGAACCACCAGGCGGTTTGGACGGGAGGGGCTTGGGGCGAGACGAGAATTATTGACTACGGACTCTTTTGTAATTTTTGAGGATATGTTTGTCAACCCAGCAATGGAGAAGCTGATTGGCCAATTTAAATTGTGCGCGCGGAATGGCATCGAGGATGTCGTGATTAACTGCCGTTACATTTGCACGCGTGCTCCTAGTCTTGTTATAAATTTTGCTTCAATCCATTAAAACAATAGTGCCCGCTCTGACAAGATTAATAACAAGACGTCAAGAGGCGCTTGGTTGTGTTGGATGAATTTTCAAGCTCATTTAAAGGAACTTTGTGAAACAAAACACTGCGTTGACGTGTTGACGCAAACACATAAGATCTGTGATGGTATTGCACACGTGTAACTTTAGATTGGGCACATTGGCGAATCAGCTTCTCCGCTGCTGGGCTGATGGATATCCTCAAAAAATGCATAGAGTCTGCAGTCTGTTTTTCCTCGCGCTTGTCCTTTTCCTTTTCTTGTCTTGCCTCAATCCCCCCTCACACGTCTTAAACCTTAATTTACAGCATTCCCTTTCGAAATTTCGAGAAAAAACAGACTGTAAGCAGTCTAATTCACAGCTGAAATGCCAGTGTAAGAAAATAGAATGCTTTAACTAAACACAACATACAACTTTATTTTCATTCAATTTGACAAATTTTAATGTTAACAAGGTTTATGAACAAAACATTTCTTTCTAACTTCATTTATCGACATTAACAAGCTCAAGGCATTAAATAGAAAAATATGCAACTTTTTACACACTAAAGAATAAATAGGCATTTCCTAGCCACCTTGTGCATAGGTTTTAAAATGAGTCCTTTACAGGTTACCAACATGTTTACTCTTCACATAAATACTACAAAAATTACCAAAGTGTGAAACAAGCTCCCCACTACCCCACCCACTTTCATTCAGAAATTCCTGTGGCTTGTATATATGCATTGTTTTTGTTGGTTGCTTGAACTGCAGTGGAAACATGATATTGGCTTTGGCAGCAAAAATATAAAAATAATTATTACCAAACTTTCAAAAGTACCACTTCAATGAAATACAAAGCATTTCTTTCAACCAAAAGTTAATGCAATTTCCCTTGTAGCTACTGTTACGACATTTTATTCAACAACTATCGAAATGTTAACGGTTATATTTTGTAAAATAAAATCATGTAAATGTGCAAAGGTGATGGGTGGAATTCACTGACTAAAAGTAGGTGGGGCAGTAGAAGAAAATTGAGCGGGGCAGGAATCTAAAAATTTGGGCTTGTTTGTAGTATACGAGTTTCAAATAATTGTTTTTTCTTGTGGCAAACAATAATAAAACAAAATCTGCAAGATTCTTGTATGTGTCTCATCTTATGTGTTACAGAACTGAAACAAAATGACTAGACGATAATCTACAACGGATAGTGGAAATGAACAAAAGCAAATGCAATCTGTATGCAGTTTTTACAACCTTCAGATTGAGGGGGTTGTGATCAAAGTCTAAGTAACAACAACAAAACATTTTTTTAACAAAAGTCCAGTAACTTCTATCATGCACAATTTGCAAAAGCAAATGCAATCTCTATGCAGTTTTTACAATCTTCAGATTGAGGCGGTTGTGATAAAAGTCTAAGTAACAACAAAACATTTTGTAACAAAAGCCCAGTAACTTCTAATCATTGTCATGGACAATTTGCATGGACAAAATGATTTTGTCTGTTTTGGAAATATTAAATTTAATCTTCTTTATGTGCAGAAGTGTTGCATATATCATGCTTGTATTTAATTTTGTGACATCTGATTTAATGTTGTATCCCTCGGTTGATGATAGTTCAGCAAACAGGGCTTTAAGAGGGGCACTTGGTGAGTAGTAACGCCCTATTTTCTCACCTTGGTCATCACCTAGTAAGAAGTTAGCAGACAATGTTGCTGACAAAAATGATACGAGCATCATCTGCCCACAAGAAGTGCACTTTACCATTTCAGGATCATTGTCGTCCTCTG
Source organism: Blastomussa wellsi (assembly GCA_947652115.1). Lineage (NCBI taxonomy): Eukaryota > Metazoa > Cnidaria > Anthozoa > Scleractinia > Plerogyridae > Blastomussa > Blastomussa wellsi. The sequence continues at coordinate 7,917,516 of OX393571.1, forward strand.
CTGGGATTCTGCCATTGCAATTCACACAAACATACAGCTTGCTGATATCGGCTGTCAGGATTCTACCTACAATCTCTTCACTTTCTGTTTCTTTAGGCTTAAGTTTCTCAGCCTCCAATAACATGGCTTCGGAGATCTTGATTTCTTCAATACATGGCGAAATGGTTGAAGACTGAGCGCACTGGAGATATGTCTTATTAAAATAGCCCACTCTCACATCTCCAAATACATACGCCTGCCCTTCTTTGACTGTCTCTATCACGTCCTCCCAAATGACAGCAGTTCCATCACTGACAACGAGCTCGCACTTCTTCACATCTTTGCCTGTGGAACGTGAAGTTGGAACTAATTTGAGGGTATGTTTTCGCACTGACTGTCTGACTTTTCTACTCCTTTGCAAAATGCGTTTTAACTGCATTGCAGGTATCCTCGAGACTGCTCTGTCTCTTGACTTGTAAATGTCACGTCGCTGGCTTGAATTAATAAATAGGTCAAAGCGAGATCTTCTTGTTATTTGTTTATTTACCTGGATCGTTTCCTTGACTTGTGTATCGGCGTGTTCGTCGCCGCGTATGCATTCTTGTGGCAGAGTTTTCACTCCACTATCATCAACTTGACTTTGTGATTCATCGTTCTGGCACCAACAAAGGGAAACAAAGGAGCGTACTTTTAAAACGACTGAGTTAAATTTCTCCTGCATGTAGCGGATAAGGCTTTGCATTACACTATAAAACTGCATATTTACAGTTTGTAAGGCAACTATGTTTGGCAGTTTGATAGCTGGGCCTTGTACGACAATTGTATCGCAGGGCCTTGTACGGCAACTGTATCACAAATATACAGGCGCGACCGTCGAACCAGATCGAAATTGCGCTCTAAAAACAGCTTTAGTGAGATTCTAGGTCGCTTCACTTTTTTTGTATGTGTTAGAGCAAATGAAATAATGGCAGAAAGAGCGATTTTTACTTACCGAAATGACGTGTGAAACCCAGGCAAAGTAAAAAATTCCTGCCAAAAAACATGGCTGCCTTCCTGCAAAAGCCAAGCCTCGTGACGACCGACAAAAATAGCCCCAGGATGGGAGGCATGGGAGGTAGGTACGCGGGCTCATTTTAGGAGAAGAAACAAATTTATACTTTTGCATTTTGACTAATTTTATTTACTAAAGAATTACATACGTACTACTACATTACCTCGAGGTATTTTGAAATTTACCGGTAAGAAGTGCTAATTAGCTTGTTTTTGCTATTCATGGCAAGTTACTTTTCGGCTTGCTACATGGTCAGCGGTTGTTCCCATTTTCTTACGTCACTTCCGCTATTTCTGCCAACTAAACACGGCCATTTCCGTCCACGCAGATTTCTGCTAACGCCGTTTTCTCGCTATCCACAATAACTCATCCATTGCTTCGCAACGAATGAGTTAAAAACCGAAGCTGTTGAGTATTTTATGAAGTGTTTGACTTGGATAGCAACACAAAACAATGCTGATGCTGTTCAACTTTTGCAACTTTGAAGAATGATGGAGTTTTCGATGTACCAAATGCTGTAGCAGCTTAAAACCAAACTGATTTTCTTCAGCATTTTAGGTGGTCATAAAAGGTTTTAGGCTAACTTTACATGTAATAACTCTTTGTAAATACATAAAGCGAATGTTGGCAGTTTAGGCAACTGTGATTTGTTACTGTTAAACTAGGAAAACCGTGAACACTTGGAATATTCTTGGAATGTTCATTGTGTAGTGACCTGAATCACAATAAAGTTCAGGATACAATCTGCAAGGCTTGTTTTAATTTTTAAAAGGTTTAAATCGTTTCTTTAAAGTACTTATTTGAGTGGTTCATGTATTTGTCTTGCCCCACCTCGACTAGCTGCTCAGCTATTTGCGGGCAAACTACCCCAACTTGTACTTAAAGACAAATAAAGTTGTTGTTGGATATGTGAACTAACCATTGTGCGTTTGTTTTAGTTTTCTCACCTTATTTGCTATATTTCCATTTAACACAATAACATTCCACAAATACTGTATTTCTGCATTTTCTTAGTTTCACAGTATTTTTAACTCATTTAAATATTCATATTTTGGATTACCGGTATCCCTGTCCTCGCGAGTCTAATACTCAAGATTTGACTGTAATTCTAAAACCCCTTCTGTATTTTCTTCTGTATTTTTCAGGTTTATTGTTCATTAATTCCTGTTGTTGGTGGAGTACTGATTGCTACTGCCACAGAATTATCTTTTAATATAGTTGGACTTCTAAGTGCCTTGTTGGCAACTTTAACCTTTTCTATACAGAATATTTTTACAAAGAAGGTATGTGCATGAACTATTACCAACTCCTTCCTTCCATCTTTCCTCCCTCCATCCTCTCCTTATTCCTTCCTGCTTGCCTTAAGGCCTGGTTTTCATGTCGGGAAAATCCCAGATGATTGGGGATTTCCTGACTGCCCCACACACTCCAGATGCTGTGTTGCAGATTCTCTCGACATTCAGAATTTGGGACGGCAGCCAAGCAATTAAAAAGAACTGAAAGGATTGGTAACAAGCTGCAGCTATCGCCGACATCCCCAACAGTAGATTTTCTAGTTTTCATGTTAGGAATCAAGTGATCATCGACCATCGCAGAAATGTGTGAAAATTTGGAAAATAGAGCGCTCCTGATTTTCCCAATTTGTCGCCAACCATCCCAGGTGATCGTGGATGTTTTAACGATTTCCAATTTTCACTAGTTGGAAAAATCTGGAAACAGTGAAATCCCCCATCATCAGAGATTGTCCCGACATATGAAAACTAGGCCCAAGTTAGCTTCCTTCTTTCCTCCCTTTTGTTACCTGTCCACTCAATGCCAGGTGGTGCATACATGTAAGCCCCCCACCCCACTCTCTCTTTTGTCTCAGCTTTCTTCAGTCATTTCTTCCTTCCCTTCTTCACTCATCCATTTGGCCTCCCTTACTCCTTCCCTCCCAGTCCATCTTTTCCTTTCTGTCAGACTGTCCACCTACCTACCTTTGAGCCAGCTGCCCAAGGTTGAATTACAGTCAAAAGTAACATTTCAGTTTTCAAAGTTTGTTTGGCAAAATATTCTTACAGATTCACTGGTTTTCCCCACATTAATGATCTTCTAGCTCATGTTTGCACTGTGAAACATGTCAAATGGCAACATGGGTTTCAAAATGTTTTGAAGTAGGTGTCAGCAACTGGAAGAGCACAGAGCTGTGACAAGTTAGGGAACCCAAGGTCCCTCATCCTTGGGGGTTCAGAGAAACCATTGGCTTTTTATCAAGTAGTTGCCAGTTTTCTTTAAACTCCTGTGATATGTTTGCAAGGGTATCTAATAATATTTAGCCTGTTGTTTCCTCACATTGTTTTTATTTCTATTTTTCAGGCAATGAGAGACTTGCAACTTAATCACTTACGTTTATTGTTGCTGATGGCAAGTATAGCATCGGCTATGCTAGTGCCCACCTGGGCACTGTATGATTTGCGAAGGATTATTATTGTACTTGAATCAGTGAGTACTTTTTCCATCATGTTTAAATCACCCATCTTAAGAATAGAACCGTTTACTAATATTGGTAGTTGTACCCAGCCTTTCTCTTGTATTGTTTTGACTTCAGTGTCTTGCACTTAATTGTGTTAAAATAATCTGTTCTGCAGTATGTTGTTGAACCAGAAAATATCCCTACCTCTCCCACCTGTGTTCATTCAGGCAATTGACCAATTCCGATATATTAAAATTATAACATGTCACAGAGGCCTGGGGGAATAAAACAAAAGATTTTGCATAGAGGCTTAGGGATGAATAAATAATTTCTTTTGTTTTATTCCCCAAGCCTCGGCGCCATGTTATAATTTTAATATATCGGAATTGGTTTATACTTCTTGAGACGGTTGAAGTATTTCCCTAAGGAAGGCTTTGAAGTTTTGAAGGTATTTCAGAAAGATGTCAAGTTAAAATTCTTCTGATCTGTGAGAGGGGTAGGGATTTATCATTATTATTAGTATATTATTTTGAATGTTTTTAAAAATTTGATGATTTGTAAATTGGTTTTCTGATGAGATTTTAATAAAAGTTATTATTATTGAAAAAAATATGTAATAGGACTACATACTGTCCAATTTGAAAATAATTGGATGAGAAAAAATTCAGATGACTGCAAAATTGGACGAGGCCGTAGGCCGAGTCCAATTTGGCAGTTTGAGGAATGTTTTGAATCCAATTATGTACAAATTGGACAGGCATGTAGTCCTGTTACCTATTCATTATATGGCATCCAAAAATATATGAACATGGCAAATGTTTCACCCTCCAAACTAGTTCTTCTTGACAACTGATTGGTTTATGGAAGGTATCCAGATTTTTCTTAAATTGGACAGTTTGAGCAAAAACTGTCCAATTTATTTTAAATCTGTTGCCAAAAATTAATAAAAAATGCATCTGTTGACAATAATGGATTTTGATGGTAATCAAAGATTAGGAGTGCGTTTGCCGACTTCAATTCGCTGGGCTTCATTTTCACTTGGTTTCCTGAAATTCAAGCTTTCTATCAGTATAAAACTCTTACCATAACTGTACAGTGTAGCTGATGAACATGATTGATTTATTACTTCTCAAACTCATTAATAATTCATCGAGTTAAAACAAAGAAAATCATAACCGTGAAGGAGGTTTTGATACCAGATCTTAATTAGCATAGATTTTGACGATTTTATTTCTCCGTTTACTCCTTGGTTTTTGTTTCGATTGAGAAGATATATCAAACACTCGAGACAGTGTTTCATCGGCTATCCAAACACCTCGAAGTTCATTAAAAATACTCCGCTGCGCGTCGTATTTTCAACTCTCTTCTCGGTGTTTGGATATCCCGATGAAACACTGTCTCTCGTGTTTGATATATTACATACAAATACAATGTTTGGAGTTTTTTTGCAACAAAGTTGCAGACTGTGGACTGCATTGATTAATTGTCAGCCAAAATATTAAAAAATCGGCATGTAGTAGCAGTAGCCAAATAATCCCAAACCTCAAGACGAGAATGACAAATTATATCATTTCTCTGTCGCCCAACAAATGTAAACAAATTAACGCAGCAAATGCACATGCAAACCAAACTGCAAACATAAATTAATTCGCGACTGCCACAGCACCGATCGAAATCTGGTGTTATATGTTCGCACCAAGAGTTGTACAATCGTCGCTACAAGGTTCTTTTTGGATAACAATAAGGCAGTACAGCGTCACAACTCTGTACGCAGACAGAAGTTGAATCTCCATTGAAAAGCAGCATAGTTTTACAATGAGATGTGTTGCTTGGGCAAATTGCAGCATCGGTTTCCTAGAAAACACACCAGCAGTAGGCAGGCTTCTGATGTTCTGATAAGTAGCTTCAATCATCTTTGCCAGTGATAGCCAAAATAAACCAAATACAACTGCAAAAAAAGCTGGACAAAATCGAAAAACAATTCAAGGAACTCGAAGGGAATCGCAAACAAAAAGAAAGCGACGCGACAAGCATGGACATGAAGTCATTCGCCCCTGATAAATTTTGTTGGGGGCGCCAAATTGGTGTCCACAGATTCACAGGAAATCTTGATTTCCAGATTTACAGGATTAGAAATGGGTTCTATCGAACGCAATTATATCTATAACAATTATTTAATTCTTGTCTGAGTTTGATTGGTTCTGTGTGCACATATTTGTCGTGATATTGGTGCATGATCATGGGTGTCCAATTACAGGTATCCAATTTGAACAATTTTAAATTGGATACTTCTGCCATTCACACATCAATCACATGCCCTTGGATGGGTTCTTTCTTGCTGTTTTCTTACTGTTTGTAAAAGTTATTGAAGCGCTTTGCACTCAGCTTATTTTGATATCACTCATGCGATTACTCCCTGACTTGTACTCAACTCAGTCCAATAACTGTTACATATTATAATTATCATTACTATTACTGTTATTATTTTTCCAAGTATATTCTCACCTCTGATTGTCTTTATTTCAGGCCGAGCAGGACATTTTATGGTTGATGGTGATCCTAACAATAAATGGATTTTTAAATTTTGCACAGAATATGGTTGCATTTACAGTTTTGTCACTAGTCACTCCTCTGAGTTATGCAGTTGCCTCAGCAACAAAGAGAATTATAGTTATTTCAGTGTCTGTGATATTCCTGCGTAATCCAGTTAGTGTTTACAATGTGCTGGGAATGTTTGTTGCCATCTTTGGAGTCTTTCTATATAATAAGGTTAGTTTAATTGATGTTGTTTCATTATCAAGCAGATTGTGCCCCACTTTCACTCTCTTTTAACAAATTGCCTACACCTAAATTACAATCCTTCACATCAGTAGTTTCTTCAGCACCCCACCCCCTGATATTTGTAGACTGCAGATAAGAGAGGATCCCACCCTATTTTTCCTCCCCCCCTCCCCCACCAATGGTTACCATAGCTTAGCTTTGAGCGTTAAATTATAACTCAAGAATGGGCTGGGCGACCCCCATCTTATATTATTGAATTATGATCAGCATGCCGTGAAACATTTGGCAAAGTTCTGTCAGAGTTGATCAGAGCCACCTTAAAGGTGACTCGACACTAGGGGATATGATGTAAGGACATGTCACAGTGATACATGTATGCAGCAGCGACAAAATTGTGTTGTTCACACAAGGGGACATTGCATCCCTGCAACATTTTTTCCCTGCAACATGTTGCAGGGACAAAATTGCCATCAATTTAGAGTTGTATGGGCTTAAAATTATCAGGACACACAAGGGGACGCGTGTTGCTATATGGCCGCTACATTTTCGTGTGTACATATTGGGATTAGGTCGCTGCAAAATGTCCTGCTACTCTACCCTGTTACATGTCCCCTGTGTGAAAAACATGATTTTGTCACTGTGTCGAGTAGCCTGCAATGGAAAAGTGTCCCATCCAGATGGAGTAGCAACACTCCAGGTCTCTTCCTTTTTGCAGAAACCAGAGTTTGGGGCTATGAATAATAGATTTAGCCAAGCCTAAAAGCAGAGCTCCGTTCCAGGAGCCCATCATGCTCGTTTGTGAAAATGTCTTCACAGCCAGAATAAATCAGAACAATTAAACATCAACTCCAATTGCAGAAATTCCAACCATAAAAAAATATAAAATCCTGCCACAACCCTAGAAAAAAATCGGTCAGTGGTCAGCTTGGAAAAAACACTTGACCTCTACGAGTTCTAGCCTGCGATATGGTCATGTCAACTGAACTGGCTGCCATATTGATATTTGGGGCGATGTCATTTGGACGTATGAATTTTGCACGCACCCACGAGTCGTGCCACTTGCCATTTTAATCATGAAAAATCAAAGGCATGGTTCTCCTGTTTGTACTTTGTATGCGTGCTTGGTTCTCCTGTTTCTATGGGTATGGGACTCTGCTCTGTGTCCCTTAGGAGCTCTGCTATCACTGACAGGAAGCACATATAAAAGGTTTTCTGTTTTGAATTTATAGGCAAAATATGATGAAAACAGAACAAAGCAAGAACTGCCAGTACATACAAAACGTGTTCATGTTAACAATGTCACTAACAATCACAGACATTATCACCTTGTATGAGCACTGTTAGTCGACAACGACAAGACAAGCAGTGGTGAACTGGAATTAAATCAAAGGAGATATTTGCATCTGCAAGGAATTTCCAGATTGCAGCAGTGAAGCCTGTGTACCTCCATCCTTTGGCCCTCCAGGATTTCCAGGGAAGCGAATCCAAGTGATGTGCTTTTCTTCTCCTTGCTGTGCTATAGCAAATGTAGTGGGGCAGGCAGTATGAACTTGTGACGTAGTCATGTCAATACAAACATGATGACTGGCAAGTGAATAGTCTTACATGAAACTTGTACAATCCATAATAAACATTTGTGAAAGCAAAGAATGCTTCAGAGTCATCCTGGATTCATTTTCAAGTCAATGGTCATTGTTCAAGTGGACTTAATTTACAGTGCATTGAAGAGCACAAATCTTCTGTTGTTGGAAGGCACATGAAAGACCATGGTATTAAGATCCTGGGGCCGTCTGGATTGTTTTCCGTTTTAAAGAAATGCCAAGGAAAACTGGATTGTTTAATCCATGTAATGTTATTTATTCGCAAAAGAAAACCCACACTAACTACGCAGTCAGACTCCATTCGTGCTAAAGTATTTATTTAACATTCTTCAGCATCGGCATGTTTCAATCATTGACACCTATGAACGACCTGATTATGAATTCCATCAATTTTTTACACTATAAATAAGTCCACGTGAACAATGACCATTGACTTGAAAATGAAGCCTGGATAACTTTGAAATGTTATTTGCTTTTGCTAATTTTGATTATAAATTACTTTTCTAAAATCTTTACTTGCACAATCTGCCTTAAAAAAGGCAAGGTGGGCCAGCTAGTGCATTTGAACAGGGTTGCCACGGTCAGGGAAAAACAATAATTTTTCAAGGTCAGGGAATTTGTTAAAATGTCAGGAAAATGTTAGATGTTTGGTAAAGTCACTGAATTTTAATTCCATTCAGTAAAACATAGTGTAACATGATTGATTTTGATACTGTTCAAGTGGCGTGTGCAGAAGCAGTAGTTTTCGCCAGTGGTTTCTGTAATTTTATTTTCTACATGTAAGCTAAGGTATGAAAATTGTTCTAAGGTCAGTGAAAAGTCAGGGAAGTTTTTAGTTTCTGATAAGTGGCAACCCTATTGAGGTGGACTTCAAGACTTCCATTCTTACATGTACACAAGGTACCCCAGGGCACAGGAAAAAATATGCCACAGGATGCAATCCTCACAAACAAATGAAATGTGCAGCTGTTAGGCTTACAAACAGATATTCAGAGAGGTTACAAGTTTATAGATTCAAAAAGTAAAAGTGGGGAAAATAATTATGTAACTGGGAATTTTTTTTCAAACAACAGCCATATTTACTTGGCATCAAATATTTTTAATATATATTATTTCCAAGTTTTTGGTTTTAATTATGTTGGGATGCTCACCATATCCAATTCTTTCCAAATGAGACTGAATTCAGTTAAATTTGTAGCATTTATACTGGTACTTGTCATGAACGTTGTCGCTGGCGCCAACGTGGTGGTAAAGTAAAATAATGTTAAATATTTAAGGTGGTAAATAAACTACAAGTTGAAAACTGGTTTTCCTAGCTGATGCTTCTATATGTAATTATTTTCTGTAGAAAAATGTGATCAAACCAGAAGACTGATCAAGATGTTAATTCAGTTGTTACAAGCGTGGGGCAATGGATGCATCTGAGAACCTAACAGGACTGAAAAATTGAAAGTAATTTACTCCAACTTGGCTTTTATTTTTTTAGTGCAATTGCATATGTTATTCTCTCTTCGTGTAACAGTCCTTTCAGTGTTTCAGTACTGGAAACTCGTGTCATGTAATTGCAAACGCTTTCATTAGTAATGATAATAGGACTGGGTAGAGTCCAATTTGCTAATTGGTCTGTAATCATACGAGTGATTAACAAAATGGCATGACCGCACAGTCGGAGTCTGATTTGTTTACCCCGAGTATGATTACAGACAGAATTAAGCAACATGAAGTCCTGTAACCAATTAGTCATAACTATAAAAAAAAAAATGAGGAAAAAAATTCAGACAAACCTAGACCTGTTAATGATTTATCATCTCCAGGACAAAATTCACTGGGAAAAGCCATTTTTAACAGGTTTGGAGATATAAATAAGGAGTATTCAATCACAAGCATTTTGTCAATTGGACCCTTTAGCTCGCGAGCACCAATTTGGTGCAGATACAGGCCCCCTATGGAGACCAGCCTCAGAGCTGAATGGGCTACCCTGTATATTAAACAAGGTTTTACTTACCAGTACTAAATATTGGGTGTGCTAAGAACCAATCCCATTTGAGAATTTTGTTATAGTTATGATGAGATTTATTCTGGAAGCTGAGCTGAAATGTCAGCTCTTAGAACTAACCGGGCTGAAATTCGCCATGTTATCAGGCCCTCGGTAAGATATCAGCACAGATGCTTTCATGAATTTTATTACAGACTGTGTATACAGGTACATTTATCATCCAATTCCGCTTCATGATTTGTTCTCCATAAGACCAATTCAACAGGCTCTGTGTAGTTCTTATTCTTTCTGACCACATGGAATATTAAAAAAAAAACACTGGAATGTTGATAATAAATCTGTTGTTAGAGGGGATTTTAATCCATATTATTGCTGTATAATTCTACTTTCTTTTTTACTTAGGGCTCGCCAAAATATGACAAGACTTGTAAACGTTTACAGCAATACAGAAGATGGAATGTCTATTTTTTATAACACGATTGACTGGTTAATAAGCAGATAACAACTCTTTGAAAAATGCAATTTTCTTAAGCCTTTTTCTGACTGTCTATGATCAGGCTTGGATATTTATTGAAAACCACCAAGTTTCTAGGTTGTCCCATTGCACATTTTTATAATGACTGTTGTCGTTAGTGTGCTGTATCTTAACACGTGACGTTCACGTGGTAGGCAATGTACCACGTGGCTTTGGGAAATAAGCTGACATAAGAGGAGGTTCTACGCCAGGCTTCTGAAAGTTGGCTCCATTTCCAGCAGGATGGAAGTACTTAGCATCAAGTATTGGTTCGGTGTTGTGTGTCGTGCTGGTGCGAGGGCGGCTGAGTGGGGTGACACCCCCTGTTGGCATGACAGCTGATGGTACATTTGGGGTTGATTGGCCTACTGGATTAGGAAGAATCCCTTGACGGGGAGGCACTGGCTTTCTGTATGGCATCTATGGAGTAATGGCAGATACAGGTTAAGTCCCGCATGGTTTGGGTAATGCAAAGAAGGAGCTTTAACCCATTGACTCCTAAACCGGCCGTTACCGGCCGTGACAGACCTTGACCTTTGTTCTGCTTCTGACGTCATCAGCTTTGACCAAAATAGGAATCCCATTTATTCCAGTTCTACAGAAGGGAAAGAGCTTTCCAATGATACCCAGATGATATTGATTGGGCCAATGGAGCTTGAAATATGAAGGAAAACGCTTAGCATTCTCCACCTAAAACTAGGAGGAAAATTTCCCTCACTTACCCTTGTCTACTCCATGTTGAGTATTTCCCGTCTCAATGATGCTTTCGTGGCAATTCTTGAACCGAAAGCAAGCCCAGTAAAGGGCCAACAAAAGCATAAAAAAGATACTAGGAAAGGAGAAAGGAAAAGCGAAAAAATAAAGAAATCGAAAAGCCTAAAGTCGTGGGTTTCTTTCTCGTCCAAAAACGAAATTTTGATTTGTGCGCATGCCCGAGCTAAAATATCGTTAAATGCGATATTAGCGAAAAACCTGGCATGCCTTCATTCTGCAAATGCATTTTGGAGAAATTTGAAGCATATTTAGACTATAACTGACTAGAAAATGTTCAAAATCTCTGAAAAACACGTTTTTTCAAAAATCTCCAGGAGTCAATGGGTTAATAACTGTTGCTACAAGCACTTCATGACTGGCTGCAAGGGAGATGGTCTAACTGAATGTGAGTTGTCCAAACACCAAACTGTCAACGTTTTCTGGCTTTACCTTTAGTTGTGGGAGGGTGAAAAAATATCTTGACTGTTTCTTATGTGGCCACTTAATATGAAGTGTTTGGTATACCCGGCAACTGATAAAATATTCAGGATTGGAAATTTCATCAACTCGTAGCGCTGACACGATACTGCCACAATTTTCCGGTAATTGCGAAGAAGAGCTCCCCAAAAAACCTGTCGGCCGTTTGTCGGTCGACAGTTGGCCGTTTGTCGGCCGACGGTCGACCAACATAATATTCAAAATGTGGCTTCTTTCAAGCTTAATGTTGTACATAACTCCTAACTGTTTACTAATCCCTTATTAAAAGAAGCTTTACAATTTTGTCACAAGAGTCCAAGAGGCAAGGTAATAAGCTTTTGTATACCTGGGTTGGTTCAGTGTAGCGGGGAACGTCTGTCCTGTTCCCTGCTGAACTCGAGCCAACTGTTGTGCTTGTCACCTGAATAGAAAAAGAGCAAACGGTCACAAACCGTATCAACAATAAACTTGAAAACAAAGCATGGCATACCTTGTTGTATGGAACTAAGGGCGGCCCTCGCTGGGACATAGTCTTTGTGTGCATTTCAAATGGTCCAACACGCTGCTGTGACATCATCTGATCATTTATTTGCTTGTTCAACCAGTTGATAACTAACAAACCAACAAAAGCAATAATTTATCTTAGCTGCTTATGACCCGAGTGATGACCTCCCCATTTCATTTGTGGTTGAACTGCCTATGAAGTAAAAATCACCTTAAGCTTATTTGAAAGCCCTTTCAAAATGAGGAGGGATCATGGTGTTTTCTCTTCAGTGATATTTTCTTTCATTCCAGAGATATCCACATTTTATCCACATTATATGAGAGATGCGTAAGACTTTCCGAGAGCAACGCTATAGCTTCAAGCTTCCCAAGTGCATCCGTAAGATTATTAATGGACAAATTCGATATGCACACAGGTAAAAGCATGAACAATTTTTCCACAACATAGCGACGACAAAGGTGTGTGAAAAAGGTCTTTGCGTCTTGGATTGTTTGGTAATCAGTTTGCTAACAACTGTCTAATTAACTTACAAATGTCAAAAAAAAAAAAACAGGGAAATGATTAGCAATTAATGTTGAATATGTGGTCTTTTTAGTTGCCGTTGATGAAATGCTTTTCCAGTAACATTTGCTGCAGCTCATGTTCAGGTAAATTTGGGAACCCTCCTGTTCTGCTTTCTTTCTGTTTCTCTTGCATTCCGCTTGCTGGCTAAAAGGTCAACACCATAGAAAAATTTGAAGTTCACCGCTATATGGTTTCACAGACGTTTTGCAGTTGAAATGCAACTGTATGCATCATGTAATATACGAACGATGTGTGCGTGTTGAATTACACAAATGAGGACTGCGCAATATGAATTAGATCCACAGGGCAAGTATATGCACTATCTTCAGTTGTATAGTGTAATTGCTGCCGCAGCGAGTGAGCATAAAGCCAACGAGCGAGGCAGCTCTCTAATCGGCATAAGATTACATTATAGGGGCTTGCGATCGCTTTTTTTTACGAAACGCAAGGAATTCTGGTCTATGCGCAAATGGAAGATTTAGGATGCGCAGTGGTTTTTGCGTGAGATGGCTTAGCGTGTGCAGTCGATTACACCAAAGTAGGTTATGCAAATATCGGCTTCGTTATCGGACTATTTTTGTCGGCTCTTTCTAACCAATGGTTATTTGTCGTTCAGCTTGAATTTTGGTTTCTTTTGCAGTTAAGAAATACGTTTATCAGATGAAATGTACCTTTCTTTGATCAAGTCCAACTTTTACGTTTCGTTCTTGATCGATCGGCTGATTGCCGGAGGGAAAGAACAAAACACGTGCATTCCGGGCTCGGCATCCCAGACATGTGTTATGCTTGAAAACAACTCGGTGATTTGAACTTATTTTGTTTTGTATTTTTGAAAACTGAAAGAAACAAAAACTATCCAGATATTCGCTGGGTAAAAGTGCCTTTTAAATATAAATGTAGACGAGATTCTTGGGTTCAGAGGAGAGCATGAGCAAAGGTCACGAAAGCACGACAAAAACGCTGCTGTCGAAAGTTGTCCATAAAACCTTGGGTTTTTACAACCTCGTTTAATCGCTTCTGGCGACGCGACTTTCGATTTACTGTAGAAGCTGTCTTGTGATAATTTCTTTCACGCACACAACATGCAAATTTATGTGATCATTGCGCTGTCATTAACGAAAGGAAGAAAGTGTTCACCTTTGCTGGTATCTTTATTTTAGATTTTTGATAATGCTTTAACTCAAGTTTTGTATTTGTAATGGAAGTAATAAATTTTAGCGGTTAAAACCAATTTTGAGTTCGTTCGGCCGCTCGCACACAAGCCTGAAAAACATAACAACGTGCAAATTCAACGTACTGTCTGTTGTGAAGTCAAAATATCCCGTGAAGCGCTTTACGCAAGCGCTTTTTCCTGGTGTCTTTATTTTCAATTTTGAGATTGCTTTCATTCACGTTTCGTATTTGTGACGAACGCAATAAAGTCTAATAAGTTTCGATTCATGTTTGCTCGCACGCAAAACCAGCAAATTCAATGCACTCTCTGTCAGCTCAAATGCAAAATGAAAATTTTATCACAAGTTATTATATTAAATTACTCGACTAAATCTTCGAACTTTTGTTGAATAACCAGTGAAAACACTCGAGAGAAATTTTATCTTTTTCACAAGATAATTTTTCCCGTAATATATGCCAAAATTTCCGTTTCATTGAGTCTTTCATGATCATAGTTTGTAGTTTTACAACATTGATTGTTACTGTTAAGAGGCATCAGTTATATCAACAGCGAAAGGTTGATCTTACAATGTTAATAGCTGACAACAAATGCTTGTTTTATAGTTTTATTAAAGTGCTTTTTTCTGTACTGTCCTTTGCAGAATGTTGATACTCGGGGGGCCGTTCAAATTTTTGTGGAAGACGGGTGGTATAAGATGGGGAGCTTGACAGTAAATGTGCCTTACGCTTCAAATGTGACTTCGAATTAGCATAGTTGTAAGAATGGAATCTCACATCTCTTCATTGTTCCAAGCAGACAAGATAGTACAGTTCATAAAGTTACTGCTAGCACAGTTATTTCGTCCTCCCCTTTGGCAGCATTTTTACCTTTTAGGTATACTAGTACTAATTTTACCCACAATACCTCAAAATCCCATTAACTCGAACCTTGAACCTTTTTCTATTTTCATGGAAGGCTTGAATTGGGGGAATATAAATATTTTATTACAATAGTCGGGACAGTGGTCCGGTTGTGTGCGAGTCCGTAAAGGGTGAGAGTAAAGTGTGTAATGAGAAACTTGTATGAGTCCGAAAAATGCCTCATTAAGAACCTGGACCAGAGTACACTACTTAATGTTTTAAAATTTTGAATCTTAGCCAGACTTGTTGACATCACTAATGACCATATACAGTAATAGCCCGCATATAAGAACCTGAATTTTTCAATTTAGCCTGAATAGGTTCTTATGTAAATGATACTTAAAGCGAATTTAGGCTACCAAGGTTCTTAAAATAGGTTCTTATATTTTCATATGAATTGCATCTGAATATACTATATATATTATAAATATCATCTCATAATACAGTATAAATCATTTATTTGTACCATAGAGCAATGCCTATAGGCAGTTCAGTACAGGTACAGTATATGTCCTTAACAAAACATAATATTTGATATAATTTTTAAAAGAAAAAAAAGTTATGTCAAGTTACTTCTACCTGTACACTTTTACAGCAACCCCACTGATAAGAACCTAACTTAAAATTTTAGCCTTAATAGGTTCTTACGTGGAGGGAAGCTTAAAATGAAAATTTTAGCCTAACAGGTTCTTAAAACCCAGGTTCTTATACGCGGGCTATTACTGTATTACAAAGCACAGTAGGAGAAACGAAGCTGGTCAGCAAGTAACCTACAAGGAGTGAGCAAGATGTAATTTCTCATTACAATAACAATGCATTGTTTAAGCTGAGTGGTTATGAGAATAAAGAAAGTCATCAAGTAGGGATACTGTCTTGACTACCATAAGCAACTTGCCATTTTCGTTGGTCTTCAACAACTGTTTACTTTCTTCAAGCTTTGCTGTAGTCGTCTCAAGTGACTCGCTCAGCTTCTTCACCTAAATATTTAAAGGCAGAACTTTAAACCTTGATTTAACCAAGTGCCAAGGTACTGTCTGAGTTGTTGTATTGAGGGTCTGCTATATCGAAAACATCAATGTCAAAAATTTGCGGGAAAACAACCAAAATGTTTGTTATATCGAGATTTATTAAAAACTAGCTATGGTATATTGCATTTCCTGAGTTTTGATTGGTTGAGAGGCAATGGTATATGAGCTCATATACCATTGACCTACCTAAAAGGTAAGTATACGCATAAAAAATGCATTTTTGCAATTTTTGTACAATATTTTTGGGGCGTTTTTAATAAAACAATTATTCCACTCGCGCTTGTTAGATATGAGATGGTTATAGCCAACTCAGCGCTACGCGCCTCGTTGGCTATCTACCATCTCATATCCAACGCGCGCTCGTGGAATAATTGTTAAATAGTTAATAAATAAATTGTTTTTATTTTAATTGCGCTATGTTGCACTAACCAGTAATTTTGTAACTGAACGATCAGTAATTAACATTTAAGATGAAACTACACTACACTGTACACATCTGTGCATAGCTACGGCACTTTGAAACTAAACAGGTCAACAAAATTTTTAAACAATCCCAACTGACTTGTCAAATATGACATTTCTTCGTTATATCAGGGTATATTTTACATTATTAAAAACTACCTATGGTATATTGCATTTCCTGAGTTGATTGGTTGAGAGGCTATCAATGGCTATCTACCATCTCATATCCAACGCTCGCTTGTGGAATAATTGTTAATTTGGGCTTCTGGGTTGTTTTGTTATAATAAAAAGGTTTTCATTATATCGAGGTTCGTTATATCAAGGTTCTGTTCCACACATTTTAGTGCAACTTAGGCCTGGCTGAAGAATATCATTTGTTATACCTAGGACTGTTAAATCGAGGTTCCATTCAAAAAAGCAATAAAGACAACAACTGACCAAACTATAGGTTCAACAATAGCGCCAGACCAACCCGGCTAAACGTGCCAGCATAAAATTTCTCTTCCAAGCACGATATCCGACCCAAAAAATCAATGTTGCTCCTTCTAAATAGGGTGTAAAGGTAAAGTAACCCATCCAGCTGCATAAGTGCCAAAAAAATTAACTACCAAATTGCCGGAAAAAGGTGATCAAGATCATCTGGGCTAAAACCGGGCTGAAAGTCAACATGACAAACCGAGCCAGCCCAGCTAATAGGGCTCATGTAATATCGGGCTGAAAGTCATCTCGGCAAACCGAACCAGCCAGGCTAACCGGGCCAGCCCGGCTCATGTAATAATAATAATAATAATCAGGCCCTTAGTTGTATTAGGGAGAGGTACACCTAAATTTGAATGAACCAACAGACCGCTATACATGTATGCAAGAGAACCCCAGGTTGGTAGGCAAATTAACTGTGATTGTTTTAAAACTTTCTTAGTTCTCTAAATTTTACAAATCCAAAATATTTTATTGAGAAAAACTAATTCCTTCCAAACATTCCCAAAAATCAAAAATTTTCTCAACATAACAAAAGAAATTCACAGACACAGATCTGATAGAGGTTTTGTATTGCTTGAAATGTGAATAAGATATTTTCAGTAAGCTAGCCCATGCTAAGTGGCACAAAATGGCTTTCAGGTGTACTTTCAGGTGTAAGGTTTATTTGCTTATGCACGCATGATGAAAGTTGTGATGGGAGTTGCCAAACTCTGCCAAAAACGGGCTCAGTTACAACACCAGTTGGCAGCTGACTGTGATCTTGATTATGGCTGCTTGGAAGTGAGACTGGCAATCCAGTATGGTCAAGTTACCTCTTCCTCTCTAGTTTTTACCGTGGACACCAAGCTAGTGTTTTCATGTTGATGTCTTTCAAGGGCTGCTTCCTGAATCAGAAACAAGATGTTTCATAAGTTACGTAAACAAATGTAAATGTTTTTTAAAGTGGTCATGAACTTAGCTTCTTAAGCACTAAGCTTAGCTAGTTTTCAGACATGCCACTGAAACAAAGGAAACAAATATTTAAGGACGTTCGCGTAAAAAATTTCTACCATTGATTTTTTTCTGAAACTCTCATCACTGTAAGATAATGAGTAACTGATGTCAGAAATGCAAAAAAAAAAATGGGGGTCACCGACTTCGTTTTGAAGATAACATGCACAGAAGAACACCCTAAATCTGAAAACTCGCGCTGCATTAGCGGATACGGCTACAGTGTCTGTAATGCGTGGTTCAATTTTCCCTGTAACCACCCCCCCGCGGGCACTTGCCATTTTTTAACTACTTTGCAGTCTATTCCCCACCTAAAGTTGTAACGGCCGACTTGCAATTGCTGCATAGCGAGACTACGTACCGGTATATCGCATATGAAATCATGAAGACTAAATTTTATAAAGAAAACTGAAGGAAAAATGTAACCCGTACGTCTCGCCACTTACTCGAAAGAATAGGAAAGGAGCTTGCAAACAGCGAACAGAACGATAAAGGGAAAGCAAAAAACCTTTAAAAGCATATTTAAATTTTAAAAGATTATTCTTCTCTAACCAGACGGCTACAATCGTTACACATTTTCCCTGGATATAGGCAATATCCTTTGCGTGGTATGTCGCAATCGTGTCAACCGATAAGCGACGTACTTTGCCCCACCCCCCTCCCCCGGGACAAGATCTAGACCGCTTTAAAACAATTCCCCACCCCCGGGCCAAAAGGGCTGGACTTGTCCCGGGGTTTCCCGGGGGGGATGGTTACAGGGAAAATTGAACCACGAATAAGCACAAAAATATTGCAAATAAATCTTTGAAATGAACGTATCTCTGTCAAATGTTGTTTAAATGGGCCCATAAAGTGAATTTATTCAATTGGTGTGGTTTCTTAAAAAAACATTCGCATTTACCGGCCACATTTCCACTCGCCTAACAACCGCAAGATGGCAGGATTCGATGTCCTGTGGGCAGAAAACTTCAAAATTTTTAAACTTCCCACATTGATTTTTTGTTCATTTTTGGGCAATCTGCCGAGAATTGTAAATAAAATCAGTTCATGGAAAAAACAGTAGGGGTCACCGAGCATTTAAGACAGTAAACTACCGGCAAAGTTACGAAACGGCTTCTGGCCCTTTGTTTTTTCTCAGCGCGCGCGCTCGATGGATGACGTGGCGTGACGAATTCCGTGCGCAGTAATGATGCGCAGAAACAATTAGCGCGAACGTCGTTAAATGAACATACATGTTACACGGTTAATTGAAAAATCCCAGATTATTTAGAAGGTGTGACCGGGGATTTGAACGAGGGACAACCACGCTTGCCTCCTTTATAAAGAAAAAATGCACTTACAAACAGTTATAAACAAAAAAAAAACAGTTCAGGTTGATTTTTACACTAGAGATGCAAAATCCATCTTCTTATTCTTCATAGAACATACTGTACCCTCTCCGCAAGAAGCTTTTCCTGTTTAGTCATTGCCACACTTTTCAGTTTCATCTGGAAAACAATACAGTGAACGACATTAATTTTTCTTCAGGTATAATTTGTCCAAAGCTAACATAATGAGAGAGTTTTATGTCTCGACTCTATATATCTTATAGGCCTGGCCTTCCACTCTCCTTATGAAACAGACGAATTTGAAACAAAAATTCATACCTTTGACTTGTAGGTGCGTAATTCTGACTGTAACCTCTGGATAATCTCATTTCCCTAAAAAATAACACAACTTACATATTAAGATAACAATGCTGCAGTGTACGTCCAGTAACTGAATCAGTGATGTTAATTGGGAAACTGCAAGGGTGTAGCTAGAGGTGTGCTGGGGTGCCTGCCCCCTTTTGTGAGACCTTTTTAGTGTGACCCCCCCCCCCCCTGGAAAAATCCTAGCTACGCCACAGAACTGTTGAAAGCAACTTAACAATTAGACGAGCCCAAGTCCCATGAGTGAATAGTCAACGAGGCGGGGCTGAGTTGACTATCGCTCATAGAAAATGAGGGTGAGTAGTCTAACTGTTTTAGTAGAGACTCTAAAGTTTGTAGATAATGGGTTTGTCATGAACAGGAACTCAAGTTAAGTTCAAGTTTCATGTTGGTACTCATTAATACTAAAATACCTTTATCACGTCGCCTGTTACAGATTTCATGTTGGCTTCAACCTTGCTGATCTGCTCCTGTTTTTCTTCCAAAGCCTTTTCTTGCTTTCTTCGTTGTTCATTTGAATTTTCTAACAATTCATTGGTCCGTGCTATCACCTGGAACACACAAAATATGTTTCTTATAAAAATAAAAGTAAGATTTGATTTATGCCAACTGATCCAATTTATTCATCATACCACAAAATACCGACTGTAAGCTTAGACAATATCGTAATGGATTTTTGGGCGGAGGCACTCGTAAATGGCATAAAAACAACATTTGGAAAAAAGCTTACAAGAAACAACTTAAGACTCTATGAGCGATATATTGCAAGAAAGTTAGCAAGGTTAAACGTGGAATAAGTACATTTAACCCATGCCTTGAAGAAAACAGCCAATCAGGAGCTCAGAAAAGTGTTACATATTCTGCGTTATTCCACAGGTGTTTCCTGGAGTTCATCATGGCTTCAAGTTTTCCCGCCGAAAGTAAAACCGGCAACGCGTGCCAGATTTTTAATTCAACTATTTTGCGAGAAAATGTTCAAATGTGAATAAATAAACAAATTCCCTCGGATTTGACATTTTTAAATCTTTGGAAAAACCCGACAGTAGAGATGGAAAACTGTATTTAGACGTCAAAGAATTTACCAAACAGAGACCGAAAACACGGGAACCATGGATAAAACAACTTGACATTGCAAGACCTTTGTCAAGTTCCTGCAAAACAGAAACGTCTGGAGTAAGAATCTCCATGACTTGCCACCGCCAGGACAATGCCAGGACAACTTATTCTGTGGGCTATCCAAAAAGCAGACAGAGGAAACTTAACCGGATACGGTAACTTTAAAAAAGCTGCAAGTTTCGTGTTAAGTTTATTATATATTCACTCAAAGTTGTACCTTTCTGTAAGTTGTCTTAAAGGCATAGGATAAAATAGTTGCGCAATGTTTTCTCGTCGCATACCGTGTAATATACTTGTGACTTTTCTTTGCATACATAACTTGTGGGGTATTTCCCGGTATGCCACTCGAAACCATTGCATAACTAGTATCCATCTGAAAAGAGTTTGACCATTTTAGGCATTGTTTGCACGATGAAACCTAAGAGGCACCGTGGACGAATGGTTAGCGTGCTTGAATCCACTTTGCAATACACTTTGAGATGATACCTGATCCTTGTCTTTAAGTTCCTGTTCCAGAACAGCCACCTTGGTCTGTAGTTGACTCAGCGTTTTACTATGTTCATGTCTCTCAGAGTCCAGCGACCCATTCTCACGACGAAGCTTGTGCAGTTCTTGCTTGGCAAACTTGCATTCCTGTTAACAGATTTAACAGCCTACTAAATGGTCTACATGTCACTTACTAAGAGTTCCCTGTAGCTCAGTTGGTTAATAGAGCGCCAAAACGGTATATGGAAGGTCATGAGTTCGAATCTTGTCGGCGACTCCACACTCGCAGTGACCATTGGACAATTATTCCTCTTAAATATCTTTAGCAAAGTTAAAGTCAAATACAGTTCTGGTGGTCACCCAAAATGCAGTGTTCTAACCCAATCAGTTGCTTGAACTGATCAAGGCATGTACACACTCCCGAGTAAAACACTCAGAAAGAAATCTGTGGGTTATTTTCCGGCACTTAACCCATTGTCGCCCGGAGATTTTTGGGAAAAGCGGTTTTTGGACGTTTTTGACATCTTTCGGTCAGGTGTGAGCTAAATCTGCCCCCATATACTCAAAACTTCCTTGCAATATGATTCCATGAACGTCATGTTTGTCATGGCCGGTTTTGGCCGGCACAGGAGCCATGTCTTAAAATTATTCAGAATTTAATCTTAAATTTCCAACATGAATCATTCAGAATGATGACATAATTTAATGAATGATAAGCTTCTTTTCAACTTTTGTACAATATGTCACAAAGTTGGAAATTATTCATTAGGTAAGCCCGAGCTAAATAACTGAGATGTTCAACATACAGTCGCATAAAATAAATATGAACCATGTACAGTACCTCATCAATGGCTGCCAGCTTTGATTTTAGGTCTCTAATGCAAGAATCTGCTTGATATTTCTTTTGATTTAGGTCCTGTAAATTTAAAAATTTTGTATTGCAATGTACATAAAAATCTTAATTTGGATAAAAAATATACACTAATATAAAATATTTGACATCAATCAACAAACAAACAAATATAATGCTGAATTAAGCCAAAAACAACTTAAGATCACATTACGTAAGGGTAAAATTACCTTCTTGCCAATTGTATAATAATGAACTAAATTTATTGCTTATTTTTTAATAGCTAAATAATATAATTTTTCTAAATCTGGCTTATAAAGTTTATAAGGTTTCGCAGACCCTGAAGGGACCAGAAATTCACTCGGAATTTGCCACTCCTCGCCATTCATCAAGAAGCACATCCATTAAAAGACACTCTTCACACTGGCACTATATAGAGACATACAATACAGCTGGCACGAAGAGTTTCATGCTGATATTTAAAAATGTTGATTTCAGCATAAAAGAAAGCTTGAATTTAGGGAAACCAAGTCAAAATGAAGCCAAGTGAATCGAAGTTTTGTGTTTCGTTATATATTCTGGCATGTTCCATCCTGTTCTGGAATGTTTGGGTTCAAAGTCTTATTGACACCCCTTTCTTTTTCAGTTTCACTGTCCATTGACTTGACTTACTTTATAGCTCCCCCAACTGAGAGAATAAGACCATCATACTTTGTCCTTTCTTATTATCCCTGTATATTTTGTTTTGTAATCTATAAATTGATGCCTTCCTAATTTTAATTCATTTGCTTCAGCCTTATTAAGGTGTGAAAAATTCTCAACCTCCAAACCCTCCCTATCCTTAAGCCCTTGACTAACAGACCCCTCCCCTCTCATTTCCAATTTCACATATTAACAATTAGTAAATTTTCAACCTCGGGATATTGATTTTCAAGCTTTCTGATTGGTACCCTCCGTTACAGATCTGAGCCAATATCCTTAACTTGACCAAATAGGGTAAAACAAGGAAAACAAGACGGGCTGTGTTTACCGGGCCGCGAGAAGAAATACTACAAAATTGACTCAGAGTATTAAATATAAAAAGCACTTTCCAGTTAACGAAAATACTGAAACAAACTCTAAGAAGCATGA
>OX393571.1:7945495-8165495 GCA_947652115.1 Blastomussa wellsi
CGAAAAGAAAAGTGTTTCTTCATGGTGCCGGAAGTCACCTATTGTGGTTATGTGATCAATAGTCGTGGTATCAAGCCAGTAGAAGCTAAGGTGGACGCCATACAGAATGCCCCTGTGCCTGAGAATGTTACACAGCTGCGTGCATTTCTTGGAATGCTGAATTATTATCATCGTTTCCTACCAGACATCGCCACAGTACTTGAACCACTCCACAAGCTTCTTAGACAAGGTACAAAGTGGTGTTGGAAGACTGAGCAGCAGGTGGCCTTCGACAAATCCAAGAAACTACTTCAGTCTGCAAACCTCCTAGTGCATTTCCAGCCAGATTTGCAACTGATCTTGGCGAGTGATGCCTCCGATTATGGAGTAGGGGCAGTACTTTCCCACCGGATGGCGGATGGAACGGAGCGCCCAATTGGCTACGTCTCAAGATCGTTGAACAAAGCTGAGCGTGGTTATTCCACTATTGAAAAAGAGGCTTTGGCCATCATCTTCGGTGTGAAGAAGTTTAATCAGTTCCTGTACGGTCAGAAGTTCACCATACAAACTGATCACAAGCCGCTGGAGGGGCTCTTTAACGAGAGGAAAGGAGTGCCCCAACAAGCCTCCCCAAGAGTGCAGCGGTGGGCCCTTACCTTGGCAGCATACGAGTACAAGATTGCCTATAAAGCTGGTACCACAAACGCCAATGCGGATGCATTAAGTCGACTTCCCTTGTCCAATATGCCAGAGTCTGTTCCTGTACCGGGAGAGACAGTTTTGCTCCTAGAACATCTGGACCACACCCCGATCAACGCACAACACATCCGAGAATGGACAAGGCGCGATCCTGTTCTCTCAAAAGTGCACCAGTTTACACTTAATGGATGGCCACACCACTGCCTGGATGTGCAGCTACACCCATATTTGAGCCGGAAAGCAGAATTAACCATAGAAGGTGGATGCGTTCTATGGGGAAACAGGGTGATAATACCACCTCAAGGACGAGCACAAGTCATCGCCGAGCTTCACGAAGCCCATCCAGGCATATCTCGAATGAAAGCCCTTGCACGTGGCTATGTGTGGTGGCCAAACATGGATCGCGAATTAGAAGATGCAGTGAAGCAGTGTCAGCAGTGCCAACTACACCAGAAGGCCCCAGCAGAAGCACCTCTCCACCCATGGGAGTGGCCTGGTCAACCTTGGTCAAGAGTGCACATTGATTATGCCGGGCCTTACAAAGGTCACATGTATTTAGTGGTGATTGATGCTCATTCCAAATGGATGGAGGTCCACATAATGCGAAGTACAACATCAGCCGCCACCATAGTGAAGTTAAAGGAAATCTTCGCGACCCATGGCCTTCCAGAGACCATAGTCAGTGACAATGGTCCCAACTTCACAAGTGCAGAATTTGAGAATTTCCTCTCAAAAAACGGCGTCAAACACACCAAAGTCTCGTCATACCATCCAGCTTCAAATGGCCAGGCAGAGCGGGCAGTTAGAGCCTTCAAAGAAGGGGTAGAGAAAATGGAAGAGGGAACCATGCAAGACAAGTTGTCACGTTTTCTGCTTAAATACAGAACAACGCCACACACGACCACAGGGGTTCCCCCAGCAGAGCTGCTGACGAAAAGAAAGCTGAGAACTAAGCTCGACCTCATAGTTCCCAACACTGCAAGTCTGGTGAGACAGAAGCAAGAACGTCAAAAGCAGACACACGACCACCATGCCAAAAACAGGCATTTTGAAGCCAGTGATCCTGTGTTCATAAAAGACTTCAGTTCCCCCAAGTCCTGGCAGAAAGGAACTGTGGTGCAGACAACGGGACCAGTCTCAGCCCTAGTTGAACTACCGGACGGTCGAGTTGTTCGACGACATCAGGACCATGTGCGGAAAAACCACAACCAAGACCCAACAATATCAAATCCTGAGATCTTGGTACCAGGAGTGCTCCCCGAGGCTGATTGCACAACAGACACAACCCAACCGAGTGGTCCAACCGAACCGGTCGAGAGTTCGTCTGACACACAAGAGGCTAAACTATCACGCCCAGTCCGCAACCGTCGTTTGCCGGAACGTTTCAAGGACTATGAACTTTAGAAAAAGAAATTATGTTACATTACTCATGAACATTGATTAGCAATCGACGAGAATTATTGCATGACGTACATTGCGTGAAAAACATTAATAATTGTTTTTGTTACGCTTCAGTTCAGCGTTTTCTTTTGGTGTGTACTTTATTTGTTTATGTTTAGCAAAAGTCTTAAGGGGGAGGAATGTTATAATCTAGTCACGTGCGGAATCGTGTAATCAGTAATCGGATATCCCTGTTATGCAATGTATGATTTCAGTTCATCTTCTTCGTGATCATTAAAGCATGTAGATCTACAATATTCGTGTCCTTGGTTTATTACAGCTAAGCAAAGGAAAACTTTTACATTATCCAAGGTGTACATATGAACGTCATGGTTTGTGCATTTTGTGCAAATTTGTCATTTGCAATCCGTTTCAATCTTTGCTATCCTTAAACATCCTTGTTGCTTTTTAGTTTAGTATCATATCCTTTGTGTTTTTCTTCCATGACTCAAAATATTGTGACGTAGCTCCTTTAATAATATCATTATGCATTATAGCTTTGTCTTTAATTAGCTAAGAAAATATGCAGTGAGTGAGTCATCTCTTTTTTTTCACTTGCCTTGACTTGTGCTGTTCCCAAACAATCCAAATGCCAGGAACAGTTTAAATGTAATTCTTACCTTTTTAATAGAATCCACCTCAGTTTTTGTTCAAAAAGCCTGTTTGTTTGACTAATATTATTGAAGGTTGGGGAACAAAATGTGAAATGATTTTGTCTGAAGTTTATATCCTCACATGTACAGACAAGTATAAAAATAATGCAAAACAAACCCTACAGTGAGCAACTGCAAAAAATGTTATTGTTACCCTGTTGGAATTTTCCACATCTTTAAGTCTGGCTTCTAGTCTCATAACCTAAAGATAAATAGACGATGAAAATTTATCAGTGTGGGTAAATGTGAAGGTAAAGATTACAACAAAAACACAATTTTATTTACAATAGGCTTCAGTACCATAACCAGCTTCAAGTAAAATAGAGGGCACAACCCCTCCAATAAAAGTTACCACTTATACATGGGCAGTGACTGTCAACTGTCTGCATCCCCTTAAAATGACAGGACCACCTTTTCTTTACCAAAAGTAATGATCCATTGCTGTTTTTGGGATTCTTTGGCCAAAAAAATTACCTGTGACTGATAATTCTGTTCCAGTTCTCTCTTTTCTTTCTCGTACGTCTGTTGACTGGTAGCAATCATCTAAATTCAATAGTATGCAAAATCAGATTCTCTGTTTATGACATGTACATTATCAATTAATGGTAACATGTATATTTTGTTAATGGTAACATGTATATTTTGTTAAGCTACAAGTTAGTGCAATGTATTTACAATTTTAAGTCACAAGTGCATTCTGAGTGAATATTATTAAGATTTATCAAATGTTAGTGTCTTTCTGTTGTGAAATACCCCTTTAAAAAGCACTGGGAATGGCGTTTCCAAGACTCTACATTTCAAAATTTTCTGGGGGGACATGCCCCCAGACCTCCCTGGAGCCTCTGGTTGTCGGCCCTCAGAAGTTGCACGCCCTTGTCACAAACTTTCATGACTGCCTACTTTTCATTATATGCCTTTCTAGTTTCAAATTTATTGACAGCCCAGATGAATACATATAGTCGGAGGAGCAACAAGTTTTTCTTGGAATACCTGCCATCCAAAGTCTTGGCCTTATCCATGAATTTGCAGGGATGTAAAAGCAGGGGTGTAAAAGCAGTCTACTACACACCCAACAACTGCCCACTTCAGTACATGAGACAAAGGACAACACTGTAAAACAGTACTCAATGCTTTTATGAGGCCTAGGCATACTGGAGGGTGAGCATATAATTAACCTGAAGGAAGGAGCAATTCCCTTTTGTCTGACCACTCCAAGGCCATACCTAGACAACTTATGAAGAAAGTGCAGGAAGAGATTAAACGCAAGCAGCAACTGAACCAGCAGACCAGCCAACAAACTGGTGTTCTCTGATTGTGGTAGTGCCAAAGGCTGACAGAAGGTTCCAGATATGTGTTGACCTTACAAAGCTTAACCAAGAAGTCTATCAAATGCCAACAGTCAAAGAAACACAAGAAAGCCTTAAAGAGGGATTGGTATTCTCCAAGCTCAATTTCACCACATAGTACTCAACCAGAAAGTGCCAAGTTAACTATCTTCATTATGCCCTTTGGCCATTAAATGTCCAAGCATCTTCCCTTCTGTATATTATCATCAGCTCCCAAATATTTCCAGAAGATGGATAAAGAACTCTCTAGAATAGCGACTTGTGCAAGTCCTTCACATGCTAGTGCAGAGGAGGCTCACCCTAAATCTTGAGAAGTATCTGTTTTCTCAAACAAGGCTGCATTACTTGGGCCAAATCATTGGCAGTGAAGGAGTAAGGAAAGATCCATCAAAGGTTAAAGGCATCACTGACATGACAGAACCCAAGGATGTCACAGACCTAACACATTTCTCAGGGTAGGTCAATATGTACAGAATGGGTGGCCTGAAGAGAAACAAAGAGTCCATTCGCAAATAGCCAAATGTTGGAGCAAATGCGGCAACATCTCCCTCTAAGATGGGTTACTCCTACGAGCCAATGTATTGAGGCATCTGCACATGATGGTCACCAAGGAATTACCAATTGGAAACACATGCAAATGGCACCTCCTCACACATAGGAAGGGCAGGAGTTCTGGCTCAGCAAACTACCACACAGCTATTTTTAAAAAAAATCAGCTCCCAGGGGTCGCTGAGTTTTGCAAACACTTGTGCGACACTCTGCTTAGCCAGAACTCCTGTCGTTCCTGTGTGTGGGGTGGGGGCACAGCCCCCATGGGACCCCTGGCTCTAGGGGTTCTGCTTGCACCTGCAAAGAAGCCACCAAGCACCACAACAAGAAAAGTGAACTAGTTTTATTCTTTGTTGATATGGCTGCCGCAAACATTACAGAAGAAGTCCTGCAAACATTTTATGGGCAAGCGGGCTGCAACCAGTGTATGACCAGTTTACACTTTCCAAAACTGATTTTGGGGAATTGCCACACGTGTGGAGAGTGGACGTGTCAAAACAAAAAAAAACACCACGACCTTTTTGAATTTGCAAAGATGCCAAGCCAAAAATTATTGATGTTGCAAGTCTCTGCCCTGAAAACATGAAAATGGCACAGGCAACGCAGGCGTACGACAGATTCGTTGAAAGGAAAGGCATAAAAAAAGGAGATTGTGCACGAGCAGTACAAGACAGCGCATGCTTTGGTTCAAAGACGAACAGTTCAAAGAACTCAGTGCGCTCTTTGGTCTGTGAACACAGTGGCAGCAACCTCACGGGGGTCAAGATTGCGCAAATAGACGAGAAAAGAAGAGTTGAGAGAAACGTCCTGCTTCTCCTTCGTGGAGGGGGGCGATTTATGTAAAACAGAGTTATTCGCATTATTTTTTTGTTTAGAGAAAGAGCAGTGACACTGTTGCGTCCGCGCCCCATTTTTAAAATAGTCACCATTTCTCCAAAACAAGTTTCGTATGTGGATCTCCAGGGTTAGGGGGTAGAGCCCCCGTCAGTTATATGTTAAGCACCCACCCGTGAAACAAGGCCAGACCACAACACTGAGAACCTCGTTCCCTACTCTTTGCGTTATCTGGTGGCAGCTGTGTGTTTGGAGGGACAACCAACAGTTCCTCACACACGAAGCCTTGGGACCATCTCGCAAATAGTACACAACAAGCTGATCAGGTTTGGTGACAATCTTTCAATTATGTAAACCTTCAAAGACCAAATGGGGTCTGTGGCTCGCTTCACGCCGCCTTCCAGCCCACTTGGTTGGAGAACCTGGGCTCTTTGGGTGGCGTCATGCGTTGTCAGGGTGCGTCTGGTTGTAGAGTTTGAAGGAGTAGTCAGTGTTGGTGAAGTTCTGCTTGGCCTTTGCCTTTACCTGTGCGTTTGTCGCAATCCAGTCAAGAAGCTTGGTGCAGTCACGCGAGTACATCACCTGGTACACCTCCACCTCCGCCCCCGAGCACCCACACAAGGTAACTGCCCCCAATGAAATCTGCTGTGTTCAACACGGCGCCGCCAAACATAATTGCGATGCTTGCCATGGTAATATATATCAGAGTTCTTTTTCAAAAACAATTAATTTCCAGGGTGTGGGGTGTCCCCACTTTCAGACATTGTCGGGGCGGATTTTTTGGTCTTTGAAGTACCGTTTGAGTGCAATGCTGCCTGCCATGACAGCTGTTTGCGCTGGGGTCGGAGCTAAAGTTTTCTAATCACCACCTTTTTTGCAACACAGCCGATGCCGGCGGCAAAGCTGGTGGGAGTCGCTGCGTCAAGACTAGTCTTCACAAGCTTGTTGTCAGACATGGTATAGCAATGTGGCAAAAATGTTCAAAACAAAAAATTAATCAGTATCTTTTTCGTCCTCTCCTGAGTGGGCGTTAGTGAATGAGGTGGCCATAAGATTGACAACTGCTCGGCAGGCCTTTTGGGTGAAGTTGAACCATATAACTCCCATGCCAATAATGGCTGAGGTGGAGATATAAACCTGGAAAACTGTCAACTTTCACAATGTGTTATGATGACCAATGCAAATGTTCAATCCATGTGGCGGATGCCCTTTGGCTGTGGAGGCGGCGCCGAAGGCGCAGGTGGTGTTGCTTGCACAGGCTCCTGCGAAGGCACCTTGCTGAGTGCGGCCTTGAGCTCTTCACATTTGTAATAAATCTTGATCAGTGTGCTTTTCGCCTTGTGGTTTGCGATGATAGCGGCCTCAGCGGCAGCTTTTTTCTGCACTTCGCGGGCCAGCTTCGTCCTTTCAGCCACCATTTTGCCGGCATCCACCCGCTTGGGACTTTTTGCTGGCTTTGTGGCTGGAGTCAGAGTTGTTGCTTGCTGCGTTATTTTGCCCTGTGGAGGTGCACTCTCAGGTTGTTCAGTCTGGTTGTTCAGTCGACATTGTAACAATGGTATGTAATGCAGATAAAAAATGTTGGAGATAAAAAATGTTGGTGAGGATTGCTTTGTAATTATTCAGCATTTGGTGAGGGTTGCTTCAGAATCATTCAGCATTTGGTGACTGCGCAGGAATTTCTTCTTCGGATGCTTAGTGCAGGGGTCGAGGGGAGGAGCTCCCACGGATCTCCCGCGTCGTAACCAATGCATTTTGTGGTCACCATGGAGCCCATTGCGTCGTAATCAACATGTTTTGTGGTTATCAGCACCACTGAGTCCCCTGCAGAGCCCCTCGCATCGTAATCAACGTGTTTTGTGTTTATCAGCACCGCGGTGGCCACAGCAAGAAATTGGCCGCACTTCAGAGCGAGGTAGCCAGCCAGGTAGGAGAGCTCTTTGGTGATGATGTAGTCGTCTCTGAGATCCTGCTGGTAAACTGTGATGTTTTTGACGGGGATGGCCATGCTGACCACTTTGGACATAAGAAAAATGAAGTTGTCGATCAAGCTGTCAGTCATTTTTGCCCCCACATAAGTCTCGTACCTTTTGTAGTATTTCTCGACGTCTTTGTCAGAAAGGTGCTTCACCTGCTCATGGTCTCTTTGGCTTTGCCTGTCGACACCAGCACTGCCAGCTGCTCACGAAGGGCCAGGATGTGAATTAAGGGCCACAATGCCGTCGTCTGCCCTGCTCAACGGCTCGACTTCCAGCAGGTTCATAACTTCTGCATACACTTGACCTTCTTCTGCCATTTCTTATCTTGCGGCCTTCATTTTTGTGTGGCTTAAACACGATGTGTGTGAAGCCACATTATGTCAAGATCAAATTTATTCATTTAGGTACGAAAGTTAAGCGTTGGTCGCGTGGTCTACTGTCAGGTAACCTTGTTCCTGGGCTATTTCCCTTTCCTGAGAGCCTGTGTACGAGGTTGTGTCGTCAGAGAACTGCCAAGCCCGCCATTTTGGTTGTATGGGTGGTCTCTTGTAATTTTTTCAGGTGATCCTATCACGAGTTTGTTCTTCACTACCAAACCAACACGTCCATACCTGGCTTGCGTTATAAGTGCAGGTTGTACAAGAGCTTTTGCACTCTCGAAAAACAACATTTAACTGCTTGAATCTTTGGTACACGTTGTGCACAAGCCAATAATTATTTGATCTGTGCGGGTCCATCTTGTCTTCCACGGCCGTGAAGACGTGATGTCATGGTGCTTAGAAATGTGTTTTGAATTCAAATCACGGACCTTCACACAAAGTTGACGAGGCTGACTACAATCAAGGAAATGAAGCACTCTTTGGTGACAATGCTGGTAAACAATGTGTAGCAATTTCACTTGCTGCTGTTATTTATCATCACATAGAAGATATCAATTTGTGGACTTCTTCCACTTTGAATAATATTCTCAGCATTGGAAATAATCTGTACATTTCTATAAGATGTTCTGTCCGACAAATGATTATTTGCTTTTAACTGATGTTCCATGCATTGTGTCAATTTACAATAGAGTATACACAGTAGAATATACCGAGTCATTAACAGGAGGTTTGTTCGTGACATCAAATAATGGGCCATACATGTCTCTTCAAAATTCTCTGACATTGGAATTAAAACAGTTGAAATGATCAACAATTCAGAACAAAGCTTTAAAATTTTTAATGCTCATTCCAGGGATTTGCATGGGATGCCTGATTCATTTGGGAAACATAATTTCCTCTTTAGTTTGATACTTCAATTAAATGCTGCAAGAGGAATCGTAAGCCACACATGTAAGCATTGCGGACCTATTTTTCAATTGAGGGGATTTCCCCCAAGCTTGACCCTGAAGGGGTGGAGAAGAAGAACACAAAATAACCAAAGTTCCGCTGTTTCAGCTTCGAAATCAGGCCTCTGTACTCTTCCTGGAAGAGCTCGCTGGCATAATCATCAAAGATGGCCTTTGTGGTCCTCGCCAAGGGGGTTTAGAAGAGGACAATCGCTGCCACATTCTCGCAGGAGGGTGTGATGCCTGCCAGCTTCTGGGTCAGCAGCCACAGGCTGATACCGATGTGCAGGGCTGAAAAGCCAAGATTCACCAGCTGGCCAGTGCGCCCATTCATATCTTTCAAGGCGGCGCAGTCGTGTTGGTGCCCTTGAACAGCCAGGAGATGAGCTGTCGCCAAGCCTTCACCTCGTGCTACTCGCAGATGATCACGAGCATGAGGGGGTCCTTTTTTCCAATGCGGTGGTAGGTCTTGTTATGCGCGAACATCAGACAAACCAACACAATGTAGTCGAACTTGGCGTGGAAAGGGCTGTAGAGCTGCTCCACCACTTGACAGAGTTTGTTGGCCCCACGATGAGGGCGTTGAAAGGGATCTTGCTCAGTTCCATCTTTGCTTAGTAATGCACAGATTCTAATTGCTGCCGCATTATGCCCATCTGCAAGCCGCTGATGATGAAGATGTGGTAGTTCACGTTGCCCAGGCCGCTGGCGTTCTGCACTAGCTCAAGCTGGACACCGTCCGTGGTGTTCATGAGGTGTGTGCCACTGCCGTGCAGCTTCTGGGATGGCATGGAGCGCAGATCGATCAGCAGCTCGAACTTGTCGGCAGTGTAGAACTTTGTCAGGTTCATGTGCTGCGGTGTGGTTTTTGCCTGCACGAAGAAGCAGCAGACCTCCTCCCACAGGTCCAGGCAAGTCGTTAACCGTAACGCTGATTTTCGTCAGGTTGGGGTTGAAGTATTTTTCCGAGTCTTGGGTGCCTGCGGCAATTGGCTCGGCGAACAGGAGGAGGCCTTTCAGGGACTGCCACTGAGACGTGACCTTGATGTTCAGATGTTCCGATACACGTGGTTGTACAAGAATTCCTTGCCGGCGGAGTGGGCACTGCACGTGGGTCTATTCCTGGGTTAACGTCACAAACTGATTGGTAAACATGCGTGCAAATCAGTTTGTGACGTCAACCCAGGAATAGACCCACGCCCCTTCTGACTCCTTCGTGAACCAACTGATGCTCGGTTTTTGTGTTAAATGCGTTTCGAACTGGTGCAAAGGTATATTGGACCGAAAAAATATTTTGGGGTTAGGTGCACTTTAACGTTTTGGTTGGCGGTGACGACGACAAGGAGCAAGACGCCAATGAAACCACTCCTTTTGTGCCGGGCTCCGCATCCACACTAGGACTAGACTGTTCACAGTCCGCTATTTTTTCGTATTTTGCCTTGATTTGCAAACGCGGTGAGTGAATCGCGAGAGAATGTGAATTCCTCATTCTCCAGAAACAGAAAATTCCCATTGGTTGTTCTTCACTCAATGATGAACAGAAAGACACCGTCAAACATCTCCTTCAGTCGAGGGACGTCGTGGTGATTCTGCCGACTGGCTTTGGAAAAAAGTCTTATTTATCCGCTCATCTTAGCGGCCACTGTTTTATTGTTGTTAGTTCATACCGAGCATGCATTATTCCTCTGGTTCACAGCCATCGTACACTTGAAAGATCTAAAATTACGTCTCATAGACTGTTCACAGCCCACTAGTTTTTCGTATTTTTCTTCCATCACTCGCGTTGATAAATTGTGTAGGCTTTGTCTCAGATGACATCTTCAACACCGAAAACTTGCATTGTTCTAATTCTGTTTCACATGTTGTTGTTTTGCCAACTGATACTTAAGCCAATTAAACAAGCCATTTACTGCTCAAATCTTATTGGTCCAATTTGATTGATAGGTCAAGAAGCAGAGCTGATGACACAAGGCGATAATAGGGGGAGGAGTCTAATAAGTCCACTTTTTAACAAAGATGTCTACAGCCATTCTATTTTTTCTTTCTTTCGCTCGCTCCCCGTCCCCACCCCCTAGTGCTTCACTTGCTGAGTTTTTTGCTTGCACGCTTTCTTTTGCGTTGAAAAAATAGAGCGGCTGTGAACAGTCTACACCAGGACCTTCTGGTGAAGAAATTCCAATGCAGACAATACAACAGGAAAAGAGCGGGCTGCCTTATGGTGATGAAGAAGAAACAAACTTTGTGGAGACATCCCTTCATTTGAGGAGTTTATTCATGAAGATGACAAACCCGCAGGGGTTGAAAGAGCAATAGAGTTCATAAGAAAGAGGTTCCCAAAAGTGAACTTCGGTAATTGATTTTATCAAAAAACCTGGCAATGAAACAACAATTGTTTAATTTGTTCCAAAAGCTGGAGGGGAAAAAATTTTCAAAAAAGGTGGCAGTCTTCTCAAAAGTTTTACAAACACGTTCAGAAAATCCCTTGGGCCAGAAGCTGAGTTTCTGAATGCTCAAAGTAATGAAGGAATAAAATAAGTCAGAGATTGGCAGAAGCAGAAAGGCAACTCAAAGATGCAGAAAATATTAATTTTCTTCTGAAGAGAACAAGCCGCTCAAGAAGTGCAAGATCTCAGAACAAGACTCAAACAAATGCAAGTGAAGATTGATGATTCATGAAGACCAGGGCTCAAATCTTGATAGTGAGGAAGAACTGTGCAGGCTGCAGCTGCTGAGAAAAAATCTCAAAACAGATTTTGACAATGTGAAAAAAGAAGTGGCAGCTCTTGAAGAACTTGCAAAAAATTAAAACTTAGCTGTTGACAAACTCAGAAAAGAGATTGCTGAAAACAAAAGCCCTCGTTGACCTCAAGGACCAAGAGGCAGAGCCTCAGAAGCAAGTTGATCAAGACCAGGAGGCCATCAGTGATGACAACACTTCTCCTTCTGAAAGAGTTACGGCAGAAAAATGCGTGGCGG
Organism: Blastomussa wellsi; assembly: GCA_947652115.1. Taxonomy (NCBI): domain Eukaryota; kingdom Metazoa; phylum Cnidaria; class Anthozoa; order Scleractinia; family Plerogyridae; genus Blastomussa; species Blastomussa wellsi. The sequence continues at coordinate 7,957,278 of OX393571.1, forward strand.
AAAGACAAGAGGCGCTCACTCGGTTGAGAACCCAGATCGAGGAGAGTTAAAGGGCCATGCCGCTTTGTGAGAGGATCAAAGAGATGTTCAAAAAATACGGCGTCACCGTCACTTCTGTCTTGCTGGCCGCCGAGGTCACGATCGGCGTGGTCATCGGCGCAATCACCAACTCTTGGAAAACCTTGGGCAATGATTCTCCCAGGGCTGCTCGGCTTGATTTTTTCTTTCTTCTTCAAAGCTGCTGGCCAGGCCATCAGTTTTCTGGCAGAGCACACCTGGATATTGATTCTGGCTGCTGTGGCCTTTGTGATGGACAGGCCACGCCAAGTATGAAAGGATCATGGCAATAAATGTAAACACTCCCCAGTGGTTTGCAAACTGGCTGAATGTCGGGTGCCCTGGTAGAGCGCTTTCGCTCTGAATTCCGCCCAGCCCGTACAGTATCCGCCTGACAGTGAAATAGACGTGGAAAATGGTAAATACCCACACCTGTCGAGGCAAACACAGTTTGGTGTGATTTTCGTCGAATATTTCCCGGCTTATTCTGCACCCTGCTGCGGCCAGAAGGTTAGGTTATGGCCCGCCAGCCATTTTTTGCAGGTTTTGACATTTCATACTTCATCTGCTCTTTTTGGAAGATCTCTCTGAATTTTATTGTAAAATGCTGGTCGGGTGTTATGTAAATATCGATCGAGTTGTTGAATATTTTCTTCAAACTGGGCGCGGCAAAGAGTATCTAAAAAACTTGCGATGTCCAGCACAAATTTGAACTAAAATCTGAGAAAAAAAACACAAAATTCTATCTTAGTCTTACAAAAAACAGATAAATGCCTCGATCCTCGATTCCTGTTCCACTCCTGATTTTCCAGAAGTCCCAGGTCCTCTTGACCCATTGAACGATCAAGAGTCTTTCTCAAGAACAAGGATTAATCAAAGCTCATTTTATTTTCCTCTGCCTCTTTCACCGCTTGAATAAATTCATATGTTATTCGTCTCACATCATTCACCAGTGGCGGCAAAGAAAGTTCAGCGATAATAGGGCAAATTATAAGGAACACTGCTTTGATTTAATATCACTCGTGTTCATACGTTTGTACAGAATGATCTGTCTAAATATAGCTATAAGCTTTTTTAGTCTGTGATCTAATACAAAGGGTTTTTCCCCAAAACCGGTAAGCACTGGTTTCATTTACGTCATTGCTTCGTTATAAAAAGTTCCCTTAGCAGCGACATACAGCTAGCCTCAGATTGACTAATTTGCATACATGCAAATGAACTGCATTCCAAATTGACCCCATTTTTGTGGGGATGCTCCCACTAAGCCATCATCTTGTGGCTGACTGAGTGCCTGACTTTGTACACGGGTGCAGTGGAGCGGAACATAACTAGACTCCGGGTCAACTCTGGCACAATAGTCTGACAGGTAGACTGGGCACTAGATATTTCGGGTGCAAGTGTTTGCATCAGCGGCCATTGCTAAATTCCTGAGGCGTGTTTTTGCGCCGTTGTTCGATCTGTTTGGAATACCGGTTGTAAAGCTTCGAACGCAAATTGGTCCCAGTTTTTCAATGCGAGTTATTTTTATTTCCGAATCATTCTAGTATGACCTGCATAAGATCTTTATTTTTTGCTTCATCGATTTTTAACTGTCGTGATTGTGATTTGTCACGATCTGTTTCGGGAAGATCTATTCTCTTTTTATATTCCATTCAGGTGTTCCTGGGCAAGTTTCTTTTCGAGAAAGGAGTTGTACTCACGCAAGCCAATATGTCCAGGCTCGGCTTGTGTTTTGTGTGGGTTGCACAGGAGCTTTTAGCTTGCACAAGCCACATTCTTTGGCTTGACAAGTGCGAGTTGCACTCCATAAAACAAGTCATTGTACTTGTCTGAAGTTTAATACTCTGAAATAACTGATTGTACTTGAAAGTCGGAGTCACTGTACTCTCACAAGCCAACATTTCTCGGCTTGGAACTATAGGTGGGGGTTCTACTCCATAAAACAAAACTGACTGTACTTGAAACTTGTATACTCACAAGCCAGCATTTAGCATCCTACATCCATAGAATATTTACGGTGGCCCATGGGTGTCACGGCACAACCAAATATCTCACAGCACAACCAAATATCTCACGGCACAACCAAATATCTCACTGCACAACCAAAAACCCTCACGCAAAAACGGAATAACTTCACGGCAAAACCAAAATTCTCACGGCGGAAGTAATTGTCATGGCGGAGATGACTTCTTTCTCGAAATAGAGGTTACTCAGTCCTTGTTACTCGAAAATGGCGGGCTATTGAGCTGAGATGGTTGGTCCAGTCGGCACTCGATAACATCTCTTGAATGGCTCCCATCACTTATATTTTTTTAGACATTGATTTTTTGTCTAATAAAGAGAAAAAACAAAGTCTACCATAAAAGCATAGAGGTGGAATCGATCCTGGGTCACTCAGATCACGAGCTATTCCCACTAACCACTACACTAGCCGAACACCGAAAATTTTAAGAATTTATTGTGTTACCCTTACCATTCTTGAGAGCTAACCGTATAACCACAGTGCTTAGTAGGCTAGCTGGATTGCTTAGTAGGCTAAGCATAGTGCTCAGTAGGCTAACCGCAGTCCTTAGTAGGCTAACCAGATTGCTTAATAAGCTAACCGCAGTGCTCAGTAGGCTAACCGCAGTCCTTAGTAGGCTAACCAGATTGCTTAATAAGCTAACCGCAGTGCTCAGTAGGCTAACCGCAGTGCTCAACCGCAGTGCTCAGTAGGCTAACCGCAGTGCTCAGTAGGCTAACCGGAATGCAAAAGTAGGCTAACCAGATTGCTTAATAAGCTAACCGCAGTCCTCAGTAGGCTAACCGGATTGCTTTGAAGGCTAAACGCAGTGTTCTAATAGGCCAACCAAGGTGATTTTGTAGTCTAATTTAGCTAACCAAACTCGTTCCCAGAGCATTCCGAGCCGGAGGGCCATTCGATGGATGTTGTTGATTGCCGACTGAGATGGTTTTTCTGTTTCCTTAGTTATGCACCTATCAATGTTAAGCCCGAGGGAGGGGGTGTCGGGCATGGGGTGGGGATTTTGACATTTTTTGAAAAGTTAAGTCAAATTCCCCATTCCCGGGACAAAATAATTGGTCAAAAGTACCAAAATCTTCCACTTCTCCACTATTAAAAATGGCGGCCATGTTAAAATTCCCGATCAAAATCCCCACCTTGGGGACAAACCTCACAGTCAAAGTCCCGTGGGCAGCCCGACCCCCCCTCCCACGGGCTTAACACTGATAGGTGCATTACTTATACTAGTGCTGTTTCTCATAGGAGGAGCGATGTTTTACCAGCATTGTGGCACCTCATGTGGGACTGATGCCAGTTACTGGTAAATTGTGGGCAAGGTTAGCGAAAGCTTTTTATGTTACGCAAAACAGTCAGCAAATGCCATGAATCGACACATGACATGCATTTGTATTCAAATGCATTAAGAAGTACCGGTAGCTGCATGAACAAGTTTTACTTTTAAAGGGCCCTAGTCAGCCACACCTTTGTTATTGTTTACATGCAAAAATTTCAGTGTTAAATTTTACGCTGAGTGTGTTGAAACAAAAGAGATCACTGAGAAACCAGCTAAAAGTTATTTAAATACTTCCAGTAACATAACTTACAGCAATGCAATGAGATTACGCTTCGCCATTCAATTTCCATTACTTCGATGGCATCAAAAATGGAGGAGGCTGACTAGGGCCCTTTAAGATTGCTTGTGGAACTGACTTTTAACAGAAGTTGGCTGATGTGAGAGAAAAAGTTGTCTTCATTCAAAGTCTGCGAGCATTAATTAATCTTTAATAATTCCATTAAAGCACAAGTTATGCACCTATCATTGTAAATCCTGCAGGGAGGGGGGTGTGGGCATAGGTGGGCGTTTTGACAGTAGTTATCGTCCCATAGTGGGGACTTTTTATTGGACCGCTTCATTGGCATTTCTAGCAACATTTTATTGACTTTTAATGACTCTTTTGACCATCTACAATTGCCCTGGGGCCTGGCAATTTTACAGAAAACTTCAGCTCAGTTCAAATCCCCACCCTATGCCCGTACTCCCCTCCCCCCCTTAGACTTTCTCAAAGTCGTTCGCTTCTCATATTTGGTGCCCCCCTTTGCGGGATTTACTTTGACAGGTGCATAACTTGTGCTTTAATGGAATTTTTAAAGATCAATTAATGCTTGCAGAATTTGAATAAAGACAACTTTTTTCTTACATTAGCCACCCAACAAAAGTCAGTTCCACAAGCAATCTTAAAAGTAAAACTTGTTCATGTAGCTGCCGGTACTTCTTAATGCATTTGAACACAATCGCATTTCATGTGTCGATTTATGGCATTTGCTGACTGTCTTGCGTAACATAAAAAGCTTTCGCTAACCTTGCCCACAATTTACACAGTAACTGGCATCAGTCCCACATGAGCTGCCACAACGCTGGTAAAACATCGCTCCTCCTATGAGAAACAGCACTAGTATAAGTAAATAAGGAAACAGAAAAACCATCTCAGCTCAGAAGCCCGCCATTTTCGAGTGACAAGGACTGAGTAACCTCTACTTTGAGAAAGAAGTCATTTCCGCCGTGAGAATTTTGGTTTTGCCGTGAGTTCAATATTCGACTTAGAAGCGAGTTATTTGTATTTTGCTTCTGGGTGTGTTCTGCAGTTTTACCTTGAATTAAAAATTTGGTTTTGTCGTGATTTATTTGGTTGTGCCGCAAGATATTTGGTTGTGCCGTGAGATATTTGGTTGTGCTGGCCCATCAGGCCATAGACTCCTATGCAGCCATTATTGGGGTCGTCACGCAGTGCTCATCCCCACGGCTGCGAAGGAGACTAATCAGGCCAGAGCTTATCCCAGTTTCTGCAGCATGAGCGGCCACACAAGTAGGCAATGCGGACCTATTTTTCACAAAGTTTTCAAAAAAAAATTTTTCTCAAGCTTTGATTTTTCTGGGTCGATTTGGAATGCAGCTCATTTGCATGTATGCAACTTAGTTACCCCTGAGCCGCTTCATTTTATGTTGTTTGCTTTGTTTGCATACACACAACCTATGTGACTGAATAAAATTATTTCACTTTACAAACTTGTAATATTTATTTGTTGCTTTGAAAGCCAAATGGGGTTTTATGGCATTTGCCTCTCACCACCATACTTCAAAGAGACATTCGACAATATCTGGCAGGGAGATGCGGTGCCGCTCTTCGCGCATCAAACACGCGACGCATAGCCCATTTTTCACAATCGCAACATTTTCTACAAATTGTAATATTCACAACTTGTTCCCGTTTTTCGCAAAAAGGCTCATATGAAAGTTCTTGATGAACCTCGTCCCAGCCCATTGCCGACCGCTGCCTTACCTATTTTTGTGATGAGTTTCTTGAGTATCGTCTGTCGGAGCTCTGTGGTGAGGTTTTGGATATCTTTTTCCAGCGTTTGTGAGCAGACTCTTGCAGTTTCCATTTATAACCACAGGTGTCAATCTCTAGTTGTGGTTGTCAGAGTCACACTCCATCGCAATAATATTGGGAAAGTTTCCCTTGAAAAGACTATCAAGCTCCTCCTCAGTGAGGTTATCGAGAATTTGTGTGACGGGGTCACACTCCATCTCAATAAAATTGGAAAAGTTTCCCTTGATAAGATAGCCGACCCCTTCCTCAGTAAATTCATTGATAAGTTGTTCGAAATAGTAGAGACTATTAAGAAACTCTTCAGTTTCAGTGTATTCCAGTTGGAACGTTGGAAGTCATAGCTACAAATGTGTTGGCAATCTTCAAATCTGTGTACTGCGGTGGCACGCAAGCGGGAACCCCTGGGGTCAGGGGTCCTGCGGGGGCTGCACCCCCACCCCACACACAGGAACAGCAGGAGTTCTGGCTAAGTGTTTGCAAAAACTCAGCGACCCCTGGGAGCTGAGTTTTTTAAAATAGCTGCGTGTGATAGTTTGCTGAGCCAGAACTCCTGCCGTTCCTGTGTGTTCCTCAAATCTCCCAAGACATCTCAAATGTTCTGCAAAACTGTACCATGTGCAAGAAGTGTTGCAGAGAATGCATTGAGCCAGTGAAAGGCACTGAATTTCCAGATAGACTGTCATGAGAGAGAGTCGGCATGGACTTCAAAGGTCAGCACAAAGATAAAAATTACCTCTTAGCTGAAGTCAGATTACTCTTCAAGAGATGTAGAGATTTTTTGCCAAGTGTCCAAGAGGAAGAGAAGGAGTACTGTGCGAAAATGAAATTATTTTGATAATATTTACAGACACAGTGTAGTAGAGGGAGAGGATTTGTCACCTTGTGACTACATTTGGATTCCTGAACTACGAGTAGAAGGTGTTTCGAAGCTTTGTTCACTCAGCTAACGGTAAAGACAAACTGACGAACGATTAGAAATAAATAACTTATATGTGCCGTAGTAAGTCCGCTGACATCCATATGTTCCGTAGAAAGTCTGCTGACACAAGCATGTAACTATGATAATTATAGAAGTCTACATATCGTAACAAAAGGCGCAGTATTAATGAAGTAGCACTAATCTCCAAGCTCTGCAGACAAATAGACCTCCAATAGGAAAGTGCGAAGAAACCGTAGAATGATATGAAGAGTCCTTGAAGGAAGACCTCCAGTCTCCAGCAACCCAGAGAGTAGGCAATAAACCTAGATGTTCCCTCAGTACCCGGAGCCACCCAAGACGACCTCAGAGACCAACATATCCAAGAGGACCTACCAGCAGTAAAAGTGGCATCACAACAGAAACCATGGCTGACCCACCTTGGACCTAGAAGAGCTCTTAGAAACCCACCAAGACTCAATAAACAATGTTAAGAATAGCATTCATTAAGGGGATTAAAGAACAATAATGTATACATATATTGACATTTAGTTGAGTTAAAAAGGGTAAGATGTAGTAACAGAAAATCCTTGCATCATTTACGTCAGAGTGGATTTAATGGTTACTGTCATCGGGGAATTAACAAGGACTGCGCTTGCAACAAAGAAACATTTTGTCTAAAGTCACGAATCTTGGTGCTTATCTTTTAATATTAATATCATTAATATTACGTTTTTATTGGTTGGGATCTTTCCAATAGTTCAGTTTTTGAGTATCAAAATCTATCATACTCCTGGAATACTTATCACTTTGCCATTGTTGTGTTACAAAATCAGGTAACCTTGTGAGGCAGCTAAATACATGTATTTAGATTTTTTTATGCACAAAAGTGCAGTTAGCTGCAAACTTTAGACATGCAGTGGTAATCTGTATCAGTTTCGTATTGCTCTATGCTTTGTGAATGTGATGCACAACTAACACTTTTATGGTCATACCTGCAGAGCTTTTTCCCTCTCAGCTGTAAGTTCCTGTGCATGTTTGTTCTCCAATTGAGATGATTTTGCTGAGCAGTCAGATTGCAGTGAGTTCAGTTCCCTTGTTTTGATTGCTAGCACCTGTTAAATAAGAGAAATGTCTGTTTTGTATCTAATTTTAGTATTCATCAAAGTAATCCAATTAATGTCTCTTTCACGATGAGTTCTTTCATATGAGAAGGGGCCTATACTTGACACATACATGCTGAAGTTGCACCCAAAGACTATACGTGTCACATCTCCCTTCTGCTCAAAACAAGTTTGGCTTTCCAATCCAGATTGGTCTGGTGAAATTCTTGACTGATGCAGGTTTTGTTTATTAACCGTTTTACTTCATTACTCATTTGTATGTGAATGATTACCTCTTGACATGTGCTAAGCTTTTGTTGAAGATCAACCTCTGTGCTTGCAAGACGCCTTTCTAACAACTGCTTTTCATCCTACAACAATATAACAAATATTGTTCAGTATAAACAGATCTCATGAAAGAGATCTGATAGGTGAATTGAGATGAAGATGACCAACAGTAGCTTGGCTAACAAATGATTGGTGCTGGATTTCTGAAACATGACTTGGCTCAAATGCTACTTTCTTTGAAAACCATCATCTGCTGAATCTTGACAAGATATGCATATAACAAAAATTAAATTTTATGGGCAGTGAACATTACAATTATTTTAAGCCTTGTTAAATATTAGCTTTAATAGTATTGTTTGACTCTGTGGAACATCTACAGAGTACTGATATACAGTATTTGGCTAATAATAATAACTTTCGATAAGAGAAGATATCAAGAAATATTTAAAAATAAATATCAATGCTAGGGCATTTGGACTAAAGTAGTTAATTAGCTAACACATTTCTTTTTCTTTTCACACTTCTATCCATGTATCTTCCAACTTATAACTGAAATTGACATAAAGGTGACAGTATGAAGCTGAAACATCATGCCCTATTATTGATATTTATTTCAATACATTCACTTTGTTGCAGAATTATGACCAATTTTCTTTTGACAATATTGTTCATCTAACAACAGTGTATCCTTACCTGTAGATTTTTAAGGCAGTTTGCCAGGTATTTCTTGACTTCAGCATCAGATCCAGGAAGAAATTTTAATGACAAGTGTGTTAAGTGTTTAAATGGGTTGGTTTCTACAATGTGAAGGGTGGCAACACCTTGATCCAAGCTGCTGCCAACAACAATTTGTAGCAGAAACCTTGGTGCAAAACACAACACAAGAATTACTTGACGGCTGACAATGTCTGCCTCTGGTAGCGACAGGCACGATTCTCACTTCCATGCTTGAATTAGAGTAAAGACCTGATTGGTAGATATTTTAATGACCACACAAAATTCATCAGTTTAAGACGGAATCCATCACAAAGTCAAGTAACATTTATTTACCGGTAAGTTGAACAAAAATCGAGTACCACAATAATTTAAATCATATTGCGTTATTTTCTACCCTTAATAAAAGGTAAACATGTAAGTAATTATCTGTGATAACACCGACAATAATTTCTTATCAGAGCCAGAGAAAATGAATTTTAAATATCACAAGCTGTAGGCAAAATCTTTTGTAAAATCATCTTTAATTGATTCAGTGGAATTAGTGGAACTTCAAAATTTGTTTTGGATGTTTGGTGTTGTTAGAAAAGATTTCTTTTGCTAAGATATTTGAAGCAGTAACACATGTACACAAGTTTGCAATAAGGTGTAATAATTTCTTATCGGAGCCTGAGAAATGAATTTCAAAGTTCGCAAGCTTTAGGCAAAATTTCACATCTTTTAAGCAATTCAGTGGAATTCAATGGATGTTTGGTGTTGTTAGAAAAGATTTCTCTTTATAAGATATTTGAAGCAGTAACACAAAAGTTTGCAATAAGGTGTAAATAATTTTGGTACATAATTCTGTCCAATAAATACTCGAAGTCCTGGCGGATTCCGTCTTAACTTCTTTGCATGAACGAAACTACCTTGAAGGAATGGTGAATATAATTATGTTGTATCAAAGTGTAAGGATAATATTTCTACTTTCTACTTCCACCAGGGCTGCGTTATATTATTTTAACTTTTGCCAGATTTCTGCAAGCAACTGCCAGCGGTTGTTTAATATAAGAAATTTATTATACATGGGTGTGTCTCACAAGGACAGGGAACTACCAAATTCACATTGATTGCCTAAACTTGATATATGGCAATTCATATTTTCCCATTTAGACTATCACCTAAACTGGACACATTTTGTGGTGCAAAACATTAACAACATTTACTTGTCTCTGTTAAAAATACTACATAGAACAGCAAAACAGGTTGATGAGAAAAAAGTAAATACAATTGGGTGATCAAAATCAATTAAGTTGAGCTCACTGCTGTTTGCAAGCAAAATGTCAGAGTATGAACAACTGGCTCCATTAAGCAAATTTACGTTCTCTTGTTTGGCCATATAAGAGCATCTTATTAACCATGTTAGCCTGCATGGGAGAATCTTGGCCTTGGTCTTGGATCAGTACCCACAACGTCAGTCATACAGACCTCCTGCTCGCTTAGTAACAGTTAATCACATACTGCTAATGCCATAATTTTGGTGATTGACTGCTGAAATTGTTAGCTGAGAGACACAACAGTCACTGTATTCAAAAACAAACAAACATTGCCCCTGACACTTTTTGCACAGCGTATGACAGTAACAAAAATCATGAAGACTGTTAAATCTTTATGTATTTTACATGTATAAGCATCTTCTTGGAGAGAAACATTGTCAAACATGTCAAGGCATGTGTGTCAGTTACAGCTTGGCCCTCATACTTGACCTTTAAGTGATCACCTTCGATCAACTGGAAACAGTCAATTGGACAAAGCAGTGCCCTCATTTGCCTTACTGTGGCTCTATATGGTTTCACTACCATACGTACACTGCTGATACAAGCATTTGAGATCTGTGAGCACAAAATTATGTTACACGTTTCAAAGCAATACTTAATCCATAACAGATTTTCAAGGCCAGATAATGATTATGAGTTGGTAGATTTTCTTCATGGAGTTTCGTCAAACGCCCAGTATCAGCAAAGTTCACGGTTCCAGAGTCGGCACATGTTGAAATTAAAATCTTGGCAAGTTTCTATTCTAATGACATTATTTGTTACAATGTATGCAGCAAAAGTGGCAACTTTCGTCCACATTTTCTCTTGTTTCCTTTGGTGAAATTGTCCAAAATTCGGTTATGCAAATTAGGTCTTGCTGTTATGTCACATGATATGTAAATATAGAGACCTTGTGCTTAAAAACAAGGCGGAGACGTTCTGACATTTACCCCCTTTGGACAAGCACGTGTTCAAAGGGATTAATTGTGCAACACACTCCCTTTAGTATCAGGTGATAGAAGTTCCATCTTTCAGTTAGAGTCAGTTTTCACTTTGAGCGTATCAGACAATAGTTTCTATCACACAGTTTTGTTTTCGTTTTTTCGAGTTAAAATTTATAGTTACAACTGATGGGTCGTCCAAGTAGATGCCCAGGCTGTAAAGAGCTTAAATCAGCACATCATTTTGGTCGTCCTGGTAAGGACTGTACAGGGCCAGGCCAAACCGATGAAGACCTGCCGGTCGAGTTGGACGAGCAAGAGCTCCCAAACGAACTTGCCGCTGCCGCTCCTTCGGGATCTGACGCTTTGCACGCTCTAGCAGAATCCGTTCAGCTGCTATCCACAGAATTGAAGTCTCTTCGTGAAGAGACCAACGAGTTGCGTGCGATAGTGCGTCCGCCCACCTCACTACAGCCTGAACAGCCAAAAGCACCAGCAGTACCGCCTCTTGTTTCCTTGCCAGAGCTGCGTGCCATGACGGATTTGGCCAAGACCGTCGATCGTCGCGTTACCCAACTTGGACTTGTTTGCTCTGAGGATAGTGAGTCCGAGAACGAGCAGGAGGGCGACCCTATTCAGCAATTTGCAGCTCCTTCTTCCCCTTCCTCGTGTCCTGGTAAGTTAAAATCGGGTCGGGAGGCCAAAGCTACAAGTGAAGTTTTGTTCCCTCAAAGATGGCCTCACAGTTTTCTTTGTATTACTTGAGCGCAACGCGAGGTCAAGTACGAGGAGTTAACTTTGGCGGAATTCGTGGCCTGATACGCACAAATTTTGCTCTCTAAAGATATCAGCTCGAAAGAGTGCACGGAGCGTGAAAAACATCTTGTCTCTCTCATGTATTTCGCGCAACAGTACGAGTGGTCCGCCGTTTTGAATTTTCATGGATCAGTTTTACTGGAAATCGAGCGTGGGCTTATTACATGGGGAGACTCCTACCTCCATTTGGAGAGTAGAACACTTTATGGACACCCCTTACAGGAAAAATCCCCGACTTCTTCGTCCGCGCCAGTTTTATTTTGTTGCGACTATCAGCGGGAACAATGCCTTAGTGTTAAGGACCACTTTGGTTTTATCCGTGAAGAGCGAAAATGGTTAAAACATATCTGCGCAGCGTGATGGACTCGTCTTCGCAAGCAAGAGACGCATCGAGAGAATTCTTCAGATTGTCCTCTCAAAGTTCAAGCTGCCAAAGATGCGCCGACGACTTCAAAAAACTAGACTATTTTTCGCCCTCTAGCTCTACCGAAACCGAAGCTGGGGGCGTTCCCGTTTTAGATTTTTGTTGTGGTTCTGGTCACTTTACTCAAGACTCTTTATTACAAGACTTTTCTCTTGCGCGACATTTAGATTCTAGACTGATAAACCTTTCGTCTCCCAGTTTTAGTTCGCCTAGTCAAGACAATGCGTTTCTTAAGTTTTCATCTTCGCGACATTTGGATGATGCAACACGTCCTGTTACGAGCTTCTTTGTTGATGCTCATTGTGCAGTCTTTTCTTCTGGGCAATTCAATTATGCAGGCCTTCGTATTCCTGTTTCTTCTAGACTGAACATTCCAGTGTGGCGTTCTTTGCTTCAGGATTATGAGGACCGTGTCCTTTGTGATTTCTTGGAATTTGGTTGGCCTCTTGGTTACACTAACCAGACTCTTCCAGTTTTTGACCTTCGTACCCACCGTGGTGCCTTAAGTTTTCCTTCCGCAGTCCAGGACTATCTCAGTAGCGAGATTTCACTTGGTCGAGTTGCAGGACCTTTCGATGCACCACCTTTTCCTGACGGTTTTGTGGTGTCTCCTTTAAACACGGTGGCCAAGCAAGATTCTGACGAACGACGAGTGATCATGGATTTAAGCTGGCCTTGTGGCTCATCAGTCAATGATGGTATTCCTTCCGGTTCCTTTCTTGGCGAGTTGCTTGAGTTAAGTTATCCTACGATTGATGCCATCGTCTCTGCGATTGTTTTACTCGGTCGGGGCTGCATGCTCTACAAGCGCGACCTTCGAAAAGCGTACCGCCAGTTCCCCGTTGATCCACATGATTATCATTTACTTGGTTATACCTGGGAAAGACAATTTTATTTTGACACCGTTTTAACTATGGGTCTCCATTCTGCTGCGATGGCTTGTCAACGATCTACTTCCGCAGTCACTTGGATTCTTAATCGGCGCGGACTTAGTACATTTAATTACCTAGATGACTTTATTGGTGTTTCGCCGCCGACTTTGGCAGCGTCTCACTTTAACGAGGTTGGAGTTTTGCTAAAGCATCTTGGATTAGACGAATCTATAGCTAAATTGTGTCCTCCTTCGCCGATCATGACTTGTTTGGGTGTAGAGCTCAATACTCTGGACTTTACGTTATCTATTGACTCCGCTCAATTAACAGAAATTGAGAGTTTGTTACACACCTGGTTACATAAGCGTACAACAACGAAATCTTCTCTCCAGTCGCTCGTAGGCAAGTTGGTGTTTGTATCAAAGTGTGTCCGCCAAAGTCACGTCTTTATTGCAAGGATTCTTCGTTTGTTACGGTCGGTTACCTTTAAGCATCATCATATCAATCTTAATTCTGAATTTCGTCAAGATATTAAATGGTGGTGCAGGTTTTTGCGTGTCTACAACGGTGTCTCCATGATTTCTATAAACAACTGGTCCACCCCTGGAGAGGTTTTTACCACGGACGCTTGTATTACCGGTTGTGGCGGCCTTTGTGCACATTATTATTTTCATGCCGAGTTTCCAGAGTTCATCTCAACCCAGCATCTTGACATTAACTCCTTGGAACTTTTGACCATTGTTGTTGCTCTTAAACTGTGGGGTCATCTTTGGCACGGCCTTCGCTTGACTGTTCGCTGTGACAACGAAGTCGCCGTCACTGCGTTGAACTCGGGACGATGTAGGAATGCCTTTATTAATTCTTGTCTCAGAGAAATCTGTTTCTTAGCGGCAACACACGAGTTTGAGATTCAGGTGGTTCATCTTCCTGGTGTGTTAAATAGTGAAACAGACGTGCTTTCGCGCTGGAGTGTGCCCTCTCGCGCCAAAGAACAATTCTTACACCATGTCCAACGTGATCATCTCATTGCAGTTTCTGTGCCACTAACTTTATTCCAGTTAGACAATCCTCTCTAATGGATAGTTTTTGTTTGTTTGTTTCCTTTACCTAGATTTATTAGCATTATCAGTATTGAGAAAGGATTGGAAGTACACACTTCGTTCTGACTATAGTGCTGGGACGTTTAGTAATTTAAGAACTCAATTTAACGCCTTTTTGTTATTTTGTACATATCTCCGCTTTACGCCGACGCCAGCTACTCTGGATACTATTTGTTTATATGTGCAATTTCTTAGTCGTACTCTTAGTCCCCCGCGATTCGTAACTATTTGTCAGGGGTTAAGTTGTTGCATTTGTTTTCAGGGCTAGATTTTCCCTACAATAAGGATTTTCTCCTTTCTTTGACGTTGCGTGGCATTGCGCGTAATGCGCTCCACACCCCATGCCGAGCTCCTCCAGTTACTCCAGATATTTTGTGTCAGATTTCTAGGGTTTAAGATTTCGAGAATGATCCTATTTCGTGCACATTGTTTTGTGCCTTTTTATTCACCTTTTTTCTCATGGCACGGTTAGCTAACATAGTACCTAGTTCGCGTAAGTGTTTTGACCCTTCGCGTAATCTTACGCGGAGCGATGTTGCAACAAATCAACATGGATTAATTGTTACTTTTAAGTGTACCAAGACTATTCAGTTCGGAGAGCGCAAGTTACATATTCCTTTGTTACGAATGCCCGGCTCTCCCATATGTCCAGTCTCCGTATATCAACGTATGGTTTCTCTCGTTCCCGCTGGTTCTCGGTCCGCCTTATTTGTTTTGCCCAGCCATTTCGGCACTAATATTCTTACTCAGGATCGCTTCATAGCCGCGTTCCGTCGGGCTATTACAGCTGCCGGTCTTCCTCACGCTTCTTCTTATCGAGGACATTCTTTCCGTCGCGGTGCGGCCTCTTGGGCATTTAATCACGGTGTACCAGGTGAACTCATACAAATATACGGCGACTGGGCAAGCGATGCGTATAAGGCTTATTTAGAATTTAGTGTTGAATCCAAGCTCGCCTTCGCTCAGCAACTTTGTTTTGCTGTTCTTTCTAGTACTTCGTAATTGTTAAGTGCACAGTTCGTTTTTTTTTTTGGGCGTTCCGTTTGGTGGCAGAGAGGTTTATTAGGCATATCGTTGGCTTGCTTTACTGTTCGTATCCTAAATAAACTTCTCTCCGTGCCAAAAAGCGAATTGTGTTTTTATTTGTGTCAGGGGGCGTTGTTGGGGAATTTACCCCCTTTGGACAAGCACATGTTCAAAGGGATTAATTGCGCAACACACTCCCTTTAGTATCAGGTGATAGAAGTTTCATCTTTCTGTTAGAGTCAGTTTTCACTTCAAGCGTATCAGACAATAGTTTCTATCACACAGTTTTGTTTTCGTTTTTCCCACCCACCCACCCTGGGTGTATTGTTCTTAATGTAGAGGGTGGCAGAGAGGTTTATTAGGCATATCGTTGGCTTGTTTTACTGTTCGTATCCTAAATAAACTTCTCTCCGTGCCAAAAAGCAAATTGTATTTTTATTTGTGTCAGGGGGCGTTGTTGGGGAATTTGTGTAAACTCAAGGCGGTTTATTAAAGCAAGGAAGTGTCAAACCTGTGAATTTTATTTGGTGTACTGGGTGAAACGTTCCCCACACCAAAAGTGGTGACCCTGCCAGGACGGATAAACAGCTTTCATCATCAAGCGAGTGGAAAATTACAAACATGGTGACAGAGATGCTACACCCACTCCTACATAAGATCTGGGAACAGGAGAGAGTTCCAGAGGACTGGAAGAAAGGCCACCTCGTGAAGCTGCCAAAGAAAGGGGACCTGTCATCCTGCAACAACTGGAGGGGAATCATGCTGCTGTCCATCCCGGGGAAAGTATTGTCCAGAATCATCCTGGAGAGACTGAAGACCGCCCTCGACAAAACACTGAGGGATGAGCAGGCAGGCTTTCACCAAGAGAGATCATGCATAGACCACATTGCCACACTGTGGATCATCATCGAGCAGTCTCTGGAGTAGCAGACCCCCCCCCCCCCTGTACACAGTCTTCGTCGACTTTGCAAAGGCTTTCGACAGTGTCGACAGAGACATCATCTGGAGACTGATGTATCACTACGGCTTTCCACCGAAGTTCGTCACCATCATCCAACAACTGTATGAAGATGACACCTGTCAAGTCATCCATGACGGGAAGCTGATGGAACCCTTCACTGTACAAACTGGTGTCTGTCAAGGTTGTTTACTCTCATCGACGATCTTTCTGATGGTGGTAGACTGGGTCATGAGACAGTCTACAGCAAGCCGGAGGACAGGTATCCAGTGGACCTTTATGAAGCAGCTGCAGGACCTGGACTTTGCAGACGACATCAGTCTTCTCTCCCACAAGCAGCAAGACGCACAAGAGAAGTTATGTCGCGTGGAAGCAGAAGCTGAAAAGGCTGGGATCCAAATAAACATCGGGAAGACTGAGATCATGAGGATGAACAACAAGCAGCAAGACCCAGTGCAACTCCTTCAAGAAGACATCAAAGAAGTAAACAAGTTTGTTTACCTGGGCAGTATAGTCAGCAAAGATGGGGGAACAGACGAGGACATCAAGTGCCGAATAAACAAGGCGAGACACGCCTTTAACATCTTACGACCAATCTGGAGATCAAAAGGCCTCTCACTCCGCAAAACGATCCGGATCTTCAACACTAATGTGAAGTCAGTCCTACTTTATGGCTCGAAAACGTGGCGTGTAAAAGTTTGCAAAGCACTACCCGAAAGCTGGAAAGGGTACAGAAACTTGAAGATTATCACACAATAATGGAACAACAACTGGAAGAAGGGATTTTGGAGCTGGTACCAGAAGTACCCACAGGAGAGGTGATTCACTACATCCCACATCAAGCTGTGATAACAGAAGAAGCTCAGTCTACAAAGATGAGGATTGTGTACGATTGCTCTGCGAAACAAAACCCACAGTCACCATTATTGAATAACTCTTTGGAGGTTGGCGCCTCCTTTCAACTGGCAGTCTTTGACATCCTGCTGAGAAACAGAATGAAACCTTTCTGCATCACTGGAGACATACAAAAAGCCTTTCTGCAAATCAAAATCAGTCCAGAGGATAGAAATGTCCTTCGCCTATTGTGGTATGACAATTTGAAAGAAAGAAACATTGCGTAATGAATGAAACCTTTCTGCATCACTGGAGACATACAAAAGCCTTTCTGCAAATCAAAATCAGTCCAGAGGATAGAAATGCCCTTCGCCTATTGTGGTATGACAATTTGAAAGAAAGGAACATTGTGTAATGAATGAAACCTTTCTGCATCACTGGAGACATACAAAAAGCCTTTCTGCAAATCAAAATCAGTCCAGAGGATAGAAATGCCCTTCGCCTATTGTGGTATGACAATTTGAAAGAAAGGAACAATCTGGCGCCCCGTGGTGGGGAGGATTCTTCGAACGCCTAATCGGAATCATCAAGAGAGGTCTTTCAAAGGTGATTGGCAAAAGCCTGCTAACCTTCCAAGAATTAGAAGAAGTCTTGCTAGACGTTGAGACGACGTTGAACAACAGGCCACTCGTGTATCAAGGAGAAGAGTTTGAGCAACCAGTGCTTACCCCAAATACCCTAATAAGAGGAGAGGAAATCCCTATCTTGGAGGAGAACATAGGAGATGAGGATGTGACCAAGCGCATGAGGTTCTTGAAGAGAAGTAAACTGCACCTACGAAACAGGTTCATGAAGGAGTACGTTCACGCCCTTCAAGAAAGGCAGCAACGATCTGGAGGGAACGCTGATCATGAGGAGATACCAAACACGGGAGCAGTGGTGTTGCTAAAGGGTGAAGCAAAGGACAAGGCATTGTGGAAGCTGGGACGAGTAGTGAGTAAGATCACTGGGAAAGATGGCACCATACGGGATTGAAGCTGAAACAGGGAAATGGATATATTGTAGAGCGCACCGTTGCACCTTCTGTGCAACTTGGAAATTGGAGGAGAAGATCCTAAGTGGAAACCAAACCCTCATTCTGAGGTGTTCATACCGAGAGTAGGACCAAACCAAAGAGCAAAAGAAATGGCAAATAATCTTTTCAAGAACATTGCTGAACAAGAAATTGAGGACAGTTAGAGTGACATTTAAGCTGTAAAGTTAACACTTAAATTGGGGAGGGTGTCCGAAATCCCGTTATGCAAATTAGGTCTTGGTTGCACTGAAGGGAACTGAAGGAAATCGCATTTAAAAGCACAAACAAAAAAGTCACATTTGTTTGGGTAGTCTCAATTTAAGGAATTCATTAATTTATGAAAGATGGTTGTAGAACAATAATTATTTTATCATTGTTTATTGTATTTGACATCTTTGAACGAGCTGGAAAAAAAAATGCAAAAACCAGTTTTCAAAAATATGTAGCACTAGTGCTCGCCACATCATGATTACCCCAAGGAGCCACCTTAAGTATTGCAATGAAAACCTCTGAGACCAGGGTATACCTTTACCATGACAACTTTTCAAGGACAATAAGCCATTTTCGTTAATATTAAAATTCAGCTTAGTAGCTACGCCTAGAGGACACAAGCAAAGAAAATAAAAATGTATGGTTATTAATTTCGTTTGTTTGTGTCCTCTGTGCCTCGATACCAAGCTGAATTTTAATATAGCAGCTTGGAAGTACATTACAGGGAGAACTTCTAGCATAGCCAGAAGAGAGCTGTGGAAATAAAACTTACTTTGGGCTGTCGTGTTGTTCTTCTTTACGGCACAGTTCTAACAGGTCAACAAACTTCTGAGGAAAGGCACAAAAGTCAACCAACAATCCTTGTTGACTTTTCAACCTGTATTTGATAGGTAAATAATAACAACAACAACAATAATGATAAATTATAACAACAATAATAACTTTATTAATTAATGTACCAATGTATAAATGGTTTTTACAACTAATTGGGGACACAGGGTTCGTACCCTTTTTGGGCCAAAAATTTAAGGACTTTTCAAGGACGCATTTAAAGTCCCTTACTAAAACAACATTGCTGTCGAACAACATTTCAGACTCCCTATTTTTGCAGATGGAATGAATGAATGAATGTTACATGTACGTTGCAATTTCTATTCTCTATCACTACGCTCAGCCGGATAGAAAAATATCTCTATTGTAAGCCTGTAAGCAAACAAGACAACAGAATATGGAGGGAACCGCCAGTAATCAAGTTTATTACAACCATAGAGTTCAGTGATTCATGTGACAAAGGAGACAGTAATTTACATCAAATACAATGCATTTGGTGGACATAGAAATGTAAGATACAGTTCATTACAACAAATACAATTCAGTTACAAACGCAAAATTAGAAAAGAAAAGGTATGGTAAAAAACATTGAAAAACAAACTCATAAAAGGTACAACTTTGGGAATAACGGAAAACATATAAACAAGCTGTGCAGTCAAACCAAGAAAAATAGGCCCGAGAAAACTGGTCGGCGTCAAGTGGTGTAATATTCACAAGGAGTGGTTTATAAAGGTGCACCATACCCCATTGGGAATGATAACAATATAAGCTAATTAACAACCAACAGAAATACATTTCTACTCTCAAGAACTAAAGGCCAATGTTAAGAGTAACTAAACGTTGGTGTTGAATATCTTCTCTACAATAACTATCCTTAGCTTTCTCAGACAACCAAGGGCCATGCTTCTTAATAACACGATCGGGCAAATCATTATTAGCAGCAGCAGTAGCCCTGCCAATTCTAAGGGAATGGACGCCATAAAGCCTCATATCTAAACCTACTGCTTTAAACTTCTCAATAAACAACTGTCTAGCCCGCGAATAAGAAAGCTTAGATCCATCAGGAAGGGAATAACTCCCATCCTTTCGCTTATACAAGGAACGGAAAACGAATTGTGTAAAATTAATGCTATCACGACTTAATTTAGCATATCTAAATAACATATCAAATGGACAAATAGGATTGCCAGTTCTGGCAATCACCCTGGTAGTGCCAGAACCATACTGATCAGACTTGCTCTTGGGAATGAAAAGAAAAAAATAGGTGCCTTTGAAATCAATGTCGCACCATTTAATACTACAAAGCTCATTAAAGCGCAAGAAGCCAGCAAAGGCAACAAGACAGAAGCAAACATCCCTGATGTCAGGCAAAGTAGCATCCACCCCCGCAAACTTATCAACAAGAGCATGTAAATGCTCAGGGCAAATAGGAAGCCTCTTCCTAGTAGAAACCGAACCAGCAACAAACCTCTTACAACCTTCCAAAATAGCTTTAACAAAACACATCGAGCCTTGCAAACTTCTAAATGGAAGATTGTGTGACTAAAAAGACTGTAGAAACACGCCAATCATCAAAATCACTAATTCTGCTCAGGGAATCAGCATATTCATTAAGTGATCTGGGGACCCACATGAATTCAACTGACACGTTATTAATGACACAAAACTGAAAAATATCCAAGGCCTGACGCTGAAGCCTAAGAGACATGCTACCCTTGGAGGCTATAACGGTTGCATTCTTGCTGTCAGTATACAATTTGTTAACCTTACCCTGAATAAACAACTTAAACGACCTAAGGGCGTAAAGAATAGCGAGTAATTCCCTTCCATTACTGTCGAGGGAAGAGTCCAAGGAAGAAAAGGTTTGGCAAAACAATTCAAACTCCTCCATGTCCCCCACAAGCAAAGTCACTGGCATCAGTACAAATAATACCTACTGGCTTGGTGTACTCAAAAAACTTCCTACAATTCAATTTAGCACAATTATCAATCCAGAACTCAATTTCAGCTACACATTGCAAATAATGCTGAAAACGACTCAGATCTAGGGGGGTATCCCATTCATCAAGAAAGGAAACTGCAGATTGCAAACATCTAGCCATGATCAATGTCACATTACCAACACAGGGAGACAATGAAATAATTTTACCAAACATTGGAGGCAACAAAACGAGGAGTGGCGTAGGGCAATTTCCCTTTGAAAGCAACTAAGGCAGATAACAAGCCGTCGATACGAGGTTGAGGTATAAACAAAATGGCTGAAACAAGATCCCACGAAACACCTAACCATTCCAAACGTCGGGCGGGAAAAGAGACAGATTTCTCATAATTGGCGACCAAACCCGCGTTGCCTAGATCAGACCAAACCGAATTGGCACAATGCTTAGTAGTCAAAAAATCCTTCTCACAACCAGCACCATCGTCTAAATAAAGAACTAAATGAAAACCCAAGCCTCTCCAATGACGTACCAGGGGGCAAAAATATTTAGTGAAAAGGTAAGGGGCAGACGAAAGCCCGAATGGCAAAACGGTAAAACAGCCCCCCAAAGGCCACTGAAAACCCAAAAACTGTTGATGGGACTGAGAAATATCAATGTGGTGATAACCCGACTTTAAATCAAACTTGAACATGGTTTCACCACAGACTACATACTGAAGAAAGACTTTCCAATCTTCCATTCTAAATTTAGCTTTGGAAATATGCTTGTTGACATGTCACAGATCAAGGATGAGTCTGGGCATCCCTTCCGAATTAATAGACACAGAAAGAGGATTGATAACTGTAGGAGGTACATAAACTTCTGAAATCAATCCCAATTTAAGCAGATTGGAAATAGCAGATGAAACAAAATCACTATGGTCTAATGCCGATCTATTATTAGATAAACAAATGCTAGGTGGGATAGACTCAAAAGGGATAACATACTCAGCATCCTTGCACAACGGATGGTTGGTTGGTTGCGCTTGATTGATATTCAATACATTTGAAACACTGGAGGACAAACCATCCAAAAACAGTGCAGGCGGGTCAACGGGAGGTGGAAGAACTGGAACTTGCTCCGGCCGCTTGAGCTGATATATTCCCAACAGAGAAGGAGTGGGCAAGTCTGACCAGACAATCGCACCACCAATGACCGGGGGAACCGCAGAAACGACAAGCTCCTCGCGAGCAATTGTAGAAATCCAAGAATTGGTGTTGCTGTCTAGCAGTCGCTGAACTTGAGAATTGGCCACACTGGAATTGCCCACAGACACCGAAGGGCTGAGAAGATGGCGAATATCGGTTTTGCAGGCGTTCAACATAGCGTCTAGCACGAGTGCGATTCTTATCCCTTATAGCTTCTCTCTCAGCAGCGCAAATCTTTTTGTTGTCGATAGCGACAGTGTTGCTTTCGTAGTGCTTAACCATAAGCCAGCCACCTTCGGAAGAATCCTCAATTCCGCGTGGTGGAAAAAAATGAACAACTTTTTTAACTTGAGTCTTGCGGTTTGCAAACTTTAAGTCATTTTCCCACGAATTTATTTTCTTTTCAGTTTAACAAAACAGCGAGCGAGGTGCATTCTGATGGTAAACAACAACACAGAAATGTTATTTCCTCCATATGGTCGAATGTGACTGGTCAACATGACCGGCAATGCGAAAGTTTGACCGGTAAAAACCCCAATCAGGCCGGACATTGTCCGTTGACCGGCCATTATTTTCAGCCCTGGTCTTTCAGTCTAACCCCTAAAGAAATCCCTTGGAAACGTCCTCACCCCTAAAAAATCCATCAAAATTGCCTTAAACCGTGAAGAAATCTGTTAAAAATGTGCTGACACCTAAGGAATTCCATTAGAAATGTGTTTCTACCTGACGTATTCCAAAGGATTTCTGGGTTTTACCACTAACGAATTCCATGACTTTTTACTGATCCCCCCTAAGAATTCCTCTTAATTTCAGTCTTACCCCTTGAGAAATCCACAATTTTTCTCCTCTTCCTCAACGGGTAGAGTTCAAAAAATTGATGCAATAGCCCATTCTGCAGCGCTCTGCAAGACTTTGGTCAAATTATCAAAACTTATGTGTGCACGTTTTTCCCGTACTTTGTGTGGGCTGCGTGTAATTGCTTCGAGTTTTGATTGGTTTGCTGGATTGGCTCCGTCCTTTGCGATTGACCAAAGCAATTTTTGGCCAATCGATTTTTGGCATGTATCTCCCTTAGCACCGCAGCTCCTATAACCTCTAAATTGCAGTGCCAGGGATAGGGTTGCAGCCTTATTGTTTGGGCTAGGGTCCATTGTTTGTGTTGTTTGTTCTTTTGTCTCACCTGAAGGGTGGTCCCCAATCAGGTGAGACCTTGTAACAGCTGCGAGGTGACCCTGTATCTTTTCCTTTTCCATAAAATCCTTTAAAATATATAACAATTATTCCATGAGCCCGCGTTGGATATGAAGTGATAAAATAACCAACGAGCGCGTAGCGCGAGTTGGTTATAATCACTTCATATCCAACAAGGGCGAATGGAATAATGGTTTTAGTAAATTCTCAAACCGGGTTTTGCCGTCGATTTTTATTTCCACAATTTTACAAAGCGTCCGGAAAGAGAATACAAGTTAAAAACTTCATGTGGAAAAGTTTTAAACTTGGCGCACTATTTTCCATATGACGTAAAACTCCGACTATTGGCTCATAGTCGGAGTTTTTTAGCCAATCAAAAAGCTAGAAATGCAATAGTCGGAGCTGAGAATATACTAATGACGAATATTCCAGGACTAATTTCTTCGGCGTGAGCTTCTCGTGGATCGAATGCACCTTGGCAAGCTTTTGTGTGCATGTAAACTGCATTCTGTCGGACTAGTCAGTTACCAATACTAGTGGTCTGAGCAAATGCATACAAGTCATGTAATTTAGAGTTGCAATGAAATGTTGAACAGTGAACTTACGTATGGAAATCACCTTCCCCCAAAACTAGATTGTAAAGAAAGAACAGATCCTCTTCATCTGTGATTTGGATAACTAGTTCCTTGACCACAAAAGAAAAAAAATATTACCTTCAGTGCAAAAATACTTAAAACACTTAATCTTAAAGGGTTATAATATTTTCATGCAGTTTTCGTTAAAACTAGAAACAGGGTCAAGGTATTAGTACCTTGTTTGCTGGCGAAGAGACAGAACGAAACCCGACATTGATGCGTACAACACACTTCCTGTAACAAAAAAGCATGAATCAATTAATTCGATAGTTGATCGTAATGGCTTTCAAATTCATTCGCTAGAAATAGTACCTGTTTTCACGGCTCGAAGACTTCAAGCGGACGGAAACAGCCTTGTTGAAAAATTCCTCCATCTTTGAGAAATAAAATTGGCGCCTGTTCCCAGACCCCGGGACTTTTCGTACACGCTTGGATTCATGGGTAAGAGTTTCGAAAAGTGGGGAATACACCCTGTTACGGTCATTCCCCTGAAATAGAACTGACAATAGATTTTCGTTCAAACTTTGCCCATTTGTTGTTCATCGTAAGGGAATTTAAATTTTGTAATGAAAAGGAGGGGTTCCCATATTCGTTTAGGAGCAGGAGCACCTTGAAAATACCCCATAATTCATTAAAATATCAGTTTCAGAAATGTTTTCATTTGACTAGCTCATGCCACGTCTTATGGGAGAAGAAAATGAAGATGAAAGCACGCATTTCCAGTCGACCTTGATTCAACTTGTTACTAGCATGCAGTGATCTCGAGGCCACAATATCTGTTCAATAAGTTCACGTTTCCGTCGATTATTTATTTTTCTGCAATGGGAATTTGTTTATATTCCTGTTATAGGAAGAAAGTGATTGCTAGTCTCAGAAAAAGGGTAAAAAAATATAGGTCACCATACTCGTTTACGAGAAAACGACGAATTATCTCCTTCACGAGCAAAGCCGTAAATAAAACGCCGCAGTTTTCTTTAGGTGCGCGCGCTGATGACGAAATAAATCGTGCGCAGTAAGGATACGCAATGCAATACAGGGGAATGACTTTAATAAGTCGCGGCGCCATTTATGAATTTATGACGCCATTCGCGGAAAGTAACCTGTCATCTTGCGCTAATCTTTGCCGCGCTAATTTCAATTCGTTGGATCCATGTTTGATCGCTCGAAATCAAATGTCATCGTCAAAAGAAGAGTCCAAGAAAGGTCAGTATCTTTCCTAGCACCTTATAAATATTAGCTGAGATAAAACTGAGAAGATAACCTTTTTATTAGGCTCAAATGGTCGCAATTGTGCCGTTCCATTGTGTAAATCCTATGGGGATATATTCGACAACAGCCGTAAGAGAAATGTGACTTACCACAAGATAAAAAGCGCACCAGAACTGAAGAAATTCTGTGTATCTTTCCGCGAATGATGTCATAAATTGAATATTCAAAATGACGCCGCGACTTATTAAAAGGGTGTAGGGTAAAGAGCGTTTTCAATCACGTGACCAAAAAATAAATCGAAAAACATACAGTGAACAGAGTCAAGAAATTACGAAATTAAGATACAGAAAGAAAACACTTCTCCAAGTTACAGGTGTGTGCGTTATTCCAAACTTCAGATATTCGTCGAAATGTGTCGCACAAATTTACAGAGCCCAGTATGGAGTAGTCTCCTACGCAGGCGTTATTAGGGGATTGCCTTCAATCCCCTAATAACGCCTGTGTAGGAGGCTAACTATGGAGCCGCCATATTGGTGTAACCCAGTGGAACACCAACATGGCGGCCGGAAATAGTGTAAACATCTGGAGTTTACTTTGGTTATCTAGCTAGGCGACTGGTTACCTGTTCTGAACACACAAATATTCACATAAACACTTCTCCTAATACTTAAAATACTCAAATGGCTAAATCTCGCGAGATAAGTATGTGTTTTCAACATACATGATCGTAACTCTATATCACGCACCGCCATAACTCTGAAATTCAAATTGCGCTGGTTTTGAAACGAAGGACTCTGTTGAGCTGAATAGTTGTACACAGATA
Organism: Blastomussa wellsi; assembly: GCA_947652115.1. Taxonomy (NCBI): domain Eukaryota; kingdom Metazoa; phylum Cnidaria; class Anthozoa; order Scleractinia; family Plerogyridae; genus Blastomussa; species Blastomussa wellsi. Next base: position 7,982,895 of record OX393571.1, read on the forward strand.
TAAATTTTGCACCTCTTATGCCTGATTAGAATAAAAAGTTTGGTGGCTCTTTGGTTTTGGACCAAAACAACCTCAAACATATAGCTTGTTTAGGACTAAGGAAAACGTTTTTTTATATTATAGCGCTAATATCTAGTCCTGAAAATGATCTGTGACTGATGATCGCCCAAATTAGCCATTTTCTAAACGAGAAGGGAACTGTACAAAAAATCAATTGAAAAGATCATCTAAAATAATGATCATGTAAAATAATGTAAATATACCAAATTTCAACATTGAAAAGTTGACATTTAAGAGGGCTTTGTACGGTTTGGAGGGACGCAAGGACTTAAACTCTCCGCCAACTCTCTCCCAATTTGGCGCGAAATAGTTCTTGAAAATGCAACTAATTGTGATTGGCTAATATTGGGAAAGAAATGTAGTTAGGTTGTCAGCAGCCGTTTCTTTGGGGGGATGTTGGGTGACATCCCAAAAAACGGTTGCGAAGGAGAACTGGATACAGAAAGGCTGACCGTACAGTTGGGATTAACTAATTATTTAACTGTAAATAACCTTGTACCCGAATACCTGTCTGATAAATTCGCCAGCGTTAATACCATCCACAGACATAATCTTCGAGGTGCGCAACATAACCTGTTTATTCCGCGTCCGAACACTGAGGCCCTCAAAAAGAGTTTTCGTTATAGGGGCGCAGTAACATGGAACAGTCTGTCAGCGGAGGCTAAGCAGGCCACTACTTTAGATAGTTTTTATTCCGCTATTGTACATTAGTAATTTCTTAACTTAGTTTAGCACTTATTTTAGGATTTTTTTTTTTTTTTTTTTTTAACAATGTCTGTAATTTAGTCTTAGTTTTTATGTACTAGGTTTAATGCGCACGGCTCTTTAGAAGACCACTTTTTAGTGATAAGGATCCCGTGGATAAATAAAGTTTATTATTATTATAATTATATATTTTTCCAATATTTCATTGGGCACTGCTAAGATTTCTGGCAATTTTTCTTATTGAAAGAAACTGGCCCTTGAAAGGTAGAGGACAGCATCAAAGAAAATATTTTAAGGAATTTTCATCGATATACTGCAATTAGGACGTGATATGATAGAGTGGGAGCTTAAATGCCAATGTAGTGGCTCATTACAAGTTGGTAAGTCGAACTCAAACAACTAACACTACCACTTTATTAGTTTATACGTTATACAAATTTTGAAACATCAAGACTCATCTTGGCCAGAAAACTTGCCTACCGACACTTTCATTAACTTTTATACTCTTCGATCGACCCCATTTAACAATCTTTCTACAGAAACTCCTTTTCATGACTGAGCAATTGAAAACGATCTTCTTCAAATAGCCCTACCATGTCTTACGATACAAAAAAAAAACGAGCGACTTGAGGCAAGTCTATGCAAAACCATCCGCGGTTTTAACGTTCCAAAAACGTTTCCAAGCCACACATGTACGCATTGCGGCCCTATTTTGTCAACTACTGTGGTAAGGCTGTGGTCATACAAATGTCGTGGCCATGGGGAAGACAAACAAAATAAAAACAAGATGGTGTCGCGGCTGCAGTGTTTAAGGTGGATCGTACCAGTTTTTCGTAGGTGGGAAGTCTGGTGACGAGCGTGCGCGTCACGCGCGAGATAGTCCGCGAAATACAAAACAAATATGGCGGCGCGTGGGTTATTACATGCAAGGTTGCTTTTGTTCTGTTTATCAGAGATTGGATCAACAAGAAAGTTGTTCTTTGAGCGCCGGTTCTTGGGCAATTTGAAATGCGTCAATTTTTGATTTTGGAACTCAATGCCCGAGTTACAAAGTTAAAATTCCCGTTTGTGCTGCGATCGATCCTGACGGCGATCGCAAAGATCTTATCGTTTCTGACAGCTTCGGTTTCAACAGAATGTGGCAAATCAAACAAAACTTTGAAAGGAAATCGTTAAAAGGGAGGCCAAACGTTCAATAAAACAGTTCACGGCACAACTACTAACTAATTCCACGGCAGTGAAGTCGAGATTCTCGAAGGCGATCCTCAAAGTAATGTCAAAGACCAAAGAAAACAAAACGACGGTAAGTGCGTGGTCGCGCGTGTATGAACGCGAATAGGTCAGCGGTAGTCAAAACTGAGCATGAGTAAATGCTTGTCATATAAAGTCAAGATTTTGAAGTGCGTGACGACGCGCGTGGTTATTGTTGAACTCGCGAACGCTTTTCCAAAAGAACAAGCCCGGTGACCCTATTTTTTTATTGTTTCAATATTTTCCCCTTATTGAGAGGAAACGTCAGACGTAATTTTAAAAAATTCTACGAAAGGAATTTTTCTCTACTCACAAATTGCCTTTTTTCACGTTTATAAAAAAATCCGCTTCGTACAATTTTTTTAAAATCATTATACAGCTTCCTTTTCAAATGCCAAAGGTTATAACGTGAAAAAAATTGGGGGTCACCAGGTTGGTTTTCAAGTTTTATGCGCCAGAAGCTGAAAAGTAGGTCCGAATAATCATCAAGTACCGTTACCATGGTGACAACTGATGACGAAATACTTGTCATTTTTGGTATGGAATTGAATCATACGAACATTTTGTTATGGCCTTGGATTGATATTTTGCTCTTTTCTTCCAAAGTTGACACAGTCAAAAACCTTAAAACTGGTACCATCCACCTTAAATAATTGTGGTGAACCTGAGTTATCAACAATGACGCGCAAAAGTACAGTACACCAGTGAAGATGTTGGTTTGACGGCTATAAGAAACTTTTCAGATGTATTGAGTCACCCAACAGTTGGCAAGAAACCCCATTGCTCTCTTGGAGATAAGATTTTCAACAACTGAAATTATGGGAACGGCCGCTTCTGCAAACAGACGAGGCTCGATTTTAATAAGCCCAAGGGCTGAAGCTCTAACAAAAGGGAATGGGGTAAGTAAAATAATTTCTTTTATTATTTAAACAGCAGTGAAATGCCAGGTGAGCTTTCGCACGAACGCATATCTTCGCACGTGAAGATACCGTGTTATGTTCACATTGTACCACCGTTGCTATGTAATAAATCGCGCCTTTATAGCAAAAGTGAAAAGGTTTGGAAGTTCATTGGTGTTTATATAATAAATAGAATATTACATGGCCGCTTGGAGATACGAAACTTCTCTTCTCTTGCTGAAATATATTATAACGGCAACTTTTCTAGCTGTAAAATGCTCTTCGTTGACAATTTGTTGAATAATAAAACAATTATCCTGCGAAATCGCGCGGAATATCGCCTGATCAGGCCGTAGGCCGAGTTTGCTAAAAGCAGGCGATATTCCGCAAGATTGAGCAGGATAACAGATTGTCGACAAAGTGCCTTTACCAGCTAGAAAAGTTGCCGTGATGCGGCGCTTTGCAAGACTTCGACCGAATTATTGGCTGTTTCTGCCTGTGTATAAACAGAAGTTAATGTTTAGCTCAATTGACTTTCCCGCGCTTGACTCTCTTGTACAATGTACTTTTCCTGCAAGCATTTTCTTTTTACTTTGTATCACCACATCACGCCACTATTTTGGCAGCCAATTATAATAACATAGCTAGCTGAGCCGCGCAATCAAATTCAGTATAGGTAAGCGTGCTCAAAATCCCGATAGTGCACACTGATAGCGTTAGCAAATCGACATCACAGCTCCGCACCTGCAGCGAAGTCCTTTCAAGAAGCTTGACATCCGACAGATCCGAATCTCTTGCTGTCACCGCCATAAACATCCAGAAAGAAGTGCAGGAAAACAGCATTGTTGTGTCCACTGCAACTGAGAAAACCATAAGCGGCTTCGGATCTTTCTTTAACAACTGCACCGTTCAAAATGCCCACGTCACTCTTGGATCAAATTTTAGCCACACTTGTTGACACTTACTGTCATACTGTTTTCAGTGTTTACTCAAACCGTTTTGCAACGGTCTAATATCGGTAATCAATGTACTTTTTGAAGAATTTTGACTTATTTTGACTCTGTGTTCAAATTTTGTGCGAACTGTACATTTTCTCACAGAAACTGAAAATGTGGCGTGTTGTAAATTAACCAATATAAACGCACGTTTTCTCCTCTGTAGTTAAGAGAATTTTGTATTTAATCAGGAAATAATTGTTAAATAAAAGTGCCATTCTTGAGCATGATTTCTTTTTTAAAAATAAAGAATTTTGTATTTAAACTGCAGTAAAATAAAACTCGAGCTTTCAACAGAAAATTTTAAGTAAAACCAATTCCTATGTTGCTTAATATTTCGCTTACCGCGAACAATCACTTCTGATGTTGTTGTTCTCAAGAAACTAGAGTTGCCTCAGGCAACTCTTACGCTTCTTTCTTGCTCTCCAAACTTCCCGCGTGCTCCATAACTCGATAGTGCACGCTAAAGCATGAACCGATTGTAAAATGGCATGTGCGTGCTACCCATTGACTAATAATATTAGCCTCTCGTGGGCTGATCACGTTTAGCTTGTTTACATCTTAGTTAACTGCTTGAACACAAGGTTCTTCCTCACATTTACTCCCAGTGACGGTGAAAAGTGGTTTTCTTACCACCCACCACATGTTTTTCACTCCGTTATGTGGTGCAGTGATTTTTCCGCTCTGTTTAATGAGTTTAATGATGTTAAGATTTGTACTTGTTAGTTGTTTTGTCATTAAATGGTTGAGGGGACAAGTGTTGCTGGCACCAACCCTTCAGTACCACACTGAAGCAATGCCGGCATGGGGACACGCTGCCAGCAGCTGTTTCTCTGTCACACCCATCTCATGGTCTTCCATGCCACTCACTGACACTAACCTTGCCCCGTCGACTGCCGTTGCGTGTGGCAGGCAGCGCTCGGATCCTGGACAACACTTGGCTGCTCCCCAACCTTTTCTCCCATACACATTTGTCTTTCCTATTGTGCGTGACATTAACATAACTTAAGTATATCGCAGAATATCTATCAGCAGCAGTTGACGGATATTGAGAGCATAATGACCATATAAGGGCAATTTGTTGAATAATCACATGCGATATTCTGCGCGATTTCGCAGGTTAATTTTTTTCGCTTTTCCTTTCTCCTTCTTTCGTATGTTTTTGATGCATTGCTTGGCCTTTTTCTGGGCTTGCTTTCGGTTCAGGAATTGCCAAGATGGCATCAATGAGACAGGAAATACTTAACACAGAGTAGCCAAGGATAAGCAAAAGAAATTTTCCTCCTAGCTTTTGACAGAAAATTTCAAGCTCCATTAACCCAATCAATATCATCTGGGTATAATTGGAAAGCTTCTTTCCTCCTGCAGAACTGGAGTAAAAGGGATTCCTACTTTGGTGAAAGCTGATGAGCTTGATTTCGACGGACTGCCCAAATTTATGACAAAGTAACCCATCAATTGATATACCGGTAATTTGATTTTATCAGCTGGGTTGATAACATAATTGGCCACCGTAAAGAGATTCGAGAGCTGACGTTTCAAGCATTAGCCCTTCGTCGGAGCGAATCCGGATTCACTCTGACGACGTGAATGATTTACCATCGTATCAGCTTGCCAGTGAAATTATTCTTTGTGCTGATGACACTGTAATTTACTACTCATCGAATAAACTGATTGACCTTGAAAGTAAGTTAAATTCAGATTTGGCTACAATTTCCAGCTGTTTTTCAAGTAACCTGTTAAAAAGGGAACAAGGCAGAGTCAGAGTCTTATTTCAGCACTCGTAATCTTTCAGCCACACTGGAGGGCGACGGTCACGCACTGGACAACCTTCAGTGTCCGGCACTGAAACTGCAGGTGATGATGGCATCATTGGCTGTGGCAACTCAGCTGGGCTTGACTCCATCCCTTCAGTAGGCTCGGTCAACTCGAGGTTTGTCTCCACTGACTCTGGCAGCTCCTCGGGCGTTGCTCTGAGCCATTTACGGTTCCGACGATACTGCTTCCCCTCAACCAAGTAGGAACGGTTCCCCTCATTTCCAATGACTCGTCCCAGTGACTATTCCTTCTCGCGTGGCAAATGCATCCTAATGGCATCGCCATCATGCAATATCGGCAACTCATATGAGTGGTGATCATAGTAGTGTTTCTGCTTCTTCTTCCTGATCGTGATCTTCTCTTGTACGTCAGTAATCACATGTGGAGCTAACAATTTCTTGGCTATTGGGAGATGTGTGATGTGATGTTCGTCTACCATACAGCAGCTGAACAGGGGAGGCATTTGTGCATTCAGTAGGTGTGTTGCGCCACTCAAGTAACACCAGCAGAGGATCACGCTAATCAGCTTGGGCCTTGGTCAGCAATGACTTGCAGGTCTTGACTGCATTTTCAACACGACCATAACTTTGTGGGTGATAAGAACTTGATGTGATGTGGTGAAAATCCCATTCCTTACTGAAGGTCTTGAAGTTTTTCACTGTTGAAGGGGGTCCATTCACAGCATGAAAAGTTGGCTTTAACCCATACCTTTAACCAGGGGTAAAGGTGGTAAAAGCCGTTTGCCACAAGAAACCTTTACCCTACGATCAAAGGTGGCAAAGGCTGTCTTTGACTTAAGTCGAAGATAGTGCACTTTTGACGTTTATCAAAGGTATGTCAAAGCTAAGTGAAATGTGTCTTTGGCTTTTGCAAAGGTGACTTTGATGCGGGTCAAATCTGCTATAACTTTGGCGCGCGTCAAATCTCAGGTAAAGGCGATGTCAAAGGACATTTTTACCATCTGTGTCAAAGATGGTCATTTGTCGCACTTTTGACCTGAATCAAAAGTTGGACAAATCCAATTTTTCGTGTCACTGATCATTGTCACAGGAATACCATGCCTGGAGAACCACGCCTTTAAAACGGTGATCACCAGGGTCCTGGTGGTGCTACTCATATCTTGCACCTCAAAATAACCAGTGTAGTATTCCACAGCTATCAAAAAAGTATCAAAAAAGATCGACCATCCAGCACAAATAGATCAATTCCCAAGGCAAATTAGGCACATCATGAGGCTTTAATGGCTCTTTACATTGTTTGGGCCAATAACGGTTACAGATTCCACACTTTGACAAGCGATTTTTAAGCTGGGCTGTGATTCCAGGCCAGTAAACAATGTCACGGGCATAAGGCAATGTTACTTCTATTCCAATATGTGATTCATGCAGGCTCGTTACAACAAAAGGGCGCTCTGTAGATGGCACCACAAGGCGATGACCCTTGTATACCAAACCCTCTTCTGTGGTCAGCTCATCACAGCTGTTCCAATACAACTCAATTACTTTCTTCCGACGCCTGTCATATTTGTGTACTTCAGTCAGGGTCTCTGGCCAACCTTTATGGATAACATAAGATTTGGAATCTTTTCATCAACTCATGGGTAAATTAAGAATTTTTGGTGAGTGCTCGGGGTTAAAAGTGAACAAACAAAAAATGGAAGTGCTTGATCTTGGCCCATGCAACATCACTGCAGAGGCTATAGGGGTAGATCAAGTATCCAAGGTAGTTAAAATTTTAGGAGTAAATTTACATATGATCATTTGCTCGCGTTTAAACTTAACCTAGAGGACATTATTAAGTCCCTTGAGAAGTCGGTCAATAGTTGGAGCTGGCGAGGTCTAGCTCACTTTGATTGGTAGAATACAAATTATCAAGACATTCGCTATCCCAAAGGTGTTGTATCGTATGAGTCTAATTGGCACCAATAAAGATTTTATAAAAAAGGTTAATAAGCTGGAATCAGTTTTGTTTGGAAGGGCAAAGATAAAGTGAAACGAGTCTCCTTAATAAATGATATCGATAAAGGTGGCCTAAAGATGCCACATATAGAGTCCATGATTGATGCACAAAGAATTTCTTGCATCCAAAAGTTCCTTGATGATTCGCCACATTCTTGGAAGTGTTTCCTAAATCATTATCTTACTGGAGTGGGAGGTAAATTCTTATTTTGGTGTAACTTTAATCTAGTGAATTTGCCATTGGGACTACCTAAATACTATAAGGAATGTTTGCCAGTTTGAGCCCTTTTGAACAATTCTGAGCCATCATCTCTTGATGAGATAGTCAATCAATTAATTTGGAATAATAGGTATAACGGAAAATCAGTGTTCAACCAAAGACTTTTTGCTAAAGTTGGAGATTTATTTGTAGCGAGACTCTCGAAACAGGAACGCAGTTAAATATACTAGATCTATTGTATATAAAAGGCTTATACCATTCCCTTTTGCCTGAGTGGAAAAAGCGAATGTCTAGCAACGCAAATCAGGTAGCACAAAAAACGGAACCTTTCAATGGAGAAAGACTCTCGATGTTATCGTCAAAGAAAACCTATGACCTCCTTATTTCAAAGATATGTAAGCCACCTACAACGAGAAATAAATTTGAAGACCAGTATACCTCCGAAGATCTCTCTCTTGACTGGAAAACCATTTATTCAACTCCGTTCAAATGTGCTATTGATACAAAATCGCGCGAATTCCAATACAAAGTTTTGAATAGAATTCTTCCCTTCAACAACTTTCTCTTTTAGATTGGGAAGAGCGAATCTCCTCTCTGCATGTTTTGCCACATGTCAGAAGAAGATATGTCTCATTTGTTTTTTCAATGCTCTTTTGTTCAAAAGTTCTGGCATTCAATTCAATCTCTCTTTGGAAGCTATACAATTTGTGAAAGTGATGTTATTCTTGGTATCAATGAACCACAAGCAGATCATCTTCTATAAAACAATCTTATTTTAATGTCAAAGCAATATATTTACATCTGTAAGCTTAAAAATGCTTTACCGACAAAAGCTGTGTTCCGAGCAAAACTGAAAGCAGTTTTCCAAACGGAGCGTCGAATCGCAAAAGAGAGAAACAATCATAAAAAATGGAATAAGCTCCTAACACAGGGACATCATCTTGAAATTGGAATTAACGTAAATTGTTTTTTTGTTGTTAGTTTTAGTATGTTATTAATTAAGTACCATGTTTTTGGAAAAACTGTTGCATTCTGTAATAAAAAATGAAAATAAAAAAAACATGGGGGAAAGTGCGAGTCTCATGAACCCTCAAAATATTTGTTTTTTTAAATTGTTATGTTTCCAGTGCGTACTGCACAATCTCCGCCTGCAATGTTTATCAAGCCTCACACGATGAAATGTAAACAAGCCAAAATGAAAATTACAGGTAAAAACTTACTTTTTTCTTCATTATTAACATCCGATATCCTTGCAAAACAATTAATACAGAGTAGACGAACCTCGACGATATTCCAAACCCGACGTTTCAGCTCATCGAGAACTCCCAAACGAAATGACGGGTCCGTAATGGTGGTCTCAAAAACTCCATGTACACAGTTACTGAAGTGTAACGTCTCAACTAATTCAAAACAGAAATGTAAACAAATCTTTAACCCATTTATTTGCCCACAATTTTAACATTCCATTTATAAACGTTTCTTGTTTTTTTTTTAGTTTGTTTTGTCGATTACACGTCCCAAACCCCTACTTGACCATGATGTATAATGATTAATTATTATGAACTGGGTAGGGATAACTGACAAAAACACTAAGCACTGGTATGTTTTTTTTATTTAATTTGTTCATAATTTTTTTAAAGTTGTCTGTAATAACTTGTGACCTCTCACGCGAAAACATTCCTAACGGATAACCGTTTTGAGCGGATAGCCGTTCCGAAGCCGTTCATTACCTGTGCAAATGGATTTGAATGCCGTTCGAATGGCTTGAGCATCCGTTCAAAAAATTCATCAGCCGTTCGTTCGCACAACTCGAGCCATCCTTTGGAAAAAATTCAACAGCCATTTGTTGTTATTTGTCAACCATTCAAACTTGCGGCCATGTTTACATTACACAACACAAAACGACCCTTACGGAAACAACCATTTAACCATTAATTTGGTCAAACATTGAGAATGCATTCCATTGAAACGAAAAATCCAGTGAAAACCATTTCAAAATCGATGAGGCTGATCGAACGTGAACAAATTTGGTCTTTCAGATCCATACAGGAAATCAGATATACACACATGCTTGATTGTTTTGGTAGGAGTAGATCCAATAATTACTACGTTCCTTAAAGTGAGGAACTTTTAGTCCTCCAGGCTACAACTATTATGGGCTATGAACTTCTACAATTATCTAGATAATTATATTTATCACATGTATATTTGCTTGTATTTATTTTTATTAAGTGCATGTTTAGGGTCGGAACACACTTTTTAAAATATTATTATTATTATTATTATTACATCCTCGCGTTACTTACAGTACTACTCACACTATAACATCGTAAATTTTCGGCATTTTTCGACTATTAATCATTCCTTTGTTAATGCAAACACTTTGGACAGCAGTTTTCTAAAATGAAATCAAGATGGCTCCCGCAAAACAAGTGTTTACTAAGAGACTTACATGATGAATTGCATAAAATTGAGTGCACCTACAGACCGCATTTAAAGGTATTTGAATAATGAAGACAAAGAATTATCGTTTCTGGGTGAAATTTACATAGTTTATTCTCTAGATATAAAAGAAACTTTCTGCAGGAGCCCCGATCGAGATTTCTTGTCGATAATATCACCATGCAAAAATATAATGCATGCCATTTACTATAACAGCGAATTTCTCACAAAATAAACACAGTTTTGATCGGGGCTCCCACAAATTTTTCCTTTTCTGGATGGGAATAATCTCCGATATTATTTCAAACTGTGTCTCAAAAGGCAAAGCCGTAAAATGCAAAAGTCTCATTTTTGAGCTCGCAATTCATTTGAGATTTGTCACCTGAGGTGTGAAAATTGTCACCTCAGCCATCATTTTTTAAAGCCCACTTTTTGTTGTCTCAGCCCATCATGTTTTAATTTCAGATGGTTGCTTTAATTAGGAGAAATATCTGTCCAAAATGGACTCTCTGAAGTCAGGTCTACATGTACCACCTTAATGATGTCCCTGGTTTAAATTTTTTTAAACCAGTTTGATTTTTATTCCCCTTTGTCTCATGTTGATTAGCATAATCTGAAACAGAGGGAAATCAATATCAAACTGGTTTAAAAAATTTTAAACCAGGGATAAATTTAAACCAAAACATATACATGTAAGTTATGTCAAGAGCATACCATTGTTTAATATTTTATTAAAAATCAACAAATGTATTTTGAATTGTGTTTACAGCAACTGATGTTAGATTCCCCAGCCTTGATAGATCTGGGACATGGTACAGTGCGTTACCGACTGCCAGACGAAAAAAGAGAACAAGAAAACAAAGTGAAAACTGGATACTTCTATCATCCTCGCCTTGACGACTTTAGTGAAGGTAAATTGGATAGAAACTGCTGTAACAGTTGTTTCTTATACTGCATAAAAATGATATAACCTGTGGCTGAATGTACACAGTGCAATAATTAAGGCATATAACTGCAAACCGCTCTGCAGTTTGTTGTTTATAACATAATAGGCCATCATGTGATCTACAATTTGGCCACGTGACCCAAGCTCAGCAAAGGGCCTGTTACAGGTAAGTGACCTTAGAGTGTAGGTGTGGTACTGCTGATTACTGTAACTGATCAAGACTAGCGAGTAGCCAACTAACCCAAGACTAGTAACTACCCACTTTGGCTGCTGAAAAACATGGTAAAAACTCACTATATTATATAGTCAGCAGTTTATGATGTAAATCAGTATATCTGATCTACTGAAAACCTACTTTTAGGTAGAAAAATCGTACATGTCTGTTACTATCCAATAAGCCAGTGAGTTAAACAGCTCTGATTATTTGTCAGCAAGTTTTCCTGAACTCTCTGACTTCTGATTTGAATATTAATTTTCTCCTTAATCTGGTTGAATTACAGTCTACATGTACATTCAATTGCATAATTATGCATTGTACAGTGTATACTAATTGTAAGTAGTGTTAGTAGTGTAAGTAGTGTAAGTAATAGTGCTGTTAGTAGTGTACGTAATAAAAAAAAAAGTGTATAAAGTTCATAATTTAACAGGGCTGCAAATAATTTTTTCTTGTGAAAGGGGTGGTGGACAAAACATTGACCCCTAGTCCATGGACTACAGCACCCCTTTGGACTACCCAAATTGACTACCCAAAAATGGACTATCCCTAAAAACTCTTGAAAAAATGATTTTAAAGTTAGTCCATATTAGGGTCTACAGTCCATTTGAAAATGGACTATGACTACCTTTAAAAACTATGGACTATCTTTAAAAACATTTTTAAATAGTTTTTAGAGGTAGTCCATTTTAGGGTAGTCCATTTGGGTAGTCCATTTTAGGTAGTCCAAAGGGGTAGTCCATGGACTGGGGGTCAGTGTTTTGTCCACCACCTGTTAAAGGACATATGTCCGACTAAGTCACCATTTTGATCGAACAAATGCAGTCAATGCAAGTGAGGTTGAATGTCATTGAATAATTGCAAAACTCCCCAATAAAGCGTTGTCAATGCAAAACATTTGAAGGAAGGCATAAAAATTATTCTCCAGACACTCTGTCCGACTACAGGTGGGATTTAATTGGACACTGGCTGATTTTGGTTAGCCATTGTCAATTGTCTGACTGTTATTTGCAACCCTAATTTGTAACTAGCCCTTGTAGAAACAGTTGCCAATGTTGCTCAACAACATGTTCTTTTTAATAATTTTTAATTCATCACACAGAATAGTGCAAGTTATTTTGTTGTGAACGCTTTAATAGAAACTTAATGTTAAAACTAGGCTTTTTTATTGGGCAACTGAAAAAGTCTAAACACTTTTCCTGCAGTTGTTACCTGTGTAAAAAGTTTATTTCAGACCCTGGATAATTTGTATACCGTACATGTATTTTAAATTTTCAGATTTTGTGTGCACTTAGGCAGAACATCAAGCTAGTCAGGAAAAGGCTTGAACCTTTTCCTGAATCTCTAGCCGAGATGGTAATCTTGTCTCATGAGCGGGTGATAACTTACTTAAATTGAGTGTTACTATTTTCATTTGTTTTGAGCTTAGATGCTGAAGTTCGACCAGAAGACAGCTTTAAATTCCACTATGTCTTTAAAGGACCAAAGAAGGATGGTAAAGTAAAGAGGTTGTACTATGTTTATGGAACAAGTTTATCTGCAAAGGATGAAGGAATAAAACAAGAACCATATAGACCAGTGGGAAAAGGCTATAATTGGCCAGAATCTTACAGGAAGGCTAATAACTTGTACTATGAGCTGACATTTGGAGGTCAAGGTCAGAGTTTATTTATACTGATAGAATTACAATTGATGTGCAGATACCATGCACCTTAGGTAGAACTTAATGTACTGGCTGAAACATTAATTAACTGGTAATTAATTTATCTGATCTGCCCATCTTCATCAGAGTGATAGTGTTCCTTATAAATAGCTCACACTTATTGTGTTTGAATACGTAAGAAAAGTTTAAATTTGGAGCAATGGAGTATTGATTATTTTTACCATCACTGCAGAAATTCTTGTGTACTCATAATTGGCTAATGCTAGTGTTTATAAACTAGTGTACTGAACATGTACAACATTTTTTGCTCCTTTCGAGCAAACTGGGAAAACAAGAAAACAAAAAAAAAACAGAAACATTTTTTATGTTCTCGGGCAAACAGGGAAACATTTGTGTCCACAACAACATGTCCTGATCATGATTCCTCTACATTGGAGACAGTTCTCATGACAAACACATTACAAATGCATAGAGGGGATAAGTTTCTAAAGAAACTGTGGTGCTACGTCGGTGGGAAGTATAACAATATAATTTGGTTTTATCAACTGGGTTAGTAATGTGAATTGGCCACTGTAAAGAGATTCAAGAGCTGACGTTTCGAGCGTTAGCCCTTCGTCGACGAAGCCTTGATAAAACCAAATTACATTACAAATGCAGTTTAAATGACGTATTCAGACGGACATTGTGCACACTGGTTAAAAATCTGTTTACGCATTCAGGTTAGCATTGTTAGTTCTTGAAAATTAGGGAAAAATTGCATCCAAAAGGAACTTCTTTAATTAAAGGGAAAATCATCAACTGACTTTGCTTTAAGAGGAATATTTGTTCGGGTGGAACTGTAAAAGTGAAAGTTGATGAATGGAACCCATCTACTTCTATATCCATCGTGTTTTGCCATAAAAGTTAGTTATTGAAATCCTGTTTCTACGTTTTGTCTTTGGGTTACTTTACATAGTTTGAAGACTGTGAATGCTATAAATTTAAAAATCTTTTTCGCTGAAAGAACATACGTTTACTTAGCAACTTCAAGGTGATCAGTCTACCCGTTCAATCCTATTGGCTTTGTTTTGTTATAATGGTAAATCAACAAATTGGCATAAGTTTTTATTGTACTTCATGTTATTTTTTATTAATTTTGTCATCACATTGTCAAAGCAGCTGTGCATCAACTCAGCTGTGTCTCATTGATACACACCTACTTTGATAATATGATAATGGAATTCATAACAACATAACAGGACAACTGCCATCAATTTGTTTTTTTACCATAACAAAACAAAGCCAAAAGGATTAAACGTAGACTCTCTAACAACAAGAAGTAACCACGCTAACCTGAATGCATAAACAGATTTTTAACCAGCATGCATGATGCATGATGTCCCCGCCCGCCTATGTCATTTATGTGTATGTCCATTTTTTAAACGCTAGCATTAGCCAATGAGCACCTGAGAATTTCTGCAGTTATGCATTTTTTAAGCATGTGTCCTGTAATATAATCGTGAATTTGTTTTGTTTGTTTTCTCCATTCTACTGGCCAAAGCTGCCCAGAGGGGAAGAGCACAAACAGGACTCAAGGTCCTGTGCAAGGTGCCCCACCCTTCCCACCCAGACCAGAAAGGCCAGACCACAACACCGGAAACTACATGCCCTACTCTTTGTGAACAGTGCGTGGGTTCTTTAATGTCGCACAGTTATTAGTAACAAGGGTTGTGAGATGGGACAGTTTATCGTCCTTATCCAAGAAGATGAGAAACTCTAACCATTTGCAGATGACGAAACAAAGGCAGCACTTTCTCCTCAGTTAATTGAAGACCCTGAGTGTTGGTCCAGCCAAGGTTTGAACCCGCGACCTACATGTACCGCACGACAGTCCGGTGCTCTACCACCTGAGCTAACCAGTCAGCGGTTTCTTCATCACAAGTCATTGTCAAAAAAGTGTGGGCAGGTTTTTGACAACGTGATGAAAATATTCATAATTAAATTACAAGACATGCTAAAAATATGGCATCAATTTGTTATTAATCGCATGGAAGGATCCTCCAGAGTTAACTTTCATTCATGTGTTTCAATCCACCTGAAATAACTCCTGAATATAACCTACTGCTGTTTAACAACACATTTTGTAATATATTGTACATTTGTAGATGTTCATGTTCAGGAATGCAACCACACAGTGACACTTACTGCTCACAGCCCCATTATTTTGAACATTTAGAGGAAAGTTACCATTAGTGACTGGGACCGAGCAATGGCTGCGTGAGGACGCTCGATGCGACCGTCCGCAATTTTCAAATTATCTGAGAACTCCCTAAAGTTTAATGGCCGAAATTATCACCGACCTGTTAAACAAACGAAGAAATAGAACATCTGCTGATTCTGAAGACTCAATCTCATCACCTGAACACAAGAAAACGAGGACAACGAAACAGTCAAGTGAAGTAGAAGACGAAATCTGGACGGCTTTAAATATGTCGGAGACCGTAGCCGGAAAGCTAGAAGAAATATTAAAGAAACTTCAGAAGCTCGATGTTATAGAAGCATCAGTCAAAAACATTGAAGTAAAACTTAAAAACCTTGAAGAGCGCACAGACGTTTTGGAGAAGGATATTAAGGATCTCAAAGACGGCGCGGACTTCACAAGCACCCAGGTAGATAAACAGACGACAGAGTTAACTAACGCTAAAGCTGAAATCGCCAGATTGACGAAAACAGTAAATGAGAACGAAGAAGGTAGAAAAGAGATGGAAACAAAACTCCTGTACCTGGAGGCTTACTCGAGAAGAGAGAACATTAAGTTTATGAACATCGCTGTCGATTCAACAGAAGAGCGCGAAGACGCCGAAGAAACCTTGAGGTCCTTCCTGGAACGTGACCTGGGCCTCCTAGATGCAAGAACCGTAGAGATACAACGAGTGCACCGCAGTGGAAAAGGAAAAGACGGTGGACCTCGACCCATTTTGGCCCGCTTTCTGAGATATAAAGAGGTGCAAAAAATATTTTCACTTGGGCACCGATTAAAAGATACGGACTACCAAATGTTCCGTGATTATCCTGCAGAAATTGTCAAGCGACGCAAGGAGCAGATGAAAACCTTCAAAGAAGCCAGAAAAAACGGAATTCCGGCAGCTTTTAGTCAATCTCAACCAGATAAGTTATACATTAGAGGACGATTATGGCCAGTAGGTAGAGAATTAACCGTTTAGTTAAAGCTGATCAAAACTTGTGCCTTTTTCCAAAACTTTTCAGTAGGGGAGCTTTTGTTTATCTCGTTAGCTTTCAATCATAATTTGCGGCTTGTTGCCTCTCAAGATGCATAAAGTTTACCCAGTAAGAAAACGTTTTTTACAGAGTAAGCATAAATGTATTTCTTTCTTTTTTATTTGTTTGTTTTATGTTATATGTTTAACAAATGTCCTTTTTGCGCTTAGTTGCACAACATACAAATTCTATATTCCTGTAGCTGAAAACGGAAAAAAATATTGTAACTTTTTTCCCTGGTGTGAAAACTGCCAAATTCTTTTCTTTTCAAAATAACAAAAGAATTGGATTTTCAAATTGGATCAATAAATGCAAGGGGTCTAGGGGACAGGTTTAAGCGTCGAGAATTTTTCAATTGGCTTCGGAAAAAACAATTGGCCGTATATTTTATTCAAGAAGCGCATTGTACGGAAAACAATATGCATGACTGGCGCGCTGAATGGGGGTACCAAGCCCTTTTCAGCTGCTGTTCCAGCAGAAAAGCAGGTGTTATGATTTTGTTTAATAACAACATCACCTTCCAAATTTCGAGAACTTATTGCGATCCCGAGGGACGCTTTATAATCTGCGATATGACAACAAATGGGAAACAACTAACTTTGGTAAATCTATACGCTCCAAACGACGACGATCCAAATTTCTTTACCTCTGTTTTTGAGCATTTAGCCGATTTCCAGTGCGACGAGGTTATAATAGGAGGAGATTACAACTTAGTGCTCGATGTTGAGAAGGATAAAAAAGGCGGCCTTGCAAAAACACACAAAAAATCACTGGAAGCCTTAAATAAATTTTCTGAGGACTTAGATTTGGTTGATGTCTGGAGAGCTCAAAATCCTGAATCACAACGCTTTACATGGAGGCAAAGGAATCCGGAGATACATTGCAGACTTGATTGCTTTCTCGTAAACAAAAGTATACTCTGTAGCGCCATCAACACAGACATCGTCCCTGGGTACAAAACGGACCATTCAATGATCACCTTGCAAATATCTCTACATAATAACCCAAGGGGACGAGGGTTCTGGAAATTGAACACCTCTTTTTTAAAGGACGAAGAATATATCAATCAAATTAGAGAGATAATATCTCTAACTAAGGATGAATACGAACAAGATGACACCGTTACCCCTGGTTTATTATGGGAAATGATTAAAATGAAGACTAGAGAAGTATCGATCAATTATGGTAAAACAAAAAAACGAAATCTTGAGCAAAAGCAAGATGAAATTGAAAAATCAATCAAAATCCTCGAGGAACAAATTGCTAACACACACGCGAACGACTCCCAAAAAATATGGCCAGAATTAGAAAAGAAAAGATTTGAACTGGAAGCTATAATTGAATACCAAACAAAAGGTGCGATTTTAAGATCCAAGTCTCAATGGTACAACGAGGGCGAGAAAAACTCCAAATATTTTCTCAACCTTGAGAAGAGGCACTGTAGACAAAATACAATTACTCAATTGAAAATTAATGACATGGACGTTATTCAATCAGACAAAGAAATCTTACATGAGTGCGAAGATTTCTATAAATATCTTTATAGCTCCAAAATGCAAGTAAATAATTCCTCGAAGGATTTCTTTCAACAAGCAAGACAAGTATTAAGCAATGAAAACCTATATTTTTGTGAAGGCCCTTTAAGTTCCAAGGAATGTTTGGAGGCATTAAATAGCATGGCCTCAGAAAAGTCACCTGGTACAGATGGCCTACCGAGTGAATTTTACAAAGTCTTCTGGGAAGAAATAGGAGAAAGTCTTACGTGTGCATTAAATTTCTCCTTTGAAATAGGACAATTACCCATATCACAGAGGCGTGGAATTATAAAACTAATACCAAAAAAAGATGCCGATCCCAACTTAATTAAAAATTGGCGCCCATTAACACTATTAAATTGTGATTATAAGATTGCATCGAAGGCCATTGCAAACCGAATAAAGACAGTGTTACCCGAGCTGATATCAGAAGATCAGTCAGGATTTATAAAGAAAAGATGTATTAGTGATAACATACGTACGCTGGATAGCGTCATTCAGTATACAGCAAACAAAAATATCCCCGGGCTACTGCTTTTTCTCGATTTTGAAAAAGCCTTCGATACTCTGGAGTGGTCCTTTATCGATAAATCCCTTCAACATTTTGGCTTTGGCCCCTCGCTGTCAAAGTGGGTCAGACTTTTTTATTGTAAAACTGAAAGCTGCATCTTAA
The DNA here is from genome assembly GCA_947652115.1 of Blastomussa wellsi. Classification (NCBI taxonomy): domain Eukaryota; kingdom Metazoa; phylum Cnidaria; class Anthozoa; order Scleractinia; family Plerogyridae; genus Blastomussa; species Blastomussa wellsi. The sequence continues at coordinate 8,001,532 of OX393571.1, forward strand.
ACAATGGATAGACGAGCAATTTCTTTGAACTAAGTCGAGGAGTAAGACAAGGCTGCCCTTTGTCACCTTATCTCTTTATACTATCTGTAGAAATACTTGCTGAAGCCATTCGTAACAAAAGAGAAATTACGGGTATTAAAATACAGGACACTGAATTTAAATTAAGTCAATACGCAGATGATACGACCCTCATCTTAGACGGTTCCGAGGAATCTTTTAATGCATCGCTGACTCTGATAGAAGCTTTTGGTAAAATGTCTGGGCTTAAACTGAATGATAAAAAAACCCAAGCTCTATGGATAGGCTCCAAAACAAACTGCCAGAAAAAATTTTGCTTAGGAAAAAATTTTCAATGGCAAAACAAAAAAGTTAAGGCACTGGGTGTTTGGTTCTCTACGGATCAAGATATGGCGATCTCTTTAAACTATACTGAAAAACTAACGAAAATTAAATCTATCCTAGGATGTTGGAAATTCCGGAGACTAAGTTTAGTAGGGAAGATAGTAGTTTTGAAAAGTCTAGTAGCATCTCAACTTGTATACGTATTTTCGCCTTTGCAAACAAATCATGAAGTAATCAAAGAGATCAACAAACTTTTTTTCAATTTTTTATGGAACGATAAAGGTGATAAAATTAAACGCGCGGTTATGATCAACGACTATCCAAACGGAGGACTCAAAATGATCGATGTGGTATCTTTCAACAAATCACTAAAAGCCTCTTGGATTAAAAAATATCTGGATTCAGAAAACATTAGCAAATGGAAAGCAATCTTTAATTTGGAGCTTGGAAAATATGGAGGCAACGCCTTTTTTAAAGGAAATCTTAACAAAAAAGATATTGATAAACTAAGTATAGAAGATCCATTTGTCAGAGAAATCATAGAAATATGGTCAGATACTTTCTTTGAAGGAAAAATAGTTTCAAAAGACCACCTCCTGTCTCTACCGCTTTGGCAAAATTCATTAATTAGAATAAATAATACACCGGTACTTTACACAGATTGGCTTTTGAAAGGTATCACACAAGTAAAACATTTAATGGATGATTCTCATAACTTTATGTCCCTAGAGAGTTTTCAAAATAAGTACGAACTTCACGTTAAACCACTATCTTTGTATGGAATTATCTCAGCAGTGAAACTTTTGCAAAGACAAACCCCAAAAACCCAACTAAAACACGAAAGCCTTTTCGATACATTTTTAAAAAGCCAAAAATCTTCAAGAATTGTGTACCGGAAACTAATATCGGATAAAGGTGAACGACCACTATCATGTCAAGAGAAATGGCACAAAGATATTAGCTCTACAAATGAAACTGTTGACTGGAGAAAAGTCTACCAAACATCTACTGCGTGCACAAGGAGCTCTAAACTAATAGATTTTAATTTCAGATTTTTACACAGACGGCTGGCGACAAATAGCTTTTTGCAAAAAATAGGAATCAGAGAGGACAATAACTGCACCTTTTGCCATAACGAAAAAGAAGATCTGATGCATTTATTCTGGCAATGTGAAAAAACAACAATCTTTTGGCAAAATCTATCTTTATGGCTGCAGTCGTGTCAGATTCTCACAACAGAAAACAATCTACACCTAGTGACCGCTTTAGGCCTCAAGCCTGACAGCTCTAACTTCAAACTCCAAATAAATTTTTGTTGCCTACTCGCTAAACAATACATTTGGATATGCAGATCGAGAGAACTTCATCCAACTCAAAACAACTTCTTAATTTATCTGAATCATATACACCTATTAGAAAACAAGACACCAAGTAACACTAAAAAATGGAAGCCTTTTCTACCCTCGCTTAATCAGGTCTCCTGAGCCCTTGGTTAAAAACATTAAATGCCAGAGTTTTTCCTCCAAATACATATCTTTATAACATAGTCATACTTTCATTGGAACTGGCTTTTCACCCTTAAGGAAATTAAGGAAAAAAGAAGGAAAGAATGTATAAAACACAACGGCTTCATTCAGCTTTCTTGGGCGACCTGACCTGGCGCTGTTCTCGATAGATCCGGTAAGTTTCACTCTGCGGACTATTCTTGCAACACTTGGATAACTGACTCGGAGACCTTCAAACCGTAATTGCTTGAAAATTGCAACAGGTTGAAGACCGCATTCAGTAAGAGCTTGAATTCGTTTACGCGTATAGTTGGATACCTTCACCATGATTGTTTACTGAATAATGATTGCTATAGGAAATCTTGCCAAATAAAAGTAACGCGGAAGGTTGCCATGCTTACGCGACAATCACTTGATGTAAGAGCCAGTCACAAGAATTTTATTGTTAGTTAAAAGCGTCACGTGAAAAGCTCGAAAATTCGAATAACCTAAACACTGTATCGTGCATCATCAATATGCGAACGACCTTTTGAAAATTCGAGTTGCTCATCGAAAGTTCTCGTGAAACTTCGATACGCTCAACGAAAAGTCGAGCGACTTTTCTAGCGGCCTTTCGCTAACATCGCTGATATTTCGAAGATGTTAAAACAATAGCGGCATCGAAAATTCGAGGGCAATTCGTTTCGGTTTCGTTTTCTTTGAAAATTCGCTTTTATTCGCCACTTTTCGTCGAAATTCATCGAACTTCGTTGAAATTCGCTCTCATTACTTTTGCACAGTACTGTAAGTAAGAGCAAATAGTGCAACATTTGTAATGTTTTAGTGTAGTGTACTGTATATTTTTGTAAGTAGTGTAAGTAGGGTAGTGTACTATGTATTTTTTTTTCTTTTTGTAAGAAGTGTTGTTGTAAAATTAATAAAATATTAAAAAAAAAAAAAAAAAAAACTTTCAAATTAGTGGAAAACATATTATAGAATATACTCTGTGTAAAGCAATTATATTGGTCCTTCAAGAGAGCAATGAAAGAAATAAATCAACATTGTAATGGCATCAACGGAAACTCGGAAAAAATCCGATTCTCAGATGGGATTTGAACCCACGACCCTCTGTGATCTAGTCGGACGCTCTAACCACTGAGCTACTGGAGACTCTTTGGTGAGCAAGGGTCAAATGTGGGTCTTCACTGGAACTGCATCGCACGGTTACTCAGTCAAATGATGACAAGCACACACAGCCATATAGCATCGCGCAGTCACGTTAAAGCATATCGGAGATGCAACCAACCATCCTCCAAGAGAGCAATGAAAGAAATAAATCAACATTGTAATGGAATCAGTGGAAACTCCGAAAAAATCCGAGTCCCAGATGGGATTTGAACCCACGACCCACTGTGATCTAGTCGGACGCTTTAACCACTGAGCTACTGGAGACTCTATGTTGAGCAAGGGTCAAATGTGGGTCTTGACTGGAACTGCATCGCGCGGTTACTCAGTCAAATGATAGACACATAGCCATATAGCTCTTAACTGCATCGTGCAGTCACATTAAAGCATATAGAAGATGCAACCAACCATCCTCCAAGAGAGCAATGAATGAAATAAATCTTGATCCTTGTTTTAAAAAACTGTGTGTTACAGTTACTTAGAGTAAGCTAGTGCATAATAAACAAAAAGTAGAAATGTAAACATCTAGAAAAATTCTTTGCTTGTTTTGTTTTCTGATATCATTCAACATTTAATACTTATTCATTTAATATTCCAGGTGAGGAGGACTTTTCAGACACGGATAGCGTGAAGTCTGGAACTGATTCTCCTGAATTGGCAGATTCTGTTCCTGATAAGGATAACTTGAGGTATGTGCATGAAAATCATCCCAGCCAAAATAAGCATAACTGGGGTTTGTTTATATAATAGTAAAAAATTATAATGTGAACAAATACATATAACTTCATCAAAGCCTGAATCAGTCACATTTCCCCCTAATCTCCCCAAACATATAAATGATGTCTCAAATCAACTTCAATATGATTACCGTAGTTTTCACTGTCATCTGTGTGTCAGTTCAAATAACCAGTAATTTCACGATGAAACATACATCCCTGCATTCATATGAGTACGATTGTAGGGGCTAAAAAAGGGGGGTTTGGTACCTCTTGGGCTGTTCAGCCCAAGTAGCAGCTTCTGTGATACCTTTTAGGGTATTGAGCCAACAATATGACAGTTTGTTGTTTTAGAATTGGTACCTCCTAGGGGTGAAAACAATTTTTCAGGCCACGCCCACAAACCAGGCCCTCTTTTTTTTAATTTCTTTTTAGAACCACTGCGCACCATAAATGGTCAACACTCATAACAGCACGTCTACCTATAGCCCGACTTACTGTACGATCTTAGATCGTCTTGTTGAGTAAAAATTGTCATCAGTCATCACTTTTAAAACTTTTACTTTTTGGCTCTCTCTTCTCAAGAAGAACATTGATGTAATCAATGCGTGAAACACACATGTGAACTGTGGATTAATGATGAAGTGAGTGAAATTATCCTTGTAGTGTGAAAGCAATTTAAGCAAATATTGCATTTTTAGCATTAAACAATATCAAGACTACAGTGGGAAATGAACCCATGGCCTGTGCTGTGGTACTGAGTATTGCAGAGATCATGGGTTCAATTTCCATTGTAGCCTGAGATTTTTTCAGACTAAAAAATGCAATTGCTTAAATTAGTTTCACACTGCGTGGATCATTTTCATTCATTTCATAAAAAGTATGTGCACTTAGGTCCCTGGTCTCAGGTGCTAAGTAATTAGTGTTTTCAGTATTTTTTCTTGAATTGTTTACTTTACTGACTTGAGAAAAATAATGCCAGGCCTAGCCAGCCTCTGCCATTTTCGCTGCCATTCAAAATATGGAAATTGTTTGGTGAAGAAAAGTCTTTTTGTATTGCTGTAAGTTATGCGACTGGAAGTGTTTAATTACCTTTAGCAAGTTTCTCAGTGATCTCTTTCGTTTCAACACCCTCCATGTAAAATCTAATACTGCAACTCTTGCATGTAAACAGAAACAAAGACGTGACTGACTAGGGCCTTTAAGACCAGTATGATCAGCCATTGCTATATTGGCTGGCCTGTTTATGGGTGTTTTTGCTATAGCTTATGCATCATCCTTATTACAGCAGGGGTTTCAATAAAATTTAAAGTAGGCAACTGATTTGAGTAGAAAAACTGACTGTTTTGTAAGAAGCTTTCTTTACTTCTTCAGTTTTTGGGAAAAAGTAGCAGACTTTTCTAAGAAAAATAGCCGACACTTTGCCAGCTGTTGGTTCTGAAATTGAAAGCACTGCTATCATACAAAAAAATTTTAGCGCCAATGTGCGACCCACATTTTGCTGTGTTTTGGTGGCTTCAAGTTATTTTCTCAGTGTAATCAACAACAAGAAGCGTTTCTTGTTAATTACTCTAGCTGTGAAATTGTCAAAAAAAAAATGTCAAAAATGTCAAATGAATGATTATAGTGGTCATGCACTTAGCTACATCAAGCTAATTCTCAGACATGCCACTCAAACAGAGGGAAACAAATATTTCAAATAAACATAACAAGCTTGAAAATCCCAACTGGCGGGAGGCGAACCAGTTGGCTATATACAAGCATGACCGAGGAGTTGAACTAGGGTTCACCAAGAAACAACTCCAGCTAAGTGGTCAGAGCGGGACTTGAACCCGTGACCTCCGGATTTCAAGTCCGGCGCCCTAACCACTCGGCCACGCTGCCTCCAATAATAATATGACACCACCTAAACTCTTTAGCCAATTTTTCAGTTTAAAAAAGTTTAGCTTCCATAAAAACCTCACCAAAGTGTCACATGATAGAAGAACAAATATCTGAAACTTGTGTGAGACTCGCACCTTACTCGTGAGTGGCGGTTATGATTTAATCAAAACGTGCAGAGGCAGATTCCAGATCAGAATTACACCTTTTGGCAAGCTCTCTGTCGGATCTCTTGGTCCTGTGTGAGAACTGTCACCAATGTAGAGATGAACATCCTAAAGGCTGTGGCAAATCAGAATGTTGTTGTGGACACAAATGTTTCCCTGTTTGCCCAAGAACACAGAAAATGCTTCTGTTTTTTTTTTTTTTTTTGGTTTCCCAGTTTGCTCGAAAGGGGCAAAAAGTGTTGTACATGTTCAGCTGTAGATAACACTCTGCACTATCTGAGATTGTCTCACTAGTTAATGTTTGTTACTTCCATTAGAATTGTCCTTGGTGAAATGGAAACAGTAGATTCTCTCAAAATGAGGATGTCTTTACGACTGTTGATACCAGCGGTTAACTTTCATATTCTTCACAACAAAAAGGAGCTAAGGTGTGTGGAAATTATAAACAGTATGACGTAAACTGTATATTTCACACATAAAAAGCAGTAAAGTCATGTTTGACTAGCCAGACTCCCATTTAGCTTTTTTCCATGTGAAAAATGAAGCTAAGTAGCATCTATAGTAGAGATCAAGCCAATGAGAGAATTGCACTCAAATGGTTCCTGAGGTGTCGATGAAAGAGTTTGTAAATTTCTAGGGCATGAGTCATAACCCAACACATACATGTAAGTATTCTGTTCTTTACACCTTGCACTACAGCTGGAATACGAAATACAATTGGCCAGTTTTGTCTAAACATGTATTCTCAAATGTCAATCAACCTTGTCTATATACAGGCCTGAAGACATTGTGGGAGATCTGAGGACACCTGAACAAGGAAACTGGCGGAACTTTGCTGTTTTTCTTCATTTAACTTAATTTTCCAGCAAATGTCTCTACTGCTATCATTATATATGTACTATAAATATCAACTAGCAGATGGACATAGTTCAGGGCCAATAGATTTCCTAATTTAGTCTAAAGAGTAAGACTGGTTCTTGTATGCTGCATCAGGAACTTATTGTTAATCTTGTTGCCTTTCGATTTTCTAGACAATATTCACATTCACTGCGATACAAAGAACAGTTAGAACATTTAGTTTTGTTTTGAGCCAGGGTTGTGAACTTAAGCGGTTTTCACTTTTCATACCCATCAACCCTTGCGGGGGAAAAGCATGTGCTCTTGTGAAAAATGGCGCCTTCGTGTTTTGGCGCTCGCGTTTGTCATGTAAAATTCCAAGTTTTACCAGGCACGGTGTCAATTAAGAACGCCCAAGGAAGCGCATAATGAGCAACAACGTTTTACCTCCAATCTACATTCTATATTCTACATTCTACATCTACTAGCAGTACTCGTGGTACTCTAGCTGTGTTCGAGGTGTATTCTTATGTTTGGATCAATGCCGTGACATATTCCACCAGCATTCCTTCAACATGGCCGCAGAATGATCTACCAGACACTGTTCCTCTATTTGAAGTGAGTAGAACATTCATCACTGGAAACACAAACTTTCCAGGGATTAACTGCTGGGTAGGACTGTTCCAGGCATTCAGTTAGCACTTAGCTGCTTCCAGATGACCAAACTTAAACTTGAGTTGTCAGGCATGCTAGTTGTTTGTTGGGATGCATGTCATCAGCAACTGTTGTGGGTGGTGCACTTGTTACACATTGCAAATGCGCTGAGGATAGCCTTCATAGCTTGTGGGATTTCGCAGCCAACTGCTTTTTTCAGCGAAGGAATTGTTTTGCTTTGGTGGCAATAGTGTCCTGTGGTGGTCAAAAGTCACCTGCGATGGCGACTCCACTGCTAAGTCACTTGTGCCCGCTAATCCCGCCAGCTATGCAGGCTATGCTTAGGGCTTGATTGGAATTGATAACCACTGTTATTGGCATCGGAGGTTAGCCCGGCAGCATAATTGAGCCTTGAGACTTTTCTGTTGCTGTCACGAATTACAATGCAAACCATCCAGCTTGTCTCATGATAGTGAAGTGGGCAGTCATAGACATCATAATTCAGAATACAAGTTCTTCTGCCTCATCTCTTGGCACCGGTCGGTCAAGGTGGTAAGGTAATAAACAGGGAGAGCTCTATTGGGAATCTATGAATCGGACTGGTTCTCCCATTTTCTATTTGCCGATAAAGGAAACATTATGTTCTCAGTTTTCACTTAAAATAATATTCTAAATTGCAGGTTTTGGACTGCCACTAGCTCAGTTATGCCTCCTAGAAAAATATATGATAAAAACCATGTTTTAGTCACTGCTGTAAGCGAATGCAGTTATGTTTTTCCACATTACCTCGTGTCACGTGACTAAAAGTCACGTGGACACGAGGAAATGTGGACTCGCGAACATTCCTGTGTAAGATTCCTGCATTCCTAATGTAAGATTCTTTGCAATCAATTAATTTTGAAGTATTCCTAAAGAGCTAATGCCAATTCAGATCATGCAAGGTGTGGGCTGTCTATTTTTGTGAAGGCTCTCAAATACGCGAAGTCTGAAAAAATAAGGTAGCTAATTGATTCGCTCCGACGAAGGGCTAACGCTCGAAACGTCAGCTCTCAAATCTCTTTACGGCGGCCAATTTACATTATCAACCCAGTTGATAAAACCAATGCACATTTTTGAGAATAGGTGAACAGTTACACGACTTACATGTAGTATCAACAGATATTCTGTGATGAAGTTGTTTTTAGAACAGTTATGCTGACAGTGAAATATCATCTGTTTACTTTGCATATGTGTAGTGTTTTGACAAGATGAGCTCTTCACTGTTTTGGTTTAGTGAAACCTCGAGTCACTAAACGTGGATGCGCGATTGTGACAAGTTGTTTCGTGTTAGAACCCATGTAAAATTGTGTACTGTCCTCTCTCACGCAAAGTGACCGCCCTCCTTCAGATTCTCATTTAAACGAGAGCAGGCCAAGTTTAGAGAACCACCTGTGTGAAAGAAGTATGTAAAGCTCTGAGTCTAGAAATACATGGTAGAGTTAAAGATTTCAGAAACACAATATTAGGGTTAAAAATAAAAACAAGACAGCCATTGACCCCGAAGATAAACCTTGCTTGCTCGATTGTGAACGTCATGCTATGTCACACGGCTTTTCAATTAGTTGAGCAACATGTTCAAATGACTTGAAAAGAAAACAGAGGCGATCAAAGACTTTAAGAATAGTGACATGAGGCATTAATCCCAAAGGGGTTTTGATTGATGGGTTAGTAGAGTACAATTGAGTTAATCCAATCAAAACTAACTAAATTCAATTGGTTTTGTACAGGGTAGTTGTTATATTTTTAACGGATACCCGGAATTAAGTGAGCAAGTGAACACATAGTGAAAAGTGAGTAAGTGACCCATGGTGGAAAGTGAGCGATTGACCCTATGGTAGAAAAGGAGCAAGTGACCCACGGTTGAAAATGGGCAAGTAGCCAAATGTTGGAAAGTGAGCAAGTGACCCCATGGTGGAAAGTAAGCAGGTTATCCTATGGTAGAAATGGAGCAAGTGACCCCATGTGGAAAGTGAGTAAGTCAACCCATTGTAGTAACTGAGAAAGTGACCCCATGGTGGAAAGTGAGTAAGTGACCCCATGGTAGTAAGTAAGCAAGTGACCCCATGGTGGAAAATGAGGAAGTCACCCCATGGTGGAGACTGAGAAAGTGACCCCATGATGGAATCTAAGCAGGTGATCGCATGGTAGTAAGTGGAAAAGTGACTCCATGCTGGAAAGTGAGCAAGTGACCCCATGGTAGTAAGAGAGCAAGTGACCCCATGATGAAAGTGAGTAAGTCACCCCATGGTAATAAGTGAGAAAGAGAACCCATGGTGGAAAGTGAGTAAGTCAACCCATGACAGTAAGTGAGCAAGTGACCCCATGGTGGAAAGAGAGTAATTCACCACATGGAAGTAAGTGGGCAAGTGACCCCATGGTGGAAAGTGAGCAAGTGACCTCATGGTGGAAAGTGAGCAAGTGACCTCATGGTGGAAAGTGATCAGCTGAACCCATAGTGGAAGGTGTGCAAGTGACCCCTTTGTGGAAAGTGAGCAAGTGACCCCATAGTGTAAAGTGACCCCATGGTGGAAAGTTGGCAAGTGACCCCATAGTGTAAAGTGACCCCATGGTGGAAAGTGGGCAAGTCACCCCACAGTGGAAAGTGAGCAAGTGACCACATGGTGGAAAGTAAGCAAGTGATCCCATTGTGCAAAGTGAGCAAGTGGCCCCATGGTGGAAAGTGAGCAAGTGACCCCATGGTAGTAGGTGAGCAAGTGACCCCATGGTAGTACGTGAGCAAGTGGCCCCATGGTGGAAAGTGAGCAAGTGACCCCATGGTGGAAAGTGAGCAAATGGCCCCATGGTAGTAAGTGAGCAAGTGATCCTATGGTGGAAAGCAAGCAGGTGACCCCATGGTAGGAAAGGAGCAATTGACCCCATAGTGGAAAGATAAGAAGTGACCCAATGGTGGGAAGTGAGTAAGTCACACCATGGTGGAAAGTGTGTAAGTAACCCCGTGGTGGAAAGCGAACAACTGAATCCATTGTGCAAAGTGAGTAAGTGAACCCATGGTAGTAAGTGAGAAAGTGACCCCATGGTGGAAAGTGAGTAAGTCACCCCATTGTAGTAAGTGAGAAAGTGACACCATGGTGGAAAGTGAGTAAGTCACCCCATGGTAGTAAGTGAGCAAGTGAACCTATAGTGGAAAGTGAGCAAGTGACCCCATGGTGGAAAGTGAGCAACTGACCCCATGGCGGAAAGTGAGTAAGTGACCCAATGGTGGAAAGTAAGCAGGTGATTCCATGGTAGTAAGTGAGAAAGTGACCCCATTTTGGAAAGTGAGCAAGTTACCCCGTGGTAGTAAGTGAGCACGTGACCCCATGGTAGTAAGTGAGCATGTGAACCCATAGTGGAAAGTTAGCAAGTGACCCCATGGTGGAAAGTTAGCAAGTGACCCTATGATGGAAAGTAAGCAGGTGACCCCATGGTATAAAAGGAGCAATTGACCCCATGATGAAAACTGAGTAAGTGACCCCATAGTGGAAAGCCAACAAGTTACCCGATGGTGGAAAGTGAGCAAGTGTCACCATGGTGAAAAGTGAGTAAGTGACCCCATGGTGGAAAGTGAGCAAGTGATCCCATGGTGGAAAGTGAGCAAATAACCACATGGTAGTAAGTGAGCAATTGACCCCATGGTTGAAAGTGAGCAAGTGACCCCATGGTAGTAAGTGAGCAAGTGACCCCATAGTGGAAAGTGGGCAAGTGACTCGATGGTGGAAAGTTAGCAAGTGACCTCATGGCGGAAAGGGAGCAAATGGCCCCATAGTGAAAAGTGGGCAAGTGACACCATAGTGGAAAGTGACCCCATGGTGGAAATTGAGGAACTGACCCCATCGTGGAAAATGAGTAAATTACCCCATCGTGGAAAGTGGGCAACTTGTCCCATAGTGAAAAGTGAGTAAGTGACCCCGTAGTGGACAGTCGGCAGGTAACCCCATGATGGAAAGTGAGCAAGTGACCCCATTTTGGAAAATGAGTAAGTGACCTCATGGTGGAAAGTGATGAAGTCACCCCATTGTAGTAAGTGAGCAGGTGACAACATGGTGGAAAGTGAGTAAGTGACCCCATGGTAGTAAGTGAGAAAGTGACCCCATGGTGGAAAATGAGTAAGTGACCCCATGGTGGAAAGCAAACAAGTGATGACATGGTAGTAACTGAGTAAGTCACCCCATGGAGGAAAGTGGGCAAGTAACCTCATGGTGGAAAGTGAGCAAGTGACCCCATGGTGGACAATGGGCAAGTGACCCCATTGTGGAAAATGAGCAAGTGACCCCATAGTGCAAAGTGAGCAGGTGACCCGATTGAGGAAAGTGAGTAAGTCACCCCATGGTAGTAAGTGAGCAAGTGACCCCATGGTGGAAAGTGAGGAAGTGAACCCATAGTGGAAATTGCGCAAGTGACGCCATGGTGGAAAGTGGGCAAGTGACCCCATGGTGGAAAGTGAGGAAGTGACCCCATGGTGGAAAGTGAGCAAGTGAACCCATAGTGGAAAGTGAGCAAGTGACCCTATGATGGAAAGTGAGCAAGTGACCCCTTGGTGGAAAGTAAGCAGGTGACACCATGGTAGAAAAGGAGCAAGTGACCCCATGGTGGAAAGTGAGCAAGTGACCAAATGGTGGAAAGGGGGAAATTGACCCCATGGTGAAAACTGTGTAAGCCAACAAGTTACCCGATGGTGGAAAGTGAGCAAGTGTCACCATGGTGAAAAGTGAGTAAGTGACCCCATGGTGGAAAGTGAGCAAATAACCACATGGTAGTAAGTGAGCAAGTGAACCCATGGTAGTAAGTGAGCAAGTGACCCCATGGTTGAAAGTGAGCAAATGACCCCATAGTGGAAAGTGGGTAAGTGACCCGATGGTGGAAAGTTAGCAAGTGACCCCATTGTGGAAAGTGAGCAAGTGACCTCATGGTGGAAAGCGATCAAGTGACCGAATGGTGGAAAGTGAGCAGGTGATCCCATGGAAGTAAGTGAGAAAGTGACCCCATGGTGGAAAGTGAGCAAGTGACCCTATGGTGGAAAGTAGAATGGTGACCCCATGGTTGGAAAGTGAGCAAGTGACCTCATGGTGGAAAGTGATCAGCTGAACCCATAGTGGAAGGTGTGCAAGTGACCCCTTTGTGGAAAGTGAGCAAGTGACCCCATAGTGTAAAGTGACCCCATGGTGGAAAGTTGGCAAGTGACCCCATAGTGGAAAGTGAGCAAGTGACCGCATGGTGGAAAGTAAGCAAGTGATCCCATAGTGCAAAGTGAGCAAGTGACCCCATGGTTGAAACTAAGCAAGTGAACCCATTGTGCAAAGTAAGCAAGTGACCCCATGGTTGAAAGTGAGCAAGTGACCCCATGGTAGTAGGTGAGCAAGTGACCCCATGGTAGTAAGTGAGCAAGTGGCCCCATGGTAGTAAGTGAGCAAGTTAACCCATAGTGGAAATTGAGCAAGTGACCCCATGGTGGAAAGTGAGCAAATGACCCCATGGTCGAAAGTGAGCAAGTGACCCTATGGTGGAAAGCAAGCAGGTGACCCAATGGTAGAAAAGGAGCAATTGACCCCATAGTGGAAAGCTAACAAGTGACCCCATGATGGGAAGTGAGTAAGCCACACCATGGTGGAAAGTGAGTAACCCCGTGGTGGAAAGCGAACAAGTGAACCCATTGTGCAAAGTGAGTAAGTGAACCCATGGTAGTAAGTGAGAAAGTGACTCCATGGTGGAAAGTGAGTAAGTCACCCCATGGTAGTAAGAGTGCAAGTGAACCCATAGTGGAAAGTGAGCAAGTGACCCCTTGGTGGAAAGTGAGCAAGTGACCCAATGGTGGAAAGTTGCAGGTGATCCCATGGTAGTAAGTGAGAAAGTGACCCCATGGTGGAAAGTGAGCAAGTGACCCCATGGTAGTAAGTGAGCAAGTGACCCCATAGTGGAAAGTGGGCAAGTGACCCCATGGTGGTAAGTGAGCATGTGACCCTATGGTAGTAAGTGAGCATGTGAACCCATAGTGGAAAGTTAGCAAGTGACCCCATGGTGGAAAGTTAGCAAGTGACCCTATGATGGAAAGTAAGCAGGTGACCCCATGGTATAAAAGGAGCAATTGACCCCATGATGAAAACTGAGTAAGTGACCCCATAGTGGAAAGCCAACAAGTTACCCGATGGTGGAAAGTGAGCAAGTGTCACCATGGTGAAAAGTGAGTAAGTGACCCCATGGTGGAAAGTGAGCAAGTGACCCCATGGTGGAAAGTGAGCAAATAACCACATGGTAGTAAGTGAGCAATTGACCCCATGGTTGAAAGTGAGCAAGTGACCCCATGGTAGTAAGTGAGCAAGTGACCCCATAGTGGAAAGTGGGCAAGTGACCCAATGGTGGAAAGTTAGCAAGTGACCTCATGGTGGAAAGCGAGCAAATGACCCCAAAGTGAAAAATGGGCAAGTGACACCATAGTGGAAAGTGACCCCATGGTGGAAATTGAGGAACTGACCCCATCGTGGAAAATGAGTAAATTACCCCATCGTGGAAAGTGGGCAACTTGTCCCATAGTGAAAAGTGAGTAAGTGACCCCGTAGTGGACAGTCGGCAGGTAACCCCATGATGGAAAGTGAGCAAGTGACCCCATTTTGGAAAATGAGTAAGTGACCTCATGGTGGAAAGTGATGAAGTCACCCCATTGTAGTAAGTGAGCAGGTGACAACATGGTGGAAAGTGATTAAGTGACCCCATGGTAGTAAGTGAGAAAGTGACCCCATGGTGGAAAGCCAAGTGATGACATGGTAGTAACTGAGTAAGTCACCCCATGGAGGAAAGTGAGTAAGTAACCCCATGGTAGTAAGTGACGAAGTGACCCCATGGTGGAAAGTGAGTAAGTGACCCCATGGTAGTAAGTGAGAAAGTGACCCCATGGTGGAAAATGAGCAAGTGAACCCATAGTGGAAAGTGAGGAAGTGACCCCATGGTTGAAAGTCAGCAAGTCAACCCATAGTGAAAAGTGAGCAAGTGGCCCCATGGTGGAAAGTGAGCAAGTGACCCCATGGTGGAAAGTGAGCAAGTGACCCCATGGTGGAAAGTGAGCAAGTGGCCCCATGGTGGAAAGTGAGCAAGTGACCCCATGGTGGAAAGTGAGGAAGTGAACTCATAGTGGAAATTGCGCAAGTGACGCCATGGTGGAAAGTGGGCAAGTGACCCCATGGTAGAAAGTGAGGAAGTGACCCCATGGTGGAAAGTGAGCAAGTGAACCCATAGTGGAAAGTGAGCAAGTGACCCTATGATGGAAAGTGAGCAAGTGACCCCACGGTGGAAAGTAAGCAGGTGACACCATGGTAGAAAAGGAGCAAGTGACCCCATGGTTGAAAGCGAGCAAGTGACCAAATGGTGGAAAGGGGGAAATTGACCCCATGGTGGAAAGTGAGAAAGGGGTACGTAAGTTGTAAAAAGTCATCCATTTTCTTCTCCGAGGTTGCTCGGCATGCAAAAATATTTTGGGGCTGCGCCTATAGCGGTATGAGAGCAACATGGAAAGACTTCTCTGAATCCAAAATGGCTTACGAGGGTGTCCCCATGGTGACACTTTTGATTAATATGCTCCCTCAGGCTTTACATTTACAAATCACTTTCGTAATTTGCTCCCCCTCCCCCCAGTGTCCTCTTTATCCAGAAAGATTTCGGGGATGCGCTTATAGCGATACGAGAGCAAAACTATTACTGGTCTTTCTCTGCTGCCAGAATGACCTTTTTATTCTGACCCCATAAGGAAATTTGTGAGAAATGCTCTCCCAGGCCTTAACTTTACTTTTAAAAATGATTTGAAGATGAAGAGTGCGCAAATGTGCTCCCTGGAGTTTACTTTCTCATAGCTCTTATTTTAATCTCGTTCTGTGATTAGTTTCAACTATACTAGGAGTAAAACGGCTCAGTTTATTGCGAATTGGTCTAGCGTATTGTGATTTGGTTCAGCATAACATCAAACGGTTTAGCTTACGGTGAATTGGTTTAGCGTTCCATAAAATGGTCTAGTGTGAAATGTCACAATCCCAAATAAAGTCAGTGGAGGCAGGCGATGCATTTTATTTTTCCTGATTGTTGGCAGATGTTGGACCTACAAACTAGCACGGCATCTGATCCTGACATGCAGCAGCTAATTGCCTACGTTAAAGAGGGGTGGCCAGACTACCGAAACAGTTGTCCTCCATCGGTAAAGCCCTTTTGGAACTACAGCGACGAGCTCTCGGTGCTGGAAGGGTTAGTGTTGAAAGGCGAAAAAATTGTAATTGCAGCTGCGCTCAGAAAGGAAATGTTAAAGCGAGTCCACATAGGGCACCTTGGTATGGTGAAGTGCAAGAACAGAACGAAGGAGGTTGTTTCAGCCCAGCATGAACAGTCAGTTAGAAGACCGGTTGCCCAGCCTGCACAGTGCTCTAACCCCAAGGAACCAATGATTGCACAAAAGCCACCCGAACGTCCATGGCAACATGTTGCGACCGATTTGTTTGAACTGGACAATGAGCATTATCTGATTGTAGTTTACTACAGCAGATAAGGAATTAGTCAGGGAGAGAATGGAGCGCAAACAGGCGACCCAAAGGCATTACTAAAACCAGGGTGCTAAAGAGCTGGAACCCCTTGCAAGCGGTGAGGAAGTTCATATTGAAACGAAGGCCGGGAACTCGAAACCTGCCGCGGTTTTGAGTCAATAGAGCACGCCGAGGTCTTGCAATTTGCATACCAGAGAATAACACGAGTATCGCAGGAATAGATGCCATTTATTAAAGACAAAACACTCCAGTGTTCAAAGGAGAAACCCAGAGCAGATGACGAAAGACCAGAGGCCTCTGTAACCTGTAACCCCTCCCGGAGTCTGCGAAGATAATGATGAGGTAGAATCACAACATGTGCTGAACCAGAGACCCACAACTCACCAACCGGAATCGGATACAGACAATGAGCCACAACAATGAAGCCACGAGTGACACTTGATTTATAAGCCAATTGCTAAGAACATTGCTAGGAACAGATGTTGTGTTATTTACCTATTTCGCTCATTTGAAAGGGAGGTGTAATGTATGCGCATTTTCGCGCACTTGATAATTATGCTAGCTTCGTTGTAGCGGGTGTGTGTAGTGAGACCGCCATCTCGGCAGGTATATTTTGCAGGTTGCAGGTTCAAAATGTAATTAAAATTGGGAAACCGCTGGCACTAATGGCAACGAGAGGTCATACTCGCCGTGACTGTTACTGTCATTATCAGTATGTAGGTTATTCGTGCCAGCGGTTTCCCAATTTTAATTACATTTTGAACCTGCAACCTGCAAAAATATACCTGCCGCCACCGTATGATGTATCGCCACTGTTCACTAATGTTCCAGTGGATGAAACCATGGAGAGCATTGCGGAGAGAGCCTTTGAAAACGACTGGTTCACCAGAGATTACGAAGTTGGATCTGATGGAGCTGTTGAGAATCGCCACCAAAAATCATCTCTTTCAGTTTGAAGGGAGCCTGTACGAACAAGTAGACGGTGTTGCTATGGGCCCACCACTGGGTCCCCTCATGGCGAATGGCTTCATGTGCAAAATGGAGAAACAGATTAACATTATTTTATTGTTCCATTTTTTTTTTTGCTTCATTAAATCATTGTTAGCACTTTTTTACATATTTTATCACATTTTAGCGTTCGCCACTTTTTATCTATTATAACTTGTTTTTAACATATTAATGCTAATTTAGAAAAATTATTACTCACTTGGAAATGACCAAACGAAACGTCGTACCTTCTTATCGCTAATTTTTATCTCAAAATAATTAAAATTATTTACAGTAAATGCTCTTTAAACTTTCTACACACTTGCTATAAACGTCCACTCTGAAAAATGTGCTCAATTAAACAAAGTAGCATTGATATAAGATCCTGACACTTAAAGTTTATCGATGCATGTGTCAGTTTCCACTGATCAATTTGTCAATAGAAAATCCACCTGCAGTGTGAAACACAAACCGACTGTACAATGGCACATGACACTTGAGCTGTCATTGTGTGCGCACTTATTTTCCTTTATACGCTATTGCATCAGGCAGTGCCGAGTAATCAACACAACCCGAGAGCAAGAATATAACAAGAATATACTAAAATAACACAGTGTACAACAAAGGTTAGGAAGTTCATGGTTTCATTTTTTCTGGCTGCATGATCGCAGGCGCAGTTATCTTGCAAATTCCCCCAATAATTTCACAGAGAAAGGTGCTGTGTTGGGACTAGGTTCTAGCGGGGTCCTTCTACTGTTAGGAAGTAATGGCGAAATCCCGCTGACTGGAATTATGATTCCAGAATAAGAGTTGATATTCAACTCCTCGTTTCTTTGCAGAGAATTACTTTCAGTTGTAAGATCACAGTTGTTTGGGCTGCTCGATGAACCACTACGAACAAGCTTCACAACATGGCTAAAAAACGAAGCAAACTGTCTGTGTTGTCCATACACCAAACAGTTTAAGAAACCTTGCTGTGTGTTTACAACGGCCTGCAAAAAATACAAAAACTAACATTAGATTCGCTTAGAAAATGCACTACGGGAAAATATGAACTCAATGTATTGACCTCGTTCCCAATGTGTGGCTTCATAGCTCAGTTGGTAGAGCATCGCACCGGTATCGCGGAGGTCATGGGTTCGAATCCCGTTGAAGCCCTGATTTTTTCAGGCTTCTTCTTTCCAATTGCTTAAATTGGAAATTCACTGCGATTATCATTCTCCACCTTCATCTACATCCACAGTTTAAATATGAATCTACCAACTGAGCTGTGAACCCACAAATTGGAAGCGAGGTCAATCTGTTGAGTTCATATTTTCCCGTGGAGTGAAGTATATATATATATTTTTCTTCTTTGCATCTTTATTACAAACACTGAAACACGCTATTACGCATTACTGCGCTTATTGAAATTACACTATAATGTACGAAAAAATATTACAATACAACAATTACAATGCAATACTTATATACTTACACTACTTAATACTATACTACTATGTGAAGTATATATGAAATGATTCATATTTGAAATGCGGATGTAGATGAAGCTTGATAAGGATAAACACTCTGGATTTTATTACTCGATGACGTCACGTGAAAACGATCGATTTAAGGATAAAGTAAACGGAATTTGAGCCTGGTTGACTGGGATCTCGCCTCAATCCTATTTCCTTTGTACAAGTTTCGATGTGTTCATTTGAGACGTTGTGTCAACCCACTTACCGAAGTCTAGGTTTCAACAACAATCTCGGATACCGGGATGGAAATTTTCAATATGAACACCCCAGCCCGGTTACCGAGGAGATACTTTTTTGACAAAATAGCTTCACTTTCGCAACAGGGCGGCCAAAATGGCATAAATTTGCCTTGTTTGTAATTCCTCTTCAGATGTTCAAGAATTCGCTTTATTTTGAAGTCACAAGATGGTCGCAAAAATACAACTTTATGTCGCGCCAGTTTGGTTTTATTTCAGTTGAATTTCATCCCGGTTGACCGGGCTGTAATTTGCCATATGAACAGACGACAAAGTTCGTCACGGCAACAGAGCCAGCTCGGTTAACCGGGCTCATATGAAGAGGCCCTTAACCCGGGGGGGGGGGTACTCCCGGAAATTTTGGATAGGGGTGTGCCGCCCAGGGTCCTGAACCCTTACCCTATTTAAGGGTGGGGGAAGCGAAAACTGATACCCTATTTAAGGACCGAACCCGAAAAATGATACCCTATTTAAGGAAAAAACAAAATTATTAATAGCATAAAAGGAAGACTTTTTTCGGCTATCATGAGACCGATTAAACCTCTGTTGCAAAATGGTTACAGTACTGTCAAGTTAACACAAAAATTGAAAAAACATTCGTTTAGGCGGGCGTTTGCAAACTCTAGTATTAGATAATACAATTTAGATACCCTATCTAAGGACTAGGCCAGGAACGCATTGCCAAAAGGAGCAAAAATGATACCCTATTTAAGGATCGAGAACCTCGAAAACCATACCCTATCGGGCGGCACATACCTATATAGCCCATATATGGGAGTACCCCCCCCCCTCCCCGGCCCTTAAGTACCAAACCCGAAAAATTACACCTTATTCAAGGGAAAAAACAAGAGCTAAGAAAGATGTAAAAGAGTCAACTCTTTGCCGTTCAATAACGTTTTCAGTTTGACAGACAGTTTCTTTTTCGTTTAGCGTGTTGTTTACGCAGAGCGGTCGACAGCTCCATTACACATGGATCGTTACTGGGGACCAAAAAGTTTAACATCTTTACTAGTAATAACCAAAGGTTAGGAAGTGCGGGCGAGGACGATGCATTGTGCTTTTGGTTAATAAAAGTGTAAGAGAAGTGTACTAAGTTGTATTCAGTGGCACATGATGATTTTGTTTGGTAATGAAATATCTGCTTAGAAGGGCTTAAATATTTGCCCTTAAGGGTACAACCCTTCCCCCGCCCCGCCTCCTTTTGCCACCTATAATTTAGCAGTCTGAAATAGTACGTATAGGTTTTTACTGACACTGCTACATTTTAAGAGCCTCTAGTTCCAGTGCTGTTTTGTTAATACGTGGTAACTGTTTGTTGTTGTTTCATGGTGTAAACAAAATCATTCTAGGCTACAAATATTGTGTGTATTCATTGAGTCAAGATGAATTGATGTAACGGTACAATTATTTGTTTAAAAATTATAAAGGACCAACAGATTGGGCAAAAGTTGCGCCCTCGCTACTCGCTTGAGGCGGAATCAGGCCGGATTCCAGGTTGACACCCTCGGGACGAGAATAGCGTCAAACCTAGTGCAACTAATCACCGACACTCGACTGAGAACACACATAATCATAACTAGAACAATATTATTAAATCTGTTTTTCACCAGTAAACGAGTGCGGGAATGCAGTCCACTAATTTGTTTGTTCTCTAACGTGGGGAGGGGAGAAAGGCATAAAGAGATTATTTGCAATGCGAATAGATTTTTTTTGTCTTTCTTCTCAGTCAACAAGACTAGGGATAGTTCTCACTAACATTGCCCCGCTTTTTACTGATCATGGTTTGTGTCTGATTGATCAATGTCTCTTCACTGGTGTATTTCTACAGACATTTTTGGAAATAGCGGCTTATGTTGTCGTGAATAACTGACTCGGCCTTTATAATGCTGATGATTGAATAGATGAAGGCTTTATTTTCTGGTAAGGTTTAATTTAAAATATTGATTTTTTGAAATGTTAAAGTGCCTATGAAATGAAAAAATGAGCTATTGAAAAATAAGCTCATTTGAAAGGTCTTTAAAAAGGAAGAAAAATGGTGTTTTCGTTTTTGTGATATCTCCTCTGGTTCCAGAGATATTCAAGATTTTTGTTATGCAAATTAGGTACTGATGACGTCATAAGGTGTGATAGTATGGGTGTAAAAGCACAAAATATAAAATATCTCTGCAAGTAATGATGGGTTACAAGTACATTGCACCCTAAGAAATACACCTCTTGATGCATATTTTGATGTTGCTATGGCAACAATCTTGGTTCCAGTCTCTTACCTCTTTAAATCAAATATTACTCGTTGTGACTGTATAGGGCAAATGATTGATCCCATTTAAAGCGTGCACAATAGCGTGCGCATATTACAAAAGCTCTCCTAATTCACATTTAGGAAGTGGACGATGTTTGTTCAAAATCAAATACAGGAATAATCATTCCTGTATATTATAGCTTTGGAACCAGATATACATAAATACACAAAATATGCACCATCTGATGTATTTCTTAGGCTATAACATGCTCACTAAGTTTGAATTTCATAGCATCATTACTTGCAGGGATATGCTGTATTTTGTACTTTTATACCCAAACTATCACACCTTATGACATCGTCAGTACCTAATTTGCATAATTCAAAAATCTTGAAAATCTCTGGAACGAGAGAAGATATCACAAAAAGGAAAACACCATTCTTCTTCATTTTAAAGGCCTTTCAAATAAGCGTATTTTTCAATACCTCGTTTTTTCATTTCATAAGCACTTTAAGAAGCTTATTCGTCTCTTTCGGGGTTGAACAATTGGACTGGATGAAATGGTTAATGTTGGACAACTGAAGATTCCTGGTCCTTTACACTCTTTTAACATCCAAGATAGTACACTATTATGCTAAATATTTAAATATGTGAATACCCATCGTCTACTGATCTCTAATAGATTTCTGGGACACATTCTCTTTCGTCTTATACCTCCTTATTTAGTTGCTAACCCAACTTTATACGAAATAGAAATATTCGAAGCCATGAACGCCGTAGAGCAGTAACCTGAACCACGCAAACACAGTTTGCTTTTTAGCTTTCGACACGCATCTAAAATGAAAGAAAAACTATTTTGCCCCGGGCCGGTTACTAGTCGGCAACGTGGGCGCTTTATGAAGTGAGTAGCATCTCACGTCGGCCATTCCTCGGAATGGCTCCGCTAGTGTAGTGGTCATCACACCCGACTAGTAACCAGGGAAACGTCGGTTCGATTCCTCGGAATGGCTCCGCTAGTGTAGTGATCATCACACCCGACTAGTAACCAGGGGAACGTCGGTTCGATTCCGGTTCGGGCAAAATAATTGTTCTTTCATTTGAGATGTGTGTCGAAAGCTGAATAGCAAACTGTGTTTGCGTGGTTCGGGTTAATAACCCAACTTTGTATTGTCAGTAGTGTAAGAACCTGTGACATTTCTCTTTGGTTGTAGCTATTGTTTTTTTCTGTTTTACATCGTTTTGTGTTCTAAGTTCCCTTGTTTGTTCCGTGAGTTTCATAGGTTTTTACATTGAGGATTTTGAGTTCTATGTTCCCTTGTTTTTCCTACATTGAGGATGAGCCGAAATAAGTATTGAATGTTAGAGTGTTTTACAGCTGTTACCGATCACACGCGCCCTCTAAAGATGTTTTTCCGTTTGAAAAATGAGTTTACATGGACGTCAATCATCTGTTTCCATGACAGTAGTAGGTGTCATTCCAGCCGTGGAGCGCCATTCGGCTTTCCGTTTTTGAAAGGAATCTATCCAGCAGCCGTTTTTCACCCTTTGGAAAGAGAAACGGCACTCGCGAAGTCTTGAATATTGTCGATGAAATTGCATAACTGCCTTAAAAACAACCGAAACAAAAATGATTATGCGTAACGCACGATTTTTATGAAACGTGTCTGTATTACATGTAATCCGTTGTTGATACTTGCATTTCTTAACATTCTAAGCAGACGTGTTAGCTGCAGTACGAAAGATTCTTTCATTCCTCGAAAGAACCACTTCGAGAAGATTTGGTTTCCACAAGCACTCGCCGCTTTGTGGGGAGCAGTCGCTTAGCGGCTGACTTTTTGTTTTCTCACTATATTACGCTCTTGAAAGAAATCTTCTATTTTTCGTATTCACTTGCTCTGTAGAATACGAGTTACCGCCCATTGCTAAATGTTCTGACGCCGTTTTGAAATACTACTCAGCACATCATGGAAATCATTCACAAATTAGAGTATTGTCGTCTCGTTGTTGTGTTTGGCGATAAAAGAGCAAATCGAAACTGGCGCAAGGAATCATCCAAGACATGAACGCGAATGATTGACGTCCAGCAAAACTTAATTTTCAAACAAGAAAGTCTCGTTGGAGGGCGCGTGTGATCGGTAACGGCTGTAAGGTCCCTAGTTTTACATTGCACATCTTCACTGCGCAGAATTTCGCCCACGATCAGCGCGCGCACATTTAAAATGGCGACTTTTTCTTATGTCTGGACCGCGCCAGAGAAGTAAATCGAGCGGACCCCACTTTTTTGTTTCAAAATTTAAGTTGCTAAAGCACAAACAATCAATAGGCAAAGCTGTGGAATGTACTATTTGCGATAATCATTAATATTTATATATAGGACTTAAATTAACTATTAAATTTGCAAAATATTAAGATACATTGCAAGAAGTTCTCACTTTTATGAACATAATTTACAAAATAATTTCTGTTTAAAATAATTTCAATGTCTTCCAGGTTTTGTCACATCAATCTCCGCAAACGTGCCACAGCTTGGTTCAGTCCTGGATCCGTTTCTATAAGATAAATGACGATTACAATAATGACAACATAGGTTTAAAAACTACAGGACTATTAGAGCTGATAAATGTTTTCAGATCAAGCAGAAGTTTTGGGAACTGGAAGCGGACAGCACGGATTCATCTCAACAACTGACTTGTTAAGATGCCGGAAAATTTTCTCGCCTCTCACAATGAAAACGACGTCGTCTTGCGAGTCTCAATGCTCAAGAACTCTTTTAAACTTTAACTCTTTTCTAAATGATCTCAGTTTATAGTAACATATCCCCTCAGTGTGTCTTGCCAAGATCTTGCAACTCAGTTAGTTGTGAGTGAGTCCGTCGCGATTTGTTTGACATGTCGCGTTTATATAAGGCCTGAATCTTTCAATATACTGAGCTCATCGTAAATCTAACCAATTCACCGATAGAATTCTGATTACTTACAGACTATTCGGTTTCAAAACACTTTGTAGTCTAGAAAACGCAAATGAACTTGAGACCTACCTCACAATCTGTGGTAACACCGTGAAGAACCGTGAAGTTCACAAGGGTTATTCTGACAGCCTGGTTGTTGACAGCTCAAACGCACGGGTTACGCACTTCAGTACATAATCATCACCCAATCAAAATGTGATATTTTCTAATTTACGTCATTATTAACCAATAGCCGTGCAAGAATTTATCACACCCCCAAGACCCTCTCTACTCCCACTTTGATCAAATCAATATATTTTCTATATACCAACACAAACAATACATACGCGCAGACAACTAGGGATGCTGGTGGGTCGGTCGTGGGTCGTAGATCTGTCGACTTGTCATAGATTATCTGTGTCGTTTCGAATGCGATCTCGCAACCGAGGATTTTGCCATAATGGATTTCTAGTGTGTCCCGAGATATCAATTGTCTTTTCGAGTCTTTCTGATCTTTTAAGATATCTTAAATTGTGCAATACTTAATCATGTCATTTGAATTCACTGCAGAGAATATTCTCCAACTAAGATGAGAACTTGTGACTACCGCTGGTCATTAGTGCTGTTCCAGTGTTTCTCAACAAGACTGAAATCTCGAGCAGGCAAACAGGACCTTCCAAACGCACGATTGCATCGACAAGGACAATATTTTTTCACTTTGACTGATAAGCCGATCTATTGCTGCCAGATCAGCTGTGAAAAATCGGAATGCTTCTACATTTACGTATTTAAAAATGACAGTGTGTCGATTAGCGGCCAACTGGTGTCAAAACATTTCCGCTAAGTTTCGTGTTCACGCGATATGCGCCAATGAAAGTATGAATGTCTTTATTTTACAGTAATTTATTTATTTATTTATTATTATCATTGTTGTTTACATAACAATCAAAAACATTTACAATACTAGTATTACGGAAATAACGATTCGTTTTCCTTTTAACTGCTATTCGTACATAAGCTACGTTTACAAACATCTTACAACACAGACAAAAAAGAGTGGAACGGTAGACTGGCACATTCTAAAACCAAAAACTAAATACGTAAAGGGGCTAGAGCGCATAAAGTTGTCCATTTGGATCTAAATTTCGACAAAGTATTATTTTGGAAAGCGATTCTACTTTCACAAAGGATTGTATCTTGAAGAATCAAATAGAAAGTTTTGAAGATTGGAGGGCTGTTTTGAAGCCACACTTGAAAAATGTGGTGTTTAGCTATTAATAAAACATGGGTAAAGGCGTAAAATTTGGAATAATGTGGTTTGTACATGAACCAAATATCTGTCGCGTTTAGGGAAATGTTCTCTGAGCGCTTTTCATTCCACCAATTAATAATTTCACGCCAAAATCCTTGCGGAGTGGGGCATTCATAAGAGATGAACTAAGGTTTCATTGGGCGAGTTACAGCGAACACAGCGAGGTGATGCTTTTATTCCCATTTTAAAAAGGCTTTTGTTTGTGGGAAGAATGTTGTGAATTATTTTGAATTGGAAACATGTTAGTTTGTTTTCTACTATGACTTTGAAGGGCAATTCATATATTGCCTACGGAGATACGTTCGTTTCAACTAGTTCTGGTTCTATACTCGGGGGTTTCAATGTCTTTAAAACTAGGTATTCACGCGTGAGTTTGGCTGTGACTTTAGAGGGAGATAAGTCATTTTTATTATCAACATTATAGGTTGGCTGCGGGTTGCGAATTAATTTTTTCCATACACTAGGGATTGCAGAAAGGAGGCCATGATATTGCAAGAAACTTTTCGTCGTCATTCAGAAGGTCGCGTATTCTAATTACAGCATTCTGGTACCAAGAAGGAAAAAACACCGATTTTCCATCGATTTTAATGTAGCGGTTGTTCCATATGATCTCATTTTCATATTCATCAGTACACGAAGGGTCTGTAAAGTGTATCTCCTGCCAGGCAGATAGTATTTCTTTGTAAAAGAGTGGCAAATCTGGAGTAAGATCTGAATAATGTATATCGAAATTGCATTGAAAAAGAAAAGTGCCGCCAAGATGAATTGTAGCCAAGGAAAAAACAGCACACTATTTACTATCTTCTGCAAGACATAATCGTTTTGCCCACGCGGCTTTCAGGGCTTTGTCCATTAGAGCAAAATCACACATACTAAGACCCCCTTTATCCGGGGGGGGGGGGCTATCAGGGTGTGCCGCTTAATCTTATCTGGCTTAAAATTTCAAATAAACCTATTACAGATGTCATTGACTTGTTTGCATAAGTTCGATGGAGTTGTGAGGACAGAAGTGTTATATACAAGTTTAGAAATGGCTAGCGTCCTGACAATGCATATCCTTCCAATAAGAGTTAAATTTCTCGCTGACCATTGGTTTAGAGTTCTTGAGAGATAACAGTTTTTCTTCAAAATCACCAAGAGAAATTACATATTTTCCGGCCATGCGATACCAAAGGGAGATCGCTTTCCCACATTACGTTTAAGGCTACCAAGCCACATTCCTTCAGTTTTGCAAATATTAATTCTAAGACCAGAGCAAACACCAAATTCATTCAGGAGATTAAATAAAAGGTCTGCAGAAGCGTCATTGCGAATGAAGGCTGTGATGTCATCAGCATACAAGCTTAGCTTCATTTCTGTGCCATTGATTTTCAGGCCTTTTATACTATCATTCTATCTGATGGACTGTGCCAACGTTTCGATAGCTAAGATAAACAGTAGCCCTGACAGGGGGCACCCTTGCCTGACACCTCTGAAAAGGGAGAAAAACCCTGACGAATAACCGTTATTAACTGCACAGCTAGAGATGTTAGAATAAAAGACAAGGATCCAATTTTGGAACATTGGTCCAAAGTTCATGGCCTGAAGGACCTCAACTAGATATCGCCACTCAAGAAAATCGAAGGCTTTTTCGAAGTCTATGAAAAACAACATGCCGGGCAAATTTCTTTTCTTGTACAGATCGATTACGTCCGAGATCAAGCGAATATTTTCACCAATGGAACGATCTTTAACGTATCCAGTTTGTAATAAAGAGTCGGATTCAATCTTGTTTATCTTTAATCCTTGCTTGCTTTACAACGATGTCTGTACGAACCGTTGTCCATGTGCGAAGTGCTAAGTGCCAAGTGCCGATGTGCATATTAAGTGCAGGTGAATAATTTACATATTAGTGCCAGTCCTTTGGGGTCTATTGCGATATGTAACATCCCCTTCTGTTAAGCAATGTTTATATTAAAAAAAAATAAATAAATAAATAAATAGTCATTCTGATCTCAATTCAGGTCTTGAACATCTTATCTATAGACATGTATAAACAATGATCAATGAGGCACAATTGGCTGTTTCCCATTCGTATATCTCCCAAGTGTCTAATTAGATAGCAGTCACAAGTTAAGTCTTTCCGGTGGTCGGATTTCACGGCCTGAGCGAGATTTCCTTGGACCCTGTTCCGATTCTACTGAGGCAGGGCTTTGTACATCAATGTTGGGAGGCATTTGGACTCTGGGTGTGGTTGTGTTCCCTTGTGGGGTCCTGTTTGACGAGTTGTTTGTTGGGTTGATGGACCCGTTGTTTGGTCTGAGGTGAATCCTGTTTCTTTGGAGTTGCGCTCCGGTTTCCGTTTCGACAATATATGAACGAGGTATTTCTCCTTGATCTATAACTCGGGCTGGGTTCCATGTTTTTCTCACGGGGTCTTGTAGATAAATGGCTTGACCCTTGTGTAGTTCAGGAAGTTCTTTGGTGTGCCTGTTGTAATAGCGGCTTTGGGTGTCCTGTTTCGCCTTAAGCCACTCCCTGAATTCTTCTTGGTCTTTTGCCGGGTAAATCTTTCCTGGGAGTGTAGATTTGAACATTCGACTGTTCAAGAGTTCAGCTGGCGACGCTACAGTTGAGCTTAGTGGCGTTGTTCGTAGTGCTAGCAGGGCCAGATCTATGTCTTCATTGGCTTCTTTGCATTTGAGAATGGTCTTCTTAACTGTTTGGACTTGCCGTTCGACAAATCCATGGCCACGTGGATAGTGGGGGGAAGATGTCACAATCTCAAAGCCGTATTGGTCTGCCAGTTGTTTGAACTCTGCGGAAGTAAATTGGGTACCATTATCGCATTGTAATGTTCTTGGAATTCCATTCTCTGCGAACAGCGTTTTCATCTCCTTAGCAACGGCTCTAGCTGTGAGGTTGTGGAGCTTCCTGACGAACGGGAATTTGGAATAGTAGTCGACGACTAGAAGAAACCACGACTGTTGAACGTAGAACAGATCTGCGCTCACAATTTGCCATGGTCTTGAGGGGATCTCTGACGATATCATAGGTTCTTTCTGCTGGGAGTTGTGGTACTTCTGGCATACACTGCATGAGGTGACCAGGTTTTCGATTTCATTGTAAATGTTTGGCCAATAAACACACGATTTGGCTCGCAGCTTGCATTTTTCTATCCCGAGATGTCCTCCATGGATTTGCTGAAGAATGTTGCCTCTCAGGGATTCTGGAACTATCACTCGGCTTCCAAGAAGCACTAATCCATCTTCTACCGAGATGTCATCTCGCAACGCCCAGTATGGATTTATTGTGGGATCAACTTTCTTCACACTGTCTGGCCAGCCTTGTGTCACTTGGCGGGATAACAGCTGCAGGGTTTCATCTTTTGCAGTCTCCTCTTTGAACTCTTGCATTTTAGCTGGGGTGATTCTGATTAGGTGATGAACTTTTACATTCATTTCTGGTACTTCAAATTTATCCATTGGTGAGAGACGTGATAGGGCGTCGGCTGTGACCATTTCTCTTCCAGGGGTGTATTTGATGACGCAGTCATAAGGCTGTAGACGCAACAGCATTCTTTGAAGGCGTGGAGGTGCTTGCATGAGATTCTTCTTGTGGATTTGCTCTAGGGGGCGATGGTCACTTTTCACCACAAATGATCTTCCATAGAGGTAGGAGTGGAATTTTTCACATCCGTAGACTACTGCTAACAGTTCTCGTTCGATGTTGGCATAGCGGGTCTCGGCGGGTGTCAGTGCTTTTGATGCAAATGCTATCGGTCTGTTGTTCTGGAATAAGGCTGCACCAAGGCCCTTAATTGATGCATCAACGTGGAGAACAACTGGTTCCTTTCTGTCATAGTACGCCAAGGTGGTTGCAGAACATATCAATGACTTCACTTTTTCAAAGGCTCTCGAGTGTGATGGATTCCATACAAAGTCAACGTTCTCCTTAAGGAGGTCTCTTAAAGGCGCAGTGTGATCAGCTAACTTTGGGATAAACGAGCTCATATAGGTTGCCATCCCCAAGAAGGTGTGTAGCTCTTTTTTGTCTTTGGGTGGTTCCAGCTGTTCGATGGCTTTGATTTTGTCTGGGCTGGGCTTAACCCCATCTGGTGTGTAAAGCATGCCAAAGAAGTTGCATTCTTTTGTCTTGATAACGCACTTTTCGTCATTGAGCTTGATGCCGGCTTTCCTGGTGCGTTCCATGGTTTCATGTAGGTGCAGGTCATGCTCTTTGTCATTCTTTCCGTATACGGTGATGTCGTCTGCTATGCCGATGGCACCTTGACAATCACGGTATGTTTCATCAATCTTGAATTGGAAGATGTCTTGACTCATGCGTAGGCCAAATGGCATTCTAAGGAACCGGAATCGGCCCAATGGTGTATTGAAGGTTGTTAAGTACGAGGATTCGTCATCCAGTTTAACATTCCAGTAACCATTGCGAGCATCAAGCTTGCTGAACAACTTCGCTCCCGTTAAGTTAGGTGTGATTTCCTCCAAGGTGGGGATCGGATGGTGTTCTCTTTTAATGGCTTTGTTCAGGTCTTTGGGATCGAGGCATAATCGAAGTCGCCCATTTTCTTTCTCTCTGATAACTAATGAGTTCACCCAGTCTGTTGGCTGTGTGACTTTCGCGATTATACCTTTGCACTCCATTTCTTCCAGTTCAGCTTTTAATTTCTCCTTTAGTTCAATTGGCACTTTCCGGGGGGCGTGGACCACTGGTGGTACTTCGGGGTCGAGTGTGATATGGTACACGTAATCTTCAAAACATCCGACGGTGCCATTGAAACATTCAGGGTACATTTCCATCAGTTCCTGCTTGTTTCTTATTGGAGGGCGTCCTGTTAGTGGTACTTGGCTTTTAATGTACTTCGATTGTTGATCTGGGCCATTGGGGCTGGTGGTTGATCCAGTTTGGGTCGATTGGCTTGTTTTGAGAACGCAGTGTAGCGAGACTAGTTTCAGTGCTGTACAGGCTCTTAAGCCGAGAATAGCTGGCCCAGTGGTGTCCGTAACGTAAAACCTGCAATTGACCTTCTTGTCTTTGTAGTTACAGGGTATATCAATGGTGCCAAGCTGCTTGATTATGGAGCCCCCGTATGCTGAAAGGATGGTTTCGTTCTTTTCCAGGGCTTCGGGTTTAGGGTTACCCTTGGCGTCAAACTTCTCTGGAGCAATTACGCGAAGCAATCTGACGGGTAATACGTTGCTTTGTGCTCCTGTGTCTACCTTGCATTGGAGGTTAATTTTTCGCTTTCTTTCAGGCTGACATATCTCAAGTGTTGCGAAGGCTTCATCGCGCGTGTCGTCGGAAACACCTTCCATGGCATTTATTTCAATGGTACTGATTGTAAGAATTTCATCATCATTGTCATGGGATTCATCTTCGATAGCGTGGATGGATTTCTTGAAGGTCGGCTTGGTTTCTTGAGTGTCTTGTTTTCGTTTGCTGGATCTGCAAACAGATTTCCAATGATTAGCTTTTCCACATTTTAAGCATGTTGTGCCGTAGGCTGGACATTTATTTCGCGGATGTTTCGGGTGTTGTTTGCCACAGTTGTTACAGAATTCCCTTTGTTGTGATTCTCTCTGAATCGCGTAGATGCTCTTGTCTTCTTCAGACGTTTTAGTGTGTTCAACCAGCGTTTTCATGTGTTTGCTTGTGGCCTCGTGGCTGCGTGCTATATCGATTGCGGCTGCGAGGGTTAGCGTTTTGTCTCGGCTTATGAGAGCTTTTTGAACGTCGGGGTTTCTTGATCCATAGATGAGCTGGTCTAGCACTCTGTCTTCGACTTCGATGGTATCTCGAAATTGACATCTTGCTGCTAGGTTTTTGATTCTTGAGATGAAATCATCGACGGGCTCGCTCGATTGTTGTCGCATTTCTTGTAGTTTATATCTGTGAATTCGATGGCTTGTTTTCGGTTCCAATTGATTCTCGAACTTCGCGAAGATGATTTCGGGTTTTTTCTTGTTTTCTTGTTTCGCAAAAGTCCAGCTGTTGTACATATCCAGCCCTTTTTCTCCTGACCAGAGTAGAATGTAGCTCACTTTCTCTTCGTCGTCGGCGTCTTTGAGCATGCTTGTAAACATGAGCTGACATTTCTGTTTGAATCGTCCAAACGCAGATATTACGTCCGGAGCGTCCCAATTCATTTGAGGTGAGGCGAAGGACGTAGCTGCTGCCATATTTCGCTGCCACCATGTAATAAAGAGTCGGATTCAATCTTGTTTATCTTTAATCCTTGCTTGCTTTACAACGATGTCTGTACGAACCGTTGTCCATGTGCGAAGTGCTAAGTGCCAAGTGCCGATGTGCATATTAAGTGCAGGTGAATAATTTACATATTAGTGCCAGTCCTTTGGGGTCTATTGCGATATGTAACACAGTTTAATCTCTATTTATTAATGTCGGTAAAACGTTTTCTAAACGGCTTGCGATGCATTCAGTTGCTACCTTATAATCAGTGTTTAGCAGAGAAATTGGTCACCAGTTTTTCAGGAGAAGGTTGTCTTTGGAAAAAGCGAAATCACACTTCTTCTTTGCGAGCTGGACATCTCGCCACTATGATAGGCATCATTATCGCAATCAATTAAAGGGCCAACAACATCATCCCAAAAACATAGATAAAATTCCGCCGTAAGGCTGTCGGAACCTGGGGTTTTGTTTTTTGCAAACGTCTTCAAAATAGCCAGACACTCATCAGCAGTGATGAGGCCTTCACAGGTGTTTTGCTGTTCGGCATCCAGTTTTTGGTACATTTTCGTGCTTTAGGAATGTTTTGCAGGATTCGTTGAACATTTTGTCTTCAGGCAGTTGCGAAGTATAAATTATAGAAATGTTCCATCTCCGACAAAATCTTATTTGGTTCTTCTATGTATTTATTATCACCCATTTTTAATTTCACAATGTGTTTTCTTTTTTTGCGCATTTTAAGAAGTTTATGAAATACTTGTTGTTCCTTTCACCATGCTCATACCACCTTACTCTACTCCTAATAATAGCACCTTTTGTTTTATGCTCAGAGAAGGTTTTCACTTCCAGTTTAACACTCTTCACTTCGGCTGACAAAGTCACATCGCTCGGGTTCTTATCATGAATAATATTAAGCTTATTTAATTTACGAAGAAGATCCATTTCTTTAATCCTTTTGCTCTTACGTTTAGAAAATCGTATACAGAAATCTCTGATTTCCATCTTGATCATTTCCCAATAAAGTCTTTTGTCCTTTCTGTTACTATGTTTTTCTTTTGCGTGAGTAAGAAAGAATTTCAAGTTTAAGACAAATTCTTCATTTTCCAGAAGCGAATTATTGAATTTCCAGAAACCTGGACCACATTTTCTTAGTTCGTTTTCGTATTCAATTTCGACGTAAATTGGGGAATGGTCTGAATCATGAAATGCTTTAACGTCAGTTTTACACGCGCGTGGTACCAAGTGTTTTGATACAAGCCCGTAGTCAAATCGGCATCGTATTTTACCCGAACTGTTGCTCCAAGTGAAATGCTGAGAAGTAGGATGATGCAAACGCCAAATATCTACATAGCCCAAGGCAGTTACGAAGATCATTTATGCTATCGATAACGTTTTTTTCGGTCGTTTATATCTTTTCCTCCTATTTTATCAACGCTTTCGAGAGGGCAGTTAAAGTCACCGCCTAGGATTAAATTGTCGTTCGAATAAAGTCGCAATTTGTTAGATAATGCGTTAAAAAAAGTTAAAAGAAGACTTGGGTCATTTGGGGCGTAAATATCGGCAAAACAAAATTCTTCATCTAGTATCGTAGCGCGAACAAGAAGAAACCTTCCGCTCTTGTCAAGTGTAATCTCAGCGTTTTCAGCTTTTAACTGAAAGTCGGTTTGAACAGCACCATCACGCCCCCACTGTGTTTTGAACCATGGGAGTAGAAAACATCACCTCCCCATTCTGCTCGCCAAACGTTTTCAATGCTGTTGTCGCTATAGGTTTCTTGTAAGAAAATCACATCATATTTTCCATTATAAAGCCAACGAAATAAGTTCCTTCGTTTGATCGACTTGTTTATACCTCTTCAAGGTTCATCTTTGCTTAAACGTACCGAACTACCTGACAACGAATGCGCTCCCCCATTCAAAATGGATAACTCCCAAGACAAAATAACTTAACATTAAACACACTATAGACACTAATTAAGCCTCTGATCGGCTCATAGTATAGAATGGATCGTCCCTTCTACGCCTTCACACAACCTAATTAGTAATACATGTTCATCAAATTTGATCACTCACTACGTACAATATGCATTGGAAAAGCCTTATTGAATAAGAAATTTGAAAAAAGAAGAAGAAAAAAAATTTTAGGTCTTTCATTTAAATAAAAATTGGAGTTAAGGGAATAAACGGAACTAGTACTTATCTAAATCATCTAAACAGTAGATCCTTTCCGGTGGGCCGTCTACAGAGATTTTGCAAAATACTTTGCCGTCAACAGTCCAAACGCTGTGCCATTTGTTCGTCTTCTTGGCTTTCCAAACTTTATTGAATAAGTCGCGAGGTCTTCTTGTAAGGTTCACGTTGATGTATGTTCGCTCCATGAAAGCTTTGATTTAGGTTTACGTTGTTTAACTGTTCGCGGGCTCTGTACAGTGCTTTCTTTGCTCCATACGATCGAAATCTAACAATAATCGGCCTTGGTTGGTTTGATCTATATTATTTGTAGATAGCTGGTGACAGATATCAATGTCGTTATTCCGAATTGGAACATTGAGCACGTTTCCAAGCTTAATTGTGTTGTCGGCAATATTTTCTTCTGCGTTTTCGGGCATACCATGTATCTCCAAATTATGCTTCCGCGAATATTGCTCCAGATCATCGATGTGATTAATTGCAGTTGCCAGATCTTCGACAATTACTTAGTTATCTTCTTGGGTATCTTTGAGGCTCTCTTTTAGCAACTTGACTTCTTTCTTCAGTGTTTGGTTCTCCTTCACAAGTTTTTGTAACTTATCTATGTGGAAATTAAGCGACTCCTGTAGATCAGTGTATTGCTGACGTAAAGTACGATTATCTTAAAGAAGTTTGTTAGTATT
Source organism: Blastomussa wellsi (assembly GCA_947652115.1). NCBI lineage: Eukaryota > Metazoa > Cnidaria > Anthozoa > Scleractinia > Plerogyridae > Blastomussa > Blastomussa wellsi. The sequence continues at coordinate 8,035,653 of OX393571.1, forward strand.
CTCTTGAATTGTGGCCAATACTCTTCGCACGTCGTCCATTTCGACAGTTTCGGATGATGTCGACATAATTCTCACCGATTTCGCCATGATAACGACATCTACGAATAACGACATTTACGAATAACAGGTTTTCATTCTATATAAAATTCCGAAATATTTGTCACTTATGCACCTATCAATGTTAAGCCCGAAGGAAAAGAGGGGGGGCTACCCACGGGATTTTGACTCTGAGGTTTGTCCTCAGGGTGGGGATTTTGAACGAACGTAATGTTCCCAGTGTGATATAAAATGTAATAAGTTTACTCTTCCCTCCCTAGTCAGTCATAGTGCATGTCACATGTAATATGACTAAGCACATGGAATAAACACACTTGAAGTTGACAGCCATCTTTGAATGTCTGTTCTTTCATGGTGCCAGAAAGAGTTTCTTTTCCACGCCAGAAAAACAAGCTATCAAGCTAAACGTTGACTGGAAATAGAACGCACAATTCACGGAGATCGTGAAAACAGCCACAATGGCGAAATTAAAACCTCCGGAGATATCATGGACCGCTCAAGATTTGCATCAACAATGGTGCCGTTTCAGCAGACAAGCACAATGTGCGTGCTTGCGTTCATGACTGTAATACTAGATATAAGAATAACTTGAATATCCCAGCCTATAAGTCAGCTTCTGGGCAACGCACATTTTTATTCCGCGCAATGAGTTTCTGGAATTCTCTTCCACGTGAAATAAGAGAATGTGATAATTTGCCAATCTTCAAGAGACATTTAAAGGAATTCCTCAGTAGTTTTTAATTAGCAATACGACGTATTTTAACATCTATTGGAATTTTATATCCTTAATTTTTTTTAATGTACTTAGCATTGATTGTAATTAGTTTTTAAAACCCATTTGGTGGAAAACTAATAAAGTCTTATCTTATCTTATCTTATCTTATCTTATCTTATCATCTTTGACAGTCCGTTGCACGAGAAAGAACAGAGCGTGAAGGTGAGCTACCTGAAGCTGTGGGTAGGCGATAAAGGATTGGATGTATCCAAAGGATTCACATTCGCAAAACTGGAACATGCGGCGAAATTGAAGGCCGTATTGAAGAAATTCGAAGAATATTGCGCGCCACGGAGAAACCACATAATGGTTGCTTTGAAATTTAACGAAAGACGTCAGGGAGACAATGAGAACGTCCACTCCTTTGTTACAGATTTGAAGATTCTTGCTAAGGATTGTGGCCATCAAGAAGAAGAACGTAAAGTTCGAGACGCGATCGTTTTTCAATGTAAACACCCTAAAGTGCGTAAAAAATGCCTGGATCAAGCAGTCGCGCTGACTTGTGAAAAGGCCATCGAAATCGGTCGAAATTACGAAACGAACCTCAGCAGTCTGAAAAAGCTTGTCAGTGACGAAGACCCAACTGTGAATACTCTGAATCAGGAAAAACGTCTACCGTGGAATCGTCGGCAGCGTTGAAAAAAGGCAAAGGGAAGTCACCTACAGAGAAGACCGCCGAAGCGAAGGATGTTGAATCAAAACACAATAAACCACCAAACAAATGCGGACGGTGTGGTAATGACAAGGCACACAAGAAATGTCCAGCAATGGGGCAGCAGTGCGGATACTGCAAAAAGATTAATCCTTTCTCGAACTTCTGTTTGTCAAAGGAACTCCAGAAGTTACACGAAGTAGCCGACTGCGACCAGGAAACAGAAGGGGATTCTGACCAAGAAGAGAGCGAAGATTACTCGCTGTTTGTTTACTCAGTTAAGTCAAGCAGTGTTCCAGAAGACGAGCAGTTTTATGAAATTATTGTGGTGGAAGATACTGAAGTTCGCTTCCAGCTGGATAGTGGTGCAAAAGCTAATGTTATGTCACTGAAGACTTACAACAATCTCAAGCGCAGACCACCGCTGACAAAGACGAGCAACACTGTATTGATTTCCTTCTCTAAGCACAGGCTGAAACCTTGTGGAGAAGTGGTCTTGAGCGAAAAATGTAAAGATAATGTCAAAGATGTCAAGTTCTTTGTTGTAGAACCCGAAGTAGAATCAGTGTTTAGTGGAAACACCTGTGTCAAACTTAGCCTATTAAAGAGAGTTCACCAGCTCACCAGCGACAAACCACCTGCTGGAAGAGTAGAAGAGGTCCCACTGCTCTATGAAAAATGTTGATGAAGTTGCTAGCCGTCTTCAAGGTAACAATACTTTCAGCATTCTAGACACCAAAAGCGGCTTCTGGCAGTTAAAATTAGACGAAGAGTCTTCGCGTCTGCGCACCTTTAACACTCCTTCGGCGTAAAATGTGCCCCAGAAATCTTCCAAAGAACCATGGACCAGATGGTTGAAGACCTGGATTATGCTGAGGTCGCAATGGATGTTGTAATCATCGCAGGAGATGAAACATGACGAACGATTGCACAAGTTTCTGGAAAGAGTATAAAAAAGCTTAAAGCTTAACAAAGAGAAATGCAAGATCCGCCAGAGAGAAGGGCCTTATGTAGGACATTTACTCACCGCAGAGGGCCTGAAGATTGATCCCCAGAAGCCTAGAGTCATCCATGAAATGCCAGAACCAAAGAAAAAAGAAGATGTCAAACAGCTTGTTGGCTTCGTACAATTTCTGAGCAGTTATTTTCCTGGACAGTCCACTGCAGATGCTCCCTTAAGAGAGCTACAGAAATCAGCTGTATTGTTCCACTGGGACTACCCACAGATAGAGAGCTTCAAGAAGATCAAGCAGCTTGTGTCACAAGCTCCAGTACTGTAATAAAACGATGTGAACAAGCCAGTAACTACTCAATGCGATGCAGGTGGAAAGGGGCTGGGAGCAGTGCTGTTGCAAGACAACATACCTGTGTGTTACGCCTCCCGAGCGCTTACTGACATTGAAACAAGGTATGCCCCAACTGAAACCGAAATGTTAGCAGTTGTTTCGTTTGTCGCAAGTTTCATCAGTGCATCTGTGGCAGAAGTGTCGTGATCGAGACAGATCATGAACTTCTCTGAGCCATCAGTACCACGCCTTTGTCAAAACGTACCACTGAGACTTCAGAAAATGATTCTCAATGTACGTGGGTACGACTGGAAGCAAGCAAGTCCTGGCAGACACCTTAAGCCGAGCGTCCGTGCACAATGATGACAGTGGATCTGACGAAGCATTTAGAGAGATAAATCTGGTCCTGTCAATCTCAGATTTACCCTATGAAGAATTCCAGAAGGAAATGAAGATTGACCCTGAGCTACAAGCAGTTCTATCAATGGTGAAAAATGGATGGCCAGACAAAAAGCACAAGTTCCCTTTGAGGAAAGACCCTACTGGACATTTCGAGGTGAAGTTGCCACAGCGGACGGGCTCCTTTTGAAGGAACACGCCTAATTGTCCCAAAGTCTCTTAAGCCTGAAATGCACCGCCAGATCCACAAGAGTCATTTAAGAATAGTCAAATGCAGACAAAGAGTCAGAGTGTTGTTATTTTGTCCTGGAATGTCAGTGGAAATTGAGAAAATGATCACCAATTGCAGTGTGTGTGATAAGTATGCTAAAAACAACCCTCTTAACTACTGAATTCCTCTGAACCACCATCACTTCATTTAAGAATAGTCAAATGCAGACAAAGAGTCAGAGTGTTGTTATTTTGTCCTGGAATGTCAGTGGAAATTGAGAAAATGATCACCAATTGCAGTGTGTGTGATAACTATGCTAAAAACAACCCTCTCAACCTCTCAATTCCTCTGTTCCACCATCACTTCATTGGAAGCAGATTGGAACTGACCAAGCTGAGTTTCGCGGAGAACAGCATCTACTCTCTGTGTGTTACTGCAGCAAATTCATTGAAGTCACAAAGTTGGGGTTTTTAATAAGTGGAGCTGTGATAGACGAGTTTAAAAGGCAGTTTGGAGTCCATGGGATCCAAGCAGTGGTGGTAACGGCCCCCAGTTCAGCAGTTTTGAGTTCCAGGAATTTGCCAAAGGTTATGGCTTTAAGCACACCATCACATCACCACATTCCAATTACATTCATATGGCCCACCCTTGTACCAATCCGGTCCTGCTTCTCTGGCCATGTTATGGAAAATTTCTTCATACAAATAAATTGAAAAGAATAGTATAATTCTATTGATCTAGGGGGACTAGAATGGTAAAAATTGGACATTAAAAAAATACAAAGATCAACAATTTGGTTCAAGAAACTCCATGGGTAATTGAATTATGTCTTTTCTTTTTTCTCTCTTTAGAAATGGTGAAAATCTTACTTATCTAAATTCTCATTCTGAGGCAATCCCCAAAATTCATTTTTTTTATGAAAACACATAAAACTTTGTGAATACTACTATTATGATACAAACAGGAACTGGTAAAGACGGAAGTCAAAAAATATATTGTGTAATTTGTAAATCTGAGTTTAGAAAAGATTCACTTTCTAAACATATGAAATCAAAAAAACATCTTGAAAAATATCCTTCAACTACCCCTAATCCTATGGGAAGACCTAAAATTCATAAAACCCAAGAAGAAAAAGCAAAAGCCCGAAGTGAAACTCAGAAAAGATATCGCGAATCTCAACAAGAATCTTCTCCTTCTTCAAAAAAAAACTTGGATGACCTAAGAAATATGAAACCCTTGAAGAAAAAAAACAAGCTAAGAAAGAGTCCCAGAAGAAATATCTCACTTCTATAACAACCACAACTTCTAAACCCAGAAAGTATGATACTCTTGAAGAACGTAAGTTTGCTATGAAATTAGCCAATAAAAAATTCTTGAAAGTTAAAGATCAATTCTATTGTGAATTATGCAAAACCGATATAAAAGACGAATATCAATTGGATCAAAACAAGAGATTACATTCTATTGAAATGAAAAGAATCAAAGATAAAATGACAAGATACATTTCTACTTTTTACGAAAAGGAATTTCAAGATCTAATGGAAAAATTTCAAAACCCAAATATCAAGACAATACAACGATTATATAAACAGCGTGAAGATAAAGAACAAGAATTTAGAAAGGTCAAGAAGAACATCGATAAAAATTTGACAACGGCATTTTATCCAAATCTGAATATATCAAAGAAATCAAGAACGAAATTCACAAGGACATAAACAGAATCAAAAACGAAAATTCCACTCTTTTTTAAAAAAATTAAAAATTGTCAACAAATTAAATAAATTGTCAATCTAGGGGTCTGGAATGGCAAAATTGTGTGTTTTAAAAAAAAACATTTTTGAGTTCATTTTTTTAGTTTTCACTCTATCTTATAAAATTATACTTCTCTTAATTCTCATTTTATGTAAAGTCCCAAAATTCAAAAAATTACAAAATCGGTTAAAAAGTTGAGAATATGTATTGTATGGTGACTGAGACATCAGAAACCAAAACAAATGAAACTCAAAAAATTATTTGTGAGGCATGTGTGTGTGCCGAGGGCGATGAAATTATAATTTCTCAAGGCGCGGTCAAACTGTTGGTCTCTCCCATGATGATCGGTTGGGCGTCACGGCCATGGTGGAGCTATTACAACTCTGGAACACATACAAGGAATTCGGAGACAAAGAGCTGTACAATACCCTCAAACATTTTTGGCATCGGATGATAACAATACAGAAACCCAAACTCAAATTTAGCTACGCTGAGGATCTTGATACTCTGGAACGTTTATGATTTCATTATCATGGAAGTGCAAGATCTGTTACTGTTCAGTCAATTCTTAGTCGTGGAAGTAAATCCTGTCGATCATTCATGTCATTTTCTGTTTGTTTCACGAATCAGTAGTTCACGAACGATGTGACTGATCAGTGTGGGGGTGACGCCTTCATGATTACCCCCCTACAATTTCTGAGTCGTCAGGGATTTCCATCACGATTCGGGGTAACCAACCCCCCGAGGAGTGCCCCACAACTATGGGAGTATGGGATTTAATGCTCTCCCTTAGAGGGCGACCGGAAAGCTAACTGTAAGCAGCTACTTGGGTTATCGATTTTTTTATTTGATTTTTGGCCAAGGAAGTCTGTGAAACCGATCCCAGTTCTCTGTCGAGGCTGGTGGGCTGTTTTCCAACACGGCCGACTTTTCACTTTGTGGACGCCGCCATCTTTCTTATTTACGATTTCATGAAACTGCAAGATCAGTCAATTGTTAGTCATCGAAGTTAATCCTTTCGATCATGCCTGTCATTTCTTGTTTGTAGAGCCTTCCGGTTGTCACATGATTTTTTTCCACTTTCGGTTTCAAAATCCAAGATGGCGGCCTCTAGCACCCAAAAATCCAAAATGGCGAGGAGTAGCAGCGTTTTCCATTGTTTCTCGGCCAATCACAGGCCTTTAAAAGCATGTCGGTCATCTTGGATGAAATCAGGCCTTTTGATTGGTCGACAGTGGTCACATGACCGAAATACTCGATGCTGAATGGTCTACTGCCTATACGAGCGTTCCTTACTACTTCCAGGGGGTGGGAAATTTGACTATTTTTTTCAGAAAATGTCAAAATCCCCACCCCATGCCCAATCCTCCTCCTCGGGCTTAACATTGATAGGTGCATTAGTGCAGTATTCACTGGTGTACCCGCCACGCTGGACCGAATCCACGAACTGTTCAGCAAACATGCACATTTCCGGCGGGTCTAAAACGCAGGTCGCAGGTCGCAGGTCGCAGGTCACAGGTCACAGGTCACAGGTCGCAGGTCACAGGTCGCAGGTCACAGGTCGCAGGTCGCAGGTCACGGGTCGCAGGTTGCAGGTCACGGGTCGCAGGTCGCAGGTCACGGGTCACAGGTCGCAGGTCACGGGTCGCGTTAAATAGTTTAAACAAATAATTTAAACGGCAATTGATCAACAATAAGGAGACTTTTATTAACTTTAACGAAACATCAATCTCTTCATACTAAATCCTTTGATCCAATATATGCTTCTCATCAACTGCATTGCGTTTTAATGTGCAACGAAACATCAATCTCTTTCCGAGTGCATTGTTGAGTTCTATAAGCACGCGTAAATTTTTAAGAACACAGGAAAAGTGTTCTTCACACTTCTCGACCATAAAAATTCCCAAGTGCATATATAACTCAACAACGCACGAAGACAAGTTCGTTATTTCTTTTCTAAATGTTTAAGACATTGCTCGCGCTAAAACTTGTACCGTAAGCAGCGTGCATTATAACTCCATAAAGCACGCGCGTGACGTAAGAAGCGTGCTTTATGGCGCTATAATGAACTCGAATTGGCGCGCAGTTTCTCGATGACTTTATAATACTACATCCTTTTATTCAAGGTATGCATCTCATCAACTGCATTGCGATTTATCTAACAGGAACGTATAATGTTCAACGAAACATCAGTCTCTTCATGCTGCCTCCTTTGATCTAAGGTATGCATGTAATCGGCTGCATTGCGATTTATCTAACAGGAACGTTGAATGTTTTGCACTTATTTCCAGGCCAACACGCTAATTTAAACGCATTCTAAATTATAAGGTTACTCAAAACTAAGTAAATTTTGAACGATTTCCAACAGTTAAAGAACTACTACAGCTTATTAATCAAATTGATAATTACTCAGTTGATTAACTTGTGGATAAATCAATCTTATCAGCTAAATAACCGAAGTGCACGCACTAGATTGAGTAAACACCACCGATAACTGAAAAGGAAGTTCTGTTAACAAAACTGTACATTTAGCGGAAATTGATTTAACATGAACGATAATAAACGAAACCCGTGCCCGAATTGTACAGTTTAACAATTAACAATTTCGTCGTTTCTTTTCTCTAAAAGTCAAGACTACTTAGCGCAAATCACCATTTGCGAGAAAATCGGAAAGTTGCATTTCTACAAAATGTATTTGCCAACCTACACTACCGGCACGTTTGTAATTTTGGAATGGCAACAAGAAGTCTAATGTACCTTTTAACAATGTATGGAGGGTTGTTGTTTTAGCTTTACAGAGAAAAGAAATCACACAAGCCTGGTTTAATGCTTGCCTTAGCTAGTCCGAACAAAACAGTATAAATCAAAAAATCACATAAGACTCGGTCAAAAACCGCAACACAATCCTGCTGTGGTTTCTTTTCTCTTTTTGACGTACTATATCTAAATAATCGCACAATCTTCTCGTACAACTAGTGATTAAAGGATGCTCGTGATGTTTTGTAAGTTCACGTATTGATTTTGAAGCGGTTCGTTTTAGTTTTGAAAACTTTTAAAACACTAATTGTATTGTAATTAATTACTAATTGTACTTGAAGTCGTTCGATTACCTGTACTCATAACTTGCTCGGAAAAACCATCCCGAACTCTTTGAACAGAAGGCGCTTGTGGGATTCAGTGAGACATCGTTCAGTGTCATCCTTAGCGATAAGTCTTCCATCCTTAGCATCTTGCACTGTGAGATTTACACATGACTTCAAAGGATGGAAGTATACCATTTCCGGATTGCTGGAAATTCGGATCTTGGTTTCTCCTGGCCGATTGTACACTCTCAATTCACAATGTCTTATGAACAAGTGATACGGTGGGGGTGGTGGTTGGGACGATCGCATCTCTCGAACCTTCCCCTTACACCCATAGCAAGTGGTTGCTGACGTGTCTTTGATAAAGACGATTTCGTAAGGGTGGCTTTCTTCGCTTGCAGTAGGTGCCTCCACACGCTCTCCATATTCTGAGACATCTCGGGGAGGACGATCCATACGCTGTCGTTTTCTCGATCGCTCATTATCTTTCTTTCCTGCTCCTCCAGGGATCCGTGCTTGTACCATTTGGCCAAGGGGAACTTGGTAAGCAGCTATAAATTCCTCCAGCTTACCAACTTCATGCGCGACAGCAACAGTATGGGCGCATATTGCGCATTCCTTGAATCGTGGACAGTGCTTGTCGCAAACGAATTGCTTTCCCTTCGATTTTATCTCCACGGTGTGAACTGTTGGCGTTGACAGAGATAGGACAGTTCTCTTATTCTCATCATTGGGGAAAGGCCCTATCCCGTCGAGCTCAGTGATTCTGTTAGCGTTTTTCCATGTCCCTCTTAGAAACTCAGGGAGATTGAAATCGTCAAAATTTCCAATTACATCGCAATTGCAAGCAACGCAATACCACGACATGTTTATATGTTGTCGGCATGATCTGTTCGTCGCTTTTCGCCTGGCCCTGCTTTCGCTTTATAAATTCGTGCTCTTTGTCACTCTTGGCGCTATCTGACAACCAAACAAACCCCCAGTACATTTTGTTAAACGTTTGATTCAACTACCTGGGATTAATGGGCAAAATAATTCAGCGCATTGCTACCACGATAATCCAGGTGATTTCCAGCCCGGCACAAAACAGATCAATTGCCTCATGCTAGAAATATTCTAGTCACCCAGCAATGGCAAAACGACGCACGACCAAAAACTCCTATTTATATCTTTCTTACCTCATAGCTCGGCGACTCCATTGGTTTGGTGAGCGTAACAAACGCATGCAAACAGTATCTCACATCTTCTTTTGCGCTTCCCTCCTCACAAGCAGCTACAAGCGTCAACTTTCATCGACTAAAACGTCATTCGCGGTCTTATGTGAAACGTGAGACGAGTGCTCAGCGAGAGGTTGATCCCTTTCTTTTCCGTTCTCTCTCGTTATTTTTGTATTCACTTTCCCGCCTTGCCCGTTCCTGCATTGCTATCTTCATTTATGATTATTAATTCTTGTGTAATCATAATATTAAATTGTGTTTACTATTCAACAATAAAGTACAGTCAATCTTGTTTCCATTAAACACCGAAAGCGGACACCTTTAATAGCCAAAACTCCAAAAATTTATTTTCCATACTTATTTATTGTAAATAATACGCTCTGTAAAGTGGACCCGTGACCTGCGACCTGCGACCTGTGACCTGCGACCTGTGACCTGTGACCTGTGACCTGTGACCTGCGACCTGCGACCTGCGACCTGCGTTTTAGACCCGCCGGCACATTTCTGCTATTCTGTTTACCAATCACACTAGAAAATTCCTGCGCTAGTAATTAGATCAGTGTTAGATAATCAACAGCTGCAATTATTTTCGTTTCTTATCTTTGTAACATGTTCACTCTGGAAACTTTGTCCTTTGATCTTCGCGACGCAAGACAACAATTGTATTTACCGAAACCAAGAACTGACTACCTGAAGCATAGCTTCAGATCCATCCAACCTGATGCGTAGCGTCAGATCCGTCCGTCCGTCCGTCCATTCATTTATTTATTTATTTTCCAATGCCTTCATATGTTTCTTTTGCGTGACTCAGTTTGTAAGATGTCTTTTTGGCAATTGCCTAAGTCCCTCCCCCCACTCCCCACAAAAAATAATGACAATAATGGTCTGTCCCTAAATTTTAGATGTTAATGCCTAGCGTTCAAAATTAAGTTAAAAAAAAGAAACTAACAATATGATGGTTCAGTCAGCACAGAATAAAGGGAACTAAATCAGTGCAGATAATTTCTTTCCTGATTGGCCAGTCTATCACAACCCATGACATGACACACGACCCACAAAGTACTTCCCACAACCCACCAACCCAAGCTATTTAGCCTCAGCCATTAAAAAATCGTACCTCAATCATCCAGACAAAGAAGTGACGGCGTTCATCATCATCAAATTTACGATAATCTTCTGCATAAACAACAATATCGTGAATTCCATCAATGAAGTTTGGTAACCAGCTGCCCAAGAAAAGACATTAATTAGTTTGCTGAGATCACGTGAAGAAATAAATGAGAACATGTATTGAAGGATCCTTTATTCCTAGGAATAGTCTTGGGAAAAATAAAAAAACTAAGAACTTTGGTATCCCATTAACTGCAAATTTGGTTAAGGGTCTCAACAGTTCTGTCTGAGATTGCAGGAGGATTTTGTCCCGCCCGCCAAACAAGTTAGCTGGTGCGCTTGAATTTTTTTTAAGCAGCTAGTTATTGCTGCTATATAAGGTAATTGGGCGTAACTGTAGACCCTCAACACAACACTAACTATACTTAACCATAGGCCAAATGTTTGGTGCTATTTTCCTGTTATAAATACGAGATTAATTTCGAACAGGCACAGAAACAACAACGACGACATTTTATTTAATTTAGACAGGGACAGGGAATTCATTAACAATCTCTAAAATACAACAAGAAACACTTTATCATTAACCAAATATTGCTAAGTAGTGCCAAAAAGTGCCATAATCCAATACACTCAGTTAATTTTCACAGCACTTCGTGTAATTCTATATCACTAAAGATTACATTCATCTAAAGATGTAGCGAAGTCAAATATGCAGAAATACAGTGCAAAGAAAACTGTTTAATGAATAGCAAGAAGTTCATTTCTGTTGACCCCAAAATTGCATACATTCACAATTCAAAAATATGTTGCATAGTGATCGCATAAGTGAGCACAATTCCAGATAACAAATAACGCGCTCAAGTTGGCAAGATACGAAGGAATTAACAAAAACTCCTCTTGCTTTTCGCTTATATTATAAATCACAAAATATTTACTTGCAAACAAGGCCAAACCCCAATGTTACAGGGGCGTAGCACGATTTTTCCGTCTAGGTACGCATGGGAGGAGAAGGTAATCGAACGCCAAAGGCATGAGCTACTGTGGGGGTCTGTGGGTGCTTCCCCAGAAAACTTTTATTTTCAGGGCCTCGGAAATGCCATCTCCCACGTTTTCTAGGGGGAAGTTTAATAAATCAAACCATGAAAAAACGCTATATAACTATTCAGTAATTTAGTTCTTTTTATGAAAACCTTTGGCATGTATTTAAGGTCACTATTCGCCAATAAATCTATAAATAAATAAAAACAAAGAAAAGTGAAAAAAAGCTCACACAATCTCAGGAGTGCTCGATACAAATTCATGCAGAGCGAAATAGGAATTAAAGATGCAACCGTAGCTGACAGTTACTCGAGTTTCACGCACGAAGCGATCATCAGACTGTGCCGTTAGCGTCAGTCGAAATTTAATTTAAACTGACTTATGGAGGGTGGGTGGAGCGATCCTGCTTCTCATTGGCTGCATAGAATTTGTTTTCGCGCTTGCACTTCATTGGAGACGGTAAAAAATTGTCTTGTGTAATCCAGCGAGGACTTTAGAAGGGCTTCAGATATTGATGGGTAGAAGTCAACTATGTCAAAGACCAGAAACGTGTGCTGGCTCTTGTCCTCTATCCTAGAGAACTAATCAATTATGGAGTGTGTGTTTCTCCACTGGTTGGCGTTAGTTTGGGATCTAATGCAGTTGTTAACCTGTTAACCCTGTCCAGCATTTGTTTGCTGATCAGCCGCATTGTTCTGACAGTTATCCTTGTGGTCTTTTAGGCAGATAAGAGCTTGCCTCCTTGCCGTCGATTCGATCCTGTCGCCAATATCAAGCTTTATTTTAAAAATAAAACATAATAAATGTTTTCTGTACTCAGAGCGCAATAAAAATCTTAAAAGTGGAATATTTCATTCGGATCCATCGAACTTCGTCAGCCACAATGCAAATTTTGAAAGTTAAGAAGGGTTATACAATGGTCTCGAGAAAGCTAACATGTTGTCATAGATGCTGGCTAATTCAAGACCACTATCTCCGTTCAAAGAGGGCTTGTGTAATCGTATCTCAATTGCCTCCCTTATGCGGCGTTTGAATGTGTTACTTTCCGTGGCAAGAACTTTTGTTTTGCTGGGATCCACTGAATGACCTGGTTCACATTGCTTACGGATTGCCAGATGCCAGATGTAACTTTTGGCGGGTAGTAATTGCCAGATGATCCAATCTTGATTCTCATTTGTGAATCTCTCCCTCAAAGCTTCACGCAATGCTACAAATGTAGCCTTTCTGTCCTCATCCAAGGAATAATAGGAATTCTTCTGCGGGTCCTGCAAGGTTTAATACTAGTTCTGCCAGTGCGGTGGGACTGTCTGTACGTATTCGGCGTAAGTTTAAATAATGCTCCACTTTGTCAAGCCATCGGTTAATATCTTCGGAATCGAGGCCATGTAATGGAGCGGGCCTTTGGGAACCAGATGTGTGCGGAATTGGAGCCTGCTCCAGGGCCGTTAGGACTCCAAGCATTTATTGGACAAAATTATGTACCAAAATTATTTACACCTTATTGCAAGCTTTTGTGTTACTACTTCAAATATAGGGTTGTGTAGCAGCTAACCAAAACTTTTTTGTTTGTTATTGTAAGCAGCTTCTATTGTTTTCAAGACAAAGTCATTGTTTCAATTGTTGAGTCTTTTGTTTAGGGCTAGGGTATCAAACCAATCACATTATATGTTAGGAAAGCTGCTACATCGCCCCAAATATATTATCAAGAGAAATCTTTTCTAGCAACACCAAACATCGAAAACAAATTTCGAAGTTCCACTATAATTCCACTGAATCGCTTAAAGACGATTTTACAAAATGGCTACACGTTAGATTTTGCCTACAGTTTGTGATCTTTAAAATTCCTTTTCTCTGGCTTTGATAAGAAATTGTTGTCAGTGTTATCACAAATAATTACTTACATCTTTACCTTTTATTAAGGCTAAAAAATAACACAATATGATTTAAATTATTCTGGTACTCCATTTATTCAACTTCCTGATGGATTCCGTCTAGTCTCCTGCCAAAATTCTCAATGGTTTTGCTGTTGACTCCTTAATTCTTGCGGTAAGTCCACTAGCTCCTGTAATTGCTTTAACACCTCGGCCACCTTTTGCTAGAGTTTCACGAGCATGAAATCCTCTTTGTTTGTGGTAAATAGGGGTGATTCTCTTACACCACTACGACTAAAATAGTCTTTAGAGTCACTGTTATTGCTTGAATCCAAATGTGATTCGATAGGATCCTCTTCAAGGAATAGTATAGCACGCTTATTTGGACAGTAACCAATCAGGACATGTGACAGCTCTCGATCAATTACATTGCCGGATTTCATCCAAGATGGCCGAATGATGTTTTTGGCATCTAATCCATCAAAACCAACTAATCATGGATCGAATTGAATATTCAAGATGTCTGCGCACACGTTGTAAAAATCCGTACTCGTGGACGGGGAGCTAACCCAAGGGTTAAGCAGCCTGGAAAACAGCCCAGCAGCCAGTACTGGGACCGGTCTCACAGATTTCCATGGCCATGAATCCATAAGAATCGTTATAAATCAATATTTTGGTACTTACAGTGGCATGTGTAGCGGAACGACATAAGTCCTTCTAGCAGCTGGCATGTCGAAGACAGAGTTGGACCCGAGCGCGTCTTATACAGGATACCGCAAAGCCTGCCGGTACTGAATGACATCATCGTGAACCAATCAGGAGTCGCCCACGTCGTACATACATGATTAGCTGGCTTTCAGGTGACCCTCTCCTTAATAGAGAGCATAAAACCCCTGGGATCCCAGAGTTGTGGGGCACTCATTGTCCCCAAAAACGAAACGTATATTTACAAGAGAGTGAGTGCCTAAGGGAATACTGGAGGAGAGTGTGTGTCTCGTTAGATGAATTTTCTCAGTATAAAATAATTGATCACTGATTTTATGACACGTGGTGGCCCCTAAAGGAGCTGTTTGTTTCGTTATTGTTGCTCAATAACTGATTTTAAAACATCCATAAGGATAGAAATACCCTCCTCCTGCTCGGCCAGTTTCTTTCTTAGAAATAATTCTGTCGAGTGACGGATAAGTTTATCCGGCACTCTTACCATGAAGTTTTTATCCAATGGAACCAGAAAAGTTATATTTTCATCTGGAATCTCGTTGACTAAGGTGTTGTTGGGTAGAGAGAGATCTCTCTCAACTTCCAAAAGTGCTTGTGAAATGAAAGCGTCGAGGTCTTTGTCACACTTCATTGAGTTGTCATACTTGGAAACAAAAATACTGAAGTATTGATACCCTTAACCATAGCATATAATCAAAATGCTGGATGCTTTGATGTCCCTATTCAGAATGTTGTACGCTTTGATATGCTAATGATTGGTATACCTCCTATCCCTTCCCCTATAATTAATCAGAATGCGGTGCGCTTTGTTATGTTAATCGATGGCAAACCTCCTATCCCTTTCCCTGTAATCAATCAGAATGTCGGGCGCTTTGACTTGTAATGAATGGAACACATCCGACCCCATGAAGTGTTTTCGGAAGGATTCGTATGGTTTATTCTTTTCAGATGATTTCTGAGAAAGGCAAGAAATCAAGAAATCCTTTTTTTTTACTTATTGAATCATTTTATACCTGCGGTTATCGCAACATTTTACACAGCGCGGAATCAAAATGTTATGCGCTTTGACGTCCCTCTATGAGTACCGCATACTTTGATACATTCATGAATGGCATACCCCCATCCCCATTTATTTTATTCCGTGAGAGAATAGTGAAATCCTTACGTGCCATAGGGATACCACCCACCCATCGCTCATATTTTCTTTCATAAAAGTAAAGGGTTTCACTCGAGTACTTTATAATTACTTGCAATTTGTTGTGGTCTTGAGCGCCTTGGAAGTCAAGATGTCTTCTCACGTGAGAAGATACTTGAAACGTTTGTTCAAAGCATAAACGATGGAAAGAGGATTGGCTTTATGAAGACGGGTATGCAGCCGCTCAACAAATATCTGAAGCCACTTCACTGCATAATACAAGGACCTCCATCTCTTATGAGTAGTAATCTCGGGGTTTAACAAATACCACCTCGTCGTGCAACATTGCCGAAAGGTGTGTTCAAGGGAATACGAAAATTGTTTGCCCGGGTGAAAAAGTCGAAGCCCCGCAGACAGCTTTCGAAAAGGCTTTTTATCCAGAAAACGCTTCCAAAGAATCGCTAGTGTGGCTTGAAAAAGAAGCCAAGAGACAAAAAAATCCATATCCACCATGCAATGTGTGGCCACGGAGGTGAGAGGTGGATTGAGGGGGCACCCATTGACGGCTGGCACCCAGAAAAGACCGTTTTTCAATTCCACGGGTGCCACTGGCACGGTTGCCGAAAATGTTTCCCGCACGATCGTTTCAAAAGCATCTTCCGTGGCAACCAAACGCGAGAAGACAGGCGGAATGCCACGCAGAAGCGCACAAAAACTCTCCGGGAGGCTGGTTACCGCGTGGTCGAGGTTTGGGCATGTGAAGTTGGAGAAATTGACGTCGAACCTCCGCAGTCCAAAACAAAAAGCTTCCCGCACGCGATCCTGTACGATTTCGAGGCGTACGGTTTCAAAGGTGATCGGAAGGAGCCCACGTCCATGCTTTCGATCGAGAATGTGCATATGCCAATCTCGGTGAGCATCGGCGACACACTCGAAAGAGAGCCCACCCACATCTGCGAAAGAGACCCAAAAGTGCTCGTTCGCAAGTTTATGGAAGAGCTGGAGAGACGCGGGAAAAACATCAGGCTCAAAGTCTGGGAGGAGTTCGCGCCAGAAGATTTGGGGCTGCTGCCAAAAAAGCAGCAGCACAAAATTGGGGAATGGTGCGACCAGGTGCCTGTTATCGGGTTCAACTCGGGAAGCTATGATCTGAACTTGATCAAAAGCTACTTTGTGGAGCGGCTTGCTGACACAACCGGAAAAGTCAGAGTGGCGAAAAAAGGAAAAAAGGTTATGTTCTTGCTGACCTGGGGCTTCCGTTTCCTCAACATAATAAATTATCTTGGGCCGGGAACCAGCTACGAAAAGTGGGTGAAAGCTTACGAATGTGCCTCAGAGAAATTGTGGCTTCCGTACGAGTGGTTCGATTCGCCCGAGAAGCTCGACTATCCAGGGCTCCCAGACTACCCACAGTGGTTTTCACGTCTGAAGAACGAGCACGTGCTCTCGAGAGAAGAATGGGAGGGGTGCAAGAGCCTGTTCAAAGAAAAGGGCATGCGCAAATTCGCGGACTGGCTACGCTTTTAAAACAATCTCGACGTGGCCCCTGGCCTCGAGGCTTTGGAAAAGATGCGAGCCTTCTACACCAAAAAAGGAATCAACATCTTGAAAGACGCGGTTAGTGTCCCGGGAGTGAGTTTGCACTACTTACTCCGGGGAGCGGTCGAGAGAGGCGCGGATCTCTGGAGTCCAGGGGAAGAAGCATACCAAATGTTGAAAGGCGCTGTGGTAGGAGGCTCGAGCATCGTTTTAACGCGCTACCACGAAGCCGGTGTGACAAAGATAAGATCGCACAAACACGAAGACGCCCGTCTGAGCAAAAAGATCGTGGGCTACGACACAAACGCTCTCTATCTTTCAACGATGCTGAGAGAAATGCCTTGTGGAAAGGAAAGGTAGAGCACTTCAACTGCGCAGAGGACACAAGCTCAAAAGAGGAACATGGTTCGGATTCGCCGAGGTCGACATTGAGATTTCGGAGCCCCTGCACCCAAAGTTCGAGGAAATGTGCCCGTTCTTCTACAACAAAAAGGTGCTGGGCGCAGTTGTCCCGGAACATATGTTGGAATACTTGCGCCAAACGGGCAGAAATCGTGGAGACGGGAAAAAACTCGTGGGAGCTTTGTCTGCAAAGAGACTTTTACTCTTTGCGCCTCTGCTGCGATGGTATGTTGACCACGGGGCGGTTATCACAAACGTTTACAGAACAATCGACTACAAGCCAGGCAAGATATTTCCCTGGTTCGTGGAGCAGGTAACCGAGGCGCGGCGGACAGGAGATGTGGAAAAAAGCAAGGCGCTGCTGGCTGACGTTTTCAAGCTGCTTGGGAACAGCGGGTACGGAAAGCTCATCGAAGCATTGGAGCGACAGACGAGCATGATTTATACCAAAGATGAGAAGGTGGTTGACAGAGCGTTGCGAAGCGCGTATTTCTCTGACCTCGATGAGATCGGGAAAGTGTATGAGTTGGAAAGCCGGAAGCCAAGAATTACAATCAAACGGCCGTTTCAGGTTGGAATCGCTGTCTACCAGCTGGCCAAGCTGCGGATGCTGGAATTCTACTACGACTTCCTAGACAAGTATTTCGACCGAAGAGATTTTGAGTTGATTCAGATGGACAGAGACAGCAACTATATGGCCATCTCCGCGGAGCGGCTCGAGGATCTTGTCAAGCCGGAGCTGCGGGCGGAATTCGAGACGCAGAAGAAGCGGTGGCTGGCTTGGGACAAATGGAGTGGCCGCACCCCCGGGCTCTTCAAACTCGAGTGCGAGGGCAGTCGGATGATCGCGCTCTGCTCAAAATGTTACTTCATCGACTCCAAAGAGAGCGAAAAAAAGAAGTTTAGCATGAAAGGAGTTTCGAAGAGGCAAAATGAAATAACCTGGCAGCGTTTCAAGACAGCTTTGGAAGGAAACAAGGATATGGCAACCAACAGAGGTTTCAGAATGCGGGACGGCCAGATTGTTACTTACGAGCAGCAGAAACTGGGGCTGAGCTCCTTTTTTGACAAAAGGTGGGTGCTGCCCGACGGAATTCACACAGAACCAATAGAATTTCACTAAGATGTTGATTTGGCAGCATTTGGGCTTGCGTCAACAGAAGCTGAACTTGAAAGGCTGAGCCCAAGAGCTCGGACAACATCGCGTGGGGTCAAACCTTCCAAACCGTCCATTAAAGAATCGACAGAATAGGCTTGTTTTTGTACAAGCGTTTTTCTTTTGGCAGGAATAAAATTTGTGTAGTTTCCCTTTTGAATTAACACACCTTTGCGTCCACTTCCCATTTTTAAAAAAACATCCATTTCTTTAAAAGGGTGGTCCGTTTACTAGATGTCAGACGGAGGAAGAGTGGTGTTTGGTGGAACAACCAGCAGTTCTTCACGCACAAAACTGCGTCCTGGCCCGTCGCGCAAATAATAGAGAACAGGTTGATTCGGTTTGATCAAAACTCTTTCAATGTTAAAAACTTTCAATGACCAGATTGGGTCTGTTGCCCTTCTTGCGCCGCCTTCAAGCTCGCCGGGTTGGTAGAGATAGCGAACTTGGACAAGAGAAGGGAGGATTTTTTCGGCTTTCCCAACTGGCCGAAGATAAGGAGTGGCAGGTTGCGCAGAAACAGCTTTTTCTTTGATTGCTTCTGCGGGTTCTTTCCCCGTCAGCCGGGTTTTCTCGTTGTTCAAAGCGGAAACAACTTCAGGAAGTCTTTTCACCCACGCTGTAGAGCGCTGGCCTTCTTGGAGACGCATTTCAACAGCGTATTGATGCCCAAACAAACGTTCCGCAAGGGTGCGGTTGAAACGTTCGAGAATAGCTTGGTCGCTTTGAATCTCGGGGCATCCGCGCCCTGGGTCAACCTGTAGAAGTTGAGGCCATTGGAGTGGCCCGCGTTTGTAAATTTTTTAAAAAGCCCAGGCGACCTCATCGGAATTTTTCGAAGTCAAGGCTTCGGCTTCTTTGAAAGCAGCTCGCCACGTCCAAAACAGTAAGCGCATATTTGAAAACTTTCCGACCGCGGTGCAGTTTGTCGTGAGGTAAAAAAAGGTCTGCCTGGTGAACCGCGTTGGGCGTGGGAACATCAAATTTTGGTCTTGGAATATGCTTGGGAGCGGGCAGGAAAATCTGCCAGAGGGCCTGCTTGACCAACCACTTTTTTGCGGCGTCTTCCGACACTTTAGCAGCCTCGGATAATTTTTTAACAGCTGCAAGACCTTTCCAGTATCCCTTCGGACCGTAGTATATCTTTGAAAGTTTTGCATCCATCATAAAGAGATAAAAAAAGTTTAAAAGAACCAAAAAGCTGCATAACCCATAGCGATAGCCCCGACGCCAACGAACGCGATTTCGCCATTTTTTTTGCTGTTGGCTCGGCTGATAAAAATCAGAGAATTTGGGTTCTTTGGGAAGTGTCATGCGTTCTTCGGGATGCAGTTTGTTGTAGAGTTTGAAGCGTAGTCAGTGTTGGTAAAGTTTTGTTTGGCTTCCTCTTTTATCTGCGCGTTTGTTGCAATCCAGTCAAGAAGTTTGGTGCGGTCGCGCATGTATTTTGCGTACGCAGCTTGGTACGCCTCGAGAGCTTTATCGTGCAGCACTTTTTCTTCAAGTGCAGCTTTGTCACCACCCCGAAAAGCTCTCGCGAGATAATTTCCGCCGATGAAAGCTGCTGCATTCAACACAGCCCCGCCAACCATAATCGCAATACTTGCCATTTTTTTTCTTATATTTATTTTTTTTAAAATGTTGGTCGGAAGGATTTTCAGACGCTGGCGGGAAGGATTTTCTGGTCCTCCAGATATTTTTTGAGCGCAACGCTCCCCGCCATGACAGCAGTGAACATTGCGTAGTTTTCGATGGAATTTGAAGGGTCACCTGTAAAACTTTTCCTGAATGTTTTTTTGGCCACCCAGCCAATGCCAGCAGCGAGGCCGACGAGGGTGGCGGAATCCATGACGATTTTGACGAGCTTGTTGTCAGACATGTTGGTTATAGATAAGAGAAAATTATTTAATTGGAATTTTTTTTCTTGACTTTCCCCAAATATTTTAAACAATCCCCAACGCTCTTCCGAATTTTTCAATTCCCTATTAACTCTTCCTTTTCTTGAACATTTAGCCCTGCCGCATTTTCCACAATTATTTTTAACATTCTCAAAATTAACTCACACACTACTTTACCACTTTGCTCTTCCTCGTTTTCCACATTTTCCTCCACAGACTCGAGATCAGGATTTTTGACTACCCAAACGACACTTTTAAAGCAACACTTTGTGAAATACCACCAAAATAAGCCAATCCCTGTTGCTGCTGCGGTGCTAATCGCAAACGGGGTTAAGTTGATTTTCCGCATTTTTATATACACCAAAAAAAAAATATTCAAATGAATTTTTTTTAGTCCATATAGCGAAGGCCTTTTTTAGGTTGCGGTGGAGATTGTGGCGCAGGTGCTGGCGGAGGTGCCAGCGCAGTTGGCCGAAAAAAGGCTTTGATGTCTTCACGCTTGACATAAGATGTAACAAGCGTTGCGACAATTCCAATGATAGAGATCCATTGGGTTGTGCTGAGCCAATTTCTGCCTTTGGAATCATCATCTGCAGCGGGCGCAGGAGGATCAGGTGCAGATTTTTTTCACTCTCGTTTGCGATTTTCTCGAGAGCTTTTTTCTGTGCTTCGCGGGCCAACCGAGTTCTTTCAACCGCAACCGCTTTACCAGCAAACACTCGCTTGGGATTTTTGGCGCGCTTTGTGGCCAGAGTTTGTGAAATTACTTGGCTTTCCTGTGGTATTTGCTTCTGTTCTTCATCCATTGTTACTTGGAAAAAAATATATATTTAATAAAAAAATTTTGTTGTGAGGAATTGCTGCATATTTGTGAGGTAATATTCAGCGGTTGGTGAGGAAAGCTCAGCAGTTGGTGAGGAATGCTCGGTAATTTCTTCCGATTTTGCTGAGCTTTTCCAAACAGCGTGTTTTGCTGTGAGCATAATAATGCTGGCAGCAGAGAGTAAACGTCTGCACTTTAAAGAAGCGGTGCCAGCAAGGTTGGAGAGCTCTTCATTGGTGACGTAGTCGTTTCTGATATCTTTTTGATAAGCGTCGATGTCATCTATTTCGACGACCAATCCAACCGCTTTGGTCAAAAGGAAAAGGAAGCTGTCGATCAAGCTGTCAGTTGTCTTTGCGCCAACATAGGCCTCCAAACGTTTGATATATTTCTCAACATCTTTGTCTGAGAGGTGCTTCACCTGATCGTGCGACAGGTGCACGCCAAAGGTTTCTTTGGATTTTCCTCTTGAAACCAGCAAAGCCAACTTCTCGCGAAGAGCGGGAATATCAGACTGCAATGAGACATTGTCATCAGGCGCGCTGGTTGGCTCAGCTTCAAGCATGTTCATAACTTCGGCCAACACTTGGTCTTCGAAATCACTCATTGTTTGTATATTGGTTTCCTTTTTTAATTGCGAACAAATTTTATTCTGAAAGGGTGCCAAAGGTCTAACTCAAGGAAGGAAAACTTATATTTTTTCAACTTCGAAATGTATTCTTTCTTTTCATCTTCAGAAAGATAGCCGCCGCCGGCGTAATCTTCAAAAACCTCTTGCAAAGTCTTCCATGAGGGCGTATAGAAAAACACAATCGCAGCCACGTTTTTGCGTAAAGGAGCTGAGATGCTGGTCATATTTTGGGTGAGCACCTACATGCTGAATCCTGAGTGGAGGCCGATTAATCCGAGCTTGACCAGCGGACCTGAGAGCTTTTTCACATCTTTCGTATATGCGCAGTCATAGAGGATTATGAGCGTGTTGGTGCCCTCGTTAAGCCAGGCGATGATCTTCAACCAGGGTTCAACCTCATCTTGTTCACAAACGAAAACCTCAAAACGCGGGTCCTTGTCAGCGAAACGAGAATAAGTCTTGTTATACTTGAATGTCGGACAGATGAGCGCGATGTAGTCGTACTTGCCGCGGAAAAGGGCCGAGGAGCTGATTAACCACAAACTTTGATTTACCTGAATTTGTCGGGCCAATGATGAGAGCATGGAACGGTATTTTGTTTGGATCCATTATATTAGAATTGCACAGATTCTAATTGCTGCCCCAAAATATTCATGGGCGAGTCGCTGATCACGAAAACGTGGCAGTTAACATTGCCTGAGCCGCTGAGCTTTTGCTCGAGCTCGAGCTGAACCCCGTCTTTTGTGTTCACAAGCCGTGTGCTGCTGCCGTGCAGCGTCTGATCTTTCATTGAACGCAAATCGATCAGAAGCCCGAACTTGTCTTCACTCCAGAACTTTTTTTTCAGATTCATGTGCTTGTTTTTTGCCTTGGCAAAGAAGCGGTCAACTTCGCTCCAAAAATCTTTTCCTTCGAGGCCGTTGTTGAAGAGCATGTTTGGCGTGCCATTCACCGTAACAGTGACTTTCGAGAGGTCTGGGTTGATGTACTTTTCTGAATCCCTGGTGCCGGCTGTGTATGGCTAAATGAAGAGAAGAAGTATGCCTTTCAGGGATCTTCTCTGGGGGTTCACTCTGAGGTTAATCCTTGAGTCAGCGCTTTTTGAAAAGGTGACCACCTGATCTCGCATCACATGGTTGTATAAGAACTCCTTTCCCGCGGAGTAAACACTACTTGTTCTCGAAAACGAAAAGAAAGAGTTGGCTTCACTCAAAAAACTTGTGAAAAATAAAACAAAAGCACAAGAAAAGGTTGACAAAATCAGAGCAGGCATTCGGGAGACAGAAAAAGCAAGAAACACTCTTCAACAAAATCTTAACGACACGAGGCCGCTTGATGAATTGAATGAACAAGAGGCTGAACTCCAACGCCAAAATGCTGAAGATCAGAAAATCATTGACGATGAGAACGCATCACCCTCTGACAAATAAGCCGCGGAAGCAAGAGTTGCAGAAAGAACCGAGGAGCTTATGCATCTGCAAACGCAGATTGCGGAAAGAGAAAGTACGCTTCCACTTCGTGAAAGGGTCAAAGAGATCTTCAAAAATTATGGCACAACCACAACAGCAGTACTTCTTGCTGCTGGTGTCACGATCGGCGCTGTCGTTGGTGTCATAAACAACTCGCTGAAAGCAACCGCAAAAGGGCTGGGAAATGGCTTGAAAGAGATGGGAAAAAAACTTGCAGGAATTCTCACAGGATTAATTGGCTCGATTGTTTCTTTCCTTTTCAAAGCTGCTGGCCAGGCAATCGGCTTTCTCGCTGAGCACACCTGGCTTTTGATTTTGGCTGTGGTGGCATTTTTGGTTGAGGGCTATATCAAAAAGCGGCGTTAACGCAATGCAAAGAATGCCAAACCCACAACGGCTACCGCACCAACCGCAACAGCTATTTTGTTTAAGTCATGAGACTCACTGCCCGAACCAGCCGCGGGCACTGGTTCTTCTGTTTGCACTTCTTCTGTTGCTGGAGTTTTGCCAGCAGGTTTTGGATCTTTTTTGCTTTCAGCTGTGGCTGCCTTATGAATTGGATTCGAAGGGTGACTGTTTGGTGGGTTTATTTTCGATCTACCGCCATCCATGTACCGAAGCCCCGCTTTTCTTGTGCTCCTGTTAACCTCGTTGTTTATCCACAGCTTCATGCCTTGCACCGCTTGTTTCAACTGGTTATTGTAACCGATAGTGCTTTCTGTGTTGATTTCCATTCGCGCGGGCATCAGCCAAGCGCCTGGGCAAACAGCAAGGTTGAGCCTCACCTTTGCCTTGTCAACGGCAAGTTGCTATCTTTGAACTGACTTGGCCAGGTCGGGCTGTCTTATCGCGTCTTCCACTAAGACGATGAACTCGCTCTGGGCTTCTTTTGCTCTGCCTCCAGCACCAAGAATGCTGCTGCGGACGTTTACTTGCGCACCCAAGATGCAATACACAAAGGCTTCAATTGACTGGTTTATTCGCAACAAACCAGCCTGGGTGGTTTTGGGTGCGAACCAATTGAATTGCTCTTCCGCGGCATCATTTCTTATGAAACAAACTGAAATTCCCTTTTCAGACGCCCTTGGATCCTCGTCATCGAATTTTGCTTTTGCCGATGGATATGGCACGTCCAAAACAAAAGGGTCGTGACAATAAATGTAAACGCTGCCCAGCCCGTGGTTTGCCCCATACATGAAGCGGAAATCAGTTGACGGGGCTTCGCCGAACTCAGCACATAATCTTTTGTAAGAAGCTTCATCGTAATGGTTGTTGGTTTGACTGAATGTAGGGTCGCCAGGAAGCGCGCAATGTCTGATCCAGATGGTAAAAATTCTGTTCCCATAACTATCCCCAGAGGGTATTACACTCTTGGAAGTATTGCTCAAAATATAGCACATGCTTTCGCTAAATTTGATATAAAGCTGCCCACTCAAATTAATACACCTGTTGGTGCAATGGTAATTAACAACTTTTTAAATAAAAAAATAACTCTTGACAGTGACTTAGCCGATTTTCTTGGCATATCCCGCGTATTGATGTTGAGACCTTTCGTCAAGCGGCTTAGAACACCAAGTACTTACTTTGTTCATTGCGACTTGGTTGACCGCAAATCAAAATTTGGTAAATGGTAAAGCTTCAACCTTTCTTGCAAAGTTTGACATTAGAGGGGAAGCTTTCGAAAAAGTTCACTATCAAACGGCCGAACAGCAAAACTTTCGTAATGCTTCAACAGGCAAATATGTAAACAGCGTAACGCTTTCAGTCCAAGATGATGACGGTCAGCTTTTTTATTTTAACGATCAACCCCTACAGTTCAAATTGCAAATCATTTGAATGTCTTCAGCAAATGTGTTGCCAAGTGCTCCGCCTGATAATATTTATCCAGGGCTTTCTCTGGAAAGAACCAATTTCCGGCTAACTGACTTCAGCAAAATTGAAAAAGAAATTGCCGATGAGGCTGAACATTACAGGCTTGTGTTGAAAAAATATAAGAAAGCTCGGAAAGTGATTCACTATTCCATGGTCTCTCTTGGCACTGTATCTGCCGCCCTGTCTTTCGGGGCCTTTGCAAGTTCACTCACTGGTGTCGGAATTGTGGTCGGTGCGCCTATTGCTGGAATTGCCGCCCTTTCAGGTTTTGCTTCCACAGGCCTGTCAGTTGTTAACAAGAAGCTGGAAAGGAAAGTTAAAAAGCACACGAAAATTCAAGCTCTGGCACTTGCAAAGCATGACTCAATAAAAAGCTCCGTCTCAGAATTCAAACAGATATCTCGTGAAATGCAGAAATATCGTGAACTCAAAGAGAGACTGTGGGAAAACTTCGCGGAAAAACAGACCGATTCGCAGCCAGATCTTGAAATGATAAAAAAGCAGGTTCGGCAAGAGTTTCGGCAAGAGCTTTGAAAAAACCTGACGGCGTCCAGCACAAATTTGAACTAAACTTTGAGACAGAAAAAAAAATCTCTCTCTGTTTTAAAAAGTA
Source organism: Blastomussa wellsi (assembly GCA_947652115.1). NCBI lineage: Eukaryota > Metazoa > Cnidaria > Anthozoa > Scleractinia > Plerogyridae > Blastomussa > Blastomussa wellsi. The sequence continues at coordinate 8,061,365 of OX393571.1, forward strand.
GATGAGACCAGCCTTTCCTTCTGGTGGCCTTTCTCTGTCCCTTGCAAAAAAAATCCCCAATATTACGCGTGCGCTGGGCACAAATTAAAGAGAGGTAAAACTTTGTCACATATAAACAGTGCTTCTGCTTTTCCACACGATTTTCTGTATTTACAAGGAACTTTCAACACCCATTTGGCAGAGCGAGGTCAGACGGATAACACAGCAAGTTGACGAGGCAATGTGCGAGGTGGGCTCTGAAAGATCAAATCGACAGTTCGATCGAGTGCTTTGACCAAATCTTGTTGTTCCACCCCATTCTTCTCTTCACCAACTTCTGTGGCAGAAAAAGAAAGGAGCAGCTTCTATCTCCTCGTGAATTTCATCCCAGCCAAGAGATGATCTTTCGTTGATCCTTGAGGTAATATACTCTTTAAATATTTCTGCTATTAACTCTAACATATGTTTGTCCGGTTCTTGTGCAGCCATACGTGCAGTTAATTGTTCCACTGGTAAATAATTCTGGCACGCAAGTTCGTATATTTCCTGTTCAGACATTTTGTCTAAAACATACTCTGTGCATAACATTTCTATTAACTCCAGGGGTGCAGTTCTTGCTGCAGCCATCGACAACGTTGAGTTGCTTTTAATAACAAGTATGCAAATCTCTAATTACGTGCCTTTGATATTATGACAGGTAATTGGTTGACATCAGCTCGTGCAAAACACGTTCAAAATTTTTCTTTGCCTTTTTTTGTTTGCGAATTAGACGCTGTTTAAGCGTGCTCCCACCACAAGAAAGACATAGAAGGTAATCGCACAAACCTCCAATGCCACAGCTGCGACATGGTGCAGGCCTTTTCATTCCTCTTTTGAGTTGAAAGTTATGCCGACACACTTTTTACCACAATTCTCTTTCCGATTACGCATTAACCACGTGCAGTTGTTTGCTCCGCACACCATTACGCTGTTGGAATAACATGGTGCCGCTTCTTTCTAATTACCCGAACAGCCATGCCAAGCCAGGGGGTTGTCTTTCCTTAAGTAGTATAGCCGGGATTAAACGAATACACACCTGATCTTCAGCAATTTAGTTTCCTGTTTTAAAGCTCCCAACGGCAAAGTTTTGTTTGCACATTTGATTCCTCATTTGCTGAAGTCGAGATTTCGCTTGACCCGCGGACGACTCAGCTCCGACAAGTCGGAGCTGAGTCTTCCAGACATTTCGAAATCTCGACTTCAGCGATGAGGAAGCAATGTGCAAACTGCTGTTTTTGCCGTTGGGAGCTTTAAAACAGGAAAATAAAACGCTGAATGATCAGGTGTTATTTGTTTACCTCCGGCTATACTACTGCGCCATTCTTCTGGAAAAGCATTGAAGAGACTGAAAAGTAGAAATTGCTCAACTGGTGAGAGAGTTGAATATAATGGTTCCTTGTTCCACTTGAACTCTCCCCGTGTGTCGTAGAGGTCTCCGATTCTAATGATTCCAAGATCAATCAGCCTACTGTTGTAAATTGACTTAGATTCAATGCAAATGAACTGGTTGTTCCATATGACTTGATTTGCGATTTCAGAGGATGAGGAGGGGTTGTCCTCGTTTAAAAGGGTCCACGCCACAATGCATTCTTTGTAAAATTCTGGAAGAGTTATCGGTAATTTAGCATAGCTGAAATTACAATGAAATAAGAATTTTCCCCCTACTTTTTTAAGATAAAAATCCAGAAAAAACTTCCAGCTAGAGAGATCGTTGGAGAGACATCTCTTAATACAAATTATTCTTTGGGCAGAAATCATTGCCTCAATATCAGGCCTTTTCAAGTCTCCTTTACCAATAGGGTTAATAAGTGTCGTGTGCTTTACTTTGTCTTTTCCCTTCCAAACAAAAGAATATAATAAAGTATTTATTTTTTTGATGAACCCTTTTTTGTTTGAGATGAGAACGACCGTGTATAAGATCTTTGGTATGGCCAAAGATTTGATTACTTGGATTTTTCCAAGTAGTGTAAGTCCTCTCCAGTTCCAGCCCTTCAACAATCCTCTCAGGGATTTCTCGATTGATTCAAAGTTTAGCTTACAAAACAGTGAGTGATTAAAGGTAAAGTTAATCCCTAGAATTTTTATAACCTTACTTATTTCATTTACACCTAGTTCTGTGCTGCTTACTTCCATATTTCCTAGTAGATGACAGATTATATGATAGATTCATTCCTAGAGATTTAATCGGTTCTTTATAAGATTCAAAGCCTAGAGGTTTAGCTATGTTATTTTTGGCTGAACCAATCCACATTGCTTTCGTTTTTTTGTTATTTAATTTAAGACCTGATATGGCGCTGAAAGTATTTATAATATTCATGCTCTCTTTGAGCGCATTAATATCACTACAGATGAGAGTAGTATCATCTGCAAACTGACTAATTTTGGCTTCCGTTGATTGCGGTAATTTTATTCCTCTACATCAAATGCCTTTTCGAAGTCGATAAATAAAAGGATCCCTGGTAATTTTTTAATATCCGTATACTTCAGTATATCCTCTAGGAATCTTATATTTTGTCCTATTTATCTTCCTGTAATAAATCCTGTTTGATCAGAGTGAATCAATTTCGGCAATACTGATTCAATTCTCTTGGCGATTACTTTAGCGAGAATCTTGTAATCTACATTGAGCAAAGTAATTGGGCGCCAGTTAGATAAAGTGGTTAAATTATTTTCATCTTTTGGGATTGGTGAAATGATTCCCCTTTTTTGTGATACAGATAATTGTCCATTTATGAACCCTGCATTAAAAGATTCTATGAGCACATTACCTAAGGTGTCAAAGAAGGCTTCATAAAACTCTTTTGTGAAGCCATCATCACCGGGAGTTTTGTCGTTTTGGAAACCATTTAAGGCGCTCCACACCTTATCAATAATGATTTCATCTTCGAATTCTTGCTTTTCTTGTTCTTCTAGATAGGGTAAATTTAAGTCTTCTACAAATCTTTGGAAATTTTCTATTTTTCTGATTTGTAGAACTGACTATAGTAATTTTCTATTTCTTTTTTAACTTGTTTAAAATCTGAAACAAACTTATCCTCTCTGATTCGTAATTGCGAAATTATCTTTTTCTCGTATCTTGTTTTCTCCAGATTAAAAAAAGTACTTCGATAGTTTTTCTCCCTTCTCAGTCCATCTTGCTTTAGATCTGAAGATTGCTCCTCTGCCTTTTTCTTCATAAATTGCTTGCAGTTCCGTTTTCAACTTTTCATACTCTGATAAGATATTTTGGCCTTGCAAATTTTGGAGTCTAATTCTTCAATTCTATCTTGAATAACATTTTCTCGTTTTTTCATTTCGTTGCTTTTCCCTTTGGAATATCTTATAGTTTCAGACCTTATCTCCATTTTTATTAGTTCCCAAAGAAGTCGTTCATCCTGTACGTTTATCATCTACGTTACATTAATATAATAAATTATTTCTGTAGAATATGTGGGTAGCAGTCCTTTATTTGTAAACAACCCTCATCTTAAAGAAGCATGTTATTAAATTTCGATAATCCAGGCCCACGTTAAAATTCCTCGTTAACGTTCATGCTTAAGAAGACTGCTTTGTGATCAGGTGCGATCGATATCCGCTTTTCCAACTTCGTAATAACTACTTATTAAGAAAAAATCTATGCAGGATTTTAATTTCAAATGCTTTGATTCGTATGTGTAAGATTTATTACTAGGATGCATTTCGCGATAAATATCAATTAAATTAATCTCTTTTATGAAATGAATTAATGAATTTCTATACTTGGTTTCTTTCCTTGGATTTAACGTTGTATTCCAGTCACCTGTCATTACTAAAGTAGAAGTATCAGTCAGCGATATAATTTTTTTGCTAAAAGAGTCGAGGAACTCAATTTGTTCACGATTATCTGTGGGTGCATAAATATTAACCACATTTAGAGTGGTCTCGCCCTGTGTTTTTAGACGCAAAATTATAAATCTCCCATTGGTGTCGAGTTCCACTACAATTGTAATTATTTACTAAATGTGTTTTGAAAAAAAAAATAGTGTTCCAACATGATTATTTTTCCCCTCTTCTTCTTCCGGAGTTCGTCTCGAAAATCAAAGCCCCTTCAGATCTTCGTTAGAGTCAATTCTCAATACTTTAGTGGTAGTGTATGTTTTAAAAAAAATTTTGGCATCAACAGTCAATGTCTTACCATTGTGATATTTTTTTCTTACTTTCCTCGCTTCTTTGAAAAGTTCGGCTCTCCACGCCATTAAATTCTCGTTAATAAATATGTTTGTTAAATAAGTCAGCGTTTCGAAGATTCAGTCTAGCTTTATACAGCTTACTTTTTGCGTTGCAATTGCTAAATCTGGCGATAATTGGTCGGAGCTTGACTTTACTTTTCGTGTTCATTCGATGAACAATGTCTATATTGCCGGATGTTAAATTCACTTGCAGAAGTTTTCCTAGTGCAATCACATTCGCTACATTATCTTCTTCTTCATGTTCAGGAATTCCGTGTATAACCAGATTGAATTTTCGAGTATATTGCTCGAGGTCATCATGCCTGGTTTCGATATCGTTAAGCCTTTCATCCAACTCTTCCACCTCCTTCTTGGACTCCAATAGCTGCTCCTCGAGTGAATTTACCTTGCTTTTCAAGGCTTTATTTTCTTTGACAAGAAGGTTGACTTGTCCTTTGGTATTTTGCAAAGTTTCTTTTAGCTTGTTGTAGTTTCCTTTAAGGGATTCCATGTCTAAGACCAGCTTTTCCGTGTTTGTTTTGATTTGTGTTAGAACCTTCCATATTTCACTAAGCGAAGGAGTTTCACTCGCGTTGTCGTTATCCGCCATTATTGCAGATGTTTCCGAGTCTGGCTCTTCGTCTTCCTTTTGCTGTACTGCTGTGTTACCCTCAAAACTCGATGAATAACTGAGCTTTTTTCTTTTCCTTCTTCCCGATTTAGTCATACTTATCTGAATTCACATTATTAAAAAAATTTCTGTCCCTCTCTAGAGCGAGCTCGCTAACATACGTCCATCGTGGACAGCCGCTCTACCCAGTCTTCAGCAGCCAGTTATCCGCACTGGGTTGTCACCGAGGAGCACAAAAAGAAACGCAAAGACAGCTACATTGTGCGTGAGGGCATAAAGGTCGAGAATGACAACATCGTCAAAAACCCTGGCAGGAAAGCCACAGCCAAACTCATGCTGAACTCGTTCTGGGGAAAATTCAGAGAAAATCTTCTCAAACCCACCACTGTGGCCATCTCTACCCTGGCTGATCTCTTCACGGCTGCATCAAATCCTTTGTGGCACATCCATTCAATACGCATCTGTACAGACGAGAAACTAGAGGTCATCTATACAAACATAGAAGACAACCAGATAGACAACGGAAAGAGGAACATATTCGTCACAGCGTTCACTTTTTGTTGGGCCTGCCTAAAACTTTACCCTTACCTCAAACAACTAGAGACTGCTGTACTTTGACACTGATTCCGTGGTGTACAAATGGAAACAAGGAGAGCAGGACATTACTCTAGAAGATTTTTGGGGGACATGACGGACAAGTTGGATGATCCAGATCGCCCTGGTGATTACATCATACATCACCAAATTCGTCTCCGGTGGTCTTAAAAACTACAGGTACAAGACAGCACTAGGCGAAGTTTGTTGTAAAGTGCGTGGATTCTCTCTTTAAACCGTGCAGGGGTCCAGTCAACTCAACTACAACAAATGCAAAGTGTTGGAAGAGTTGACTGACCCTCTAGAGGAAAGGCAAAACGTGAGCGTGGTGAAGAGATCCAGTCACCAAACGTTTAAAGGTCTCCCCACGCACCAAACAGTACGGCCTTGTTTTCGACAAGAGAGCAGTCGACTTAGACAAGTTCTGCCCCTATCGGTCTGCCTTTGAAGATCTGGACACTCACGATATGGAAATGGTCGAACTCCTGTGTGTTGTAAATTGTTGATAATATTGTTAAAAACTGTGTAGCGTCTTGTTCAGGTTTTTAGTGGTATTTTTAAACGCTATTAAGTCCGGTTATGTTCACCGACGTTTCGCCAGTGCTGCCAAACCGGACTTAATAGCTTTTAAAAACACCACTAAAAAACTTTTGTATCACCTGTTGTAAATAGTTCCCCTACACACTCAGGTCCATGCGTACTTTCAGTCTCCAAGACATACTCTCTTCCTCGTATCCCCCCAAGACACACACTCGTGTAAATATCTTAAAATAACTGGAGTTTTGTATGTTGTTTTTCATTCCGGCAATAATGAGTGGGGGTGACGCCTTAATGATACCCACCCTAGGATTTCAGAGTTGTCAGGGATCAAAACACGAGTTGGGGTAACCAACCCCCCCAAGGAGTTCCCCAAGACTGTGAGATCCCAGGGTTTAATCCTCTCCCTTAAGGAGAGGGGGGCCGGAAAGCCAACTAATTACGTATGCACGATGTGGGCGACTCCTGATACATATGCCATACTTACATATGCCACTGTAAGTAATGATTATCGATTATTTATAGATTCATGGCCACAGAAATATGTGAGACTGGTCCCAGTACTCTGTCGAGGCTGCTGGGCTGTTATCCAGGCCGCTTAACCCTAGGGTTAGCTTCCTGTGCACGAGTATGGATTTTACAACATGTGCGCAGACATCTTGAATATTCAATTTGATCCATGATTGGTTGGTTTTGACTAATTAGATGCAAAAAACATCATTCGGTCATCTTTGATGAAATTCGGCAATCTGAATGGTTGAGAGCTGTCACTCGTGCTGTATGCTGGCTCCTGCTTGGTTACCATCCAAATGAGCGTGCTATACTACTTCAAGGCTTTCCTCCTAGTTTAACCTTCGTGGAAAGTATTTGTAAATATCAGCTGGTGAATTTATAACTGGTACCTGTTGGCCATCTGCTGTGAGGTTGTTTTCTTCAGTAATGTTCTCTTTTTCTCTCTCCTTTCCTCTACCTTTTTCTAAATTAAATTATCTTTTGTACAAAATTCGCCAGGATCAGTGGTATCCTGTTATTCGTATTCAACGCAAACTTCTTCTCGCGAACAACAAGCTTTCATAAAATCTGTGGGTGGGTCACTCGCACTGGTATTCACCTCGTGGCTGGGGACGACGCTGATATCAACGGGGTCCAAATTTGTCTCACTTACTTTGTCAGCGTCTTCTGGGTAGGCTTCTGATACTCCAGAACTCTTCTCTTTACCAAGGGCTTTGTTTGCATCTTAACTCTGGTGCTACCTCACTTTCATCGAAGGGCAAATTGCATTTAACACAGGCATCAACCTTCGACTTGGGCATGCTGGCTCGGTACAATTTCTTGTGAACTGCATAAAAAATGTTTCACTTACTTGGGCAACGTCCTTTCCTCGTTCGCTCCACGGGATTACATTCTGCTCTGTTCTGACCTAAATGTCTCGCGGTAACTACCACGCTTCTCCAACCACTGTGATTACTGGTTTTTGCCTGTCTTGTTATGTTTTCAGCATGGGCAAGCACTCTCTGAAAACTCGGGGGAAATTAGCTTGCATCCAGCAGTTTCGTTTTAATCCAAGAACATAACAAAAGAATACTTACAAGGTACATCTAATTAAGCTTAAAACACGATTCTAAGCGATTACATAAAGTTATTGAAAAGTCTGAACTATATTTCAGAAAGCTCGATTGGCTATAATGAAATTTAGTTTTTACAAGATTAATCACTTTCAAAACAATGCAGGTGGATAAAAGTTTAACAAAAGACTAACACAGGTTGAAATTACAGTTCAGTGCTTATTCAGTGATTAAAACTGTTTACGGTCAAGCGATCAAAACAACAGGTGCTTGTTACGGTCAATGAACTGGAACATTATGCACCAGTCATGTGAAACCCCCAACACCCCCCACTGGGGGATGCCCGGGTTATTCACTTCTACTGTAAGTGAAATGCAGTAAAAGCCCCGCCTTGTGGGGAAAAAATTCAGAGTGGACTCCCTCGCCTTCTAAACATCTAGCACAATTCATTTAATGGATTATATTTTTTCACTTTTTAGGCAAACATACCTTCTTCGTCAGTTTTTCATCCTCCATGTTTTGTGTGAACATGCAACTTGAACCCAGCCTTCTAAAAGACATCGCGAACCATGAGTCAAATCCCTGCCAAACCCCCACTCTGCTCCCGCATTGTATAGCGAAGCCATGAAAAAAGGGGCATTCCCCGACTACTGACCTAACTCAAGTGAAAACAAGGTGAAAACCCCCCGTTTGCCCCGGGTATGCCCCAATGGGGGGCAGGTGCAGGGTTTCAAATGACTGGTGCATTAACCTGAAACTGAAAAACTAAACAAAACAATTTCTCTGTTGGATTTTCAATATATTTTTAACAGCAAAGGCCAATAAACAAAATAAAACTTAATCTTCCTATTTTCTCTCCTCACAAACAGCTTTGCTTGGCCGAGAGTTTCCTGTACTGGTGAAAATGAAATGCCTCATACACTAATTAAACTAATTTGCGGTTTCAAAAGACACCACGGAGTCTGCAGCAATAACTGGGAAGCTTTCTTGCTTTAAACTGGAAAAATATTGTCCAAACATCTTTTTCAGTGAACTACCTGTTAATGCCAAAGATTAAACCCTGGCAGAGACTAAAGAGGTAACTTAAGTTCTGGAGGTGCCAGGCAGTGTGCAACAATACCTTCAAATTTAACAACTTTACTGTAATGCCATAAAGTCAGCAGAAAGCTTGAACTGACTTTGAACGTATTGGACCATTAAAAGGGAGAAATAGACAGGTCGCTGGAAATAAGTAATATGTTTCTTCTCTAAATTTGAACGCTAACAAACACATTAGAACTGCAGTTTCAAAACTGCAGAAAAACTCTCTTTACACAAGCTTGGGTTATTCAATGCAAAAGATATGCAATCACAATACTGAATTTTGCATTAAAAGGGGAAATTGTCAATGCAAAAGATATGCAATCACAATACTGAATTTTGCATTAAAAGGGGAAATTGTCAATACCCAAAATAAGTCAAAAGTCAAAATATTTCCCCTCCCTAACTAAAATCAGAGTCTATTAAAACGAATGCACCTTGCATGTTGTCTTCTACAGCAAGGAAGAGCACGTAAAATGTGAGTATCTGTGCTACCACTTCTTGAAAATCAAAAGATATGTATATATATGTTTCAGGTACTATACCTTCTGCAGTTTCAAGAACAAAGTGATTTGCACCCAACGTATGCACAGACGATTAGTTTGTGTTACTATACTGCACACTACAAGATGGAAGATACACTACATAAATATGTGGTACAGTGCATACAGGTTCCTACTAACCCCCCACCCCCTCCACAAGACTTATTTATGAATTGATATTAATTAATTACACAAACATTAAAGTTTACACATTAATGCCTTATAGCGTTAGCGACTTATCGGGTTAGAAGACGACAGCGCACAAAACATCATCCCAATAGGGCACTCTGCACTAAAAATGATAAAAACACAAATCATTCCATTTTAGATGACATGATAATGACAAGGTACACTCACCATAACACAAAGACCAACACAATTAAAAAAAACTTTTTCCTAATTGACTTCTGTATTTTTCTCTCAGCATCTGTAAAGTAGGCGTTTCTTTTGATATTTTGTGACACTGAAAGAAAGCAAGAACAAGTTGGTCCTGTACAAAACACACCTTTCTAATGTTATAACTAAAGATACGTACTGTAAAGAAATAATACTACAGACTTCAGTTAAATGTTGTTAATCGTTCGAAATTCAGGAGGAAACGTTTATTCCAATGATACCCAGACCAAAATGAGGTGGGCATCAGATAAGAGACTGTGCAATAATTATCAGGAGGTGGGGACAGTAAAACGAGAGGGGGAGGGTGAGCACAATGTAAACTCACAGCATTAGGGAGGGGGTAACATGTAAATTTCTATGAAAGTGGGGGGAGGGGCAACTGGAAAACTGACTTTAAGATTCAAATACCAAAGATATTTCAGCAAAAGTTATACTCATTACTTTCCGGACTGATTTAATATGAATAAAACACGGCTTATATCACATCCAAAATAAAATAGAATATACAGTACCATGCATTCATAGCTGGCTTTGTATTTCCTAACATCTTGAACAACTGAGTATTGTCTCTCTCTCTCTCTGCTATGAACATTTCTCTCATGACACTACCTGCCCCCTGCCCTTTATAGTTGGTGGTTGGGGGGGGGGGGGGGGTTCGTCATAATTTTTGGGAGATTTGGAGAAGGGTCAGAGCTAACTTGCCTTTGTGTAGAGGGCGTATTGTGCAATATTTCTCCTTGCAAGGCTTATTTGTAGGCCCCCTTCCTGATAATTATTGCACAGTCCCTAACAAGAACCGGGAAGCATCCATGGGGACTCATGTGAAGGAGTGACCAATGAGAACGGTCAAAATGTTTTGTGACTTGTGTGCATCAAATGGGCTTGTAATCGGAGGAACACTCTTCCTACCCAAGAAATCCTATAAGCTCACATGTAGATCCCCTGATGCACCTCTGAGATCCAGATTGACCACGTGGTAATCAACAAAATGGGGAAGAGCTTGCTACAGGACACCAGGGTAAAACACAGTGCAGATATAGGATCAGATCATCACCTAGTTGTGGCCGAGGTCAAGCTGAAGCAGTTGGCCTTAAAAAAGCCAGAAAGTTCACACTGAAAGTTCAGAGTGTGAGGGAGGAGTTTATCATTGCACTGGATCGGATCATGAAGACGAGGCAAAGCCAGGAGCACAGTAAGATCAAAGAAATGTACTCATCCACCTGCGAGAAAGCCAGGAGAGAGATGAAGGCATGGATAAGTGAGGACACAGGGCATCTTGCCAAAGAGAGGTGCACACTGAAAGTCAAGCTGGAAGCCACTAAGAGCAAAAGTTGGTTGCAGCACACATGTACAATCAGAAGGAAGTGAAGAGAAGCTGAACGGGAGACAAGAGGAGGAGAATTGATGAAATTGCACAAGAAGCAGAGGAAGCAGCAGAGCAAAGGGATATCAAGAAACTCCATGACACCACAAGACTGCTTGGACGGCGAAGTTCTGCCCAGAGCAAACCGGTTAGGGATGAAAACAGGGTGGTCTTAACCAGGACAGATGACCAGCTTAACCAATGGAAGGAATGCTTCCAGGAACTCCTGAACAGGCTGGGACCCGAGAACCCACCGCTGAATCTAGCTGAATGGCCACCGCTAGGCATTCAATCTCTTTTCAATAAGATCTGGAATGAGGAGGACATCCCTCAGGATGGGAAGCTTGGCTGCCTGGTTAAACTTCCCAAAAAGGAAGTTTTGGTCCTGTGTAAGAACTGGAGAGGCATCATGCTTCTCTCTGTTACCAGCAAGGTTCTTTGTAAGATCATTCTAGAGAGGATGAAGGATGCTCTCGAGGACAGACTTCGGGGTGAACAAGCAGAGTTTCACAAAAAGCAATCCTGTTGTAACTAGATAGCTACACTGAGGATCATCATGGAGCAGACCTTCGAATGGAACACTGAGCTATATTTGGTTTTTGTAGACGTTGAGAAGGCCTTTGATTCTATAGATTGGGAAGTGCGCTGGAGGATTTTGTAGCACTATGGGATCCCTGAGATAATCGTGAGGGTGATCCAGGTCTTTTACAACGGCTTCCAAGCAAGAGTTTTGCATGATGGTGATATGACAGCCCTTCAAAATGGGTACTGGGGTCCACCAGGGGCACTTGCTTAGCCGCCTTCTCTTCCTTGTGGCACTAGCATGGATATATCAACAAGCCCTTGGTGACAATAAGACAGAGATTCAACTTACTCTCCTGCAGAAATTGGATGATCAGACTTTGCCATCGACATGGTTTTTCTGAGCCAGAGGATCACACAAATGCATCAGAAGTTTGAGGCACTGCAGCAGCAAACTGGCAGAGTCAGGCCCAAGGTAAATCCATCCAAAACCAAGGAGATCAGGATTAGGTCCCCAGCACTGGCAACATCAGCTGTGAGGCGAGGAGAGGCACTGGAATGGGTAACAGCCTTCACATTCCTTGGAAGCCTTATCACCACCACAGGCGGCACAGAGGAAGATGTTGAGTCCAGGTGTGGGAAGGCAAAAGCTACTTTCTCAATTTTAAGACCAGTAAGGAGATCACCGTTCTTCAATTTCAATGCGAAGTCAGTTCTTCTCTATGTAACCAAGACTTAGAAGAGACTAAAGAAGATCATCACCCAACTCCAAACATTCATCAGCTGCAGACTTCAGTACATCTTACAGCGTACCCAAGCAGGAGAGGTTTGAAGTTACTATATGAAGACAGAAATGTACAGTAAAACGAGAGGGGGAGGGTGAGCACAATGTAAACTCACAGCATTAGGGAGGGGGTAACATGTAAATTTCTATGAAAGTGGGGGGAGGGGCAACTGGAAAACTGACTTTAAGATTCAAATACCAAAGATATTTCAGCAAAAGTTATACTCATTACTTTCCGGACTGATTTAATATGAATAAAACACGGCTTATATCACATCCAAAATAAAATAGAATATACAGTACCATGCATTCATAGCTGGCTTTGTATTTCCTAACATCTTGAACAACTGAGTATTGTCTCTCTCTCTCTGCTATGAACATTTCTCTCATGACACTACCTGCCCCCTGCCCTTTATAGTTGGTGGTTGGGGGGGGGGGGGGGTTCGTCATAATTTTTTGGGAGATTTGGAGAAGGGTCAGAGCTAACTTGCCTTTGTGGAGAGGGCGTATTGTGCAATATTTCTCCTTGCAAGGCTTATTTGTAGGCCCCCTTCCTGATAATTATTGCACAGTCCCTAACAAGAACCGGGAAGCATCCATGGGGACTCATGTGAAGGAGTGACCAATGAGAACGATCAAAATGTTTTGTGACTTGTGTGCATCACATGGGCTTGTAATCGGAGGAACACTCTTCCTACCCAAGAAATCCTATAAGCTCACATGTAGATCCCCTGATGCACCTCTGAGATCCAGATTGACCACGTGGTAATCAACAAAATGGGGAAGAGCTTGCTACAGGACACCAGGGTAAAACACAGTGCAGATATAGGATCAGATCATCACCTAGTTGTGGCCGAGGTCAAGCTGAAGCAGTTGGCCTTAAAAAAGCCAGAAAGTTCACACTGAAAGTTCAGAGTGTGAGGGAGGAGTTTATCATTGCACTGGATCGAGCGGATCATGAAGACGAGGCAAAGCCAGGAGCACAGTAAGATCAAAGAAATGTACTCATCCACCTGCGAGAAAGCCAGGAGAGAGATGAAGGCATGGATAAGTGAGGACACAGGGCATCTTGCCAAAGAGAGGTGCACACTGAAAGTCAAGCTGGAAGCCACTAAGAGCAAAAGTTGGTTGCAGCACACATGTACAATCAGAAGGAAGTGAAGAGAAGCTGAACGGGAGACAAGAGGAGGAGAATTGATGAAATTGCACAAGAAGCAGAGGAAGCAGCAGAGCAAAGGGATATCAAGAAACTCCATGACACCACAAGACTGCTTGGACGGAGAAGTTCTGCCCAGAGCAAACCGGTTAGGGATGAAAACAGGGTGGTCTTCACCAGGACAGATGACCAGCTTAACCAATGGAAGGAATGCTTCCAGGAACTCCTGAACAGGCTGGGACCCGAGAACCCACCGCTGAATCTAGCTGAATGGCCACCGCTAGGCATTCAATCTCTTTTCAATAAGATCTGGAATGAGGAGGACATCCCTCAGGATGGGAAGCTTGGCTGCCTGGTTAAACTTCCCAAAAAGGAAGTTTTGGTCCTGTGTAAGAACTGGAGAGGCATCATGCTTCTCTCTGTTACCAGCAAGGTTCTTTGTAAGATCATTCTAGAGAGGATGAAGGATGCTCTCGAGGACAGACTTCGGGGTGAACAAGCAGAGTTTCACAAAAAGCAATCCTGTTGTAACTAGATAGCTACACTGAGGATCATCATGGAGCAGACCTTCGAATGGAACACTGAGCTATATTTGGTTTTTGTAGACGTTGAGAAGGCCTTTGATTCTATAGATTGGGAAGTGCGCTGGAGGATCTTGTAGCACTATGGGATCCCTGAGATAATCGTGAGGGTGATCCAGGTCTTTTACAACGGCTTCCAAGCAAGAGTTTTGCATGATGGTGATATGACAGCCCTTCAAAATGGGTACTGGGGTCCACCAGGGGTACTTGCTTAGCCGCCTTCTCTTCCTTGTGGCACTAGCATGGATATATCAACAAGCCCTTGGTGACAATAAGACAGAGATTCAACTTACTCTCCTGCAGAAATTGGATGATCAGACTTTGCCAACGACATGGTTTTTCTGAGCCAGAGGATCACACAAATGCATCAGAAGTTTGAGGCACTGCAGCAGCAAACTGGCAGAGTCAGGCCCAAGGTAAATCCATCCAAAACCAAGGAGATCAGGATTAGGTCCCCAGCACTGGCAACATCAGCTGTGAGGCGAGGAGAGGCACTGGAATGGGTAACAGCCTTCACATTCCTTGGAAGCCTTATCACCACCACAGGCGGCACAGAGGAAGATGTTGAGTCCAGGTGTGGGAAGGCAAAAGCTACTTTCTCAATTTTAAGACCAGTAAGGAGATCACCGTTCTTCAATTTCAATGCGAAGTCAGTTCTTCTCTATGTAACCAAGACTTAGAAGAGACTAAAGAAGATCATCACCCAACTCCAAACATTCATCAGCTGCAGACTCCAGTACATCTTACAGCGTACCCAAGCAGGAGAGGTTTGAAGTTACTATATGAAGACAGAAATGTAGTTGGATTGGACACACACTGAGGAAACCTGCCACCAACATCACCCGTCTGCCCCTAGAGTGGAACCCTCATGGAACTAGGAGGAACAGCAGACAGAAGAAGTCCTGGAGGAAGAAAATCTAGCAGGAACATAAGGATTTGGGGATGTCATGGGAACAAGTGAAACGGATTGTACAAAACTGGCTCCAATGGAAAGCAGCAGTGGAGGCCCTATGCTCTGGTCAGAGTGAGGAGGATTAAGTGTGTTCTTTATCAAACCTTTTTGTGTTGCCATATCGAATATAGGTGCTGCCCTTCGATGTGTCTAATTATTCTTATATTGCTTTTGCTGGTTAATTGTTAAACTGTGCACTTTTCAGTTCTCCTAAAATGAGTGTTGATTGATAACAAGTTTCAAAAAGATCATACAATCGTACCTTTTTTATACGACTTCCAGTAAATGAAGGGAAGGGTTAACATTACCAACACTAGTGGAACATAGCAAACCAAATAATGAACAACAGTTCGCACGTCAGATGAGCAACTGAAAAAAATTCAATGTTGTACTGTTAAAATTCTTTACAGGTTGTAGCATCTAATTAATTAATTAATTAATTAATTAATTACATGTAGGTGTTATAGTGAGGGTGTCCCATGCATGTGAATGCATGCCTGTTCCCCTGACCCCTTAAGTGGTTTGCCAAAGGTCATGTTAATAGCAGAGATATCCCTTGTTCCCTCACATTAATCCAAAAATATCCCTTGTTTCCCCAAACCCCTGAAAGAAACTAATCACTATAACAGTGGTTTAAATATGCCAAATACCATAATATATAGATTTAGCCATCATACAAAAACATACAAAAACAATGTATTAAAACAAATTACATATGAATAACTGTTAACGTGCTAAAAAGCACACTAATACAGTTAAAAATTCAAAAAAAAGGAAAGACCAAGCAAAAATGCAGAACAAAAATAATAAAAGAAAGGCCATAAATAACCATTTAAATGGTTCGGAGGTAAAATTTCCCATTTGTTATAATGACTAAGCATTTTTTTCTTCGATCTTACATGCATAATTGAGTTTGGCTATCAAAAGGCGAAGAGTTGGAATATTTTTGTTTGCTCTACATTGGAAAAGATGTTGTTTACCTATCGTGCTAGAATTAGAAAAATCTATGACAATGACTGTTTCACTAAAAGCCAAAATATTATATCTAGTAACACTGCTGAGCCATTCTGATATTGAAAGCCAAAAACAATTAACATACATACATTGATAAATAAAGTGCTCGGGGGACTTCTCCACTCCACAGAAACTGCAACGCTTGTTATTTGGCATTGTTTAGTAGTTGTTATAAATTCAAATGTAACTTCAAAAATAATTCAACTTTCAACTGAAGATGGTCGTTGAACGGCCGAAACATGTATCGTAATTTTAAAGGACAAGGTTGGCTCATTAGTATTACATCAGCTTCGACCATAAAGAGGGTCATGAAGTCATGGTTCGTACAACTTCAGACAAATAAAATTCAAGGACTTTTCAAGGACAAAAAATTGTTTTCAAGGACTGAGATTTATTCACAAAATCAGAATTTTTAAAATTTTTAAAAGTTAATCCAGTGAGCAGCACCTCTGCGAAACACTTGAGTTGTAAAACTTTTTTATTTTCTCCCTGCGTTTCGTGTGACTAGCGCACACTTCACCAGGGAGTTTAACAATACAACCAAGTGTGCCTATATTTATACCTAAACACAAACAAAGGCACCCCACATCTCGCAAAAAACACACCCACGGATATGCGTGGCTGTTGGCCCCAAAATAGTTATGTCACGCTCAAAATATTTCACGCATTTTGCAATTTTGCTGGACGCAAATGCTCACACCATGCATATCCGTGGGTGTGGTTTTTGCGAGATGTGGGGTGCCTTTGTTTGTGTTTAGGTATAAATATAGGCACACTTGGTTGTATTGTTAAACTCCCTGATGAAGTGTGCGCTAGTCACACGAAACGCAGGGAGAAAATAAAAAAGTTTTACAACTCAAGTGTTTCGCAGAGGTGCTGCTCACTGGATTAACTTTTAAAAATTGAGCAAGCTGCACTGTTGACGGACCATCTTCTGCCGGCGGAGGCGGGTGAACGGAAAATTCACCGTTACTTCCATCTGCATGAAAAGATTTAGTGTCCGACCTAACTGGCTTGTGAAAAATGCAGACATCACCTGGGTTGAGTTTGAAGTTGCACCAGTGCACGTGTTCCTTTTATGTTTCTCGCCTTTCATGTGAGACTTCAAAGCGCTTTCTCCCATGCGTTCGATGTCGATCACTTTATTGCAAACACAACACAAAGCCTTGCGCTTGTCGCCTTTAAATTATTTGACCCAGCTGAACTTTTCATCACTTAACCATTTACGATTGAACACACATTTGCCCATGGCTACTTTGACTTGCAAATGAAGGGAAATGCAAAACAACGCTACATGTTTACTCACGATCGGCCATGTTGCCCTTTCCAACGAAACCGCATGGCGGACAACCCCACATCAGAGGACTGGTGCAAGCCCTGGCGCATGAAATTGAGGCAAAATCTGAGTTATTCGTTATGTAGGGGTTCACGTTCTATACCGACATTTTCGCAAGTTGTTTCGCATCGTGAACAAATTTTCCTTACCAAAGTCTTTTAATTTATCAGAAAAGTAATAGGGCGTGCAAGAAGTCCTAAATTTCAAGGACTTTTCAAGACCTAATAAAGAAATGAAGTACTTTTCAAGGACTTAACCAAATTCAAGGACTTTTCAAGACGACTGCTGAAATTCAAGACCTTTTCAAGCTTGTACGAACCATGGAAGTGGTAAAATGGGAACTAGGAATGGCCTGTTTTTACACTGGGAAAATGGGATTTGGGTGACTGGGACTAGGATTTCGTCACTGGGAATGGGAAAAAAATGGGAATGGGATAAATGTCTTTTACCCATGACCAGGCGAGACATCACTCATTTTCTGGATTAATAAAGGTCAGAAAATTGTTCAAGCACCTTCGTGTCAATTTTTAGTATGTTTAGCTAGCACGTTTTATTTTCCCCGAATCAGCAGCCTCTACTTGTGGTGAATGACAGTGGTGTGTGTAAAGCCAAGTTTGCAGGGCATGCATATTTTTATGAAGAAAAATATGGCAGAAACATAGTTCTCACAACCTCTAGCGCCTGGTGACAGTGACTCTGAGGAAGAGGTAGAAAGCACTCTTGGAACAACATTGAGTATGATCCATCCGACCAGGCTTGAAGAATAAAAACACTTACAAGTCACATAAAGAGAACATACTCTAGTTCATATTTATTATAAATTGCAGTAACTATCTGTCTTCTTAATGGGCACAATGTTGCCAATCTCGAGAGACAAAGTTGTTAAGGAACTGTTCCACGAATACTTGGAGGAGAAAAAAACATTTAGGAGCCAGGGAGGACATAAAGACATTAGCATAAGGGTTAAAATATTTTATGCAGAATCACGAAATCTCATTATTTCTTGACAACAGTAATGTATAATAAAACAATTATTAGATCATTCGTGTTGTGTGGTATCCAGAACAATCAAGATCTCAGTAACCATTATCATCCGAAGCCAGATATGAAGAAACCTCATCCAGTAATAATTTTATTTGTGACGTTTCAGTACAGTCTAAAAGGATTCTATTGTCTTCAGAACATCTTCACAAATCCTTGTGAATTTTGCATTTGTTGTGTCGTATTTTGAAGCGATATGATGTATATCACTGGGATTTTTTTCTGAATTCTCCTAGTGGGAAGTGGGATTTGGAAAAAAATGGGCAGGAAAATGGGATTGGTACCCCCCTCCCCTCCCCTCCAGGACCCTCCATAAACAATGTAGTATTTGGTTTGCTTTATTGTTATTATGTGTGGGTTTCTGTGAATGGCCAGATTATGAGATTTCCATGGATTTTGCAATTTATCATGACTTGAAAGCTTATTTGAATAACACACAAGGTTGTTTTGATGGTTTGCTTTGCTCTGCGTGATGTTCTCGAGGAACAGGTTATTGTGTTTTCAACAGCATCTTTGTAGTACGCCAAAACATACAGAGAAAAACGTTGAGAGAAACAGCAAAAACATTTTATGAAGTGGCGAACCAACAATGACAACAAGCTCACTGTGGACAAAGCTGCCCAGTGGAACCGAATTTTGGATAATAAAACATTACATATTTTTTGGAAGGATTAGGCGGCGAAAAATGCGATGGCCCAAATCCAACTCTTAAGCTGATTCTGTTTCATCTTGAATCTTATATTTCCAAATGAATTTAGAAACAGAAGAAGGCTTTGAAGACAAAAACTAAACATTTTAGGAAAAATAAAACAAGTAATTTTTGTTTCGAGTCTGGTTACAGTAAATAGATTTACATAACACTGAAGAAAGACATCTCAGATCATTCCACTTACACAATTCACTGCATGGATTTATAATGTCCAATAGTTTGATAATACCAGCTTTAGCAGTTTATAAATATGTAATGATTTTCTGCCTCCACATATATTTTGATTGTTCCATATTACCTCATCTAAATCTCTGCTTTGCATGTGATCGTGATCATTTGGTTGTTTATATTGCCCCAAGAACAAATGTATTCTACAAAGAAGGCAGGATTTAATGAAAAGTTTGTTAACATGACAGCTGCACCCGAAGAGAAACAGTGCCCCTACTTTTCTCAGATAGAAGTTAGTATAGACTTCCATATATTTATGTTGTCATTATTAAGGAATCTTTCAATACACTGAACCCTATCAACTTGAATAAGAGATTCCAGATGGAAAGCTTTAAGTCCACCATCCTCATAACCATTGATTAAGATTACAGAATCTTCCAAATTTATGGATGAAATTGATATCTGCTTGACTACACTTGTGGATGTCACGTGTGTGTAAACCGAGCAAGCTGCCATGCCACCCACGCAAGGCACTCCTGCTCAACAAGTTGATGTACTGACACAAGGAATTAGCAGTTCAAAAGTGAGATTACCAAAATTGCATCTACCTTCATTCAATTGTAAATTTAAAGAATGGTTAACATTCTGGGACAGTTTTGTTTCATCAATTCAGTCAAATCAGTCACTCACTCCAGTCAAAAGTTCTCCTATCTGTGAGTATCACTTCAGGACTATGCTGCAGCCACAATCAATCGGTTGAGTTGTCAAGCACAAACTATGATGCAGCCGTGACACTGAGGTAGAGATCCACAGAAAATTATCAATGCTGATATGGATGCACTTGTTAATCTCCCTACAGTTGAAAATGCACGTGATTTACAGACTGTGAGGCATCTTTATGATGAAACAGAAGCAAATGTACAGCCATTAAGTGCACTGGGACATAATGCAGATGAATATGGAGGGCTCTTGCTTTCCTTGATGTTTCACCAAATACTGCATGAAATCAGATTGAGCATCTGTAATAAAGTCTCTAAGGAAAATTGGAACCTTGAGGCAGTGTTGAAAGAGCCAAAGGACGAATTAGGAAACAGGAAGCATTGTGATTATTCAGCAGTTTCACAGCCTGGGAACTCTTCTGCAAATGAAGATCAAAAGATGAACCATGAAAAGAAATCAGGAGGGAAGGGACCACCGTCAACTTCAGCACTCATGGCTGAGTCAGAAGAGAATCTAAAACCTACATAATATCTACTGTGGCCAGCATCACCCTTCCATTCAGTGAACCATTGTGACTAACGTTCAAAAGTGCAAAGAAATTCTGAGGAACAGAGATAGTTGTTTTATTTTTATTAGGACAAATTAAGTTTGTAGAAATTGTCGTTCACATATTACAGAAAGTGCCAAGAAAGACATCACTCCAGTATCTGTGATCTGAGTAAGATACCTTCAAGCCCAAATGATGCTGAAAACCAGAAGCGCAAAAGGGTAATTTGTGAGAAAAGAGAGACATCACCTCCTGACATGTGTTGGCACAAGTAACACTGTTCTCCTGCAGACAGCAAAAGCAGCCCTATAATTATAGTCCAGACAACAGCCATCACAAAATGACTGTAGGAATGAAACTTGATGGAGGAGGCCAGAGATCATATGTCACTGAAAGACTCGGAGATTTCATGAATTTCAAAGAACCCAAAAATTAAAAAGGGAAAAGTGCCAAAAAGGTTACTTAATTATGCGACCAAATTTTTCAAATGATTAGTCCTTTCACTATAAATTTGGACAATCTACCTAAAGCAAGCTCAAAAGCATAAAGAATGTCACAAAAGGTGGATTTGGGGCTTTCATTGCCCCTTGGTCCGCTTCAAATCCTTTCAAATCCCCGCAGTTGTGAAATCACACAAGCTGCTCAAAACAAGGTGTGGGCATCAATTTCGGTGAAATTCCCAAGGGCCGACAAGAGCAAACATGACACCCAGGCAACATTTGCATTGGACCACACAGCAATGGTGGAAAGTTTTTGCAAGGCAGAGGCAGGCAGTCTGCGAAGCGTCCTTGGCTCAGACAGCAAACATTGGAGCCCAGGGATGAAAAGCACATGGGCTAGGTGACGTTGGTCGCTTCCCTTACCAGTTGTCGCCAAGCTAAGTAAAAAGTTCGCTGCCAGTTCCAGCGGTAAAATTTCAAGATGCCATGCCCCCCACTCAACAACTTGATCGATATTTACGTAACGCCCGACCAGCATTTCAGGGAGATCTTCCGAAACGAGCAGATAAAATACAAAACTTGAAAGCCCGCAAAAAAAAAATGGCTGGCAGGGGGGCATAACCTCGTTTTCTGGCTGCAGCAGCTGAACTTCACAGTGTGGTGCGCCACAACAGGGTGCGGAATCTCACGGGAAATATTTGATGAAAATCACTCACAACTTTTCTTGCCCCGCCAGGTGCGGGCTCTTTACATTTTCCACCTCTATTTCACCGTCAGACGGATCTTGTACCAGCTGGGCGGAATTCAGAGCGAAAGCGCACTGCCAGGGGACCTGACATTCAGCCAGTTTGACAACCATTATGATGCGGCTCTTACAGAAGATTATAAGCAGAGTTTGGCGTTGCCCCGTCAACTGATTTCCCCTTCACACATGGCACAAACCACGGGCTGGGGAGTGCCACGACCCTTTCATCCTTAATGTGGCCTATCCATCTGAGCATGCAAAGTTTGATAACAAGGATCCAAAGGCGACGGAAAAAGGAACCTCAATTTGCTTTAAAAGGAACGACCTCGCGCAAAGCCAGTTTGGTGCGCATGAAACAATCGATTGAAGCCTTTGTGTACTGCATACTTGGCGCGCAGGTCAACATGCGGAGCAGCATTCTCAGTTTTGGAGGCAGAGCAAAGGAGGCAAAAACAAAGTTCCTCGTCTTGGTGGAAGACGCCATCAGGAAACCCGATCTCGAAAAGAGCGTTCAGCTCTACCAGCTGGCAGTGGGTGAGGCAAAGGTCAGGCTGAATCTTGCTGTGTGCCCGACAACTGTTCTTTCCAACAATCTTCCTTCTGTGGCTTCTTTGTCAGAGTTGAAGCATTTTCATCCTGGATTACCGCCCAAT
This sequence comes from Blastomussa wellsi, assembly GCA_947652115.1. NCBI lineage: Eukaryota > Metazoa > Cnidaria > Anthozoa > Scleractinia > Plerogyridae > Blastomussa > Blastomussa wellsi. The sequence goes on from OX393571.1 coordinate 8,083,646, forward strand.
CTTCCTCGTTTTGGTGCTGCATCTTGGCTTCTTGCTCTTTCATTCCTCCAACGTTCTTGTGTTGTTGAGTCTTTCTTGCATTGAGTTTCTTTCTTTTTCTTTGGTGGCGAAGTTTGCCCTAGTTTTGTCAACCTTTTTTGTGCCTTTTCTTTGTTTTTCACTTGCTTCCGAAAAATACATCAAAAGGTATGAGGCATACGCGTTCTCAAAAACAAATGACACTCTGGTAGATAGTTTTCTCACCATTACTTCCAAAATAGTTCGTAACCTTTTACCAATCAAAGACGTTGAAGCTTTGCAAAATGAGCTCAAAAATGACTACACAATAACCAAAGAGCTGTCCGACCTTGCTGGCAACCTTTCTTTGAAGTGTGGTAGGCTACTTGCTGTTTCCAATGCAGTGCTGGTCACCACAAAACATATTGATTTGAAAGTACAAAAAAAATTCCAAACTAACTTACCATGGATTCCTCACCAATTCCTGACAATTCTGCAGCAACTGCTGAATAATTCCTCAGAAATGGTCACCAATTCCTCACAAAAAATTATTTTCTCAATTAAATATATTTTGTTTTCAAATAACAATGGCTGAAGAACAACAGGCAGCTCAAGCCATCTCTGAACCACAGGTAAGCCAAGTAACTTCACCAACTCCAGCAACAAAGCCAGCCAAAAATCCAAAGTGGGTAGCTGCTGGCAAACTCACAGCTGAGAGAACAAGACAGGCCTGTGAAGCACAGAAAAAAGCTTCTATCGAGGCTGCTGCCAAAATTGCAAAAGCAAAGAAAAACAAATCTGTGCCTGCTCCTGAGCCGGTTCCTGAGACCGCACCAGAGCCTGCTCCAGCAGATTCCAAAGCTTCAAATGTTCTCAGCACAACCCAATGGATCTCTATCATTGGTATTGGCGCTACGCTTGTTACAACTGATGTCAAGCACGAAGACATAAAAGCTTTTCTTAGAAAGGAACCACCAACTGCACCGGCACCTGCACTGGTATCCGCACCACAGGTGAGGATGCAAGCATCTCCGCAGCCCAAAAACGGCATTCGTCCGACAGATTAAAGCTGATGTGGCATAAAAAATTTAAGTTGAATAAGTTTTAAAATGTGGAAAGTCACAGTCCCAGTCCCAGACTGGCAACAGCTTATAATTAGCATGGCAGCCGTTTCAAGCATTGGCATAGTTGGGGTGCCTTGAAACTATCTTCTGGATAGCTAAAAAACCCTATTCAAAGAAGAAGGGGAGGAAGAGGAAGAGGAAGAAGAAAACTTCTCTATAACCAACATGTCCCACAACAGTCGGAAAACAGTCATGGATGCTGCCACCCTTACAGACCTCGCTGCTGACATTGGGTTGCCAAAAAAGCATTCAAGCATTCTTCCAACCAATTAGAAAAATATGCGCATGATATAAAACCATGGCAAGTGTCATGATAATGGTTGGTGGCACTGTCTTAAACGCCTTTGCTTTTCATTGGCGGAAATTATCTTGCTAAAGCCTTGGCTGGTGGACATGACGGCACTTTGAAAGAAAAAGAAAGACAAGACTGCGCAATGGAGAAGTACGAGGCAGCTCACAACAAATACGTTGAAGGCCGCACCAAGCTTCCTCACTGGATCGAAACCAACGCGGAAATAAAAGAGTAGGCCAAGCAGAACTTCACCAACACCAACTACGCTTTCAAACTCTACAACCAGGCACAGCCTGATGAACCAATGACACCTCCCGAAGAGCCAACGTTCTCTGATTTCTATCAGCTAAGTGAGCAGCAGAAACAAGGTGAACTAATTTTCATGGGTGCCGGCGGGTTAGCACTTGCCTATGCTGCTTTTCATTTTCTTTGAACTTTTCTTTTTCCTTTCAAAATGGATGCAAGGATCTCAAAAGTATACTATAGTCCGCAGGGTTTTTGGAGAGGTATCGCTGCAATAAAAAAATTAGCCAAAGCGACAAAGGTCTCAGAAGATGCTGCGAAAAAGTTGCTGGTCAAGCAAGCAGTTTGGCAGATCTACCTCCCCGCGCAACGTTATGTTCCTCGTCCGAAGTTCGCCGTTCCTGTCCCCAACACAGTGCACCAAGCAGATCTTCTCTTCTTACCGCACAACAAACCGCCGTGTGGGCGAAAGACTTACAAATATGCACTTACTGTTGTCGATGTGGCTAGCTGCTACAAAGAAGCCGAACCACTGACTTCCAAGGACTCCTCTGAAGTTGCCAAAGCATTTCAGTCGATTTACAGATGCAGCCCTTTAAAGTGGCCACAAATGCTTCAAGTTGACCCCGGGTGCGAGTTCATGGGCACTGTGACAAAAAAAATGGAAGATCACAAAACTTTAATTCACCGTGGGTGTTAACATTCATCACAACCAGGCCCTTGTCGAACGTTTCAACTGCACCCTGGTTAAGTGTCTTTTTGGGTATCAGTAAGCTGTTGAAATGTGCCTTCCTGAGGGCCAGCCGTCTTCTGCATGGGTTGCCCGGCTGCCTGCCGTCGTTGCTGCTCTGAACGAGGTAACACGGCTGATTGGAAAAAAACCTGCAGAGGCAGACAGAGCAAAGACTGTTCCTCCTAAACCCACAACCCTGTCTGGTCCCTGTAAGTGTATACGCTTGAAAAAGTTGTTTCAAAACAAATTAGCCTGTTCTCTGCTATTGTGCGATGGTCCAAAGTGCAGCTTCCTTCGTGAAGAATTGTTGGTTGTTCCTCCTGATATCGTTCTCCCCCAGAATAACACAAACTAAATGTGAAATTCAATCAGCTTGGTATGCACCCCGTCCGGCAGCACCCAGCGTTTGTCGTAATACGTGCTCAGCCCAAGCTTTTCTCCGCTGATTGCTATATATTTGCTGTCCATGTCCATCTAAAGGAGCTGAAAATACTTGTCAAGGAAGTCGTAATAATATTCCAGCATCCGCGGCTTGGCCAGCTGGTACACGACTATCCCCAAATGAAACGGGTGCTTTATTGTGATTCTCGGTTTGCGGCTTTCCAGTTCATATGCCGTCCCGATCCCTTCCAAGTCACAGAAATAGGTGCTCCTCAAAGCTCTGTCAACAACTTTTTCATCTTTGGTGTATACCCGTATTAAATTAGTTTGCCTTTCTAGCACCTCGATCACCTTCCCAGGCCCACTGTTCCCAAGCAACTTGAACACCTCATCCAACAGCAATTTGCTTTTGTCCATGTCTCCTGTTCAGCGGGCCTCAGTCACCTCCTCTACGAACCAGGTAAAGGGCATTCTTGGCAGGTAGTCTATTGTCTGATACGTGGATGTTATCACAGCCCAGTGGTCCTCATACCATCACAGCAGCAGGGCATACACCAACATCTCTTGCGCTGACAGGGCACCAACCAGTTTTTTCCCATTTTGCCGTGTTCTGCCGGTGTTCCCCAAGTACTCAAGCATTTGCTGTGACACTGCAGTTGCCTGCACTTTTTTGGTAATAAAGAATGGACACATCTCCTCGAACTTCGGCCACAATTTCTTTGGAAACTCTATGTCCACTTCCGCCAAACTGAACCATAGATGCTGGGCTGCATTCTCTGGGTCGTGAAAGTGCCGGACCCTTACTTTTCCACACAGCATGTCTTGCAGCATTGTCGAAAGCAAAAAACATTGGAGATGTGACCTTATCGCTCTTACCGCCACTGTGGTACCTCGTAAATTCAAGGCTGGGCCCACCTACAACCGCTTCTTTCAGCATCAGGTATGCTTCTTTGCTGGGAGCGTATAGCTCTGCTCCACGCTCCACCGCCCCTTGAAGCAGGCAATGCAGGCTCTCACCAGGGATGCTGATGGCATCTTTTTAAGATGTCGATTCCTTTTTCTGTGCAAAGCTTCTCATCCTTTCTAACGCTTCCAAGCCAGGGTCCACATCCAGGTTGCTGTAGTATCGGAACCAGTCCGAAAAGGTTCGCATCCCTTTTGCTTCAAACACGCACTCTAGATAGTCGGGCAGCCCGGGGAAATCCAGCTTTTTGGGCAAGTCAAACCACTGTACGGAAACCATGATTTTTCTCCTGCGCATCCGTACGCTTTTACCCACTTTTCATAGCTGGTACCTGGCCAGAGGTAGTTGATTGGGTGCAGAAAATGGAAGCCCTCCGTGAGCAGGAACATGGTCTAGGCGGTCTTCGAAGTATTTTTCTATGATGTTGGGGTCGTAGCGGCCTGAGTTAAAACCTAGTACAGGTACTTGGTGGCACCACGTTATTGTGCTCCTTTTTCGGCAGCAGGTGCGCGTCTTCAGGCATGAACTCCAGCCACACCTGTTTCCGAATGTTTTTTGCTCTCTGCTCCAGTTCTTCCATGAACTTGCTAACCAACGCCTCCAGGCTTCTTTCACAGATACGTATGGGCTCCTGCTTAAGCATGTCACCAATGATTACCGAGATCGGCACATGCTCGCTCTCCAGTTCCAAAAAGCTGTTGGTTTCTTGCGCTGTCCATTATCCTGAAAAGACTAAATCACACGAAATCGCATGTGGGGTGCGGGGGGCAGTTCCTCTTCCTTTCCCACCTGGCACACCCACGCCTCAACCACATTGTAACCTTATAATTTGGTTTTATCAACTGGGTTGATAATGTCAATTGACGACCGTAAAGAGATTCAAGAGCTGACGTTTCGATCGTTAGCCCTTCGTCGGACCGAATCAAGGAATTGTGCGTTGTGTGTTTTTATATACAAAGAGATGGAGCTTTGCTATTGGCTGGTGCCTGGTAACGTGAAAACTTTGGAATAAATTAGTTGAATGAAAAGCGTTCGTTGATACCGTGAGGATTAAGAGTGCCGATTTGAAAAATAAATTTTTGTTCTAGAGTTTTACGGCTTTCCGTGTTTCCTTGGTGAAGGGAAAGGCCGCAGACTGCCATATGTTGCTTAGAATGATTTGGGAGATTGAAGTGTCTCGTGACCGGTTTCGATGCATTTTTGTCGTCTTTCTCTACGTTACCAAGGTGTTCTCGCAATCGGTCGCCAAGTCGTCTCCCTGTTTCGCCGATGTATAACTTTTTGCAAAGAGTGCAAGTTATACAGTAGATGGCATTGGCTGAGGTACAGGTGAAATGATCAGTGATTTTGATAGATCGCTTGGGTCCCGATATTTTGTCAACGTTGTGAATGAAAGGGCATGTTTTGTACGTGCGCGAGCGCATTTAAAAGTTCCGGGTTGATCACTAGTTTGGAATGCACTTCTGACTAAAGAGTTACCTATGTTTTTGTCGCGTTTAAATGAAATTAATGGAGGTTGCGCAAAGATTCTACCAGTGTCGGGATCATTTTGAAGTAATTTAAAGTTTTTGAGAATGATGGATTTAACTGCGTGGTTGTGAGGGTGAATGGAATTCTATCATTGTTTTCTCTATGTGACATTTGTAGTGCTGACTGTCGATCAATTTGCTGGGCGCGATGATGGCCCGCTTGAACAACAGAAGCAGGATAGCCGCGTTTGTAGAAGAAATTGCACATTTCCCCTGATTTTAAGGAAAAATCAGAGTCGTCACTACAAAGACGGCGAAGTCTAAGAAACTGAGAATAGGGAATGGAATTCTTGACATGTGAGGGATATGAAGATGAATACAACAAATAGCTATGAGAATCTGTGGGTTTGTAGTGCACGATGCAAAACATGCCCTTTCATTCACAACGTTGACAAAATATCAGGACCCAAGCGATCTATCAAAATCACCGATCATTTCACTTGTACCTCAGCCAATGCCATCTACTGTATAACTTGCACTCTTTGCAAAAAGTTATACATCGGCGAAACAGGGAGACGACTTGGCGATCGATTGCGAGAACACCTTGGTGACGTAGAGAAAGACGACAAAAATGCATCGAAACCGGTCGCAAGACACTTCAATCTCCCAAATCATTCTAAGCAACATATGGCAGTCTGCGGCCTTTCCCTTCACCAAGGAAACACGGAAAGCCTTAAAACTCTAGAACAAAAATTTATTTTTCAAATCCGCACTCTTAATCCTCACGGTATCAACGAACGCTTTTCATTCAACTAATTTATTCCGAAGTTTTCACGTTACCAGGCACCAGCCAATAGTGAAGCTCCATCTTTCTGTATATAAAAACACACGGCGCACAATTCCTTGATTCGCTCCGACAAAGGGCTAACGCTCGAAACGTCAGCTCTTGAATCTCTTTACGGTGGCCAATAGACATTATCAACCCAGTTGATAAAACCAAATTATATTGTTATACTTCCCACCGACGCAGCACCACAGTTTCTTTATAAACTAAAACCCTCTATTCACATTGTAGCCTGCCAGCCTCAGCCCCCTTGTTCGCCACCAGGTGGCATGATACAGATCACACCACGTTTTTCCATGCTCTGTTACGATTCTTTCCCGATCTGGGTAGCAGCATGGGCAGCCGTGCCAATAGCAGCCGTGGTATTGGAAAACTGTCTCATTTGGGGCTCGTAGCCATCGACGGGTGCCCCCTCTATCCACCGCTCCACCATGCCCACACTGGTCATGATGAATGTGGGTTTTCCGCCTTTTGGCCTCCCCTTCCAACCACTGCAGCGCTTCAAGGGAAGCTCTGGACATTTCTGGATAAAAGCTCTCTTGTACGCCGTCAGAGGTGCCTCAGCCATTTCACCCCGACAGTCGATAACTGCGTTCCAAGCTTTCGTATACCTTGGGCTGCAATCGGCGCAGGCATACCTTTTGGCCAGTTTTCCAATGTCTTTTATCAAGAACGCGTGCCCTTGGTGCATTCCTATCGTCAGAACGTTTGTCAGCTTAGCTGGCGGTCTTCGCATTAGATACCACAACACACCTGCCTCTCTTCGCTCTGGTTCGTAAACCCTAATTCTGACCCAATCAGAAAAGGGACGGCCAAAGTTCAAATATCTTTCAACTTTGTCTAACGTGTCAAGTAGTACGTTGTCAAACAAATAAAACCTGGTCCCCACCGTCGTTATACCAAGTTCAGAACCCCCCAACTGCGGAAAACAGTCAGTTTGCACAAAACCTCCTGTCGGTGAGGACGAGATTTCGAAATGCCAGGGGAACCCTGCACCGCCAAGGCGTGCAGGGCCCCTAACCATGGGGAAGAAATCTAATTTTGTTCAAACAAGGAAACAAAGATGCAAACAAAACTGCGCAGTTGGGGGGGTTCCGAACTTGGTATATCATGGTGGGTCCTGCGGTTGTATTTGTTTGACTCACCACCTACTACTTCGAGGAAGGACAACCCCCAGGCCAGCAAGGGTTAGAAGCCGCTTTCAACTGGTTTCAACAGGTGTTTCACACAATTAGACAGAAGCAGCAGGTTCAGACAATTTGACAGAAGCGGAGAAACGATGGAGAATTTCATTCAAACACAACCCCCAAAGTTGAGGGAAAGATATACAAGGAGTATCTTACCTTAAAGATTAAGCAAATTCACAGGGAACTGGGAGGCGCTACTTTCTGTAGCAGACGTGAACAAATTGTCAAGGTTACGGTTTGTAGAAAATGCAGCGTCTGTGAACGGAATGGAATGTGCTTCTCGTGCTGGAAAAATGGCGACAAACACTTCCTCGGCGACCCAACTTTTGATGAAATTGACTACAGCGAAATATTTATAAAAATCTTGTAAACTTGTTTTGCACAAGCTGATGTCAACCAGAGCTTTGCATAAAAGTACAACCAGTTTGAGATTTGCACACTTGTTACAAAAGCACGCAATGGTTCGAAGTGAAAACAACTGTAACCTTTCCGAGTCAATTCAAAACCTCCCTCCAGAGCTCCGGGAGCGAATTTATAAGGAACACATCGCAATCAAAGTCAAGGAACGATTGGATCTCGGTTTTGATCTTGTGCATTCCGAGTTTAGACTTTTGCGACATATGTGACCAGTTTGTAGAAAATGCAGGCGATATGGCATGAAAAATTTTTCGATGAGAAATAAAAAAAATTTGATCAAGACCATTCACATTCTCCATCCAATGTGTGGACACGAAGGTCAGAGTTGGGTTAGCATTGGTTGGCAACCAAACCGTTTAGCATGAGTTCTTTTCCGCCACAGAAGTTGGTGAAGAGCCCACCTCGCGCATAGCCTCAACAACTTGCTGTGTTATCAGGCTGACCTCGCTCTGCCAAACGGGTGTTGAAAGTTCCTTGTAAATGCAGAAAATCGTGTGGAAAAGCAGAAGCATTTTAGGAATTTCTGCCTATCTTTAATTTGTGCCACACGTTGGGAACTTTTTTTTTTCGCAGGGCAACCAGAGGACTGATCTATTGTTTTAACACATAGAGGGAGATTTTTCTTTTTTTTTGACTCAAAGTTCAAATTTGTGGTGGACGTCGTCAGTTTTTTCGAAGCTCTTGCCGAAACTCTTGGCGGACCTGTTTTTTATCATTTCAATATCCGGCGAATTGGACGGTTTTTCCGCAAGTTTTCCCACAGCCTCTCTTTGAGTTCACAATATTTCTGCATTTCACAAGAGATCTGTTTGAATTCTGCGTCGGAAACATTGTTATCGTCAAGAGCTTGAGAGACGGAGCTTTTTATTGAGTCATGCTTTGCAAGGGCCAGAGCTTGAATTTTCGTGTGCTTTTTAACTTTCCTTTCCAGCTTCTTGTTCGCAACAGACAGGCCTGTGGAAGCAAACCCAAGGAGGGCGGCTATTCCAGCAACAGGCGCTCCGACCACAATTCCGACGCCAGTAACTGAAGATGCAATGGCCCCGGAAGACAGGGCAGCACTTGCAACGCCAAGAGAGACGACGGAATAGTGAATCACTTTCCGAGCTTTCTTGTATTTTTTTCAAAACAAGCATGTAATGTTCAGCCTCATCGGCTATTTCTTTTTCAATTTTGCTGATCTCAGTTAGCCGGAAATTTTAAGTTCTTTCCAGGGGAAGCTCTGGATAAATATTAGGCGGAGCACTTGGCAACACATTTACCGAAGACATGGTATATACATTTCAATTTATTTCTAAAAGGAAATAAATTGGGAACCCGTGAAAGTCAAACAGTTCGCCATTTTCATTTTTTATCGAGACGGTCAAACTTGACACTTCTTTGCCTGTATCTGTGTCCCTCAGAACAAGTTGCTCCCTGCTCTGATATGAAACTTTTTCACAAGGCTTTCTTTTTACATCAAAGCTCGCAAGAAAACTTGAGTGCTTGCCGTTGAAAAGGTTCAGCTCTCAGTTTTTACACCATAGATAATTATTTGCGTGTCATTTACGGCGGTTATATCAAAAAGTTTTTTCATATTGTCGCTTATATCAAATCCTTTGACATTTTTTTCTTTGTTTGGGGTAACGATAAGTGTTCTCCCGAATGGACCCATCGTTGCAGAAAATATTTTGTCTGGGAAACCTTTGTTGAAAAAGTTTTGGATACTTTCGAGAACATAGTTGCCAGGTAGCAAAAGAGTTTCTTCTTTTCTAGACTGCCCAAACTTTACTAACACTTTCCCCGTTTCTCTTAAGTTGTGCCACGACTTATAAAGCGAACAAGACAGCAGTCGGATATAACTCGGTTTCTGAATTGGCTTGTCAAAGTAAAAAGTGTGAACGTTTTCTGTTGTTACAATGGTAGGCACAACCATTTTATTTTGCTGCGAGCAAATTTTCAATTGAAAAATAACGGGGGAATATAGAAAGATGAACATCTGGAAAACCGCACGCAAACAAGATTCTGTTGCGAAAAAAGAGCGCAGGCTGCCAGCATCTCCACGGCGTGGGCGGCTTTTTCTGCACAGATTCCGAGGGCCGACAAAAGCCAATTTGTAGCACAGACATTTTTTTCGTTGGACCACACAGCAACAGCTGAAATATTTTACAAAGAGGGTCCCAGCAGTCCACAAAGCGTCTTCGATTCAGACCGCAAATATTGGAGTGCAGGCATGAAAAGCATGCTGGGTTTGGTTGACGTTGGCGGCTTCCCTTACCAGTTACCGCCCAGTACAAAAAGGTCGCTGCCGGTTCCAGCAGTTCCATTGGAAGACGCTGCACCGAGTTTGAAGAAAGTATTCAACAACTCAGTGGATATTTATGTCGCCCCTGACCAGTATTTTACAACAAAGTTCAGAGAGGTATTCCAAAAGGAACAACAGAAGTTCGAAATATCAAAGCCCGCAAAAAAATGGCTAGCGGGGCCAAATCTGTCTTTCTGGGAAAAGCACCTGAATTTTGCAGTGTGGTGTGCGACGACAGGTTGCAGAATATCTCGAGAAGTTTTTGACAAAGACAACACAACGCTGAATCTGCCGCCACAGGTGCAGGCTTTCTACATCTTCCACATGTACTTCACGGTTCGGCGCATCCTGTATCAGCTCGGAGGCATCCAAAGCGTGAGCGCGCTGCCGGGCGACCCAACATGGAGTCAGACCAACAACAACCATGATGTGGCGTCTTACAAAAGATTGTGCGCAGAGTTCGCCGTTCCCCCGTCAACCAATTTCCGCTACACGCAAGGTCCAAACCACAGGCTGGGGAGCGTTTACATTTATTGCCGTGACCCTTTCATACTGAACGTGCCCTATCCATCGGCAAAAGCAAAATTCAACGACGAGGACCCAAGGGCGTCAGAAAAGGGGAATTCAATATGTTTCATAAGAAACAACGCCGCGGAAGAGCAATTCAACTGGTTCGCGCCCAAAACCTCGGCAGGTTTGACCCAGGCAGGTTTCTCGCGAATAAACCAGTCGATAGAGGTGTTCGTTAACTGCGTGTTGGGCACGCAAGTCAACGTCCGGAGCAGCATCCTGGGGGAAGGGGGACGCGCAAAGGAGGCGCAGAGCGAGTTCCTGGTCTTGGTGGAAGACGCGATAAGGCAGCCTGACCTGGCAAACAGCGTGCAGCGTTATCAACTGGCGGTGGATGAGGGAAAGGTACGGTTGAACCTTGCTGTTTGCCCAGGCACCTGGCTGATGCCCACGCGGATGGAAATTAACACAGAAAGCAAGGTTGGCTACAACAACCGATTGAAACATGCGATACCGGGTATGAAGCTGGGGGTCAACGATGGGGCAAACAGAAGCACGAAAAAAGCGGCGCTTCGGCTGATGGAGGGCAGGGAATCGAAAATTAAACGGCCAAAAAGTAACACCGACTTCGTGGTAGCGTGTGAACACACGCCCGGACTCCAGAGATCCGCACCTTTCTCGATCGTTTTTACGGAGTAAGTAGTGTAAACTCACCCCCGGGATGCTGACCGCATCTTTAAAGATGTTCATTCCTTTTTCGGTGTAGAAGACCCGCAGTTTTTTTAAAGCCTCGAGGCCAGGTGCCACGTCGAGATTGTTGTAGTAATGTAGCCAGTCCGCAAAAGTGTGCATACCTTTTTCTTGGAACAGGCGGTTGCACCCCTCCCATTCTTCTCTTGAAAGCAGGTAGTCACTCTTCAACCGCGAGTACCACTCTGGATAGAGGGGGTAAGTTTCTAACGAAACTGTGGTGCTGCGTCGGTGGGAAGTATAACAATATAATTTGGTTTTATCAACTGGGTTGATAATGTCAATTGGCCACCGTAAAGAGATTCAAGAGCTGACGTTTCGAGCGTTAGCCCTTCGTCGGAGCGAATCACTCTGGATAGTCTGGGAGACCTGGATAGTCAAGCTTTTGGGGTGAGTCAAACCACTCGTACGGAAACCACGATTTCCGCATTGTGCAACCGCAGTCTCGGACCCACTTTTCGTAGCTAGTCCCAGGACCAAGATAGTTTATTATGTCGAGGAAACGGACGCCCCAGGTCAGCAAGAACATAATCTTTTCTTCCCTTTTTCGCCACTCTGATTTTGCCGGTTGTGTCAGCGAGGTGGCCAACGAAGTGGTTTTTGATCAAGTTCAGAACGTAGCTACCCGAGTTGAAACCGACGACAGGCACATAGTTAAACCATTCATCAAGTTTTTGCCACTGCTTCTTTGGCAGCATGCACACGTCTTCTGGCACAAACTCCGCCCGGACTTGGGCCCGGATGTTTTTTCCGCGTCTGTTCAGCTCTTCCATAAACTTGCTTACCAGGAGAGCGGGGTCTCTTTTGCAGATGTTGGTAGGCTCTCTCTCGAGGGTATTGCCGATGCTAACCGAGATTGGCACGTGCGTGTTCTCGATCGTTAGCATGGATGTTGGATCCTTCTGCTGGTTGGAGTCGCCGGTACGCCTCAAAATCGTACAAGATCGCTTGCAGGTAACTTTTTGTTTTGGTCTGTGGGAGTTTTGCATTGATTTCCCCAACTTGACATGCCCAAGCCTCGATCACGTGGTAGCCGGCCTTCCAGACAGTGTTTGTGTGTCTCTGCGTGGCCTTCCACCTGTCTTCGCGTGTTTGGTTGCAGCGGGCGATGATTTTGTCGCGGTCATGCGGGAAACATTTTTGGCAACCGTGCCAGTGGCAGCCGTGATATTGAAACACGGTCTTTGTTTCTCGGTGGAAACCGTCGACCAGTGCCCCCTCAACCATCCCCTCGCCTCCGTGTCCACATATTGCGTGGTGGATGTGGATTTTCCGCCGCTTGGCTTCTCGTTCGAGCCAACGCAGCGATTCTGGGGAAGCTCGATTTTTTTTATAGAAAGTCTTTTCGAATTTTGTCTGTGGGGCTTCGACTTTTTCACCCGGACAAAAGATATTCGTATTCCCTTGGGCGCACGTTTGGACATGCCGTTGTAGATTGCCAACTCGTGTGAATCTTGCGAGGCAATGAACACATGCATAAATTTTTGCAAGTTTTGCAGTGTTTTTTACCAAAAAGGCATGCCCCTCGTAAATGCCGATTGTCAAAATATTTTTCAGCTTTGGCGGCGGGCTTCTTCTAAGATGCCAAACAACTTCACCGTCTTCTCCCAGTTCACGCTGATAAACTTTGATTCCGAGCCAATCTGAAAAATCGACTTTTTGTTTAGATGCCTTTCAACCCTGTCTAATTCGTCAAGAGATGTTTTTGGCATGTCGTTTGGAGCGTTTGCGAAATTGAAGAAACTCTTGACAAGCTCACACGCTGCTGCTGTACTTCTGTCAGGCCAGGCTCCTCGGTGGACAGCAATGCAGCGCCAGAGACACAAATTATCGTTGAAGGTGTCTAGCGCCACCATTGACCTGTTATGTGCAAGATTGCGCAACCAGTCTGGCAAGGGGCCTGTGCCCAACATAGGCTGACGGTCAAGCACAACCTTCACAAAGACATCTGAAAAGGTCCTGAACACCTACTTTGTGTCCGGTCTTTCGATGTCGTCAACTTGTAGACGCTCCTCCTCCTTTTCATTCAACCATTTTTTCGCTTCAGAAAGTTCACTTATCCAAGGTGACCCTCCTGAATTTTTATAAAACAAGGTCAGCGTTCCATCCTCGATGTTTTGCAGCCAATAAGAATATTCGTACCTCAGATATATGGATGTGTCAACGCTCGCTCTAATCTTTTTCATGAAAAACTCTGTGCGGTTTTTGGTCTGCCCTTTGACCGTCCATCTAATAAATCGTCATCCTGCTTCTGTTCCCTCAGTCTCTAGTTCGGTAAGGAACCATGCAAGAGATTGACGGTAGTTCTCTTTCGATTTAACTTTCTGGACAGGGACTGGATCAAACATTTTTAGAACGTTGTTTGTTGTCCCTCTTTTTTGCCTTGGGGGTGCTCTGGACCTGTAAGGTTTTGGAAGCAGTGGTTCGGGCAGACGCTCTAGGGCTTCCGGGGGTATGCGTTCATCAACCACATTCCGAATTTTGGGTTTTATTTGTTCTAACAGTTTTTCAAAATCAATTTCAGCGAGTGCTTGTTCTAAATCCTGCCACGTTCCTTCCTCAGCCATCGTATTATGTGCGGGGAAAATAATTTCTTTTTAATGCAATTCTCTAACTGGTTGCAAATCTCTAACTGCTTGTTCTTTTGTCAAGTTTGAAAGACACCAGTTCCTGCAAAACGCGTTCAAAATTTTTCTTAACCTTTGCTTGTTTGTGAAGAAGCCACCATTTAAGGTTGTTCCCACCGCAAGCATAACATAAACGGTAATCGCTCAAAACTCCGATGCCGCAGCTGCGGCATGGTGCCGGCTTTTGCATTCCTTTTTTTTTGCCAGTTATGCTGCGAGCAATATTTTCCGTCACACCGTTTGCCGCAGTTCCTTTTCCGATTTCGCAACAACCACACACAGTTGTTTTTTCTCCGTGTACCATTTTGTTGGTCGGTGCCGCTTCTGTCAAATTGTCTGAACCTCCTGCTTCTGTCTAATTGTGTGAAACACCCGTTGAAACCAGTTGAAAGCGGTTTCTAACCATCACCAGCATAACCTTAAGCTTGACATTAAAAAAGGTAATAAACTTCCACTTCGTGGTGGGCTGGTTATGTTGTCAATATTAAGGCGCATTGCTTCTCACTCACATAGCCATTTTCCGGCTTCTGCCAGCAGGTGGATCCATGGCGACCATTTGTTTTGATAGAAAATCATGATCGTTCCATCTTCTATGTTTTGCAGCTGATAACCATAATAGTGCCTCAGGTAAAAGTTGTGTTGAGATTCTCGCCGAGCTTTTCCATGAAAGTGGGTGTTTGGTCTCTCTCCAGTCCTTGGATCAAGCTGCATTTCTTGAATCGCCGCCCACTCTCTGCCTCTATCCCTTCTTCTTCTCCTTGCATCAAAGCATTGAGCTCCTCCAGATTGTTCACCGTTTGGTGGTCATGCAGGCAGTATGGGTAAAATATTCCAAGAAACCTTCGTCTTCCTTTCTCCTATATTTCTTTTCGCCAGGCGGCAGTGCGTGTTCTTTGGGCGCGATGCGGGCACGCTTGTTGGAAACGCTGTAGGGTCAGCGGAGGTGGCAAGTGTTTATTCTCCTCTTCAGAAATTTGCTTTGCACAGGTTTGCCAGTAGGTTTTTGAGTAGCAGGTTCCATCCAAAAAGTAGGTGGCTATTTTCATTTTATTTCACCAATATCATGCTTAGAACTGACCTACTAACATCCGGAGTAATGTGCCCGTTGCCGGGTTATTTTGACAACCCTGTTTGCAGTGCCTTCCTGATTGGTTTGGACGCAACCTTCTTCAAAACCTTTTGAAGATACTGCTCCAGTTACGCCCACCCCTCTTCCACCTCTGGGTGCAGCTCAATTTCACCAAAACACTCTTTAAAGAACGCTTCAAGATCTCGCTCGGTAACCATTGGTGCGTTTGTTGCCTGGAGCTCCGCAGCCATTGCTAGTGGGTATGCTTTGATTTAGCTTATGTTCAAATAGGATTTCGCGTTTCCAGGAGTTCCAGCATTACCTCTGCAAACCTTCTCCTCGCCCTTTGCTCCAACCGCCTTCGCCTCATCGTTAACCTTTGCCCCCTGCAGCCACGACACACCCCACTCTCTGACAATATTCCTTTTCCACACTGTGGGCACAATCATGGCTGCCTTTCCCTATTTTACCTGGTAGTTGTGCCATTTGAAATACATTCCCACACACCTTCTTTAACAGTTCACACTTTGCCCATACACCAACCACTTGCAGTTGGCCCATGCCAGGCCTGTCTGCCTAATTGATGTGCCACCTGCGCCACCTCCCGGCTTGCCCACTAGGGCGTCACAGGGACTTGAGTCCCTGGGGTGACACCTGTTACCGATGTAGAAGTCCAGAAGTAAAACGACAGGGTTAGGAGGTGTCAAACAAGTTGGTGGTATTAGGAAAACCCCAGGTATACTACGTGATGATTAAACAACAGGACACACGCTTAAAAAATGATGTCAATTTGTTTAATTTTTCGATGTTTACTGATGAGAGCTATACCCAATTTACACCCTCGGCTGATAAGAACCCCCCAGAAGATCACCAATCCACAGCAATGGCCACACATCTTTGCCCAGGTTACATTGAACTCCCCCCCCCCCCTTTTTTCTCTCTTTTTACATATAAAGTAGAAAAAATCAGGTCTAAATCTTCATATCATTCCAGTCTTGCCCTTTGTCAGCTATTCATAATTACTTTGCATTGTGTCATTCTTCTGCCCTCCGATGGAGCCTTGACTAAACTCCACCCCCCTGCTACTTACTTCACTACTTTTCTTGGGCAATTTCCTGCCAGCCTCAGCATGAACCCAGGCAACTACTTCCTGTACAGTTTCAGGAATGGCAGGGCTATGTTTTATTATCAAGAACATAGATGACCCAGAACATTTAATTGAGTTTCACAGAATTGGCATTCAGACACCTATTAACTTTGTTTATCACTGCCCCCTTCTACTCATACACAGATAGCTGAAGTGGCTGCACGCCTTTTTGCCAACACCTAAGTCACTTTATTAACTGAAAAAAATTAGGTTTTACTCTTCAAGTCATATTATGCTGTGTTACAATTATTACACATTTGGGCAACTGGGACAACTACTTGAGTTAGTGATTAATAAAACTTTGTTTTAGTCTAAAATAATGTGCGTGTTCTAGTAGTAATTCATTAATTAAACAAATACCACCTCGTCGCACAACTTTTTACATCTTCACCCAAGTGAAACAAGCTTGCTTTTTGCTTGCTTCTTTCACTTGGGCGAAGATGTAAAAAGTTGCACTCCGAGGTTGTATTTGTTTAATTCATGAATTACTACTTGTTGAAGAACATCTCCTGTCAGGTTCTAACAATTAGACAGAAGTGGCGGAGTCCAAAAATGGTACACAGAGCAAACAACTGCGAGTGGTTGCTGTGAAATTGCCAAAAGAACTGCGAGCGAATGTCACAAACAAATAAGCGAGCGAATGTGCCACAAATAATATTCCCTGTTGAAGAAATGCATGCAGACTTTGCGGTCCAGTGAATCAAAGTGCAGTATCTTCACACAAAGCGCCTTTTGTTGTCGGACAATCCTTCAAAGCCTGACTTACCTCAAAGATGATTTCACATATTTCAATGATACACCTTGGTGTAAAAAGTTCGATTACAGCAAACATAAGAGCATGAAAAAGTGCAATCATTGTGAGTGTCTTTCAGTTTAAGAAAGTTTTCGTGTTTACATAATTTTACTAAACGTCTAAATATAGCGCTGACAGGTATGTTTTAGAAAGTTCTAGAACGTGAGTGAATATAAACAAAGCATGTTCTGCACGTGCCTGCTGAATATTTATATAGAAGAACAACAGATTAACACGTGCAGAACAATGGATGCATACCTTTCCGTTGTAGCAAAAACGCATACCTTTCCGACATAGAAAAAGATTTTGCAAAATCAAAAATTATTTTTTTGGCATGATTTTGTTAGGGCGAAAAGGTATGCGTTTTTGCTATGGCGAAAAGGTATTTATTGACGTCATTATGACGTAAAGGAATTTTCATCACACGCTTTTATTACACTCAGAGATATTTTTGTGTTTTTCGACTCAAAGTTTAGTTCAAATTTGTGGTGGACGCCTTCAGTTTTTTTCGAAGTTCTTGATGAAGCTCATGGCGAATCTGTTTTTTTAACGTTTCAATATCAGGAGAATCGGACGGCTCCGCAAAGTTTTCCCGCAGCTTCTCTTTAAGTTCGCGATAATTTTGAATTTCACATGTTCTTTGTTTGAATTCTGAGTCGGAAACATTGCCGTCATCAAGAGCCTGAGAGACGGTGCCTTTTATCGAGTCATGCTTTGAAAGAGCCAGAGCATGAATTTTGGTGTGCTTTTTAATTTTTCTTTCAAGCTTCCTATTCACAACAGACAAGCCTGTGGAAGCAAAACCTGAAAGGGCTGCTATTCCTGCTATAGGCGCTCCGACCACAATTCCGACACCAGTGAGTGAAGTTGCAACGGCTCCGGAAGACAGGTCGACAGATACAGCGCCAAGAGACACAACGGAATAGTGAATCAATACAAGCCTCCGATGTTCAACCTCATCAGCGATTTCTTTTTCAATTTTGCTGATCTCAGTTACCGGAAATTTTCGGTTCTTTCCAGTGGGAGCTCTGGATAAATATTTTCAGGCGGTGCACTTGGTAACACATTTGTCGAAGACATGGTATATACACAGATTATATTTTTTTAAATGATTTGCAGTTCGAATTCTAGAGGGTGATCGTTAAAATTAAAAAGCTCACGCTGTTGGCATATTTGTCAGTCGAAGCGTCACGAAAGGGCAGCTGTTCGCCCGTTTGATAGTTGACTTTTTGGAAAGCTTCCCCTCGGATATCAAACTTTGCAAGAAGGGTTGAAGCTTTGCCATTGACCAAATTTTGATTGTGGTCAACCAAGTCGCAATGTACAATGCTCACCAGCTGGTGTATTGATTTGAGTGGGAAGTTTTACATCAAATTTAGCGAAAGCATGTTCTATGTTTTGAGCCATACTTTCAAGAGTGTAATGCCCTCTGGGGAATGTTATGGGAACAGCCCGTTTACCATCAGGATCAGACATCGCAATCACCCCATTGTTTTTCAAATTATGCCACGAATTATAAAGCGAACAAGACAACAGCCTTACGAAAGAGGCCTCTGGAATCGGGTTGTCAAAATAGACGGTGCATGGATTAGAAGACGTAGAAATAGTAAGCACAACCATTTTATTATGTTGCGCGCAAATTTTCAATTGAAAAATTACGGGGAATATATAGACAATGGCTGGTCGTCGAGAGTTTGGACACGACAACCCTGCACTTGACCATGAACTTGACAACGATGGTGATGCCGATGGTCAAGAGGAAAACCGTCAAAACACAACCGGTCCTTTTGTGCCGGGCACCGCCTCGACACCCTATCATGGTGGCGAAGAAATTGAAATGCAGACAAGGCTTCACGAACAGAGTGGGCTGCCTGACGAATCCTATGTTGAAACACCTTTGTTGGGTGATTTTGTGAATGTTGACAAACCAACAATTATTGAAAGAGCAAGGGGCTTTATCAACAAGAAATTCCCAAAGGTGGACTTTGGAAAATTAGGTCCAATAGGTTTTAGCAAAAAGGCTGGAAATGAAACAACAATTGTATCATTTGGTCCAAAAGGTGGTGAGACTGAAATTTTCAGAAAAGATGGTGGCCTTCTCAAAAAATTCACAGACAAGTTCAAAAAAGCCCTTGGGCCAGAAGCTGAATCTCTGATTGCTCAAAATAAAGAGAGCGAAAGAGAACAACGCCAGGAATTGAGAGAGGCCGAACAACAATTAAGAGATGCTGAAAAAATTGCTGCAGAAAAAGAAAAGAGATTCAAAATCTGAGAAACAGACTTCAGCAAACTCAAGCAGGGATTGATACAATTCAGGATGAACATGGTTGAAAAATTGAAAATGAGGCAGAACTGCGCAGACTTAAGCAACTGAAAAAAAATCTTCAAACTGATTTCGAAAACGAAAAGAAAGAGTTGGCTTCACTCGAAAAGCAAAAGCACAAGAAAAGGTTGATAAAATCAGAGCAGGCATTCGTTCCACAGAAAAAGCAAGAAACCCTCTTCAACAAAATCTTAACGAAACGAGAACGCTTCCACAACTGCGTGAGCAAGGAACCGACCTTCAACGACAAAATTCTGAAGATCAGAAAATCATCAACGATGAGAATGCCCCACCCTCTGGCAAAGAAGCCGCGGAAAAAAGAGTTGTGGAAAGAACCGAGGAGCTTGCGCGGCTGCAAACGCAGATTAGCGCTTAAAAAAGATCTTCAAAAAACACGGCGTGACCGCCACGGCTGTCCTTCTTGCTGCTGGTGTCACGATCGGCGCTGTCGTTGGCGCAATTAACAACTCGCTGAAAGCCACCGCAAAAGGGTTGGGAAATGGCTTGAAAGAGATTGGCAAAAAACTTGGTTAATTGGTTCGATTGCTTCTTTCCTTTTCAAAGCTGCCGGGGAGTCAATTGGTTTTCTTGCTGAACACGTCTGGCTTCTGATTTTGGCTGTGGTTGCATTTTTGGTTGAGCAGCGGCGTTATCGCAATGTCAAGAATGCCAACCCCACAACTGCAACCGCGCCAACAGCGACAGCTATTTTGTTGTCGAGATGGCTGTCTGAGACAGCCGGTGGCGTTTGCTCCTCTGTAGCTGTTTGGGAGCCAGGCTCTGGCTCTTTTTTTGCCATTGCTGCTTTGTGTATCGGATTCGAAGGGTGACTGTTTGGCCGGTTAATTTTTTATTTCCCGCCAGCCATCAGCTGAAGCGCCGTGGTTCGGGCCTAGCATAAACCGGAAATCAGTTGATGGAGGAACACTGAACTCTGTACATAATCTTTTATAAGAAGCTTCGTCGAAATGGTTGTTGGTTTGACCCCATGTTGGGTCACCCGTCAACGCGCTCACGCTTTGGATGCCACCAAGCTGGAAGAGGATGTGGCGAACCGTAAAGTAAACGTGGAAGATGTAGAATGCTTGCACCTGCGGTGGCAGTTTCAGCGTTGTGTTGCCAAATACTTTTCGTGAGATTCCACAGCCTGTCGTCGCACACCACACTGCCAGAAAGATATATCAGGCCCTGCTAGCAATTTTTTCGCGGGCTTTGACGTTTTGAACTTCTGTTGTTCCTTTTGCAATACCTTTCTGAACTTTGTTGTAAAATACTGGTCAGGGGTGACATAAATCTTGGTTGCTTTGTTGAATATTTTCTTCAAACTTGACGCCGCTTCTTCCAATGGAACTGCTGGAACTGGCAGCGAACCACCTGCACTGGGCGTTAACTGACTTGGGAAGCCACCAATGTCAACGTCAACCAAACCCAGTGCGCTTTTCGTGCCTGCGCTCCAATATTTTGGATCTGAACCAAAGACGCTTTGCAGACTGCCTGGACCATCTTTCCAGAATATTTCGGCTGTTGCTGTTTGATCTGGTGCAAAAAATGTCTGTGCTTCAAATTGGCTTTTGTCGGCCCTCGGAAACCGTGCAGAAAAAGCAGCCCATGCCTTGTCTTGTGCAAGCTTCGCATTGGAAGCCTGCATTTTTCGAGACAGTCAAACACAACAGAATCTTGCTTGCGTGCGGTTTTCCAGATGTCCATTTATTTAAACAAAGTATTTTTCTATTTAATACGAAATGGCGGTACAAGCAAATCTTCGGCCAACACACAGCGAAAAAAAATCCCAGCGCGATGAAAGCCGAGCGCATGGTCAAGCGCATCACCTTTGCTCGTAGCGAAGCCAACCCCAGCGAGATCCTTAATGTTTACGTGCCCAAACTGAATGAGCACGAGGTCCTCGTGCCAGGCTCTCTCGGACTGCTTTTCAACATCGACCTGTCTGGAGGGCACCCAGACAACTTCCTCGTTCAAAACGTCACACGGGCTCTGGTTGACAAGATGGCTGTGAAGTATGCTGGAGAGGCACTGCAGCACACGGTAAATTATGACATCTTCAAGATCTGGGAGGACCTTTTCCTCCCGCAGGAGGAGCGGGACAACATGCTGCTCGAGGGCATCCAGACTGAGGACCTCTGCAAGATCTGCTCAGGCACGGGAGATAAAAAAACCTCAGGCGTCCACGCGGAAAACGCGCTCGCCGAAGTTTACGGCATAAAATACCGGATCCGACTGGACCACCAGATCCTGAAAGACCACGGAGTCTTTTATCCCCAAGCTCTCTTTCACAACCTCGTGTTTGAGTTGAAACTTGCCCCGGCTTCGCAGGTTGTCAAAGGTTCTGATCCTGATAAACTGAAATATAAGCTGAAAAACATCCAGCTCAAGTATGAAATGCTGAGAAGCAAGACCTTGGCGGACGAGGCGCACAGCGTTTACTCCACGGGAAAGGAGTTCTTATACGACCATGTTATTCGGGATCAGGTGGTCACCTTCTCAAAAAGCACTGACTCAAGGATAAACCTCAGAGTAAACCCCCAGAGAAGGTCCCTGAAAGGCATTCTTCTTCTCTTCATTGAGCCATACACAGCCGGCACCAGGGATTCAGAAAAGTTCATTAACCTAGACCTGACGAAAGTTGCTGTTACGATGAATGGCTCGCCCAACATGCTCTACAACAACGGCATCGAAGGCAAAGATATTTGGGGTGAAGTTGACCGCTTCTTTGGCAAGACAACACAGCACATGAATCTGAAAAAGTTCTGGAGCGATGACAAGTTCGGGCTTCTGGTCGATTTGCGCTCAATGGCGACACACAATGCACGGCAGCGGCGCGCGCCTCGTAAACACACAAGACGGAGTTCAGCTCGAGCTCAAGCGAAATCTCAGTGGCTCAGGCAATGTGAACTGCCACGTTTTCGTGATCAGTGACTCGCAAATGAATATAATGGGGCAGCAATTAGAATCTGTGCAATTTTAATATAGAAATGGATCCAAACAACATACCGTTCAACGTTCTAATAGTGGGCCCGACGAATTCAGGCAAATCGCAGTTTGTGGTTGATCAGCTCTGCGGCCCTTTCCACGGCAAGTACGACTACATCGTGCTCTTCTGCCTGACATTCGTGCATAACAAGACCTACGTTTTTATGTAATCATTTGCGAACAAGATGAGGTGGAACCCTGGTTGAAACTCATCACCTGGCTTTTCGAGGGCACCAACACGCTCATAATCCTCGATGACTGCGCAGATACGAAAGATGTGAAAAAGTGCTCTGGCCCGCTGGTCAAGCTCGCATTCAGCGCCCGCCACATGGGATTCAGCGTGTGGGCGCTCACCCAAAAGTTGACCAGCATCACAGTTTCTTTCTGCGAAAACGTGGCTGCGCTTGTGCTTTTCTCAAGCTGAGTACAAAGAATACATTTCGAGGTTGAAAAAAAAAAGTTTTCCTACCTTGAGTTCGCACTTCGGCACCCTTACGGAATAAAATTTGTGCGCAATTAAAAATATACAACACCTATACAAAAAAAATCAATGAGCGCATTTGAAGAAGACCTCGCGATGACCGACGTTTTGAACTTGCTTGAAGCTGAGCCAACGAGCACGCCCAACGACAATGTCTCATTGCAGTCTGATATTCCTGCTCTTCGTGAACAGTTGGTCGTGCTGGTGTCAACAGGAAAATCCAAAGAAGCCCTTGGCGTGCAACTGTTGCACGATCAGGTGAAGCACCTCAGCGACAAAGATGTTGAGAAATACACAAAACGGTACGAGGCCTTTGAGGGTTCAAAGACATCTGATAGCTTGCTCGACAGCTTCATTTTTCTTGTGTCCAAAGCGGACGGAATTGTCGTTGACTTCAAAGACATCGACGCTTATCAAAAAGAACTCAGAAACTCCTATTTCATCAAAAAAGATCTCACCAACCTGGCCGGTACCATTGCTTTAAAGTGCGGACATTTTCTCTCTACGGCCGACGCGGCGCTGATACAATAAAAAACATTCATTGGAAAAGCGAAGCAAAATCGGAAGAAATTATTGTGCATTCCTCACCAACTGCTGAGCTTTCCTCACCAACTGCTGAAATAATTCCTCAGAAATAGGCAGCAATTCCTCACAAAAAACACATATTTGTTTCCAAGTAATAATGGCTGAAGAACAACAGCAGCAACCGACCGCGAAAGCAAGCACTGACCCAAAGGAAAGCCAATCTTCACAAACTCCGTCCACAAAGCCCGCAAAAAATCCCAAGCGAGTGGCTGCTGGTAAAGCGGTTGCTGAAAGAACTCGGTTGAAATGCGAAGAACAGAAAAAAGCAATCGAGAAAATCGCAAACGAGAATGAAAAATCTGCACCGGCCGCACCAGAGCCTGTTGCAGCAGCAGCAGCTGATTCAGATTCCAAAGTCACAAATTGGCTCAGCACAACTCAATGAATCTCTATCATTGGAATTGGCGCAACGCTTGTTACAACTTATGTCAAGCGTGAAGACATCCGATTTTTTTTTCGGGCAACTGCGCCGGCACCTGCGCCACAGGTGATGCAAGCATCTCCACAGCCATCACCGCAACCCAAAAAAGGCCTTCGCTATATGGAATAGAGTGGGGGAAAAAATTCATTTGAATATATTTTGGTGAATATAAAAATGTGGCCATGAATAAATTTCACTCAGTTTGCGATAAACAGCGCAGCAGTTTCAGGCATTGGCTTCTTTCGGGGGACATTCACCTGGAAGTGCCTTAAAACTATCTTATACGCGCTTAACTATCTTATACGCGGGCCACGGCGCGGCTTTGTGCGTGAAGAGCTGCTGGTTGTCCCTCCAAACACCACTCTTCCTCCTTCTGACATCTAGTGAACGGACCACCCTTTTAAAGAAATATGTATTTTAAAAAATGGGAAGTGGACGCAACGGTGTGTTAATTACAAAGTCAAATCAACATCTGTCAATCAACATAAGTGAAATTCTTTTGGTTCTGTGTGAATTCCATCGGGCAGCACCCACCTTTTGTCGTAGTAAGAACTCAGCCCCAGTTTCTGCTGCTCGTAAGTTACAATCTGCCCGTCCCTCATCCTGAAACCTCTGTTGGTTGCAACATCCTTGTTTCCTTCCAAAGCTGCCTTGAAACGCTGCCAGGTTATATCGTTTTGCCTCTTCGAAACCCCTTTCGTGCTGAACTTCTTTTTTTCGCCCGCTTCGTCGTCGATGAAGTAACACTTCGAGCAGAGCGCGATCATCCGACTCTTGCTGTCTGTGTCCATCTGAATCAGCTCAAAATCTCTTCGGTCGAAATACCTGTCGAGGAAGTCGTTGTAGAATTCCAGCATCCGCAGCTTGGCCAGCTGATAAACAGAGATTCCAACCTGAAACGGCCGTCTGATTGTGATCCTTGGCTTGCCGCTTTCCAGCTCATACGCCTGCCCGATCTCATCAAGGTCGGAGAAATACGCGCTTCGCAGGGCTCTGTCGACCACCTTCTCATCTTTGGTGTAAATTATGCTTGTCTGCCGCTCCAACGCTTCGATGAGCTTTCCGTACCCGCTATTCCCAAGCAGCTTGAAAACGTCTGCCAGCAGCGCCTTGCTTTTTTCCACGTCTCCTGTCCGCCTCGCCTTGGTGACTTCGTCGACGAACCACGGAAAGATCTTGCCTGGTTTGTAGTTGATTGTCCTGTGGACCCGTGTGATTACCGCCCCGTGGGCCAAGTACCAACGCAACAGAGGTGCGTAGAGCAAAAGTCTCCTTGCGGACAAAGCTCCCACTAGTTTTTTCCCGTCTCCGCGATTTCTGCCCGTTTGGCGCAAGTATTTGAACATATGTTCCGGGACAACTTCGTCCGGCACCTTTTTGTTGTAGAAGAACGGGCACATTTCCTCGAACTTTGGGTGCAGGGGCTCCGGAATCTCTATGTCGACTTCGGCAAATCCGAACCATTTTCCTTCTTTGAGCCTGTGAAAAAACTCTGGCACCACCCACTCCGCTTGGGAGTCGGCGTCTTTGGCGAAGTTGATGACCCTTTCCTTCCCGCAAGGCATTTCTCTCAACATGGTCGACAAATAGAGGGCGTTGGCGTCGTAACCCAAGATCTTTTTGCACAGACGGGCGTCTTTTTGTTGGTGCGATCTTATCTTTGTCACACCAACTTCGTGGTAGCGCGTGAAAACAATGCTCGGGCCTCCGACAACAGCGCCTTTCAACATTTGGTACGCTTCTTGCCCTGGACTCCAGAGATCCGCGCCTCTCTCGACCGTTCCCTGGAGTAAGTAGTGCAAACTCACTCCCGGATTCGGTGTAGAAGGCCCGCATCTTTTCCAAAGCCTCAAGACCTGGCGCCACGTCGAGAAAAACGTAGCCAGTCCGCGAATGTGCGCATGCCCTTTTCTCTGAACAGGCGCACACACCCCTCCCATTCTTCTCTCGAGAGCACATGCTCATTCTTCAGACGTGAGAACCACTCTGGATAGTCTGGGAGCCCTGGATAGTCAAGCTTCTCGGGCGAATCGAACCACTCGTACGGAAGCCACGATTTCTGCATTGTGCTTCCGTAGGCTCGGACCCACTTTTCGTAGCTGGTCCCCGGACCAAGATAATTAATTATGTAGAGGAAACGGAAGCCCCAGGTGAGCAAGAACATAATCTTTTTTCCTTTTTTCGCCACTCTGATTTTGTTGGCTGTATCAGCAAGGTGGCCAACGAAGTGGTTTTTGATAAGGTTCAGATCGTAGCTTCCCGAGTTGAACCCGACGACCGGCACCTGGTTGCACCATTCTTCAAGTTTTTGCAACTGCTTTTTCGGCAGCAGGTCCGCATCTTCTGGCAAAAACTCCGCCCGAACTTGGGTCCTGATGTTTTTCCTGCGTCTCTCCAGCTCTTCCATAAACTTGCTTAACAGGAGAGCGGGGTCTCTTTCGCAGATGTGGGTGGGCTCTCTCTCGAGTGTGTCACCGATGCTCACCGAGATTGGCACGTGCATGTTCTCGATCGAAAGCATGGACGTGGGCTCCTTCCGCCGGTTGGAGTCGCCAAATGCTTCGAAATCAAACAAGATCGCGTGCGGGTAGCTTTTTGTTTTGGGCTGCGGGGGGTTTGGCATCGATTTCTCCAACTTCACACGCCCAAACCTCGACTACGTGGTAGCCAGCCTCCCAAAGCTTTCTTGTGCGCCTCTGCGTGGCCTTCCACCTTTCTTCGCGCGTTTGGTCGCCATGGAAGATGCTTTTGTTGCGATCGTGTGGGAAACATTTTCGGCACCCGTGCCAGTGGCAGCCATGGTATTGAAACACTGTCTTTGTTTCTGGGTGCCATCCGTCGACTGGCGCCCCCTCAATCCACCTCTCGCCTCCGTGGCCACACATTGCATGGTGGATGTGGATTTTCTGTCGCTTGGCTTCTTTTTCTAACCACACCAGCGATTCTTTGGAAGCGTTGTCTGGATAAAAAGCCTTTTCAAAAGCTGTCTGCGGGGCTTCGACTTTTTCGCCCGGGCAAACAATTTTCATCTTCCCTTGCGCACATGCTTTTATTTTTTCAGATTTTTTTCTATTTTTAATTCATGTAAGATTTTTAATATATTCTTAAATATTGCTGCTGAAAAGCCCTTTTCAGGGAGCGCAATAAAGGTGTATGTATGTATGTATGTATGTATGTTTGGACATGCCGTTGTAGATTGCAAGCTTGTGTGAATCTCGTGCGGCAATCCACCCACGCATAAATTTTCGCAAGTTTTTCAATGTTTTTTATCAAAAAGGCATGCCCCTCGTAAATGCTGATTGTCAGAATATTTTTCAGCTTGGCTGGCGCGTTTCTTCTAAGATTCCTGCACAGGCTCATAAACTTTGATGCCTAGCCACTCCGAAAAATCGACTTTTTTGTTTAAATGCTTTTCAACCTCGTCTAATTCGTCAAGAGACGTTTTTGGTATGTCTTTTGGAGCGGTTGCGAAATTGAAGAAACTCTTGACAAGCTTGAGCTGCTGCTGTACTTCTATCCGGTCTGGCTCCTCTGTGCACTGCAATGCAGCGCCAGAGACACAAATTATCTTGGAAGGTGTCCAGTGCCAGTATTGACCTGTTATGTGCAAGGTTGCGCAGCCAGTCTGGCAAGGGACCTGTGCCCAACAAAGGCTGGCGGTCAAGCACAACCTTCACAAAAACATCTTCAAAGCCAATGAACGACCACTTTGTGTTCGGTCTTTCGAGTTTGTCAACATCCAGACGCTCCTCCTCCCTTTCATTCAAATACTTTTCCGCTTCAGAAAGTTTATAAATCCAAGGTGACCATTTCAAAATTTGATACCACAAAATAATCTTTCCCTTATCGACGTGTTGCAGCCAATAAGAAAAATCGTACCTTATATACATTGAGGTGTTAACTCTCTCTCGAATCTTTTCCATGAATTCCTCTGTGAGGTTTTCGTCACGCCCTGGGAACACCCATCTTATAAATCTTCGTGCTTTTTCCATTCCCTCAGCCTCTGGTTCAGGAAAGAACCATGCAAGAGATTCATGGTATTTATCTTCCGATTTGACTTTCTGGGGAGGGACAGGATCAAACATTTTTAGAACACTGCTTTTTGTCCCTCTTTTTTGCCTTGGAGGTGCCCTGGGGCTGTAGGATTTTGGAAACAGAGGTTCGGGCAGATGCTCCAGGGCTTCGGGGGTATACGTTCTTCAAACACATTCCTAATTTCAGGTTTTATTTGTTCTAACAGTTTTTCAATTTCAATTTCCGTGAGTGCTTGTTCTATTTCCTGCCACGTTTCAGCCATTTTTGATGCAAATTTCTGGTTGTTTTAATAATGGTGCATATCTCTAATTGGTGGCAAACCTCTAAATGCTTGCTCTTTTTTGTGAGAGCTCGTGCAAAACATGGGCATAATTTTTCTTTGCTTTTTTCTCTATGCGTTTTAGCCGCATCTGTAGCGTGTGCCCTCCGCATTGCCTGCATAGTCGGTGGTCGGTCAAAACCCCGATGCCACAGCCGTGACATGGCGCCGGCTGTGCATTCCTTTTTTTATTTGCCGGTTGTGCTGCGAACAATATTTTCCGTCACACTTTTTGCCGCAGTTCTTTTGACGATTTCGCAGCAACCACTTGCAGTTGTTTGCTCCGTGTACCATTTTTGGACTCCGCCACTTCTGTCTAATTGTTAGAACCTGACAGGAGATGTTCTTCAACAAGTAGTAATTCATGAATTAAACAAATACAACCTTGGAGTGCAACTTTTTACATCTTCGCCCAAGTGAAAGAAGCGAGCAAAAAGCGAGCTTGTTTCACTTGGGCGAAGATGTAAAAAGTTGCATGACGAGGTGGTATTTGTTTAATTCATGAATTACTACTGTTCTGCAAAATAAATAATTTGGAGTTTTGATTACAATCAAAAAGGTTAATTCCCTCCTTGGGGAAAAGTCATTTCAGTTTGTTATTAATAAAAGTTTGATTCAGTCTGACTAATAATTTTTTATATAGGGGTGTTTCTATAATCAATGCAGATTTATATTACTCAGCAATCCACTTATTGTAAAATATTGTGTGACCACATCAGTAATTAAACTGACTTACTAAACTGGGTTCCCAAAATATGCATATTGACCCCATCCTACAAGCCAAACAGCTACAGGCCATGACATCAGATGGTACATTTTACTGCGAAAGCTGAAAAGAGATTGTGTAAAATATATAAGATTCCTGGTTATGATTAGCTTAGGCTTGAGGTGGCTCTGCAGTTAGTCCAAGTGAACTCGTCATTGCAAAACTTTTTGTCACAACCTTTTTGGCTTTTGTGCGATGGCAATGAAACTTTGGGAAAACTTTCTCCTATCATTCAGTAATGCTATAATATGATTAAATTTGATTGAAATGATGAAAAATATTTTGAATGTTATTGGCGTTTTACTGGACCCACCTTTTTGAAAAAATTTGCGCACAGCAAAAAAATTTGCAGATATATTGTTGTAAAATTTCTGGAATCAGCATCCATTAATTTAATACATAATTAATGAGTCAATGCTGTGTTGGTTTAATCTACAGTGTTTAAACTAAATTAATTTACTCTATCTATTATCTATAAACTAATACTTTTAACATCCATTTGGACAGTTCAAATATTTTTATTTAGTTAAAATTATTCTTAATTTGCACTAAATTCATAAAAATAATAATATGAATGAAAGGCAGTTGGAAAACCCGAGAACAAATGCCCATTCAAAAAGTAATTACCATGAATGCTGATTGTGAACTTGAAGACAGACATCAAGTGAATAAAACAGCGTCCACATATAGGATGAAATATATGCAAACATGGTGAACGACTGTAAAAAATAATACAAAGAAATATTTTATGGAGTGTTTGAGGCGGCTCATAACAGTTTACAGCATTTGTGCTTTGATGGATCAGCGCTATCCAGGGACAGATATAGGGCAGGGGTACAGGGGAAAAAAACCTATGTAAAAAGTATATCTGTAGGGGGCCTGGTTTGTACAATATGACAGTAAGAAACCTTCCTTTAGCAACAAATTCATGAAAAATAGTAGTAATTGAAGGATCAGACAAAATTAATACCGGCTGGCTGGTAGTAACATTTCTCTGCTCACCACTTCACCGAGAAATGATCACTACTAGCCAGCCAGTATTTGTCCAATCCTTCAATCACTACTTGGATTAGCACAGGGGCAGAACACATGCAACAAAAATTTGAATTAAAGAAATATGCTACATGGTATATAAAAATGTATGAGGGAGAATTGATCTGCTTTTGTGAGGCTGCAATAACACAATACCTGTTGAAAAAATAAGTATCTTTCAATTGCTGCTAAGACATTAAAAAAGTTGCCAAATGTAAAAGTTTTACACAATGCCACTTGCTTTGAGAGCATGAAAGATATGCTTGCAATAAACTGAAAACCCAAAAGTGACCAAAGGAAAAATGTTCTAAATATGGTAAAATGGTTTGTAAAAGACTATTTACAGTCATAAAAAATAGCTGTTCAATTACAAAAAAATAAAAAGGAAGAAAACAAATTGAATAATATGAATAAAGTTCAAACCATGTGTAGTGTATATGAAATAATTCATATTTGAACTGCGGATATAGATGAGTGAAGAATGATCATGGCAGTTATTTTCCAATTTAAGAAAATTATTGGAGAGAAGCTTCTTCTTTCCAATTGCTTAAATTGGAAAATAATTGCCATGATCATTCTTCACTCTCATCTATATCCACAGTTCAAAAATGAATTATTTCAAATATACTACACATCATTCCAATCCTCACAGGAAGATATGAAGTCAATAAATTGACCTCGCTCCCAATGTGTGGCTTCATAGCTCAGTTGGTATCGCGGAGGTCATGGGTCATGATTCCAATTGCTTAAATTGGAAAATAACTTTGATGATCATTCTTCACTCTCAAAGAACAAACCCTTGAATAACTCTTCACAAACTGCCACAGCAGCAGACACCTGAATGGTATGAGATGAGAGAGAGAATTATTGGTGGGTCAGAGATTGCATCAGTTCTCTGGCTCATTCGTTATTGTTTGTTTCAAGAACTTGTTGAAAAGAAAGTACGAATAAAAAATTCACTGGCTCAGTTACCTGCTACTGTGGGGCTGGGGGATGTTGTTCAAACCTTTCATTGAAAAAATCGTAAGCATTGATCTGAACACAGAAATTGTTGACACAAATATAACATTGGTCCCAGAAGCAACCAGCGAGCTATTAGCCCAGACGGTTATAACATTGTAAACATTTGCAAGACTGAAGAAGGTGGCTTGGTGATAAACAGATCAAACAAGCAAGAATGCATGCACATCATTAATTGCAATGTACATGTATGAGTGTCTGTTTTCAAGAATACCAAGAGCAGGTGCCCCAGTGTGGTACAAGCCACAAGTACAAAGAGGGCGTGCTTTGCCACCAGTCACTCATTTTGGACTGTTCAAA
Source organism: Blastomussa wellsi (assembly GCA_947652115.1). Lineage (NCBI taxonomy): Eukaryota > Metazoa > Cnidaria > Anthozoa > Scleractinia > Plerogyridae > Blastomussa > Blastomussa wellsi. The sequence continues at coordinate 8,114,747 of OX393571.1, forward strand.
TAGGCAGTCTTCAGTAATTGCCCCTTTGTAAGCCGCAGGCAAGAACCAGAATACAACACCGGATATCCAAGGAAAAGATCAAGACCTTGTGACATGATGTGTTCCCAGAGCAGAAAGGGAATAAACACTGTGTTTCTAGCAAAGGTCAAATAAACTTCTTTGATGGTGACCACATGCCCTCGAGTACAAAACATCAGGGGAATGAGTGACGTCATGCAACATGTCACATCGTCCCCAATATGAAAGAAAGTAGGGAAATAATAAAACAAAAATAGAAATGAGGCATGCACAAAAAAGCCTATAAAATAAGGCCTTGCGCACGGTGTTGCCTACCACTCAGTTTTGGACCTAAGCAGTTGTATTTGATTCCCATTTACTGTTCACAAAAACGTTAGAATTCTGCAATTTCCCATAAAATGTTTACTCAGGTAACAAATTATAACTACTTTGTACCTTAGAAGAGAATTGAAATAAAGACCAAGGAGTAACAGCTAAAAGAGTTTCAAAAAGTGGTATAAAATCTGCACTTCCGGTTTAACAAACAAGGTAAATAGTGCAGGAACGTTTTCTTGAAGGCAGTGCCAAAATCGTGCAAATCATGCCGAAATGTTTCCTTGAAGGCAGCGCCAAAATCGTGCCAATCGTGCCCAAATGTCGTTCTCAAATTGTGTCCATCGTTCCCTTGAGCGTTCCTATCGTGCGTATGTGTAGTGATCGCAGTTGGAAAAGGCTGTGTGGGACAATTTCATTTGTGTGTACACTAAGTCAGGCCGACAAACTAATTGCGTGTTAAAAAGAACACTGACAGAAGGATTCGAAACGGATAGAAAATTTACACAGCATGTGTTGGACAATTTCTTCTGGTTCTTAAGGTAAGCCTTACTAAAAATTAACAAATCTAAACCTGTTTTGCGTTCCCCAATATAAACAAAATTCTTGGCATGGCGGTGGGCAGATTTCTGTCACCAAAATTGGAATAGGACTTCTTTTAATTTTCGAAACTAAAATTAGTGTTTTAAAACAATATCTCACATTAGCAAAATTGTAAAATTCACATATAATTCACTGAAAAACGAACGCTTCATTTTGTTTTCGCATGCCGATTCTGAGACAACTTGTCAGCTGACGGCGACACATATAAATATTCGGTTCCGTCAGAAATAATTTTGGAGTCGATCACTCGGAAAAAAAACGCTTTAATTCGTGTTAAAGGAAGAATACCAGAAACCAAGAAAGCGAATGAAATTTTACCAAATGACAGTGATCCTCCTATCGACCATCACAATACAACGATACACGCGAACAAACAAGTATTTATAATTCTGATTTGATTTAACTTTTTGCCGATGAATTGCTGGTTGGTAATGCAAAAAACCTCACGTTTGAACTTTACCTTTTTAATAATGATAGTGAATGCATAATTTTATACCTCTGAGACATGAGTTAACCGGAACAATCGACCCGAATGAACAATAAAGCATAGGAAAATGTGGAAAAATTGTTTTGAACATCCCGTGTGAAAATTCTGGGAACGAACAACCAAAGGAAAGATTTTAGGAACGACAAGGAACGATTTTAGGAACGATCTTTTAGGAACAATTTGCGAACGCTATGCACAATCGGAACGATACGCACAATACTAGTAGATGCTTTCTTGAAAGTGACGTAAGTGCCTTAGACCTGTTTATACAATAACTGAACTGAACTTTGTATTTAATGCTTCAGAATGAGAACAGTAATACAACTTTTCCATAACTCTGGCAAAAGTAAGTTGGCAGTGATCAAAACAACCACATTACTAGACTACCTTTTTATGGTTGATTAACACAACAGTTTACATGTTTTCAGGCAGTTTCTATTGTCTTGTAAAGGTAATTCGAAATTTTGGCAGTAACAAAAACAATGATATGATCACAGTAACTTTCTATGGTTCATTAACACGAGAGTTTGCGTTTGACAGACAGTTTCCATTGTCTTGAGAAAGGTAATTCCAAAGTTTGCAAGTAATAAAAACAATGATATTATTTTTAATACTACACTACCTTTTTATGGTTCATTAATACAACAGTTTACTTGCTGGACAGTGTCCATTATCTCGTAAAAGGTAACTCGAACTTATGGCAGAAACAGAAACGATATTACTACACTAAATTTTTATGGTGTACTCAGACAACAGTAAGGTCAACATGCTTGAAAGTGCTCATTGTTGTTGTTTTAAAATGTTTAGCACTATCTTTGTGTTGTTGTTATAGGTAATGTGAACTTCTGGGAGGGACAAAAACTTATATCTAGCCCAACTTGAGTGATTGACTCAAACTTAGCATTTGGAAGCCCAAGAATGTGCTCCAATGTAATCATCAAATAATGTTAGGCTTACTGTTCCTTTCAGAGAGGCGCAGTGGCCTAATGGTTAGTGCGCTGGACTCTGGATCGGACAGTCCAGGTTCGAGCTTCGGCGGGGTCACTGCGCTGTGTTCTTAGGCAAGACACTTTACTCTCAAAGTGCCTCTCCGGTGAATTCACTGTTGGGGGGTAACCCTGTGATGGACTTGCATCCCATCCAGGGGGGAGTAGCGACGAGGTGACATAATGGCTTTCCAGTGTGATTTCCAGTAATTACTTCGCCCTTCTCGAGTGGGGAAAGCGGGCCCGATTAGAGGAATATGAAAAGAAGATGAAGTGCATCCAAGAGATCAGGAAAGAACTAAGTGAACTGTTGATTTTATACTCTGCCCACCTTGAAGGAGGTGGAGGACAATACAAAAGTATCGTTGGGAACCACACCCTCCAGGAAGCATGCGAGAATAAGATCAAAGAGGCAGAATTAACGAATTAACTTTTAACTACAACATTGTGAAGAATTAAATTTTTGTATATCCACATTGTGAAAAATTAAATAAGGTTTTTTGTTTTGTTTGTAACAGTGACACAGTGAACAATAAAAGACTTTGTTGCATTTTACAACTTGAGTTTTTTCTTGGCTTGCATGATACGTCTTACGATCCGTTCTGTCATGGTTTTCTTGCCGGGTAACTTGTTTATCGCACTTATCACCTTAGCGTCTGCTACCCACTTGTCTTGTAGGTTCTTGGCATGAAAATAATCGATATCGTGGTTTCTTGCAATCCAATCCAGATGATTGATGCCCTTGTCGCCACATTTTAGTCTCTTTTTCAAATGAGTGCCAGGTCCCATGAACTGATATCCGGGCCAATGAAATTCCATTCCTGTTTTTGCCAGTAATTTCTGGATGTCGAATCCCCATCCACTAGTCGTCTTCCTCTTGCTCGCCCGTCTCTTCTTCGTTGGTTTCGTCATACTCAGGCTCCAAAGGACGTCTCAGTTTCTTGCCTTAATGCCAATCTTTCCATTCGGGTGCCGGTTTCAATCGCTCTGCTTCTGTTTTTCTCTTCCTCTTGAACAGACCTGTCAGTTTTTCTTTGAAAGTCTTCTCGATTCTGGTTCTGCGCGAGACGTGGACGGTGTTGCTGCTGATGCTGCAGCTGTCGCCTTGTTAGCTTTGACTATTTGTTTTAGCATGTTTTCCAAAGGGGCGTTTAAGAGTACGTCGTTGTCTTCCTTATCGTCGGGTGCAATGCGAACGGTCACAGGTCCTTGTCGGATGCGTCGGCCGAGTTTACCCACTTCCTTGGCAATCGGTTTGGTTTTCTTCACTGCTAGACACTGAGGTAAGTGTTTCTCCAACAATTGTTTCTCGGCAGACAGACGAGCCACCTTGTTCCGGAGTGCAATCTGTGTTAACTTGCCTTTGTAGTGGTCCGTCAATCGGTCGAACTCCGAGGATGGGGTCATGAGTACTTCTCGCGTCATCGTTGTCGGGACTGAAAAACTGATCGATGTGGAGCGTGCTTTAAAGTCCTCTTACGCAGCCGGCACACTCCTGGCACAACTCGCACGTTTTTCCATCGGGTGTGTTGGCGATTCTACAGTCGGTACACAAACGTTCGTCTGCGTACTTCCAGGACCTATGTTCTTTGCATAGATCGTGGTAGGCTTTATACCATTTGTCTTTGTTTTCTTCCGCACGTTCCAAACGTCCTCGTAGCTCTCTTGTTTCCGGCACCAGGTAGGCCACGCGTTGCTTCCACCCTTTCAACCGCTCTTGCAGTGACATGCTTTGAAGATGTTGCATAGACCGTTCCAAAACCCGCTGCCTTGTTGCTTCAACAGTTGTCAACATCGTCGTTTGACCGAGTGTTTGCATTTGGCCAGTTCACATAGTTTGCTTTTATGAGGTTGTAACTTCTGTATCGCCTGTTCGCTCACTGGGATGTTTCTCTTGAGCAGATTCAAGACCATTTCGCTGACGGCGTTGATCTGATCGCCACTGGCATGCATCAACATGTCTTGTCGCCTGTACCAGTCTGCCTCGTTCAGGATGGACGTCAGGAAACATTTCTCCTTACGTAACAGTCTCATCATACTTACCACGGAGCAGAGCGTCTTTTGTAACTGCCCGTGACACCCTTGGCACCCATTCTTTTATACCTCCTGTCCTTTCCGAGTTTGTACCCGATCGCCGCAGCGTTCTTAAGTATACTGAGCAATGCACCACCTCGTTGTCGTCTTCTGCGTCGTGTCTTTCTCTCCTTAGTCCTCTGTCTCGTCTCACTGGATGCCTTGCACGAAGCGCAAGATGACTTTTGCTTGTTTCTTGGCTGCAGAAAGCAATTGTGACCATGATGGGGGTTTTCGTTTTCTTCTTCTCCTTTCTAATGTTTCCAATCCTTTTTTCGCATCGTACCCTGCAGCTCCTGATAGAGCACCCGCTGCTATGGCCTTTCCTCCGGCAACCAAAGCGGGAATGAGTGCCACGAGGGGAAAGAGTCCTCCTTTTTGTCTCTTTCTGTCTCTTTCGCGTTCTTCTACCCTTCAGTTCGTCTCCCTTCATTACTGAAACTAATTCTTACACCATCGTGCTCTCACTTTTATCCACGTGATCGTAACAAAATTATTTTTCCTAGTCTTACATGCACTTGTCGGACAAGGGCAGGGTGAAATCGGTGATGGTGTCGTCCAAGGTTTGCATCTTGATCAAGAATCCGTCCAACTCGTCCATGGGAAGACCTCGAGCGCAGGTTCTCAACTCGATCAACGTCTTGTAGTAGGTGGTGTAGACAAAACGACACATGTCAACTTTGAATGAAAACTTTTTGAATATCGTTCCATCCCTTGACCACGGTACCTGCCTCTGACAAACAAGCGATCAGGATACTGTTTCCCAACACGGAACCCGCGACGATCCCTGCTGCCACTACGATTAAAGCCAACGCGTTCAAAAAACCGTGACGCACTTGAAATGGTAAAACATCTGACGATGGCACCACCATTGACGATGGTAAAATGCAAAGAGTCTGCCCAACTTGTACAATAATTTGTGGTCCAAGGGGCACTTGGCATGGGTCCCGTTCAAGAGAGACACCTGTCGTTCCATCTCAATCGCTCACTCGCGTAGAACTGCGTCGCACGCTCGGTCTACCTCCATCTTTGTAGGTCGTGGTGATGGTGTTGGTGGTCGTGGTACCATCGATGCGTCGTCCAGCTACCAATTGACCTTGATCGTTTAACAACATTTGCAATTGTCGCTGCAATTCGTCTTGATTCATTCTCGTCGGTCTTTGAGGGCTACTGCTGCTGCTACTGCTACTCGAGGGAAGACGCCTGTGTGGGCTCTTGTGGGGCCGAGGGTCTGCTGGGAGTTCCCACTCCTGCAGGAGAAGGAGTGGAGAAAACGGGTATAGGTGGAGAACCTACGCCACGCGTGCCGTAGGCGTTTTGCATCATCTTGTCCACTTGTGCAGGACTCAAGGCAGCCATGATGTCCTGGTCTTACATGTCGTCCATGGCTTGCAGCTGTTGACGATCCACTGCATACGGATCCAGTCGATCCAAATCGAGGGTGTCAATGGGATGAGGGTCCAAAGGCGGCATGGTAAACGCCATGTGGATGAGGTCTCCCATCGACAGTACATCCGGAGATCTGCCCACTCCCACCGAAGGTAAAGCTTCCTCAGTCGGACGTCTGTAAGGACTGCTCATCGCGTAACGATTGAATCAATTCTCTGAAGTAAGTTCCGTTATATGCTCGGACCAGATCGTCCACGTCTTACACATCGTCACCAATCACGTCATCACGTCGCGATCCATGTCGTCGGGCTTCATCTTTCTCAAGTGTCACCTGCATCGGTGCACAAACATGCACCACGAAATGTTGCGTAGGCCCTTTCCTTTAGGAACGACACAAAAAGAAAACGATCTTGTTCTTTCTCTGACGATCCTTCGCTCGTCGCCATGTTGAATGATGAAGAAGAAGACGACATGTGGGTCTTAGATCCTCCGCTCGCAGCCATGTTGGATGGTGAACAACAACAAGTGGGTGGTGGTCCACCGCTGTTGGATTTTCAGTTACGTCCCATGGGACAGCGCAGGACCTGGCATCGAGTCCTAGACCGCCAACGGTTCCAGGCCACGCTACGCCAAAACCGAGACCCGACGCCTAGCGACGACTTGGGCCGCGAAGTGACCGAAGCCTTACGATGGACCATTCGTCACCAGATCGCCTCGGACTCGACCATGCAGCCCCATTCCACTCTGTACTTCTGCCGTTGTGGAGATGGACGAGGACGGTCAGGCGTGGGTGGAAAAACTGCGACCCCTCTTCGTGTACGCCGACTACGAGGCGTCACCGACAACGATGGTGTCCAGACACCCATCCTCGTGTGTGTAGAGCCCGAAGACGAGGAAGACACACTCTCCTTCTACAGTCCATCCTGCATCCTGTAATGGAGTACCTGGACGGATTGACGGTCGATGAATACGGCGACGAACGCAAGGTGATCTGCATCTTCCACAATTTCAAGGGGTACGATGGCATGTTCGTACTCAAGTACCTGTATGACACACATCGTGCCGTGGAGAACCAGATCTGCATCAGGACCAAAGTCCTCTCCCTCTCCACGGGTGACATCACTTTCAAGAACTCCGCCGTTCTGCCGTTCCCGCTCTCAGCCTTTCCAGACACCTTCGGCATCACTGAACAGTGCAAGGGCTTCTTCCCTCATCTCTTCAACACCATGGACCATCAAGACTACGAGGGTCCCATGTCGCCCGTGGAAACCTACGACCCCGAAGGCATGCCTGCCAAAGTCAAAGCTGAGTTCGAGACGTGGTACGCCGACAAAGTCGACAACGACTACAACTTCAATCTCAAAGTCGAGATGAAAGCGTACTGCGTATCGGACGTAAAACTACTGAAAGCAGGCTGCCAAAAGTTTCAGCAAGAGTTTGAGGACAAGGCCGAGTTCAAACCGATGGAAAAATGCATCACCATCACCTTGACTTGCAATCGCTACTGGAACACAATCGCAGTAGAACCTCCTCGCGGTTGGCATGGTGCGACCTCGAACCAAGGCTCTCAAGTGGTTGGCGTGGGAAGAACACAGATTGAGAACGAATGCTTCTCCGTCCTGTGAGCCAATCGCCGACTGCATACGACACGCCTTGTTCACGCGTGTTCACCCCGGCCCATTCGTATCTGGTGGACAGGTTCGATGCTATCACCAACACCGTATACGAGTTCCAGGGATGTCTATGGCACGGCTGTCCCACTTGCTTTCCCTACCGAAATCAAAATAGCATCCTAAGCGAACGTACCTTTGGCGAACTCCATGAGGACACCAAGGCCAAAGAAGACATTCTTTTCAGCCAAGGGTACAACCTCGTCATCATCTGGGAATGTGAGTGGGATCATAATGTAAAGACGGACATGGCCCTTCGTGCTTTCCTGTCCACCATCCACGTGGAAGAGCCCCTACGACCACAGGACACGTTCTTCGGAGGATGCACCAGCACCGTCACCCTTCACTCGTGTGTGGACAAGACCCAAGGGAAACGCATCAAGTACGTGGACGTCACGTCGCTCTACCCTTGGGTAAACAAGTACGCCGAGTATCCTGTGGTTCATCCAACCGTGATCACTCACCCCAAGGACCAGAACAGCTCGAGCTACTTCGGAATGGCAAAAGTCACCATCCTTCCACTGTACAAGCTGTTTCATCCGGTGCTGCCGTACCGTTGCGGAGGAAAGCTGGTCTTTCCTCTCTGTCGTTCCTGCGTGGAGACGGAAATGTCCAAACCATTTGTGGACCATTCTTGTGTTTGCCCTCACACAGACGAGGAACGCATGCTCACCGGTACGTGGTGTACGCCCGAGCTTGTCAAGGCCGTCGAGATAGGCTACACCATAATCACCATCCACGAAGTGTGGTATTTTCCGACAGAACAATGCAAGACCGGACTGTTTGCCAACTACGTGAACACCTGGATAAAGGCCAAGCAAGAATCGGCGGGATATCCTCGTGGCGTCACGTACATAGCCAACTACAAGGAGCACGAGGGGATCTCGTTGGACCCTGCCGTCATCACCAAGAACCCAGGCCGAAAAGCAACAGTAAAATTGATGTTGAACTCCTTCTGGGGCAAGTTCGGCGAACAACTGGATAAACCCACCACCGTTGCCATCTCCACACCGGCCTCCCTCTTCGAAGCCGTCTCCAACCCGTTGTCGCACATTCACCAAATCTGCATCTGCAACGAGGAGTTGTTGGAAGTAGTTTACTCCAACATCGCTTCAAACCAGATCGACAACGGGAAGAGAAACGTGTTTGTGGCGGCCACCTGCCGGGCGTGTCTCAAAGTGTACTCATACTTGGAGAAGCTCACAACCCAAGTCATCTACTTTGACACGGACTCTGTGGTGTACAAGTGGAAACCAGGTCTTGTAGACATTCCCTTGGGCGACTTCCTAGGAGACATGACAGACGAGCTGGAAGACCACAGACGCCCAGACGACTACATAACAGAGTTCGTGTCGGGTGGCCCCAAGAATTACGGCTTCGTTTTCGACCAGGGTCAGGTCTGTTGCAAGGTGCGTGTGTTTTCGTTGAAATCAGTACGTGGTTCTGCGCAGCTGAACTACGACGTACTCAAGCGTAACGTGTTGGAGGAACTAGCAGATCTTAAGGGTGATTGCAGGGACGTCAATGTCGTCAACCCACACTTTTTCACACGGGATCCCGCCACGAAATGCCTAAAAGTATCACCGCGAACCAAACAGTACGGCCTGGTCTTCGACAAGAGGGTGGTCGACTTCGAAACCTTCACGTCCTACCCGTACGGGTTACAAGCAGGACTTGGACAAGCACGACGTGGAGATGGCAGAGCTCCTTTGCAATTTGTAAATATTGTAAATAGTTTTCGTTGCGTTTAATTTGTAAATAATTCCGGCGACAATGAGTCGGGGTGGCACCTCGATGATACCCTTTTCCACTCTTTTTGCTAGGTCAGGGATCCCAACACGAGTCGCGGGTAACCAATCCCCGAGGAGTGCCCCATCTAGCAAAGGGACTGGAAACTAATATGCTCCCTTGTGGAGTGGGGGACCGGAAAGCCATTAAGTCACCTCGTCGCTGATTGGTCCGTTCCAGATCGAGGCTGCATCCACCTATTTATTGCTGCGCTCCACTACATTCTTCCTTTTACAACATGTCGGGACCTCTACGCTCTGTGCGTCTACGCGGTGACGTCATTCTTTTATTGATTTGTATCGATCGGGGTGCCCTGGAAATCGGTGAGACGGGTCCAGCTCCTCTGTCGAGGTCTGGGGTGCAGTTTTCCACTCATGGGAGCCGCTATCTTGTATTCCAAATACGGGAACTACGACCGCTAAAACATAAAATGCTCATGGGTAATTTTGTGAGCGGCTTTCTGATTGGTCGATACGTGTCACATGTGCTGTGTTTTGCTCTGTGATTGGTTATGGGCCAAGTAAGCTGCCTTTACTACTAGCCGCACATCGATCGACAACTTGAAAGCATCTGTCAAAAAATTTATTCGGCCAGGTTGACCCGTACTTCGAAAGCTGTGGCATATCGCCAAGAACACCTATTAAGAAATTCATGACAAAGTTAAGAAAATGAAAAAAGCACAGTCACGTACCTCACTTTCCAACCTCCACAGTAAAACCCAAATGTCCTTCGTTCGCGAAGCCTGCCTTGCGTTCTTTCCCACGTGATCGTTTAAGAAATTGCCGACTCATTTCCTCGAATTCTATTGGTTCTGAATGTTTTCTTGAATTTGTAATTTTCTCACAACCAATGGTAAGGGTTACAATAATTCACGATTGAGTGACGACATTCATTGTGGTTCACGACAGATTCACAAGAAATGCTTTAGCTGTTCTTGATCACAAAATGGACTTGCAATGAAAACCTCAGTCACACCTCTATGAAAAGTGTTCACACTTGTACTATATGAAGTAGTGATCGAAATTTCTACAGCTCTGCAGTGTCTGCATTTGCATATGCAAATAGCAGACACAAAAAGCAAAGAATTTTAGAGCTAAATCAAAGTGACATTGCATTCTTATTGATTTTTATTGAACTGAGAAAAACATCGGTAAAAACTGAATGAAAAAAGTTGAAACAGTTTATGTGCAGTCACGTGCTGTCTTTACTTTTCACTTTTCTCGTAAAATGCTGATAATAAAGCTGGCAGAGAAACTCCGTTTTTAGTACAAAATGTGCTAATTTGCAATCTTGCTTCTTTAAACTACTATACCTTCAATTCTCCATGAGCTTCATGAAAGATTATTAAATTTTTGAGATGCACATTCTTCAGAGATGAAGCATGCTGATTTTCATTAAAATGTGAGCTCAATTGAAATGTTACACTCATGATCACCAACACCGTGCACAAGGCTATAATTGCAACTGAAACATGATTAATCTGACAAGGGCATCTGACTGCCAGTAACATCTGAATTCTAACACCAGACTGACAGTTCAAAATGTCAAAGTTCAATGTTCAGGTGGCTCAGGAGCTAAAGTTCCAGTGCTCTCCTTATCAGGCGGTAACCGGTAAAATTTACCGCCTGAAGCACCACTGTTTACTGCCTGAAAACGATTTGATATCTTGAAAAAAAGTCATCAGAAAACTCAACAGGTAAATTGTAACACCACACATTCCACTAATGTAGTCGTCAATGAAAATCAAAGAAAAGAAGGAAAATTAACTACAGTGAATTGACAGATATTCTTTATTTTCTTTCACTTTCCAAATCTCTCTTCCTGGCGTAAAAGAAGGCTTTCTTCACATTCCCCTCAATGAAGAGTCATCATGTCATCATGGATGACCACCATGCACACATCATACGGCAGATACAGATGGCTTTGCCTGCCTTTTGGCATCACGAGCACCCCTGAAGAATTCCAGATGAGGTTGATGTCTGCCCTGGAAGGACTCAAAGGAATCATATGCATTACCGATGATATTCTGGTATTTGGTGGCAGCTATGAAGAAGCTCCACAAGACCACGACAGACTATTCATTGCTCATAGAACATTGGAAAATCAAGCTCAATGCCACCAAACTTCAGTTGAAGCTTAAGGAACTCAAAGCCATGGGTACTATCATCTCAGATCTAGGAATGAAACCAGATCCAGACAACAATAACACAGATGCCCCCACCACAGAACAAAGCAGCACTCCTTCGGTTTATCAGCATGGTCAACTATCTGTCCCCATTCTGTGAAAACTTGAGCACCGTTATCCAGCCGCTGAGATTGCTTACCCAGGACGCAGTGCCTTTCCTCTGGTCCAAAGCACAAGATAGAGCATTTAACAAAGCAAAGAAACTGATCTCCTCAGCCCCAGTCTAGGCGTACTATGATCTCCACAAGCCTGTCATATTACAGACAGACACCAGCGATTATGCCCTCAGCGGCACACTTCTTCAGCCCAACGATGATCGTAAACTAGAACCGGTTGCAGCTTGGGTCCTACAGAACAGCGTTACATTGCCTGTTTACAGTAAGACACTGAACACAACTGCACAGATGAGGTGAGACGTGACTACTTTGGCGGGAATTTATAGTGATCTGCATTTTTGGGATCTGATCTGGGTTTGGTCAGTCGGATCCGGTCGGATCCGGTCTGATCCAATCCTGGTTTTGTTAACGGCCAAATATGTGGTTGAACAAGCAAGACATCGCTTACCTCAGCTGTCGCTTCTGCTCCCGAGCTAGCTGTCCAAATTGTTCTCCTTCTTAAATAGCATCGTCAGAAGCTTTTCAGATAGTTTTAAGTGAGTTCTAAGTTTGCTCGACAGTCTCCACAGCTTTGCACGGCCTGTTACGCATGTACTCAGTTTGAACAAAAAATCCTCATCTACCTCACATTTAAGTGTCTAAGTTAAAAATTGGCAGGTGATTGGCTAAATCTATCAACTTCCTACCCTCTAAAAATGGTAATTTTCTATGAATTTTCTTGTCCCAGGGAGTAATAAATTACAGCCTATTTACCGGTATGTAATGTTTATTTTAATAATCTTATTGTTGTATTTTATCTTACTATGCAATATCAATAAAAAATAATTAAAAAAAAAATACACCCTGCGGCTGCTGGAAAAGAGTCAAATATCCCAGTCCCACTTCTATCTATCTTCAAACACTAAACTTATGTTGTTCTACTCGCTAATTTATCCTTGCATCACTTATTGTAACTCTACATGGTATAGAGCACACTATAGAGCACACTCTGCTCTTTTATTTTCCAAACTCAGAATTTTAAACATTTTTCAAATCAATATGTTTCAAATAGCTAAATTCATGCATTACCATCATAATAATCTGTTACTTCTGGTGTTTCTCAGCTTGTTTTCTACAAACCATGCATCATTGCTAAACCAATCTCAAAACCATGCATCATTGCTGAACCGATCTCAATAATACAAATCTCAAGAATACCCACATAGCTATATCTCACTCTCTTGCTTTAACAGGCTGCACTGGATCATTCAATATTGCATCCAGCACCAGCTCATTATATATTGTGCAGCATATTATTATTTAATTGGAATTATTTGTTGTGTGTGTTCCGCCCCTGTGCTGATCCGAGTATTGATTGAAGGATCAGACAAATACTGGCTGGGTAGTGGTGATCATTTCTCGGCAAAGCGATGAGCTGAGAAATGTTACTACTAGCAAGGCGTCAGTCTGATCCTTCAATCACTACTCAAATTGGTAGTTAAGAAGGACTCCCCTTAAAATTTCCATAAGTAATGCAGCATGGAAAAGTCCTAACTGGTAGAAAAAGTCATACATCGGAGCGATATCTTGCTAGCCTATCAATAAAATATGTCTTGCCACATTCCTTACAGATGTTCCTAACACTTGGCCCCTAGACAACTTGTCAAGATACAACTTTCTTTGAATTTAAAAAATTATGGGATGGGGATCAGGGCCACTTTCGTGATTTTTAAATTTAAGGTGGTTTTGTCCATTTTGATCGATTTAAGTACAGGGATTCATAGAATGGCAACTCTACAGCAAGTACATATTTTCACCTGCAAGTTTCACAAAACATCACACCCCCAGTTTGTAATGCGGAGTTGTCCACGCGGACAATTCTGACACAAATGTTAGCCACTGTCTCTCCGACTTCCATGATCATATTTTGCTGTTTGTTTGTTTGTCGTTCGGTAACATGTTCAAAACTGAATTTTTATTAAGTTGCTGCAAGTAGTATAAATAAATATATCTGCATACATGCGTGACAATGCTGTTTGGTGTGATAAAGGTGTAATTGCATATGATTAATACATATTAAGGTGCAGGTGGGTTCTTGTTGGGTTCCCTGAATACCATATGACCCGCATTTGCCATATTTAGCATGCACATGAGGCCGTGCTTGGTGAGAGTAAATTGTTGTTCTGCCATCTTGGTTCAGTTTCTTTGTGTGCTCTGGTTTATTGCGGATACACGACAACTGGTGACGAGGATGGGATACTTCTGATCAAGCACAGGCGGTAAACAGAAGTGAGGTCGTTCAGATCACGTCAAGGGTTGAAAGATACCACAAAAAATGCCAGACAAAGCGTCAAACGCAATCCAAAATCAAGCTATCGGCAAAGTGACAAAGTATGTGGTGGGGATGGATTGGCAGTCCTACATCGAACAGCTGGACTTTTACTTCCTTGCAAACGGAGTTAAGGATGCAGAAACAAAGAAGGCTGTTCTTCTGACAAACCTTCCCATGGAGACTTACTGTACCAACTGGCGAAAAACTTGGTTGCTCCTACACAACTGAAGGATGACGCCATCACCTATGATGTCATAGTGGAGTGAATGCAGACGCAACTTAAGCTCGAAAGATCAGCACTAGTCACCAGGTGCAAGTTTGATAATCGAGCCAGCAGCAGCAAGTATACAACGGTGGTGTCTCTTCCTAGGTGCCTTTTCTTACAGCATTGAGTTCCACAGAAACTCCCTGACAAGCCAGATGAAGCAGAATGTTCCACACCACAGTGGTCAAGGCTCTACCAGTCACAGAGCAAGAGCTGAGAAAACATACCCGGAGAAATCCAGTACTTTCTCGTGCCCTGGAGCTTGTACAGCTTGGATGAAAAGAAGCAGAAGTTCACCCAGAGCTCATTTCCTATGCTCACCGTGGGAGTGAACTCACAACTCATCATGGGGTCCTGATGTGGGGTAGTAGAGTCATCGTCCCAACCATGTTGAGAGAGAGTTCTGAAAACACTTCACGAGGGCCACATCGGCATGGTCAAGATGAAGGGCGTCTCCCGGGGGTACGTTTGGTGGCCGAACATTGACAAGGACATTGAGGAATTGTGAGGGATGTCAGGAAACTGCAAATAACCCAGCTCATGTACCCCTACATTGGTGGGAGTACCCCGCACTTCCCTGGCAGACACTCCATGTTGACTTTGCCGGACCAGTTCAGGGGAAGATGCACATGGTGGTGATTGATGCACAAAGCAAGTGGCCTGAGATTTTTGTGATGGAGAACATTACCGCCGAGGAGACAGACGGTATACTACGCTCTCTGTTTGCTCACATGGGACTTCCTGATCTGCTCGTATCTGATAAAAGACCACAGTTCACTTCTGAGACATTCAGGAAATTTGCATATGCGAATGGTTTCAGGCATGTAACTGGAGCTCCTTACCACCCCTCCACCAACGGTCAGGCAGAGAGGCTAGTTCAGAGTTTCAAGAAATCCGTGAAGGCAGACAAGTCTGGGAGATCTCTGCAACACAAGCTTGATAAGGTTCCTGCTGGCATATCGCTCAGCTCCACATGCAACCACTGAGCTCATCCCTGCATAGCTTCTCTTGGGCCGAAATGTCAAGACAAGGTTGGACATTATAAAGCCTGATGTCAGGACCAAAATGGGTGCACACCACAGTTATCAAGTGGACAGGCTGTGTCCTGTAAAGATAGAAGGTAAATGACCAAACCTGGAGGTGCCATATTGAACAGCTTCGGGATAGCAATCTCGCCTGCCCACAGTGGAAACCATGGATGATCACACTGTCCTTGAGCAGGTGGATCAAGGCATGCCTGCCGTTATGGAAACCGTGTAGACGGTTGTCCACCTCAGGTCGGAGCGTTTACTGTCAAAGGCCCACATTCCCAGAGCCCAAAAGTCAACAACTGATTCCTGAATCGGGGCTGATTACCACCCATGCTGGCCAAACAGTTAAACCTCCTTAAATACTGAGGGACTATGTTTGCAATTAGAAGAACTGATTGAACTGTTTTGAACTTTTGTGCAGTATAGGAATATTGACACTTGCTACTTCTTGTTCTGAAACTTTATTCCTGCATTTGTTGTACTTTAATTTTTATTTTGTTTCGTCCCTTTGTATGTTACAGTCTTAGATTTTCTTGTTGCATTCCCTGTATACCACGTGACCCACATTTCCCATATTTGGCATGCACACGAGGCCGTGCTTGGTGAGGGTAAATTGTTGTTCCGCCATCTTGGTTCAGTTTCTTTGTGTACTCCAATTTTATGTGGATACACGACAAAGATGGCGGTCCAAAATGATGATTTTATCACAACAGAAAGTTGCAAATTATTCTCTGTTTTCTAAAAGTTATGAATGGACAACAAGTGGTCAGAACGCAGGTAACTCATGGGAAAATTTTAAAAAAAATTAAGTCATCCAGAGGACGGGTTTTCATGCTGTTTTTGTTGTCCATAAAAATTTTTTAGTCATCTCCGTCAACCGGACAACCGTGAATGTGGATCCCAATAAGTAACAGGAAGTGAAGGAGACAGAACAAGGAAAAGGTGGGTAGGAATGGGATTGGTGATGGTATCCAGTGGACATTAAGTGGATTCTCTATGAACTTGAACCCCTAAACTCTATAATGATGTGCCCAAGATTCAGAAAACTAACAGAACCTCATAGTCAAGGACTTAAACATGTGTTGTGAGAAAGTAAATCACAGTTCTCCTCCTGACCCAGGCATTAAAAAGAAGATAATGACTCTATACCCCCATCTCCTATAGCTAATAGGCCATTTTACAGCTCTGTGCATAGTTACCAAGCCTTAGAATGGAAGTGAGGCTGAGGGTGACCTTGTTTTGGTAAAAACCCTGCTTCTTTTGATATGCAATCCTTATGTTCTTATGCTAACTAGTTTCTGGTCTTTAATTATCATGGCAAGGTCACCCCAAACCTCGCTTTCATACAGAGGCCTGGTTACATTTCACAAAACTGTAAAATGGTCTATTGACATATTACAATCAAGCCAAAAAAGAAAAAGGAATGTGTCAAGAAAATAACATTGAATGATTTCGGTTTGCTTACCTCAATAGGTAAGCCAATCCAGTCATAAAGATCATTATATGGTTGTAGAAGTTCTTCTTCAAGCTTTATAGCAGGTTTAAACGAAAGAAACAATATGGACATTGATATTGCACCTAGCAGAAAGACAAAACCCAAAGAAATGAAATTTATTAATTGAGACCATGTTTCAATTACTTTTTAAAGTAAGAGTAATGATTACAAAAGTGTGTTCAACTCCTTCGATTATAGCTTCAATTTGATCGATTTCGTTTAACAAAGTTCAACACATGTTTATTGATTACCTAGATTGATTACTCATTGATGTCATCGACTAGTTATACCTGGTTAGTAACAACAACACCCATATCTCTGACTGAGGTAACTATACTTTTAGACTGACCAGTACCATCTGTGACAAGGTGCGAAAACTTGCAGAGATAATGTAACCAGATTTAGTACAGTACATCTAAACATGTTCCTTATACAAAGTTCACAACTTGAAAGATCTGACAATTCACATGAGTCAATGGAGTCAGGAGGTAAGTTGTAAAGTCGAGAACTTTAAGATGTAAGTCAGTTCGAACTGAAAGCGAAAACTCAAATAGACACTTGTTTAGCTACGCTATCTTTTAAAAGAATCTAGTTGCATAAAAGAATCTAGTTGAAAACTGACATTTCTGAACTACAATGGCAACAAAACTAGTTGAGACAGTTGTTTGAAATAAGTGCTAATTTCAATTTTTCCTCTTTAAATCCATCCCCCCATTCAATGTTGTACAGAAACAAACTAAAAAGTGCAGATAGCAAAATGCAACATTGTTTGGGGAGAGCGGGGAATATCAAAGCAGGGATCCATATTCACAGTCGTCTGGTCGTCCAAGACAAATGAAAAATCATACGGACGACAAAAACAAGACAAAAAGTCCTCCGCAAGACGACTTAAATTTGACTTGACGAAAAAACATTTACCATGCGTTCCCTGCATTCTGACCACTTGTTGTCCATTCAGAACTTTTAGAAAACAGAGAATAATTTGCAACTTTTCGTCGAAATAAAATCATAATTTTGGACCGCCATCTTGGATGATGTGGTATTTTCCATGAATCAAATCACCGCAGGCTCAATTTTCAAGTTGTCAACTGTATCTGCATTCACAAAAAACATAGCAATCGTGTCAGCTGATGTTTTGCTCAAAATGTGGCAATATCTTGACGGCATGGCACCGCCGCTTTTGAACGGGCAAGTTAAATTTTGCCAGGGCAATAATTATCTTGGATACTTGTAACTTGGGAAAATATGAATATGGATCCCTGTCAAAGAGGTGCTGGGCAAAATCTGCCAAGGTACTCAGGAAGCACAAAGTGTCTCAACACTTTTGGCACCCATTGTAGCATCCATGAAATAACAAGAGCAACTAGGTAAACGAACAACAGCATTCAAATTCAAGATGGCAGACACAGCAAGGAAAATCACACAAATTCTTTTCTAATTAATCATATATAGAGTGTTTTCACGTGACTTCAAAAAATTCTAAAATCCAAAACCAAAGAGCCACCAGACTTTTTATACTCATCAGGCATAAGAGGTGCTAAATTTATAACTGTGCACAACTTTTGAGCTCAACAGCGTACTTCGTTTGGAAACTAGCGCAATTTGAATTTCAGTGTTATGGTGGTGTGTGATCATGTATGTCGAAAAACACATACTTATCTCGCGAGATTTAGCCATTTTAGAAGTTTAAGTATTAGGAAAAGTGATTATATAAACATTTGTTTGTTCAAAACAGGCAACCAGTCGCCTAGATAACCAAAGTAAACTCCAGATGTTTACACTATTTCCGGCCGTCATGTCAGTGTTCCACTGAGGTACACCAATATGGCGGCTCCATACTGGGCTCTGTAAATTTGTGTGAGACATTTCGACCAATATCTGAAGTTTAGAATAATACACACGCCTGAAACTTGGAGAAGTGTTTTCTTTATTTATATTCTATAATCAACCCACGTTACCAAGACGACACAACAGTTTGGGGAAAATGAGTTTATTGTACAGTGTGAAATCTGCTGAACAAAATACTACACAATAAACAGGAATGCAACTACGAATAAAAAACTAAGACTAAATGTGACAATGAAAAATAAAATTGTTTTAGGGAGGGAGAGGTGGGAAAGAGATTACGCCTCGCCTCCGGATCTGACACAAGATGAGATGCTAGTGCACGCGCTCGCTTTTAAAGGAAACTCGATATCTTTGTCACTAGTTAATTAAACATCATTAATCAATGATTACTCAATGTCGTAGTTTCTTGGCTATGTCCACTGAAGGGTTTTCGCTTCATTTTTTTGGGTCACGCGAGTGAAAACGCTCTATATAACAAAATTGTTGATTTTGACTGGTTATGTGTGCACCTGTTTGTGGGTGCATGGTGGCCTGATGGTTAGTACACCGACTCCAAATCTGAAGGTCCAGGTTCGAGCCTCAGCTGGGGCACTACGTTGTGTCCTTTGCCAAGACAGTTCACTCTCATAGTGCCTCTCTTCACCCAGGTGTGTAAATGAGTACCGGCAAATCAACTGCTGTGAGTGGGGGGGGGGGGAGGGGGGTAACCCTGGGATGAACTGTCAACTATCATGCATTATACATGATTCTCACCCCCACTCATGCATGCGAACCAATTTTTCATGCCTCACTGAAACATTTGTGATATTGCAGCCTCAACTGACACAATTTCTAATGCAAGAAAAGAAAAACATCCCAAGTGTATGGCAGAACTCGACGAGATCTCGCACGTGCAGAGCCATTTTTCGCCGCGACCGAACGAACGTTTAAAAAGGAATCCGTGCGAGCACTTGCCATACTCTGCAAACTGGGTACTAACGTCCAAAAACGTAGGGGTAATTAACTCAGTACGTGACTTTTCTCCGAATTAGTTTTTTTAAAAAAATGGAATCACCATTACCGTTTTCCCGATCCCATAATACTGAACGGTCCCTAAAATCGGTTATTCCTACCTACACAGGCAAACAAATCTGCCAGAGCAAGCGAAAACACGATATGCGGTGTTGGAGAAGGAAATCTCCTCGGTTGATCTTTGGCCGCCAGCCTTCCGTACCAGTTAACAAGTTGAATTATTGCTCCAAAGGAAGATATTGTCGCGGTGGTAATGCACACACTACTAAATATAACTCTACTAGGAATGTCCAAGTCTTCCTTGCTTATACAGTAGATTGATCTTCCTCGCAGAAACGCCATTATCGCCGTGGTCCAGGCTACCGTGATAATCAGAAACATGTGACGGTATCGTGACGGACCCGTGACGTAAACGTGACGGACAGGTCACATTCCGCGGCTTACATTGTTCTCTGCAGCGATTTTCTGTTATCACCGTGTATTTTCGTTTGCATTTGCGACTTCAGAATCAAAATACTCGTGGAAACGTTTCCAAGATTTTATCCGTCAATCATATGTCAGGTCTTGTTTTCATTCCCCGTAATGTGGACGCGATATGCTTCGTTTCACTAACTTTTTTACTTTTTCTTGTAAATATCGCTCGCCGGCGATCGATGAAGTTAAAAGCCTGCTATTTAAAAATTATAGCGGAGCTTTCGCGGAGCACCATGGGTAATAGAAATCCAGCAACGCCAGAAAATTTGGTTGTCACGTGACCGTACGAGTGAACAAACGACCGTTACATGCAAAACGACTAAAAAGTTTTCTGCAAAGTTTATTTTCTGGACTATCAATTTTTTTTTTGACTGGTTGACAGCAAAATGGTATGAAGGACTTATCTTCAGTTAACATATCGTTTTTCTGCCGTCCGTTGTGCAGTCTTTGCCCTTGTAGTTTTTTGCTCGGGCCTATCGCGTTGTTCGTTCCTTCTCTTTTGCCGGTTTGATTCGCTCTGCTTCGTGGCGTTGCTCACTATTTCGGCTACACTTTACCTGGCTAGCTCACCCTTCGTTCTCTTCTTCGGTATTAAACCCTGCTTTCTACACGTTAAATTCACTCTGCTATTATTGTTGACATCATAGGGTAAAAACACGCGGAAAAACAGTTATTCAAAAAGCGAAAAATATGTGAATTAAAACGTGGGGGTCGGGCTGGGGGGTGTGGATTGTAAATATCATGCGATTTCTCGTCAAGAAGAGTAAGTGTGGCTACCATCTCATTTCCGTTAGATTCGTTTCCGGTTTGTTGCGTATCACGTGACACTTTGCATGTGCTTTTCAGATTTGCATAGGGTAAGTTGCTGGCTTAGCAGATTTTTGTAGTTTTGTCCGAACAGTTCTTTAACGTGCTTGAGGCACGTTTTGATTCATTAAAAAATGAGCTAACGATAGCTACAGTTAAAGAACTGTTCGCGAAAGTTTTCTTCAGCTCAAGGATTTGGAGCATTTGGTTCTCAGGGAGAACATCGCACTGTTTGTTCGTGTTGGAATTTGGATCGCTTCGCTTGAAGAAGTCGCCGTGTTGTTTTCCTCAGGGAGGAAAGTCTTCTATTTGTACTGTTCATTGCCGCTCGACGAGTTTGGCGCGTCGTGCCGTTTTCCTCAGGGAGGAAAGACTTTGTTTGTTTATCATTGGCTTCATCGCTCGATTGGACGTCTTGTTTAACTTCCCGCCGCTCGACGAGTTGGAACGTCGTGCCGTTTTCCTCAGAAAGGAAAGACTTTGTGAATCGTCGCTTGGCTAAACGTCCGAAATCCGAAAATTAAACGAGACTTACCTGTAAGTTGAAGTTTGATTGAAATTCTATCCGTCACCAAGCGCTGAGGGATTACGTGAGATAGCATTGCGCCTGCGCGAACTCAGTTTTTAAAGCACTTGCCATGTGTGCAGGGGAAAGAAAACCCTGACCAGCAAAATGGGAGGGCCTTAAAAGGGAGGGCACGTAATCCCTCAGCGCTTGGTGACGGATAGAATTTCAATCAAACTTCAACTTACAGGTAAGTCTCGTTTAATTTTCCAATTCTATTCCGTCACCGCACTGAGGGCTCACGTGAGACTTCAAAACCCACTGCACACATGAACAGAGTAATGACCAACCAAGCAACTCATATTGGTCAAAACCAGTTTATTAACTTACTCTTGTAACAAAACGCTAGAAAAGCTATCTGTGTTGATAACAGGCTTGCTATAAAACTTTGCAAAAGTGTCAGATGAGCTCCATCCTGCAACTGATAAGATGTGCTCTAATGGTACAGATTTAAACAGAGCCTTAGATGTTGCGGCAGCCCTAGTACTGTGGGGCTTGAAAAGGTTTACATCAATTCCTGACTTTTGCATTACAGCTTTGACCTATCTACTGATGGTGTCCCGGGAAACTGGTTTAAATGGCTTGTAATGACTAATAAACAATTATTGTGCACCTCCACGTAAAGAAGAGGTACGATCAAGATATGCCTTCAAGGTAGTGACAACACAAATGTTAGGGTTGTCCGGGTAAGCTACAAACTTAACAACAGTGGGTTTCGACCTTGGCTTAGACTGTTTAATAGGCCTGGAGATAATAAAAGTCACAGAAGTTTCTGAAACAACCATGTCCTCCAAAGACAAGTAGTGAATTGTCTGCCCCCGTTGAGCTGATACTAATGACATTAAAGTGACTAATTTTAAAGTCAGGTCCTTTAGTGAGCAGTCTGTAATACATACATACATACATACATACACCTTTATTGCGCTCCCTGAAAAGGGCTTTTCAGCAGCAATATTTAAGAATATATTGTAAAATTCATTAATAATTCATAAGGAGTAGATCCAATGCAAAGGTACTATTTAGGTCACATGAATGCTCTGTAAACCCCAATACAAATCAAGAGTAGAATTAACTTTTGATACAGATCTTTACTGATTAAAATGCAAAGCACAATGGAATCGAATAACAATACTTTGCATTCAATTTATTGTTTTCATTTCACAAGTACGATAAAATATTCGCGTCCGATCTGTATGGGCTTTACAATTGCTCGCCTATCGGCTCGCAATTGTAAATGCCCATACAGATCTCCCGCTCATATTTTATCTACTACTTAAAAATCTTACATGAATTAAAAATAGAAAAAATCTGATAAAATAAAAGCTAAAAAAAATAAATGCAACGTTTCACGATAAATCATTTACAAGCAGTTCACATACATTCTTTTTAAAAGTCCTCAGTGAAGAAGTTAACTTTAGATCAAGGGGGAGCGAGTTCCAAACTTTTGCTCCTCGAAAGGCAAATGACCTCTGGCCAGTAGAAAGCCGACAATGTGGCAAGTTGAGTTCATTGTTATCAACAGATCTAAGTTGTCTATTATGAACTTGTGACCTATATACAAATTTGTCTTTCAGATAAATGGGCACCCGATTGTCTTAAGATAGTTCAGAACCTTGCTCACATCCCATGTCTTAGTATATCTTGGGTTGGAGGGTCTTGCTTCGTAAACTCCTTTTAAGAACCTCTTAACACTCTCTTGTGCTCCAAAAGTCATCCCGTCCACAGGCTTTAAGACACTGGACAGAGCAGACCTTGCAGTGTTAATACCACTGTAACCGATGCCTGACTCAAATAGCTCCACTAAAAAGTCTAGTGCCTGGGGGACAGTGGCAGAAACTGGATCAATCTGTTTTTTTTATCACAATATGTAGTCCATCTTTTGATGTAAGATGAATATTGCTTTGTAGTTCCTTTCCTCCAGGACTGTAAGATGATGGAGGTTGCCTTTTGAGAAATTCCTTGTGTCTCATAGGACTGCCGGACAATCTGCATGCAATCAGAACCATTTTCCTGAATAGGGGGTGGACTTCTTGTGGCATCCCCGGCATTTGTAAGGCAGTTCGTTGTTGTGGTAACACTCTTGGAACAGCCACTAACATGCGAAGAAGTTTGGGATACCAACTCTGGGTTGGCCACATTGGAACTATCATCAATCCCTCTGCACAATCGGTTTGTATTTTCTGTAGGCATCTTGCAATTAAACTGAAAGGAGGGAAAGCATAGAACAAGTGTTTATCCCATGTTACAGAAAATGCATCAATAAAGGCTGCCCCTGGGTCAGGTTTCCAGGATACATAGCATGGAACCTGATGATTTAGTCTGGATGCAAAGAGATCTATGGAGGGCTCCCCCCAGATATCTGTGATCTGTTGGAAAATATCAGATCTTATCATCCATTCCTTGTTATCTGAGAAAACGCGTGATTCCCGATCTGCCTCAACATTTTTTGTCCCTGGGATATGAGCAGCTGTTAACCATATTTGTTTTTCTATGCCAAATATCTTTAGCAATAGTGTGACATTCCCTAGAATGTACACCTCCCATAGCATTAATATAGTTCACAGTTGTAGAGTTATCAGAGTAAATCTTAACGTGAATGCCTTGCTCATTTTTGCAAAATGCCTTAAGTCCAAAAATTGCAGCTAACAGCTCCAGACAATTAATGTGATATTTTGCTTCTTCCTCTGACCATCTACCTCCTATTTTCTCTGTCTCTTTGACAGCTCCCCATCCTTTAGTTGATGCATCGGTGTAAATTATTACATCAACCTTTGAATTAGGCAATAATATGGGGTAGCTATTGATCTGTATGTTATCATACCACCACTTTATCTCTGAAAAGCTTTCTTGGGATAATCTCATTTGAGCATTATAATTGCCATAGTTTTGTCTTAAGGCTGTAGTTTTATCCCTCTCAAGTTGTCTATAATACAGTGGTCCATATAAGATCCCAGGAAAACTTGACACTAAAAGCCCTATAAAGCTAGCTAGTTCCTGGATTGGGAGCTCAACCAGCTCCATCATTTTCTTGCATCTTTCCCTTATGCGCTGGATTTTTTCCTGTGTTAAGGAGACAGTCATATTAACTGAATCCAAGACAAATCCCAGAAATGTAAGGACTTGAACTGGCTGTAAGGCCGACTTATCAGGATGTAGGATAAAACCCAATGTTGAAAATAAGTCACAGGTATCATTAATATTGGCTTGGCAGCGTGGCAGCGTGGTTAGGGCGCCGGACTTGAAATCCGGAGGTCACGGGTTCAAGTCCCGCTCTGACCACTTACCTGGAGTTGTTTCTTGGTGAACCCTAGTTCAACTCCTCGGTCATGCTTGTATATAGCCAACTGGTTCGCCTCCCGCCAGTTGGGATTTTCAAGCTTGTTATGTTTATTTGAAATATTTGTTTCCCTCTGTTTGAGTGGCATGTCTGAGAATTAGCTTGATGTAGCTAAGTGCATGACCACTATAATCATTCATTTGACATTTTTTTTTTGAGTCCTCCACACTCTCCCCTTGTAAATAAGAGTCATCAATATAGCCTACATTTAGGTGACCCTTCTGGCGCAGCGTAGCATACACTGGCTTAAGGATTTTTGTGAAGAGTCTGGGTGCACAAGCCAGACCATTTGGTAGACATGTAAACTGAAACAATCTACCTTTCCAGCAAAACCTCAGATATTTTTGATCATCTTTGTGAATTGGCACTGAGTAGTATGCGTCACGCAGGTCTACTGAGGCCATATAACAGTTTGGAGTCATAAGCCTTATTGCCGAATGTAAGGTATCCATCTTAAAATGTTGATACTCCACATGTTCATTCAAATTCTTCAAATTTAGAATTAATCTAAACCCTCCATCTTTCTTAGGGCGTACGAATATAGTAGAAATATATTCCCCAGGGCAATGTGTGGTTTCTGAAATCACACCTTTGGTCAGCAGTTTATCAGTTTCATTGTCAATGACCTCCTGCTCTGGTTTTGTAAAATTTATTTCTTTTGGTGGCATAAACTGCATTGGCTCTCCATTGTCAAACTCAATGTTATAATTTTTCACACTATTAAGTATGAAAGGATCTGAGGTTATGCATTGCCACTGAGAGGTAAATTGTTTCAGTCTTCCACCTGTAATTTTAATAGACTGCTCTAACACATTTCGTACCTCAACGTTGTTAGCAGTCTGATTCATTTTGACTTCCCCTCCTTCTTCCTCTTGAAGTTCGGAGGATGTTTGTGGTCGTTTTTCCACGAGCCTAAAAAAGGCTTCCTATAATGTTGGTTTCCTGAGCGTCCGCGGCTATGTGCGTAAGAGTTGTGCCTGTGATAATCAGGCTTGTTCGTTGATCGACCACTGTGTGTGGAGACTTTCTTTCCCACTCGATTGACCTCGGTCAATTCTTTCACTTGTTTCGGGAGATCATTGCCAAACAATTGGTCAGTGATCGGAACCGACGAGGAGCAAAGATGTTTGTATTCCTCGTGTAAATCCGGTTTAATAAATTCCCTTCGTCTTTGATTGAGTTCACTGTTTGCATTAGCGAACAATGTAAGTGCATCTGTTGACTTTTGAAGAAGGTCGTTTCCTGCTGGGAGTGACGACAAGTGCTCAAGGAGTTTGTCGATCATATTTGTCAACGCGCACATTCCTTTGAAGATGGATGTCTGCACCTTTTGCAGTCTAACATCTTGGGACCGGACTGTTGGAGTAAGGTGGTCCCATACTGGTTGATTGACTCGTACTTTTGTCAAGAATTCACAGTTCTCTGGTCTGTGATACTTGTTCAACTTTTCCTGAAGTTTCTCTTCAGGCAGCCCTTCTTTGAGCATGGCATTCACTACATTCGCCAGCTCTGTGTTTACACTTGGGCCCGTCTCCTCTTTCTTCAGCTCTTGTTTCAAGCTGTTAAGTACCTCAAATTTTCCTTCATTAGAAGGCATTTTGTGAGCCCCGGCTGAGTCAGCCAGCTTTGTCGCAGCTTCTTCTAAGCTCGTAGTGTTGTCATCTCGCTTCTTCTTCGTGGGGGGCTCTTCGCTGACCTCGTGGTCATTCTCGGCAGATTTTGCCTCCTGTTCTTCCTCCGTGTCAACATATTGTACTTCAAAGTCTGACTGAAACTGTTTGAACGACTCAGCAATAGTCTTGGATAAATCTTGAGACATCAGGGTGAAACCCTGTCTCAGCGTAGCGGCCAGCTCTTGTAAACCATGTGAGTCAGTTTTGGCGCCCTCGGCGCCATCATCTCTTTCGATGATTCTAACATTTGCTTCAATGTGTTCGCTTCTAGAGCCACTACTTTTCCTTTTTTAAGTTGTCTTTCTCGCCCTTAAGTTCAGATTTATCCGAGGTGTCGGGCATTTTTAGCGAATTATCGCTTAAAACTAAAATTCTCAGCGTGTTGAAAACCCAAACGTCCGTTCGCTCCAAAGGCGGCAACACACTGAGTTCGCGCAGGCGCAATGCTATCTCACGTGAGCCCTCAGTGCGGTGACTGCTCGACGACATGGTAAGTCGTGCTGTTTTCTTCAGGGAGAAATTCGAATATTTGTGTTGTTGTCGTCGCTCGATGAGTGTGAAGTGTCGTGTTTAATTTCCCGCCAAACGGCTTGTAATTTCCTCAGGGAGGAAAACTTTGCATCTAATTAATCAAGTATGTCTGTGAAATCGCTACCTGCTCCCGATAAATCTCGTCGAAAACATGTGCGAGAAGCTTCGTCGGACGTTGGTGTTGAAAATTCCCTGCAATTGAGAAGAAGTAGCCGCTTGAAGATGGCAAATAAGACAAGTGATGTGGAAGGTGAAAGAGCCGAAAGGGCGAGAGCCATGTTTAAATCTCGAGCCGGATACATCGGCGCTCTAACAAGGCTGCAAGGAAACATCGAAGAGCTTATGGAAAACTGTGGAACTTTGGAGGAATTGAAGTCCAAGCGGAAATCGTATGACGAAATTTGGCGCAAATTCGTAAGTAAACATGACGAATACATTGAATGCCTTGAATTACTTTGTTTATATGAGGAAGAGCTCGAGAAAGCTCGCGTTAGTTATGATGAACAAATGTCAAGGAAATTAACCTTTGACAATGTTATGGAGTCTTGGTTTAAGAAGTCGAAGCTTGAATCGAAGGAAGTGAGCGAAAGGTCGTTATCATTGACCAGAAAATCTAGAAGAAGTCATGAAAGTAAATCGTCATATTCTAGTTCAATTTCATCGTCGGTCGTAAAGAGAAAAGAGAAATTAGCTCTTGCACAGTTGAAAACAAAACAGTTACTTAAAGAGCAAGAATTAAAACGGAAAATGACAGAATTACAGTATGAAAAGGAGTTTATGGAGGCCCAAATGGAAGAAGAGAGGGCAGCAGTTAGCCTTGATGTTTACAAACAAGCTGAAGTAGGAAATGAGATCAGCAACGTAGACAATATGGATATTGTATCAATGAGTCATCTGTTACTCAAGGAACTGAACTATGTTGCTTACATGAAGAGCCTAACTGGAGTGATGAAAGAGCAAGTGTTATAGTGCAGCCTATTCCCTTTGAATGCACACCTGTGCGAGTACATGGGTGCAATTACCGACATCAGAAAACGTCTTTCGCGGACAGAAAGTTGGGCCACACACTGCAAAGGAAACTGAGGGATTAAGAGCCCCACCAGTACTAAGTAATTGGCCTCAACGAGTTCAGCTACCCTTAACACAGCAGACCAACAGTAAGCAAGTCCCAGTCCAGTCTCAGTGGACACACCCAGCCGAGACTAGTAAGCAAGGCACAGTCCAGCTTCAGTCCACTCAGCCGGTTGAGACAAGTAAGGGAGTCCCATTCCAGTTTCAGTCGACACGCCCAGTTGAACATCTTATGCCAGACCCTGTTAAAATGACATGCTCAGATGGATTTCTTGGTCAAAGGTCTGCACAGCCGCCACCATCTCAACCAGTTGAACATTTACCTCAAAGTACCATTGCGCCTAGACAAGGAAGTAGTGACCAAATTGCACAAGCACTATGCCAAGTTGTTTCTGTACCAAAGGTTGAGTACATGCGTTTCGATCGGAACCCGATAAAGTATGTTTCGTTTATGCATAACTTTGAAACTTGTTTAGAGAAATATAATTTGGTTTAATCAACTGGGTTGATAATGTCAATTGGCCACCGTAAAGAGATTCAAGTGCTGACGTTTCGAGCGTTAGCCCTTCGTCGGAGCGAATCAAGGAATTGTGCGTCGTGTGTCTTTATATACAGAAAGATGGAGCTTCGCTATTGGCTGGTGCCTGGTAACGTGAAAACTTGGGAATAAATTAGTTGAATGAAAAGCGTTCGTTGATACCGTGAGGATTAAGAGTGCCGATTTGAAAAATAAATTTTTGTTCTAGAGTTTTACGGCTTTCCGTGTTTCCTTGGTGAAGGGAAAGGCCGCAGACTGCCATATGTTGCTTAGAATGATTTGGGAGATTGAAGTGTCTCGCGACCGGTTTCGATGCATTTTTGTCGTCTTTCTCTACGTCACGAAGGTGTTCTCGGAATCGGTCGCCAAGTCGTCTCCCTGTTTCGCCGATGTATAACTTTTTGCAAAGAGTGCAAGTTATACAGTAGATGGCATTGGCTGAGGTACAGGTGAAATGATCAGTGATTTTGATAGATCGCTTGGGTCCCGATATTTTGTCAACGTTGTGAATGAAAGGGCATGTTTTGCATCGTGCGCGAGCGCATTTAAAAGTTCCGGGTTGATCACTAGTTTGGAATGCACTTCTGACTAAAAAGTTACCTATGTTTTTGTCGCGTTTAAATGAAATTAATGGAGGTTGCGAAAAGATTCTACCAGTGTCGGGATCATTTTGAAGTAATTTAAAGTTTTTGAGAATGATGGATTTAACTGCGTGGTTGTGAGGGTGAAATGTGAGGGTGAATGGAATTCTATCGTTATTTTCTCTCTGTGACGTTTGCAGCGCTGACTGTCGATCAATTTGCTGGGCGCGATGATGGCCCGCTTGAACAACAGAAGCAGGATAGCCGCGTTTGTCGAAGAAATTGCACATTTCCTCTGATTTTAAGGAAAAATCAGAGTCGTCACTACAAAGACGGCGAAGTCTAAGAAACTGAGAATAAGGAATGGCATTCTTGACATGTGATGGATGTGAAGATGAATACAACAAGTAGCTATGAGAATCTGTGGGTTTGTAGTGCACACTGGTGCATAAACTGTTGCCTTCGATAGAAACTTTGATATCCAGGAATGCTAAGGAAGTATCGGAAATTTCCCAGGTATATTTAAGGGCAGGATGAAACGAATTAACAGCGGTTATAAATTGATTAAGATCTTCTCTGGTAGAAGAGGTAGCGCCGATACAGTCGTCAATGTAGCGACGATAGAGTTCAGGTTTTGGGCCGTTGTATTGATTGAAAAATTGGTGTTCAATGTAGCCTACGAAAAGATTGGCGTAGCTGGGTCCCATTTTGGTACCCATGGCCACGCCATTGATTTGTTTGTAATAATTGTTCGCGAATGAAAAACAGTTGAGTGTTAACACTAACTCCGCCAGGCGGAGTAGTGTTTCCGAGCTTGGTTCCTTAACAGTGCGTAAATCAAAAAAATGTTTGAGGGCTAGAAGACCTTCGCCATTTGGGATGACGGTGTAAAGAGATGTAATATCCATAGTGAAAATAAGTTTGTCTTCGCCCAGGAAATTGAAATCGCGAAAAATTTGAAGTGCGTGTTGACTGTCTTTAACGTATGACGGTAAAGATCTGACAATAGGTGCCATAATTTTGTCTAAATAGCTGGAAATGAGTTCGGTAGGGCAACTACAGGCAGAGACGATAGGTCGACCTGGGTTGTTAGGTTTGTGAATTTTCGGTAAAAAGTAAATACACGAGGTTCTGGGAGTGGTAATGATGAGATTGGTAGCAGTGGCCGGCAATTCTTGTTTGACTATAAGGTCGTTAATAGTGCTCTTGACAATTTGTTGGTTAGTGGAGGTGAGATCTTTGTCGACTTTAGCATAAAAAGAGGTGTCAGAAAGTTGCCGCAAAGCTTCTTTTTGGTAGAGGTCGGCCCGCCAAACAACTAAAGCGCCGCCTTTGTCGGCCGCTTTGATAATTATGTCTTTGCGCTTACTAAGGTTTTTTAGCGCCGTCCTCTCTTCCGAAGAAAGGTTGGAAAATTTGGTGTTACGATTGAAATTAAGTTTGTTGATGTCGTGACGGCATTTTTTAATGAAAAAATCTAAAGAAGCAAACTGGCCCTCTGGGGGAGTCCACTTAGATTTTCGAGTCTGAAGCGTCTCGAAAGTATCTTTGTCAGAGGTGTTAGAATCATCCTCTTTGTCATGGAAAAAGGCTTTCAGTTGAACGCGGCGAAGGAATTTTTCAACATCTTGCTTAACTGAGAATTCGTCCGGTTTTTTGGATATAGGAACAAAATTCAAGCCCTTACTGAGGACGGATTTCTCTGAGTCGGAGAGCGGAAGATTTTCTGGAATGGTAACCACAACCCTGACAATTCCAGGAGGCTACAGCTCCTGATTCAGCATTGTTATGGCAAGGCACGAGAGGCAATTGAAAGCTGTGTGAACTTACCTGTGGAAGAAGGTTATTATGTTGCAAAGAACACTTTGCGTGAGAACTTTGGCAAGTCTCAAATCATAGCAAAGGCACATATCAAGAAACTAGAGAACCTAACCCCTCTAAAACAAACAGATGGACAAAGCCTACTAGAATTTGCCAGGAATTTGGAGGTTGCTGAAAGAACCCTTACCGGCATGGGACCTGAGTATATAAGTGACTTAAATCATACAAACACTCTGAGAGAACTAAACAGGAAGCTTCCATTGTTTATGAGGGTAAAGTGGACCGAGTGTGCGGGTAGGATTATAGAGTCTGGCCAGAGGCCCAGATTTGTGGACTTTCTTCAGTTCTTGAAACAGAGAGCAACACTTGTTAACAATGAGTTTGGAGAAGACCTTAATTGTACTCCACCAAAGGACAAGGGGAAAGCCAAAGGCAGAGATAGTCGGAGCCGACCTCCTTACAAGTTTACAACAATGGCTGGAGGTGCACGTAACGATCGAAACTCTCGTCACAAGGAGTGAACGGTGCAAAGCAAGGTTGTTCTGTCTGTTCTGACCAGCATGGTGTTTGGAGGTGTGGGAAATTTAAAGATTTACCCTACCCTGACAAAATGAAGATTGTTCAAGAACACAGCCTTTGTATCAAGTGTCTCAATGGTGGTCACTTTGCGAGAATATGCCCTAGGACAAATTTCAGATGCCAGAAAGAAGGATGCAATAAGGAGCACAACACATTGTTACACCCTCCACCCTCAGAACCTCATGGTGGTGGTGCCAGCCAAAGTCAGCTCAACCCAGAAGGCCCAAGATTGAACACAGCCAATGGTTCAAATTCTGAGACAAGCAATCAAGATGGAGTTACTGTAACTGCTGCAACTGGGGCCGGCGAGCGAGTGTGCTTAAGTGTTGTTCCTCTCAAAGTTCAAGTTAAAGGAAGTGATCTACCACCAGTCGAGACATATGCTTTGTTAGATAGTGGATCAGAAATAACTCTTTGTCATGAACAGTTGCAGCAGAAACTTGGAGTGGTTGGTCCAAAGCTTAACTTCACACTATCAGGGATGACAGGGTCCACAAGGGTGGAAAGTCAATTACTAGACATTGTTGTGACATCAATGGATGAAACTGTGTTTGTGGAGTTTTCAAATGTTAGAACAGTGAAACAGATGCCAATCTCAAGTGACTGTATTGCCAAGAAAGGAGACCTTAACAGGTGGCCTCATTTGTGTGATATTGAATTACACGAGTTAGCAGTTGGAGAAATTATGTTGTTGATTGGTCTTAAGGAGAAACCAAGTTTGTTCCTACCTCTCGAGTATAAGGAAGGAGGTGAAGATGAACCAGTAGCAGTCAGATATAGTTTAGGATGGACTGTAATAGGACCTGTTGGTGGTCAAAAGGATGGCCCAAGTTGTTCAGCAAATTTCACACGCACAATAGAGAGCCCTATTGTCTATGACAATGTTCCCGACTTGCAAGATGAACATTTGTGTGTCAGCCCGATTAAAGGTAGAAGATTAGATCTGCGATCAGATGACATTGACAGTAGTAGAGTCCCAAGTGAGAGGTGCAGCAATGAGTTGTCTGACCAGAAGAATGCCAATTCGTTATTGTTCAGTAAAGTTGAATGTGAAATTCGTGATGAAGAATTACGCCAGCAGTTAGAGAGACTCTGGAAAACAGACTTTGAAAATACAGAAGTAGAAACTAAAGTTTGTGCATCGGTTGAAGACAAAAGAGCCCTAGAGATCATGGAAGGGTCCCTGCAACAAGTCAATGGACACTTTCAAGTTGCTTTGCCCTGGCGACGTGACCCACCGTACTTGCCTAACAACAAGATGATGGCAGAACGAAGAGCCCTGCTTCTAAAGAGGCGCCTTATCAAGGATGAAGACTTGTTGGAGAAGTATCGGACGACAATGAACGATTACATTGAAAAGGGGCATGCGGAAAAGGTTCCAGAAG
Organism: Blastomussa wellsi; assembly: GCA_947652115.1. Taxonomy (NCBI): domain Eukaryota; kingdom Metazoa; phylum Cnidaria; class Anthozoa; order Scleractinia; family Plerogyridae; genus Blastomussa; species Blastomussa wellsi. The sequence goes on from OX393571.1 coordinate 8,147,697, forward strand.
AAGAGTTGAATTCAAGGGACAAACCATTGTGGTTCCTTCCTCACCATCCAGTGACACACCCTTTGAAGCCAAACAAGGTGAGGGTCGTTTTTGATTGTGCAGCAAAGTTTGGACAGACATCTCTTAATCAGCAGTTGATGCAAGGCCCGGATCAGACAAACCAATTGGTAGGTGTCTTAAGTCGCTTCAGACAAGAAACTGTTGGAATGGTTGCTGACATAGAAGCAATGTTTCACCAGGTCCTGGTGGATCCAAAGGACTGTGACAGTTTAAGATTTTTATGGTGGCCAAATGGAGACCTGACAAGGGAAATGAAGGAGTATCGAATGGTAAAACATCTGTTTGGTGCAACATCTTCGCCCAGTGTTGCTAATTTCTGTCTAAGGAAGACAGCGCAGTTGTATCAGGAAGACTTTGACAAAGAAGTGACAGAGACAGTGAACCGAAACATGTATGTAGATGACATGATGAAGTCGACAAGCACCACAGAAAAAGCTATCAGTTTGGCAAGTCAACTGCGGACATTGCTAGAGAAAGGTGGATTCCGCTTGACGAAGTGGTATAGTAATGACAGAGAAGTGATGGCGACGATTCCAGAGTCCGAAAGAGCTAAATCAGTGGTAAATTTGGAACTTGAGCAACTCCCAACTGAGAGTGCTCTGGGACTAAAATGGAACATAGAAGAAGACAAGTTTGTATGGGAAGTCTTGGATAAGATATTGCAGCGAGTTGGTTAGAACCCAGCGACACGCAGAGGGATTGTGTCATCTGTTTACTCCCTCTTTGATCCGTTGGGATTTATCGCACCGTACACTATGAAAGCCAAGTTGTTGTTGCAAACACTCAGTAGGAAGAGGTTAGGCTGGGATGAAACATTACAGGAAACTGACAACGAACAATGGAAGCGCTGGCTGGATGATCTTCCAAAATTGCATGAAATAAAGGTAGACCGTTGTTTCAAACCCAAGGGATTTGGTGAAGTTAAAGAAGTACAGTTGCACCTCTTCTCAGATGCTTCTCGTCAGGGATATGCAGCCGCGGCATATCTCCGTTTGAAAGATGTGACCAACCAAGTTCACTGTGCATTTGTGATGGGAAAAGCAAGATTGGCTCCCATTCGCGAAATTTCGATTCCAAGATTGGAACTGTCAGCCACCGTCATCTCCGTAAGGCTGTCTAAGATTATTCGAGAAGAACTGGACATGACAATAGATCGTGTTTGCTACTGGACTGACTGAACTTCTGTGTTGAAGTGCATCAACAACGAGTCAAAGAGATTTCATACGTTCGAGTCTAATCGGCTGACGGTGATACACAGTGGTTCTAATCCCTCTGAGTGGCGGTATGTGAACCGAGACGATAACCCTGCTGACGATGGGTCGAAAGGTCTTAAAATAGATGCCATGTTGAAGAACGACCGTTGGTTGAAAGGTCCCAAGTTCCTGTGGAAGGACGAGAGTCACTGGCCCAAAACGACTGAAATTCCAGTCTTAGAAGATGATGATGTAGAAGTTAGAAAGGAGGCTCAGATTTATATGTCCACTGTTCAAGTTAATGTATTAGATGACCTGATTTTGTACTACTCCTGTTGGTGGAAGTTGAAATGTGCTATTGCGTGGCTGTTACGCTACAAGCAGTATCTGCGAATGAAAGTCCAGATGAAAAGGAATGCGTCAATTGCAAGTGGTTCTCCGGTTGAGTCCAGTGAAATGCGTCCGATCAAGTGTAGCCATCTGACAGTCGCAGAGCTTCAAGTAGCCGAAAGAGAAATATTCAAACGCGTTCAGCTTGTAGCCTTTCCAGGAGTCATTGATGTACTTTCAGCCACAGAAAGTTGTGAGGACAAGAGGTATTTAAAGAAAATCCTTAAGAAGGCCGATGCGTCAATACGTCAACTGAATCCACAGTTTAAGGAAGGCCTGTTGAGAGTCGGAGGTCGACTAGTCAATGCACCTGTTGGCGATGAAAGGAAGCATCCCATTATCCTCCCTTACAAGCATCATGTGACAGATCTCGTTATTAAGCAGTGTCATGAAAGCTTGGGTCACATGGGACATTATATTTCCCCGGAGGGAAGGTACTTACCTGACGGGGAGATGTGGTTCTCCGAACCCCTCGTAGACTGATATGAGCAATACTGGTGCAGTACGTCGCGCGGCGCGGCCTGGGTACCACAATATAAAAGAAACAAGGCGCATGCGCCATTCCTCTGAGTAGTGGAGAGTAAGGCCGAATCGATTGGCAGTAAGGGTGGGGAGGAGAACGCAATCCCTCCAATGGCCCGGGGACCAGTATTGCTCATATCAGTCTACGAGGGGTTCGGAGAACCACATCTCCCCGTCAGGTAAGTACCTTCCCTCCGGGGAAATATAATTTCTCCTTCACCCCTCTCCGACTGATAGTCGCAATACTGGTGCAGAATTAACAAGCAATACTGCCAAGCGAAGGTAAATCCAACCATGTAACTTTAATAAGTATAAGTGAAGCAGAGGCACCCTCCACACTAAATGCCCTCGACTAAGTAAAGTCTCTTACATGCACAAACTGCTAGAAATAGAACGAATGACAACACTAACGAGATAAACCAGTGTTCAAACTACGAGACACCGTTCATGCAAAGGCCATCGTGCCTTGGTATAATACTACTTGTAACATAAACAATGTAAGAAAGTCTTAAGATCAAATGGGTCATGTACTGTTCACACTGTAAAGTACTGCCCGAGCAAAGGCAGCCTGCGATGCTTCTCTGTGGTAAAAGCGCTCGAAGGTCTGCACAGATGCCCAGTCGGCAGCTTCTAGGATGAGATCAACAGACAGTCCTCCGGCAGCAGCTGCTGAGGTTGAGGCTCCCCGGGTTGAATGGCCAGAGTAGCCCAATTCAATTCCTGCCATACGCAAGGCTCCTGTCAACCAACGAGAGACAGACTGGCTTGAAATTGCTTTGTGTGGAGCAATCAAGGACACCAGAAGCTGAGAGGATTTCCGTAAGCCCCTTGTCCTCTCCACATATGCCGCAAGGGTACGAACTACACAGATCTTAGGATTGTCTGGAAAGGACGGCAGGAAGATTTTCCGAGCTGGGTGACCAGGTCTGGAAGTCTTGACGTGTGTGGGGAGCGTGAACTCCCAGGAACCCTCCTTCCTAAGGGAGCAGGCCAGGTCTAATGCAGACAGTTCGTGGGCCCTTGCCGCTGAAGTTAATGCTAACAACAGGATGGTCTTGTACGATAGCTGTCTCAAGGTAAGATTCTGCAGAGGCTCCAGTGTTCCTAGAAATGAAAGGGCTGTGCTCACCTTCCAAGTGGAGCAGTATTTTGGCTTGGGCGGTTTATTCTTAAAGACCCCTTTCATAAACCGAGAGACAACAGGGAGACTCCCTAGCTGCATAGGACCAATAGGGTCGTGAGCCTGAGATATGGCAGACTTGTAAAGTGCAATAGTTCTGTATTCTAAGTCCTTTTGTGTAAGCGATGCAAGAAACGCAAGGACATCTGTTACGGGAGCTGAAATGGGACAGACACTCCGTTGAGAACACCAGCTAACCCATGCCTTCCAGGGGCCTGCATATCGTTTCTGGGTGGCGGTTGCCCACGACGCCAACAGGATGTCAATAACCTCCTTTGAAAAGCCTGTTGCCTCGTAACGATCCCTGATAGGGGCCAGACGGCTAGGTGAAGTGATCGCCACAGAGGATGTTGAGCTGCAGGTAGAAATGGAAGGGACAGCAAGGATGGGTGCTGAGGAAGCAGTAGAGGTAGATCCACAAGCATCTGAAGGAGCTCCGGAAACCATGGTTGTCCGGCCCAGTTCGGGGCAATTACAAGAGCAGTTGCCTGGTCTGCTCGAATCTTGTTCAGGATCCGAGGAAGAAGAACTACAGGAGGGTGGATTAGGGACGTCCACCTGCTCCAGTCCTGGAGGAAGGCATCTACCGCTAGCGCTCCCGGGTCTGGGTACCTCGAAACATACTGGGGGACTTGGTGATTTAAGCGGGATGCAAAGAGATCCACTTCTGGTTTGTAAAACCTCTGACAGATGGATTGGAAGATTTCCTTGTCTAAAGTCCACTCTGTCCTGGTCTCTATCTGCCTGGAAGCTGTATCTGCTGCTGTATTCTGAATGCCAGGAATGTGCTGAGCTGTCAGGGATACTCCAGCATCCAAGGCCACTGCCCATAGCTCCAGGGCTTGGGCTGTGAGACCCGGGGAGCGTGTGCCCCCCCTCTTGTTGATGTAAGCCACTGCAGTGGTGTTGTCTATCCGCAAGTGAACATGTTTGGGTCCCAGGAGCTGAGGTGACAGAAAAGACTTCAGGGCTAGTGTTGCTGCTCGTAACTCCAAGACGTTGATGTGCTCCTTCGCCTCTTCTACACCCCAGTGGCCTCCAGTAGATATCCCCTGGTATGTTGCCCCCCACCCTGTCTTCGACGCATCTGTCCAAATGGTAGTGTCGATAGGGGGAAGTTGAATTGGACAACCATTCACCCGGCTGCTGTCCGAGACCCACCAGTTCAGGTCGTTCAAGGCTTGAGAGGTGAGGGGGGCTAGCACTCTCCTCTTGTGACCATACTGTAACACCGCACGCAGATGCATGCGTTGAAGGGCCCTGTAATGGAGTGGGGCAAGCAAGATTCCTGTCTGAGAAGCATGACTCATCCTTCCTATAAGGGTGGACAGAACATTCACTGCAACACTCCTTTGAGCAAGGAGGAGAGAACACGTGTCCAGGATGTTCATAAGTTTTGGTTGAGACAGGGAGAGTGTCATTGTCCTGGAGTCCAGCTGGGCCCCGAGGAAGACTATCTGTTTGCAGGGGGTGGTTGAGCACTTCTCTCTCCTCACCAGAAACCCCAGCTTCTCTAGGAAATCCACCACTTGGGCAAACATTGCCTGGAGTACGCTGCTCTGTTGATGCAGCAGTAACATGTCGTCTATGTAAATTACAATTCGAATCCCCAATGACCGCAGAACCGCCAGCACTGGCTTCAGTGTTTTGGTGAAGGCCCTGGGAGCTGAAGATAGTCCGAATGGTAGGCACTGGAACTCGTATGTTTTGTTGCGGTACACAAATCCTGTGGCTGGGGTGGATTGGCAGGGCGTAGTAAGCGTCCTTCAAGTCCAATTTCATCAGGAAGTCTCCTTGTTGGACTAGGGATCTGACGACCTGCAGACCCTCCATCCTGAAGGATTCTTTTCTCAGGAAACGATTTAGGGCCCGCAGGTTGATCACGGGGCGAAAATCGCCATTTTCTTTTTGTACTAGGAACAGGGTGGATGTAAACTGATCCTCCTGAGGTTCTACCTCCTTCACTGCTCCCTTGGTGACCAGATCGGCAATTGCCAGTTCCATTCGGTGGCCCTCGGTGGGGTCCTTTGTATAAGTGATTCTTGTACGCCACTGTCTCGGGCGGCTGTGAAAGGGGATTTTGTACCCCTGTACAGTCTGTAACGTCCAAGCGTCCTGTGTAATTTGTTTCCAATTCTGAACATAAAATTGTAGACGGGTTGCTGATTTCTTGTGGGGGGGACAAATGTTTGCTAGGCGTGGAAGTGGATAGTCAGCTTGTACTTGGTCTGACGCTGGGGGACTGGGAGGTGGTTCCTGCTCCTTCTGATTTTGATCGTTTGCCGGCTGGGTGGTAGCCAGACTTAGAGCCATATGACCATCTCCGTTTCCCTCCACTCCTGTTGTAATCGGCGGATCGGTAATTGGGACGAAAGGGCTGGTCTCGTTTGAAGGTTGGCTTGGAGAAATGCTTGGCACTGGGAGTGCTGATAAGCTTGCTATTTGTTGCACTGTGGTCATGCTCGCTTTTGATCTTGGCATGAAACTTGTCTGGGAAGAGGTGCTTGTCTGCTGGGATACCTTCCTTCAGCGTACGTTTACCAACTTCCGTGAGGAACTCAGAAAAGCGTTTTTGCCTCCAGGTGTTCAGCCTGAAGTGGGCATTTCCGAGAAGAACGAGAGCATCTTCCAGTAGGTCCTTAATAGCATCAGGGTCCACGTCCTCACCCTCATCCTCCTTGCCCCCCTGTACATCATCAAGGGCTGTCAGGGCAGCTAGAAGAGGTCGAGCTGCCACTAGGAATGCCGATTGGCGTTCGGCAAGCCCATCATCAAAGGCAAAAAGCTCTTTTGTCGTGGTATAACCATGACGTTTTTTGATGTCCTCTTTCATGCCCGCCTCCATTGAAGGGGCCACCAGTAGGGACTCGGTATCTTTAACTGAGGAATATGAAGTGGTTAACTCTTTCCATTTCTCCTTCGTGAGCGCCCTGGAGAAGGCCTTTGTGGTGAAGGCCAGTAAATCTTCCGAGATAGTAGTTGTTTGCTCGCTCTTGTAGAATCTATCTCCGCGAGAGCTAGTCGGGGCCGAAGGGCTGACGGTTTTTGGCGGGTCTTCGGAGTCTTTGGTCTTAGTTTCACTCACTCCCGCCGGTGTCGGGTTGAAAAGGTTCTTCAGAACAGCTGGCATTGTTTTTGCTACAGCCATTTCCACTAGCTTCGCTAGGTCCGAAGATGGTTCACCGCTACCCGCCGATATGATCGGGTTAGACGGTGTATTGTCATCCTACAAGGACAACAGAAGGCGGTCATTGACTCGTACCTTCAAACTTGAATCTTCTTGCTTTTAGGCCTATTAAGAAACCTACAAAATCGAGAATTCGAAAGTACTTACGGTTGTAGATGTTTCCTCACTCATATTTGACAATAAAGGCTAGGCGCCGAGTAAATATCGCCAAAGTTAGAAGAAATTTCAGAAAACGTGGTCGGCCGAAACGGTGCCACAAAACGAAGAGGAATGGCGCATGCGCCTTGTTTCTTTTATATTGTGGTACCCAGGCCGCGCCGCGCGACGTACTGCACCAGTATTGCGACTATCAGTCGGAGAGGGGTGAAGGAGAAAAGAATCTGTTTTGTCATCCTTGAGAGAGACCGTTTGGGTAGTAAAGGGGAGATCAGCAGTGCGGCGTGTAATAGGAAGATGCATGACCTGTCAACGGCAGAGAAAGGCATGCCCAGGGAAGCAGTTCATGGCAGCTTTACCAGGAGAGAGAGGCTTGTACCTGAGAAACCACCTTTCACGTACGTGGGAGTTGATTATTTTGGACCGCTTGAAGTGAAGCAAGGAAGATCCCGTGTAAAGAGATATGGTTGTCTCTTCATCTGTTTAACGACACGTGCTGTGCACATTGAGGTAGCCCACTCCTTAGACACTGATTCAATGATAAACGCCCTTAGAAGATTCATTAGTGTTCGTGGCTATCCAGAGCAGATAAGGAGTGACCAAGGAAGTAACTTCACAAGGGCAGATAAAGAGCTGAAAGAAGCCATCGAAGAGTGGAATCAACGCAAGATCAACAACTTCTGTGGACAGAAGAAGATTGAGTGGATTTTTAATCCACCCTCGGCGAGCCACATGGGTGGTGCATGGGAGCGGATGATACGTTCCGTGAGACACATTTTAAAGGCCATTCTGAAGGAGCAGTTAGTCACTGATGAAGTTCTTTCAACTGTGATGGCAGAGGCAGTTAACATTCTAAATTCCAGACCTCTTACTCGCAACAGCGACAGCCCCCTAGATGGCCAGCCACTAACACCTAACCATTTATTACATTTGCGTCCCTGTCAAGACTTACCACCAGGCATATTTGATAAAGATGACCTCAGCTGTAGACGTGCTTGGAGGCAAGCTCAATACTTAACTAACTTGTTCTGGTGCAGGTGGACGCGAGAATACCTCCCAACCTTGATGGAGAGGAGAAAGTGGAACGCGCTGGAAAGAAACTTGGAAGTCGGTGATTTAGTCTTGTTAGCAGACGAGTCCTTCTCCAGAGGTAAGTGGCCGCTTGGACGAGTCGTTGAGGTCGTACCAAGTCGAGACGGATTGGTGCGCACAGTGAGAGTGAAGACGAGTTGTACAGTTGCTACGCGCGCTAAACGACAACACAAGGGTGAACCTCTGAGCGGAGAGAGTACGACTGTGCTGACGCGCCCGGTGACCAAGTTATGCTTGCTTGAAATGGACTGAACAGTCAAGATTGACCTTGAAAGTTTAATATGGCTTACAAAGCCAGAAGGAACTTGCGCGTGTGACTTTGAACTGTCAAGTTTAAGACTTTAAGAACTTGCAAATGTTAAGACTTTGAGAACAGAACAGTTGCTTGAGATATGAAACTTTACTTAGTAGTTGTAGTCGGTAGCCCTGTTCTTTGCATGTAAATGCGACTGTTGTATACATTCCCATTTAGGGGCCGGTGTGGCTACCATCTCATTTCCGTTATATTCGTTTCCGGTTTGTTGCGTATCACGTGACACTTTGCATGTGCTTTTCAGATTTGCATAGGGTAAGTTGCTGGCTTAGCAGATTTTTGTAGTTTTGTCCAAACAGTTCTTTAACGTGCTTGAGGCACGTTTTGATTCATTAAAAAATGAGCTAACGATAGCTACAGTAAGTGATTAAGTAAGAAACAACTTTATTTAAAGACGGCTTCGGCAACTCGCCGAGTACGGAAAAAAAAGAAAACCTCTAGAACCAGGGTGTCGGGAGCTTTTTCGAAATAATGGGCTGTAAACCAACTTTTAATCCCGGGCGAAACGGTCGTACGACAGGACTTAAGGTGGATTTCCACTGTCGCGTAATTTTTTACGTGCGTAAATAAAATTAGAGACGATGTATGGAAAACTTACGTACACGTTTACGCTAGTCGTTCATACATTGTCTCTAAATTTTTTACGCACGTAAACGCACGTAAAAAATACGCGACAGTGGAAATTCACCTTTACGGATAAACTACAGGCGAAGTAAATTCTCAGCACTTGGTGTTGCGTTCTTCAGCTTTATATAACTATTACGTTTACATGTAGTTTATCGCCAGCAGAAATTAAGTCGGTTTTAGATAATCTGAGCTGCCGTTTAAGGAGGCTCGAAAGAGTTTCTCACCAGTGTAGTGTATGGTGGCCGACTGTTATCACAGAAAAATTGGGCCAAATTCTTAAATATCCGAAAAAAAAAGCGAGGAAAAAAATTGTTTACGTTGAATAATTATTTTTCTAAAAAAGTAAAAAAAGGATTTAAAAAAAAATTAAAGGGATATATTAGTGGGAGGCGCAGTGGCCTAATGGTTAGTGCGCTGGACTCTGGATCGGACGGTCCGGGTTCGAGTCCTGTGTTCTTGGGCAAGACACTTTACTCTCACAGTGCCTCTCTTAACCCAGGTGTAAAATGGATACCGGCGAATTTACTGCTGGGGGCAACCCTGCGATGGACTAGCATCCCATCCAGGGGGGAGTAGAAATACTCTCTGTCGCTTCATGCTACAGAAACCGGGATAAGCTCCGGCCTGATGGGCCACTAGGCCCGGCTGCAGACTTACCTTTTACCTTTATTACATATGTTTGAAAATGAATTTATTTTTTGGTTCAAAAAAACGAAAGAAAAGCATAGTTTAAAAATAAAGAAACATGTTTCGGAAATGAAAAAAAATAAATAAACTAGAGTATATTTACAAAAAAACAGTAAATTAAAAAAACAAAGAATAAAATCAGAGTTGCGATTTCAATACCAAATACGTTTGAATTTTAAAAATGCTGTGAGAACGACCGGCCATGAGAAGGCCGGTCGTTCTCATACAAAATTGTAATTGAAAACGAAATGTTTGATGACGGCCGAGTGTTCTCATAGCCCTCTATATCCATGATCAGCGGTCTTCTAATCAAAGATGGCGGAAAGGTCGATCCGAAGCAGTGACTGGGAGGACGAAGCAGATCTACGCTATGTTTTGAAAAATGTCAGACGAAAGGAGATTCTGGACTTCAATTGTTCGTCGTGATTTTCTGGAACATGCTTAGAGTTTGGGAACTTTGAACAGAAGACTGGTTGAAAAAGGCGCGGCGGGGGGGGAGGCTCCAGTGCTCCCCAGTTTCAAACATTTTCCACATTTTTCGGGCAAAACGCGTAGAATTCGAGCAGCAGCAATTGCAATTTTTGGGCACTTTTATACCGGTTTGATGCTGACACATTCGGGAATTGTTTATTTTTTTCGTGCAGGGGGTTTGAGAACATAAGAACTCGAACCATCCACCATCAATTCTGAAAAACATTCCCGAATCTATCAACAAGAGGCTCTCCGAAATCTCATCGGATAAAGAATGCTTCGACAGTGCAAAACCCATATATCAAGAAGCACTCAACAAGAGCGCTAACCATTGACCTCTCGTATAAAGTTACACCCAACCAACCATCACACCCACGGAGGAATAGACAAAGGAACATAATTTGGTACAACCCGCCATACAGCAAGAACGTGGAAACAAATGTTGGAAAATGCTTCCTTTCTCTCATTGATCAGCACCTCTCCAAGTCTAACTCACTTTTCAACCGGAACACACTAAAATTAAGCTACAGTTGCATGAATAATGTCAAATCAGTTATATCTAACCACAACAAAGCCGTAATTGGGAAATCAGCAAAATCCTGATGAACTAGATAAGAAAATTGTAACTGCCGGCAACAAGAAGCGTGTCCAATGGATGGCAACTGCCAAGTAGAAAACATAATCTACCAGGCTGAAGTCACTACACAAGAAACTAAGGAAACATACATCGGACTTTGTGACACTCCGTTCAAATTAAGGTATAGGAATCATACATCCTCGTTTCGAAATGAACGGTACAGAAGCGCAACTGAGCTTAGCAAGCATATTTGGGACCTGAAAGACCGAAAGATTGAATACAACATCAAATGGCGAAAAATAAAACAAGCTAGGTCTTATTCGAACGTTACCAAGAAATGTAATTTGTGGCTGTGGGAGAAGTATTTCATTTTATGTAAACCTGAAATGTCAACTCTCAACAACAGAAATGAGCTAACATCGTGCTGTAGACATTCAAGGAAATTTTTGCTTAAAAATGTCATAACTTGATTAGCTATAGCAACCCGCTTGAAGCGTCAAGCGTCACAGTTAGTGTGTATTGTTCTGTTTTTTCAAATTTATTTGCCTGATGATTGCTTCGCACGAAGCATGAAACTCTGAGTAGCAATTAAATGACTCAGTCCAAATAATCCAACTCTTCGCTCAATTATATATTTTAAATATATATTTTTTAGAAATTTATTGGCATTTGACGGTATTTCTGGTGTTCCGGTGTTCCAGTGTTCCTGGTTTTAGTACATTTTAGGCGTTTTTTTCGTAGATCCATAGCTTCGTTAAAAATGCATCAAATCCTCTCATTTTTGTTTCGTTTCCTCAGAAACTTAAGGTGGCTCCGTAGTTATTCCGAGCGAAATCGTCATTGCCAAACTTTGCGTCATAACTTTTTCGGCTTTGGCGCGATGGCAATGAAACTTTGGGAAAACTTTCTCCTATTAGTCAGTAATAATATAATTATATTTGATTTAACTGATGAAAAATATGTTTAATGACATTGGCGTTTTCATAGACCTACCCTCGCATCCAGCAAAAAGTTTTGCTGATAAATTTTTGTTAAATTTCTAGAATCAGCGCGTATTAACGTAATACAAATGCAAACAATGGACGACACGATCACGGATTTCACCCCGCCCGTGTCCGACAAGTGTGTGCAAGACTACGATCGTCAATTCCGCTACGACCACATCGATAAAAGCGGAGGCACGCTCGTGTAAACCGTCACACGAGGCAATGATGAGAAAGAAACGCATGGTTCAGAAGAAACAGAACAAGAGAACAAAGCGAAGGCAATAGAAAGGCGGTGGTGGTTAAGTACCTTGGCTTGTGAATTTCAAGAGAGGTATTAAAGTAAGCAAAAATCTGATACTAGGTCTCCAAAAACCTGTGGATCACGAACAAGCCAAGCGTATGGTCAAAGGATATAAACAACAATTTCAAGAGTATAAAAGGAGAGGTGGTGATAAGAGTTTCAACAAGTGGGCCATCGACAAAGGGTACGCAAAAAAGAACCCTTCGGAGTGTTGCATCCAGTGATGGCTAAGGGAAAGACAAGGAGGAAGAAATCGACACGACAGAGAGGTGGGGCTTTAGCTCGACGCAACGCGTTTGGTGGACAAGATCGCTGAAGGGGCCAGTATGTTTTTGTCGGGATCCTCTCCTACCTTTGCTACACTGGCTTTAAAATTAGCGGTTCAAGCAGGGAAAAGTGTCAAAGTCAATGTGGATCATTATCAACGAGGTGGTGCCCTGCTCAGTATTCTCAAGAACGCTGCCACGATCGGGTACAAACTCGGAAAAGACAAGAGGTATAAAATAATGGGTGCAAAGGGTGTCACGGCCAGTTACAACGCTCTGCTCCGTGGGAAGTATGATTCGATTACGCAGACAACGTCCTTTCTTAGAAGCTATTCTCAAAGAGGCCAATAAGAACAGGCGGTAAGAGATGTTAGACCACGCTAATGCCGATCAAATCAACGCTGTGAGCGAAATGGTTCTCAGCCTATTAAGAAATAGAATTCCTGTTCATCCGATCACCATGACCAAACTGCGTCACTATAAAACCACGCTACGTGAAGTGGAGAAACGCAAAAACTCAGTGAAGAGACGACGAGAACATCTCCAAAAACAAAAGGGTGCTGGATTCTGGCAAGGTTTACACCACGTGTTCGAAGCATGTCACTGTAGGAACAGAGGCTGAAGTTATATAAAGAGAGCAACGCACGCTTTGTCAAGTTATTACATGAGCCAACGAGAGGGAAGCAACGTTACAGCGAAGTGTGGATCAGTGGCATAAAGCCCACGACCGGATCCAACAAGATTATTTGGCTTTAAAGTTCGGCGACATGTATCCAACCTGTCAAGAGAACCGTAGGAGTACCCCTGACGGAAAGACGATCACAGTGTGTAGAGAGTGTAGCGACGCACGGCGTGATTGGAAGAAAGAAGTGAAAACAAAAACATTAACGCAGCAAGTGGAGTATTGGCAAGCGTGTTACGAATCGTTACTCGAACAATGAAGAAGAGGTGATGATGGTGCCCACGAAAGAGTTTGACCAATTGGTTCAGTATTACAAAGGAGAAATCACGGACAATGCTTTGTTGAACAAAGCAGGACGTTTGGCCGCCGAAGGCCACGTGTTACTAAAAAACAAATCGATTGCTGATGCTTTACCCATCAAGAGAGTTAAACCTTTGGCAAGGGAGAGAGGTTGTTTGACCAAATGTATCACACAAGTTGTTCCTTTGTCAAACAATAGTACCGGTGAAGATGAGGAAGAAGAAGAAGGGGTGTTGACGAGTGGACCGTTGGAAACCATGTTCGAACAATTGATCAAGAACACTTCCCAAGGTACGATGAAACCAAAGATCAAGGAAGAACCCTCTACGTCAGGTGTTAAAAAGAAACCACCTCCTAACAAGTCACCCATTCCACCAGATTCAGAACTGGGAACACTTCTAAGAAAGGCTGACACCCTCCTGGGAAAAGAAAAAGGCAAAGACCAACGTAAGAACGAGGCCGAGCGATTAAAACCTCGACCCGGCTGGGAAGATTGGGCGCTCAAGAAAAAGTTGCGTCGACAGCTAGACTATGACGAAACCGAAGAGGAAGACGGCTAAGAGACGAAAGATCTATCAAGGCAGCGGAATTGATCTTCAAAAGCTATTGGCAAAGGCCGGGATGGAATTTCATTGGCCCGGGTATCAGTACGTGGGGACTGGTACCAAATTGACCAAGAGACTGAACCGAGACGACCCGGGAATCAATCGACTGGACAAGATTGCTAAACAGAACGATATTGATTACAGCCGCGCTAATAATTTGAGGGACAAGTGGAAAGCAGACGAGACTGGAAGGCTGGAAGTAAAACAAAGACGGAAAAGATTGTAAAGAAAATCATGCAAACCAAGAAAAAACTCAAATTGTAAAACGTTATTATGTTGCTAAAAGGAAAATAAAGTACATTGTTGGCGTTAAACGCGACTCTTTACAATTGACTTCGTACTAACTTTAATCTTTTATAAGCAGACAAAAAATGTTGGATGTATCCAAACAGACAAAAAAAAAAGTAGTGAGTGTGCTGTGCGGTAACCAATCGGGAATGCTGGAAAAAACGTGAAAGAGAACGCTGATCCTGTGCAGGTCAACATCAATATCTTCGTAGTCTGTTTCACCACCTGTCGGGCGCGACTCAAACTGTATCAAGAGGGACTCAGTCAACTGGAACCTGACCAAGTCCTGCATTTCGATGCAGATTCCATCATCTATTCCTGGCAAGAAGATCAACCGACTCTGCCGTTGGGCGATTACCTGGGAGACTTCACCAACGAGTTGGACCAGGACGATCACATCGTCGAGTTTGCCTCCGCGGGACCTAAAAATTACGGCTACCGAACCAACAAAGGAAAAGTAGAATGCGAAGTACGCGGTTTCTCGCGAAACACCCGTCGACGAGAACAACTGAACTTTGACCTGCTAAAATAAAACGTCATCCGCGAGGTCACTGCTCTCCTACAAAACCTCGAGAGATTCCTGTCTTCAACCCGCACAAGATCACACGGGATGTCCATGCCAAGCAGTTGGAAACGTTCACAGAAATTAAACGGTACAAACTCGTCTTTGACAAGCGCGTGGTCGACCCGAGGAATTTCTTCTCGTACCCGTACGGATACCTGCGTCCAGACCCCGTGCAGAGGAACAAGAATAAAACACCCAATGGGACAGACAAAATAACGTCAATGTCGAACTCTTGTGCAATTTGTAAATAGTTCCCTCACAAAACTCATGTCCATGCACTACGCTCAGTTTTACAAGACACACTCTGTATTCCTTCTCACACACACAATACTTGTAACTATTTTTTTTTCTCGGGCGCGGGTCACAAGGACCCGTAGACGTCCCAATTTGAAAAAACTAGGATTTGTGTTTGAATACAGTCTTTGTTTTTAAAATTTTGCTTGATTTTTATTTGCGTGACAAAATGGTGGATTACCGATAGTTTTCTTGCATGCTCAATTACTTTGATTCCCATTGTGACGTCATTTTATTGAAACGCTCTCTCTCCTTTCTCATTCTATATGCAACATGGTCCTGTGGCCCAAACCCCTCGCTTCTGATTTGGCTACGTCCAAAACCGACGCCCCTTACTGCTCCCCACTATATTGACCCACCCGAGCGGTTTAACGAAGATAATTACGCCGAGGACTTTGTTACATACCGGTGAAAAAAATCAATCACAATAATGATTCACCCATTTACCGGTTTTCTTATTGAAGGTAACGGCATTGCATGGAGCGCCGCTCGTGTCGGCTTTGTTGCTGGGGTGGGTCCAAAACGTTTTACTAAATAATCCGGTCTTTGTGAAGGTGCCCTTGGCGATATCGCCTGACCAGTATTTGTCATCCTTTTTCAGCCGGAGAGAGACGCTGTTTTTTTTCGAAAACGCTCGGGCGGGGCTTTTCTTTTTCCCGTCCGAAAGCCGAACCTTGTGCGGATGATGAGGTGTCATGCTATATTTATTCTAAAAATTTTAGTCCGCAACCAACTCATTGCCAATCTGCTTCAGCACAAACTCATTCTCGTACAGAATTGCTGCATAAATTATGTGAATATCCCCCATCGCGTTGAGCCTGTAGTGAAAGATTACCTCCTTCGTGTCATCGGTGGCGTCGTTCTTTTTTCCGCAGAGGTCCAAATAGATGAACGGGTACATCGTTTCATAATATTGTTTGGCTGCAGCTGAACGCCAGTGTTGTAGTCGTTTGCGCGGTAGCGGTAATTCATCACATTGTTAAGAATTGCCAGTTTGTGGGGATTCGTCTGTAAGTTATTAAGTCTGGTGTTTCGTTGGAAGAATACAAAGACATGCCTGGCGTTCTTTACGCCTGGGGTGACCTGCCACGATCCAGACACGTCTCTTCTGCTGCTTTTTTTTATTATTAGTTTTACAAAATACATACACATACAACAATAAGATAAGTAAGAAGCACTATTTCCGCGACAAAGCATTGGAGAATGGGATCATACGCAAAGTGTTGTCCATTTCGATGTGAATTTCTTCAAAGTTTTATTTGGAACGCCTATATTATACGTTCACAATGGATCTTTTCATCAAGTAAAGGGATAAACATTTCAAGACTTGGAGTGGCATTGTTTAACAAACATAGGAAATATAGTACTTGATAATAATGAGAAAATGGTTCAAGCCGTAAAAGATGTTGGATTCTGGTTTATAACCATATAAGATATCTAAATCATTTAAAGTGATACTCTCTGACCGATTTTCATTCCACAATGCAACAACCTTGAGCCAAAACGTTTGTACTGTAGAACATTCATGCAACAACTGAATTAAATTTTCATATGGACAGCTACATCGATCGAAACTAGGAGAAGTCTTAACTTCATTTTGTGAAGTCTGCAATTAGTAGGTAAAATGTTGTGGATTATCTTATATTGAAAACATCTTAGCTTGTTTTCCAAAGTAACCTTAAAAGGTAATTCGTAGATGGCTTTAACAAGGAGTAGTTTTTCAACCAGTTTCAATTCTACATTTTTTCGAGAGCAAGTTGTTGGGCACCAGTGCTTTGTTCATGTAAGTCCATTTTCTTGGCTTCAGAAACCCTTCTTTTACAGATTTCAGACCTGTGGGTGTGAACCGCAGCAACGGAACCCGTAGCTCAAAAACCCTCACAACGATCCGTCTGTTTAGTGCCAGCGTCCTGCCAAATAAGCTCTGTGTCATTTTGGAGATTCATTTCAAACTCCATCTGCATTGGTGGAAGCAGCTTGACGCTCAGATTTTCAAAGAAAGAGTACCTATTCAGCGGTATGAGTGTTTCGACCGTCTTTCCCGCGTTTGCAAGTGCGGCTCTAGATTTGAACCCAATGTTTTTGCCAGCAGCCTCTAATACTGCTGTGCCATCAGTGTCCAGGTACCAAAAGTGACTCTTGGCCGCGCTCCGCGCGTAGTCGTTAGAGAAATCGTTCAGCTTTTTGATGAATATCACCTTGCGGAGATTGCTCGCGTCATAGACGGGCTTTCCGACCGATTTGACAACAAGATTGTCGATCAACGAGAAGGAGCCGTTTGATAGGTCCCGCCTCTTGGTCTGCAGCAATGGCCGCGCCGTCCGCGGTCGCTTCAAAAGTGTATTTTTCATAAAAGTAGGCGTTGTACCAGTCGTACCAGTTGTTTCGGTCGGTGGACGTAAACCTGTAACCCTCTTTCTCTTGGTGCTGACCATTTGCGGGAATTTCTATCGGCCAGTCAAGACTGACTCGGGTGTACAAAGCCTTTTGCAGATACTCTGGGCTTCGAAACATCTCGCTATATTTTACATGAAAAAAATTTAATCTGGTGCCGCCAGAATTTGTTTGACCTTTAGTTTTGCCGCCAGCGGGTCCATAATCTGGCGCAGCTTCTTTCGCGAATCTTCGCTCAGTCTTGAGCTTGGGGCCGTCAGCGCCTGAAGCGTTTTTTGTAATGGCTCACTCAGGGCCGTCGGGAGCTTTTGCAAAGCGGGCTTATTCTTGCGCAAAGCCGCTTGTATTTTTGCTGACCCCCGTTTATCCGTTTGTTGGCCAGCCATTGCAGCCACCTGTTTGGCCTTTCCGACTCGGCTTCGTGCTTGTCCGACCGTTGTGAAGGCCTTTTTTTCACCTTTATTCCGACCGCTGCAGCAACTTGTTTTGCTTTTGCCGCCGCTTTTTTTTCCCGGCCCACCTTCCAATCGCCATTAGTCTGTCTTTGGCAACGCACGACTCTTTGTGCCGGTACCTGTGCATGCCTCGGGTCTCGTGGTAAAACTTTGTTCACTCGCTTGGATGATTCATCGTCCTATATTTGTTGCTCAAAAAACTTGACAC